>OV277860.1:80301905-81501905 GCA_922989275.2 Gari tellinella | reverse complement strand
TCGATTTTTGTCTCCCATCGGGTGTCGTTTTAGAGAGGTAGCATACTGTTGTTTTTTTTAAAAAATATAACTCGATGTACACCTATTTAGTTGTTGTTTGTAAGTCCTGGCCTATGTAAGCAACAGTCAGAAAAGTTGAAAGTTACTATATACTCTTCGAACCTTTAACTGAGATATATTTCTACCTATCTTAACAGACTTCTATCTGAGAGTCACCAGTAACAAAGTTTGGAGTGACAACGGCTTGTGTAACACTGGTACGAGACCTAGAAAACCATACAAGGCCTGGAAATTACGAATCTTTTTCAAATATGGTGAGCGAGTTTCACAGGATGAACCAGAAGGGTTTTCAGCTATTTACCGAATAGTGCCAGTTCCTGAAAGCCGCTCGTGGTTTAATGCGAATGAAGGTAAGATATAGTTTCGTTTTACATTTCCAAACACGTTACATTCCTTTTCATTGTTTGACCCAGTACTTGTATTAAAAGGCTCTTTACAGATCATAGTATACATTTGTGTTTCCAAATAAATCTTTTGTGCTTAAGCAATGATATCCATTGCAAACAGTTTGGAGCCAAACCAAACACCAACCTGTGTCACAGAGACTTTTATGATATATAACCCGTTAAAACAATTCAATAATCTGCCATTCTCTGCTTGGTATTATATTGCGTTTACTTACATAATTTTGAAGGTAATAGATGGTGTAATCACAATTTTAGGATTTTAGTGGACTTTGCTTGATTCGACTGCTTATTACACCAACATTTAGGGGGTTCGATATAGATATTACTTTCATGTTCACTTATCAGTCGCTTTTTTATTAGTTTACCTGTGTTATATATAGTATGTGGGAATACATTAATAGATAGATATATTGTTTTGTGCCGTCTCAACGTCTGTCTGTTGTTCCATCCTTCTGTTCATATGTCTGTTTGTCACACTTTAATTTCCGGACAATTAGTTTGCATGGGTGGATCATGCTCCGTTTCATGTACTGACTGCTGATGTGAAAGGAATGCAAGGAATTGTATTTCAGGTCAGTAGATCAAAGGCTACATAATCTGTTGCTAAAATAGATTTTCGATTTCGCTTTGGATTCCGGATGATAGCTTTGGTTCTTATAGGGCAGTCGATCCAAACTTTTGGTGTACTATTTGCTTATTAGGAAGGGATGTAAGGGATTGCATTTGCGGTAAATAGGTCAAATATCACATGCTCGTTTGAAGACTGGTTGTAGGTCGGTAGGCCAAAGGGCACATGATATGTTACTAAAAATAGATTTTCAGTTTCAGTTTAGTTTAAAGTCAATAAATTTTGTTGTTAAATTTTGGTGTACTGGTTGCTAAGGAGAAGGGGTGTGCATTGAATGGCATTTTAAGTCAGTAGGCCGAATGTGACATGACCTGTTACTTAAAATACATTTCCATTTTCATTTGTTTTTCCGCACTAAAAACTTTGATTCTCTCGGGACGACCATTCCACTTTCTTTATGCTCTGATTGTCTGATTGTAGGTCAGTATGCTGTATTAAAAATTGATTTTAAATTTTACTTTGGTTTCCTTCAGTAACGTGTTCCCATGAGTTGATCCTGCCACTTTCAAGTGTACTGGTTGGTTAGGAAAAGGGGATGAACTGTATTGTATTTTAGTTCAAAAGGTCATGATCTGTTGCTAAAATAGAGCTTAAGTTTCATTTGTGTTTCCGGCCAATAACCTTTGTTTTCTTGGGACGATAACGCCAATTTGTGGTGCACTTGTTGCTAATGAGAAGGAGGTTCAAATGTCATTTGATATGTTACTGAAACTATTTGTTCATGTAGAAAGAGGCTCAATGGTTATTTTATATGTGACTTAAAATAATCGTTCATGTGGTTTGAAAATTTGGCTCTTACCATATTGGGGGATAAGGTACACGGGAGCACATGTGTTTTTCTCAGAAATAATTCTAGTGAATTATTAACCCATAGCTTATTCTTGAAATAGACAGGAACGAGAGCTCTATGTTGTGCCTTTATCATGTCAGGTCACTTTACGCCGAAAACAGTCCGTCGTTTTGGCGTTGATTGCTTGTTTGTTTATTTTCTCCTCATCGCCTCACTTATATACTTAACCAACATGAATCCTGGAACTTGATTAAAGACAATTCCTCTTTTCATTTAAGTTGTATTGATATTTTATTTTATAAACGATTGACAAGTAACATACAGTCTAGACCGTGATCCAATGATTCCCATAGTCCTGAACTCTCTGAACAGAATTTTTAACTTTTGCACACGCACGTCAACTATTATTCGGGGCCCGTTTTACTAAACAACTTACGCAAAATTTTTGCGTAAGTCAAAATCGTTTAACTCTTATTTTTCGATCATAAACGTTTGCAAACAGCAAATAGCCAGATCAGAGGACGCGCTAAAAGCGCGTCCTCTGATCTTGCTATTTGCTGTTTGTAGCAAGTGATAATAAAAAATATAAATTAAAATTTAAAATTTTGACTTTCGCAAATGTTTGCGTAAGTTGTTTAGTAAAACGGGCCCCAGGTGTACTGTTTGCACAGGTTTCCTGGAGTTTACATCTGTTTTCAAGTCAATTTGATAAAATATCCTATGTGAATATATACAAGTAGCTTTCGTATGTTTGTCAGGTTATGAACCACCAACCGACTTCAGACAGCTTGGCGTGTATACAGGTACATATTTCTTTGGCTCTCTTTTCTATAGTTTAGTCATTAATAAATTCATTAAAACATCATGTTTTAATATATGCATACGCGTTGAATGCAACTCGTTCAATCAATTCAATACTGAAAACACCTGAATCCAATATTTTCTCACATATGTTTGAATTAATGCAAACGAGTTTCACGAAAAGAACCACAATACCGTGTGAAAACAAGAATAACGGAAAAGGCATACAAGCTATCCGAATAAACAAACTCGCCAGATATATGCACGTACGGTTAAATGCAACTACTGATAGCATACACTTAGATAATTACCAATATAGAAGAGTAAGAATGGCAAAAACAGGAAATAAACATCGAGGTCAATTCGCAAATTAAAAGCTACAAACTTTGTCTATACTAAAGTCTAACAAAGGAGAATACGTTATCATTTTCAAATTTTGCAAAGATTATGCAGCCAGGTCAGGCTTCATTTAAATCCTAATTGAGTAAATGTTTTCGTTTCAATAAATATTCACTATTGGTCGGGACGTCTTGAAACTCTGCTAATGCTATTGGATGTCCCTGCAATATTGTAACTTACAGTACAGGTGGTGGGGTAGCTCATCGTGCAAACCCCTGTAAAACGTAAAAGCCGTATCAGCGGCAATAATCGCCATTTGTCTACATCTTATATTATTGCGATTGCATTTAGTTTCGTTTCAATTTGAGTGTTATATCTTTTGACATCGTGCCGTCAGTTTGTAGCTAATGACGAAAAGATTATCCGGAATAGCAAAAAGGAGCAACGCGCCGTCAGGTTGCAGCTATTGACGAAATAGATTATCCAGAATAGCACAAAGGAGAATTCGATATCCTTTCCCATTAACCGAGTTTGTGCTGAATCAACACTGTCCATTGCAAAGAGTTTAAAACCAGAAAAAAACATAAAGAGTAGGTTATAAACTGTTTCATACTCAGATTTTTAAAACATTATCAACGTTTTTCAACCATTTATAAACGGAGAATGCTAATTATTCCCCTTTGATTGTGTGACAAGTATGTGTGAAGCGTGAGCAGGCACATAGTATCGGGTCTATACAATTGCCTACCAGTTCATTGATAAATGGTGAAAAATCATTCAGTCTAGGAAAATGACTGTTGACCGAAATTTGTCAATTATGGAACGCGACAAATTCGAGGCCCGTAGTTGACTGATAAGGTCAATGTTCATTTTCCGAAAACATTGTGAACACTTAACTAGTTACAGATATTTCGAAATGGCCTTGGCAAACAACCTGCCATCGAGTTGTTTTTCTGTTTAAAATCATCTTGTTGAACACCTTCACTTCCAAACCTAACATTGCCAGAAACATGACGTCATAATAGCAGTGAAAGGGTTAAACGCTGATCAGTCCCCAGGGGCCCGTTTCATAAAACTTCGTACGACAAATGTTGTCGTAAGTCTGATTATAAAAGTCTCAATATTGTTTTATTTCTTCATCTAATCCTGTCTTGTGACATTTATTTGGAATCGTCTTGAAAAGACGATTCCAAAAATATGTCACAAGACCGGATTAAATAGAGAAGTAAGAAATTACATGCATTTTAAAGTTTTGACTTACGATCGATTTTTTCGTACGAAGTTTTATGAAACGGGCCCCTGAATATTGGTATAAAATACAGAGCAAAAACCCTGATAGGAGCTGGCTGATCTGTGTCTACACTGTTTTATTTTTTAAACAATACCTTCATTAAAACGCTGAAAGTAGCGTAGGATTAACTGTACGATTAACTATGTTTGGTGTGTTGCAGTATATTCTCCAACGGCGAAAAAGTACTATCGGTTTAGCTACCAAGCGGGCATTGAGGATTGGCTTACACAGGCTAGATACTGTCAGCAGCTGAATTCTAGCCTTGTGGTAATACATAGCAGATCTGAAATGGAGTTTTTGAATTCTTGGATATTCTATCGATTAGTTGAACTTTATACAGCAAAGAGGGAAAGGCCAAGTGCTTACGAATTGTCAAGGAATTCTTTTGAATGGTACCCAAGCTTCAATGTTTACTTTCATATCGGTAAGTTAAACTTAAATAATTTAATATTGTTTGTTTTCTTTACATTTGGTTAGCTGTGATTGGCTGTAATTTTTGTTTCATAACTCCATGAAAAAAATAAAATTCAGGCCACGCCTTGTCAGGACTACTTTCCCTGAGTCCAACTGCTCGTCACAAGCGCTGCATGAAGCAGGATGCCAAATGACGTCATTGACGTCGGCGTTACTACATAACAACGTCGCGTTTTGGCGGAAAATATATATGGCGGAGGGACTACAACCTACGTTTTAAAAGCGTTAAAAAGAACATTCGCGTCAGATTCTTTATTTAACTACTTTCTTAAATTCAGAAGTGATATTAAATTATAAGGAATAATTCGGAATATTTATTGTATTCATGGAGGTATGAAAAAAAAACCTGGTCACACTTTTGTATGAAACCGCTTCGCGGTTTCATACAGTGTCACCAGGTTTTTTTTTCATACCTCCATGAATACAATAAATATTCGAATTATTCCTTAAATAAAATTATAGTTTTAATCTGGATTTTAAGTGGTGTTAACAAGTTCAACGCTTTAAAGGGGGTAGGTGCACCTTGGTAAAGTAAATACCAAATTCATCAAACTTTGCATACTGATAGTAAAATTAGTTTGTATGACAAAACTGGTGAAAAAAGTGGGGGTACCGGACCTTTCTTTTTCACAATTTGAGATTTTTCAAGGCTACCCCCCTAAAATTGAAGCTTCATAAAAACTCCTACATTTTTGTACTACGGTTTTTCAATCTTTATTTAAACAATATATTTGTACCAAAAGTATCCTAATTTATATTACCATAGTAAGAATTAACCCTGAAAATAATGTTTTTTCAAGATCCAAAAAACAAATATTTGATTTCATCAGTAAGGAGTAAAATTTACCCCACCCACTTTTTTATAATGGGAGAATAAGGCACTGTGAAAATTGCCCTACAAATTGTAGCAAACTAAATACCAAATTTTTTATTTGTTGTTTTTAGCCTTGCAAACAAAAAGTTTTAGAGAAATAGCAAATAAAAACACAGGGTTCCGTACCTTTTAAAAAAGATATAGATCATTTTATCAAAAAAATCCATTTTTTTTCATTTTTTCAATTTTTGTGTGTACTTTTACCAAAAATATTTTTTTTCTCCAAAAAATTTCATTTTATCTATTGAGTTATCTATAATTTATACTAAAACTGTACTACCATGAAAATTTCATGCTTATATTCTGAGAAATTGAAATGAAATCGGATGTAACAAAATACAACCTACCTATGAAAACAGTGTATGCTGTTAACTACGAATAGGACATAAAACTTAAAAAGTCCCTTCCGGAACGAAAATCCAGTTTTTTCCCGGGAAAAGAGTGTTTTATTACTGTATGCATTCACCAAAAATGAGTTCTTACCATTTTTTTGAAAACGAGTTCGTAAAATTTTTCGGAAATTTCATAATGCTCAAAAAGACAGGCCGACATCCTTAACTGTATTACAACTTACGCCCGTAAGTGAAGACTTTCGTCTGGTAGTTGATATAGAGGTTAACTCATAGCCCGGTAAAGCATGTTCGATAAAGAACCCTTTTGATCAGGACTATCCTGTTTATAAAATGTACATATACTTGTTTCAAGCATAGTTTAGTTTAGTTTGTTTGTAAACGTCCGTTCCTGCCATCTATGGGCTAATTGGACACCACAGAGAAAGGGGAGCGGGTGCAGAAAACCCGTGAGCGATGCTCAACTCTTATTATTGACATAGTTCTTTGATTCTTTTCAATGATCAGTGTAAAGCACTGATACATAGGACCTCGGTTTTTACAAAGTCTCATCCGAAGGACTTACTGGCGGGGGATAGAACTCACGACCCCTGAAAGTGTAGTCGAGAGTGCTACCACTGGACCATGTCCGCCGCAGAACCTGTTAATAAATGTCAGATTATTATGGACAACACTTTGTTTCAGGTTTGCGTCGTTATTACGGAGTCAATGGTCTTAAGGAAATTTGGCAAGACGGGACATCTCTTACTTTTACAGCTTGGTAAGTCAGACGTGATTCGAATCTTTTTCGCGTAAGTCGAACTTCGATATCTCGTAATCGCTTAACTCAAACTGTACGACATTTTGACGCATGAATTACATTATTTTCTGCTCGGTCAAGTAGAAACATACACGTAGCTCAAAGAAAAACGGGGCTAAGAAATGATTTAACTTTCAAATATGGGTATTTCCGACTCCATCGAACTATCGAAGTTCGACTGTACGTCCAAAATTTTCAAACTAAAAATGTTTTGATCGAGGAAAAAATTCGATTTAGGAATGTTTTAAAATTCTGGAAATGTAACACTCTTTATAAAGAAGTTGAAATCAAATTCATATTTAGTTTGGCAGCTTAGTTCAGGACAGTAGTAATAAGCGTTGTATTACATTAAGTAGCCACCTGTCCCAGCAACCATGTATACCTCTTTGATGAAGAAATTAGAAGCAAATAGAGTAAATGTTTGAAGTAGAGGAATATGTCTCCGTTTCCAAACGCCCAGTATATATTTATACAATGGTATAAATTGCAAACCATTTGTAGTCTGATCAGACTCGCGTTCTTGGCCTACTATCAGATTCTTCCAAATTGTGTGCCACTAAAATTATAACACTATGAGATCTTGTCATTTTCTACATTTTATCACGAAGTACTCAGACGTCTAAGTACTTCGTGATGTTATTGCAAGCGTGGCGATCCTTTAAAATGGGTGAAAGTTTAGCGTATGTATGTTACTAAAGTAAACTATTACTCAATCTACGTCATGCTGTCTGGCATATGGGCATACAGTAAAACCTCTCTATAACAGCCACTAAAACGAGGGCTATTTGATTGTATAAATGACAGGTGACAGCTTAAAGCAAGGTGCCAGTAAAACAGAAAGCTCCTAAAGGAGCTTTCTGTTTCACTGTCACCTTGCTTTAAGCAGTCACCGGTCTTAGACACCCAATAATCAACAAAACTTAGTGGCTGTTATAGAGAGGTTCTACTGTAATAACTTCTTGTCAGAGTACGTCAATGATTAGTAAGACTTTGACAACGTCCCTTATCCTAAAATGGTAACTTCCTGTCATCCAAAACTTTTATTATGCAAATTTCTTACGGTGGTTCTCAGGGCTGCTTATTTCGTGTCAAACTTTGAGAGGTGGGTGTATTGTTTGTGTTGCGTTTCCTGCTTTAGTATTTCGTATTTATTCATTGAAACATTGATTAAATAGAGGATCTTAAATGAGGGTTATATTTATTTGATTTATTAAATGAGTCTTTTTGATACGGTAAAAAACGGATTTTTTCCCTCAAAAAGACGAATTTAATAAATCAAATAAATACGAACACGAATGTAAGCCCCTATTTTATGACATACCCATCACACACTCATATTTACAGCCAACGTCACAAATAGTTTCCATATATGGACAAAAATCGTGACTAAAAATGTCCACCGTGAATTGGAGCGCTAAAAATGTTGTTGAAACAGCCAATACATACAAGAGTTGATGACCTATATTCTGTATTAACTGTTGCATATGATTGTGTATGAATAGGAGACTTTTCGCGTACAGCTGTGTTGGAATATAAAATTTTCTAAATCTGTTTGAGATGTGATGGGTGTAGATGACTGTAGTTGTTGATGGACGCGATGTAGTTGTTATTCTGGTGGCAATACATAAAGAATTGCTGGGACCAGAGTAGCCAAAACGTCTTCTTTCTGCCTATATGGTTAAAAATATTGTAGCTACTGATATCAACCGTACAACAATCAGGATTTGTATAATATGACTAACGTTTAGGCAGAACAGCTCGAACGTTAAGTCCCTTTGGGATACGCATGGCGTATGGTTTTGGGTTGATTCTCTGTATACTGCGGATACTCATGGTGAATTGAACCGTAGAATCCGTACCGTACAAAATGTACCAAAACCCCCGACTACCGTTGAAGCCTTTTTCCTATTCCTACTCGATCGTTGTAAGCTTCCGCCATTTTGATATTTTTTTTACAGCGCGTATGAATATTATTCGGCCGTTCAGTGTAATAAAACTGAATTTAAGCGTACTACCTTAAACATCGGTAATCATAGTAGGGGTAAAACCCTAACAAATAATTTGGCACCAGAAGGGAATAACGTTTCTTGTATACGAACTTGTTTACTTTTCAAGGAATACGGGTGAACCAAAAGATGTATCTAGTAACAGATGCACGGGAATGCAGGTTAGCATGACCACCGGAGAGGGACACTGGGTTACATGTGCATGCAATGCGGTATTGCCGACATATATGTTTGCCTCTATTTGTGAAAAAGGGATTAGGGACACCCCGTCAGGTATGTATACTTTATTGTCGAACATACTGAGTTCGCCTTTAATTGAACATTGATTGTGCTAAACATATTATGTGCATTGCAGAACGTTTGGAGCTAAATCGGCGTTGTTCAAGCTTCTACTTCTTTGCCTCTAAGATGTTACCCTTTCGTTGTCAATGAAGCTTAAACGCGCATTTGCAAACAGTTTGTACCTTGATAAGACGCCGCGTTCCGTCAGACGTCAACATTTTTTCTCATATTTGTCTCTTTCTACATTTATTCGCGGTGTCTGATCATGACCAAAACTGTTAATCAGTCTAAATGATCGATTAAACGCGCGTTTGCAAACAGTTTGTATCCTGATCAGACGCCGCGTTCCGTCAGACGTCATTGTTTTTGAATTTGTCTCTTTCTACATTTATTTTTATTGAGTATGACATTATTCTCTATTCATTAGTAAACGCACATTAAGAGCTTTTTCTTAACCCTTTCCCCAATAGAAGCGACTTTTAGCGCATTTAATTTATTCTTCCGCTGAAGAAAATAGTTCCAAATTATACAGTCATGAATATAATTCATAAGAATTATTTTCAGTTTCCTTGCAGATTATAGCTTAAAGCAGGCTGAAAGTAAAGCAGAATGTGCCTTAAGGCACATTCTGCTTTACTTTCAACCTGCTTTAAGTAGCCACCTATCTTCAAAACTAGAAACAGGCTATGGGGTAAAGGGTTAAACAAATCCAATCGACACTTATAAAGTTGTGAAGTTTACGATATTATTACAAAAAACCTCTTGATTACTTCTACTAAAAAGAAGGCTAGTTGTATGTTTTAAAGAGAGGTGACAGCTTAAACCAAGATTACAGTTAAGCAGAAAGCTTTTAAAGACGCTTTCTGCTTTACTGTCAACTTGCTTTTAGTGGTCACCTGTCTTAAACACATACTACTTAACACAGTTTGGTTATGGTAATAGAAAGGTTTTACTGCAGATTGTGAAGAATTGTGTACCCGACAACCGGATTCCTGAAAAACGGAACTCTTCTAAAACTTTCCAAATTTCTCGGCTCCAAAACTTGTTCAATTCGCTCCCCATATAAAAAGGTTTATAGAGGTCATATGACAGGTACCTGTCAAAGATATTGACGTAGGTTTAATACTACAAACGTACTTATAAAGGATTTATGATTTTCTTCCATTTCATATATGAGGAGCTTTAATGACTCACTTTGCAAATAGATAATATGCAATTTTATTTTACTTTACTTTTTACAATTTGACAAGAAACTAAAAAAAAGAAAAGCCAACAATTCAAACAGAAATTGGAAAGCCGTCCTAATTGGCAATGTGTTTTAAAATTCAACTAAATTCATTTCAGTAACATATGAGATCCATGTCTCAGAATTAAAAAAACAACAACATTTTAACTGATTTCTGTGTTCATGTGTCTTGCTGAATTTGAATATCCATAGTGTTCAACACAGACTTTTTTATTTTGATAAATAGAAATACACATTTTTTAAAAACGATTTTCCTTGGCTCCACATCCAATAAAAAGTACAAATCATATAACAATAACAAGTTTAACACACACAAGCTGTAAATCATCCGACAGCGTTTTGAGAACCATTATCTAGTCATTTCACTTGACTACGGGCGTTTATCAGGTGTTATTTATTGTTCAAATAGCCGTAACATGCGTTTAATTTGCTGATGTAGATTTAATTAGTTTTGAATTTTTAAAGGTACATGTATTACGAGATCTTAAGGAGCTTACTGCATTAAAGATGTCCTGTATTAAGCTTCAAGTTTCCTGTGACTGCAAAGATAACTGTTTTTGAATGATTTCATACACCTCATAACTAGAAACCACTCTACATCGATCTTTTTCTAGGTCAGATAGTGTTCGGTTTTCAGAGAGATATATAGGATCTGTCATGAGTGGATATTTAAGACAAACTGACCTTAAACGAGTCTAGAATTGACATGTTATTAAACTAGCTTTAACGACATCAACTTTTCTAAACTTCGACGAGTGCCATATTCTTTTTCTCCGGTACAAACAATTTTAAGTTTTTTTCAAAGCAATAGGCCTTTTTGGAATCCCAGTGAAGTAATAACGCCTTTATAAATTACATGTGTTGATTTTACAAAAGCCTTTGGTTATGTAGTGGTACAAATTAATAAAATCCGGTATCAGAGGGATTATGCTTAATAAAATACAATCGATGTACAAAAGTGTTAAAACAAGAGTAAAATACCATAATAAATTTTGTGATACTATACCATGCACTGTAGGTTTACGTCAAGGCGAGTATCTTCTGTCTTCCTTCTTCTGTTTTCAATGTTCTTAAATGATCTATAAGATTAATACATAAAAGGTAGTGTAGATGCTTATAGATTTATCTAAACTTTTTTAATGCTATATGCAGATGACATTGTACTATTTGCAGAAAGTTCATCGCAGGTACCAAAGGGTTAAATGTACGCAAGCATATTGTAAAACGTGTAAACTAAAGGCAAACACAAATAAAAAAAAATGGTATTCAGAACAAGTGGGATATTACCTTCTCATCAAAAGATTTATTATGACGGTGCAGAAATAGAAATCCTTACCAAATTCACTTATTTAAGGGTTACTTTTACATCTGGTGGACCGTTTCAACATACCCACAGTGCGTTAGCAGGTCAAGCACACAAGGCTGTTTTTAAGCTGAATAAACAACTACATAAGTGTACATATATTAGCCCATCTCATAAATAAGAACTTTTTGATAAACTAATAAGTCCAATACTGAATTATAGTAATGTGGTATCGGGCTTCTAGCTTGCATATTTCATTGAAAGGACCACCCTACAGTTTTGCAAACTTTGTTTAGGTGTAAAACAAAAAACTCAAAACAATTTCCACTATGGGGAGCTAGGAAGATTTGCCTACAATACTAAGAGATGCTTAAATATTATTAAATACTGGGTTAAGACTTTACATACAAAAGAAGATAAATATATAACAAAAATATATCGTTTGCTGAAAGATGAGCCTTAAATAAACAAATATGTGAACTGGTGTTCTCTATTCAATATCTTATTTGTCGCTTAGGGTTCTACCACGTTTTGTTATCACAAATTGTCGATGATGAAAAAATAGTTATATTTCTTGTAAAACACAGATTGAATGATCTTTGTATAGACTTAGATTAATTGGCTTAATGATTCGAGTAGGGCTTTGTGTGACAGAAAAGTATCCAATTTGAAATACAGCCATACCTTAATATTGTTAATGTAGGTAAGTTTTGTACATCTATGAGTAAACTAAGGTTATCTTATCATAGGTTAGCAGTTGAAACAGGGAGTTGGAATAAACCATTGCCAATATCATTTAATGATAAAATATGTATAGTGTGTTCCATCTTAGAAGATGAATTCCACATATGAATTCCACTTTGTATTAAAATGGATTCAATTCCAAGATCTAAGAATAAAATATATCGAAATTTATTCGAAAAGGCAAGAATGTTGAAATTTATAAAATTAGTGACCAGTTTTGATGTAAAGAGTGTTAGAAATTTTTCAATGTTTGTTCTCTATGCTTTTCAAGCTAAACTTCTTTGATCTGATGACTATCACTGTAGTTATGATAAAGATGAATTAAAATCTTCAAAATTACATGTACATGTACTTACAAACAAAAGAAGTGTACCAGCTTTAACTGCTCATTCGGAGTAATTCAGTCTACGTCTAGTCTGTTTTGCTGGCGTGCAAAGGTTCTTGATGCAAATGAATGTTTTTGTTTAAAGTCGAGTTCCAACAGTTGTTTAGATTTTACTGGTATAAGATGAATTTTAATCTTAAAACATCACTTTTTCTAAAACAAATATAATAAATATTTGATTTCAGAAAATTAAGTTTTGATAATAGTGATAATGATATTTATTCTGACTAAAGTTAATATCACTAAAATCATGATGTTAATGTTTTTTCGTTACTTATATCTTCTCCGCTAAATGTATATTACCCGTAAAACTGTTTGTTTGTATATTCATTGCATGCCCTGTAACGCGTTCAAGTACCGTGTCGATTGCATCAGAAAACGGTAATAATTTAACTTAAACGACCGTTTGGCTGTTACCGATTGCGAACGGCACGAACGGCCTCAGATGTAGTTAGCCATCGCCAACGAGGAAACCAAATGGCGACCAAATGAATTTAATAAAACCAGCGAACAGTCCCGACTTAATTTCTCATCAATAAACCAACATTTTCCGATACTTAATGTATCAAACAAAGCAGCTTACATCTGAGCAGCTAAATCTTATTTTTATATGCGGTAAAATTGATGCATTTCAGTTGATTAGTACACTTTTGCGTGTGTTATTCCGATTCGTACATAAATCGTTCGTACCCTTGAAAAGTTAATAAACATGGGGACGCAATGAGTTATTATTGAAGAGTATTGGTGAACGTTAGATGTCGTACTATATGGGTTGTTTGCATCGGTTAACGTTGCTGTTCGCTGATACGGTACTTGAACGCGCTACTGTTTGTTTGTATTACATGTCTTATAGTCTTGTTAGTCTTAAGAAAGAATAAAATATTATTTTATCTTATCTTTAATAGTGACGTTAGAGTGACGTCATCAAATTTATCTCACACATAATGGAGACAATGATATTCGTGATCGTTGTTCGCAGGTGTCTTGTTATGTTAGAAATTGACAGTGAGCGAGTTTAACTGATCTACTCGGGTAGTTCTATGGTAGGCTCGTATGACGTCAGATATATACCCTTATGCTACCCTCATACTGAGCTGGGTTGAAATAGAATAGCGTTGAAGAGAAACTAGGGTAGGAACCCCGCGCGTTAACGTCCAACTCGAGTTACCATAGTCTACCTTAGTAGGTCAGCTAAACTCGCTCAGTATTGCGAAGTTGTCCGATTTAGCTGTCACATGCAGGTACATATTCAACAAAATTCACGTCAGTACGGATATTTCTTGTTCACTCGGTATCGATTAGGTTTGATTTCTGATTTGCCGCTTAGATTCCAAACAGTAGTTTAGATTGACAGGAAATTCATGGGTAAACTATTTTGCTGCCAAATAATTATGAGATGTTTACCCCTTCACCGTTTCACTGTCGTCTACTTATCGATACGAATGCCAAACCGCCCGGATCCTGATCAGATGCCGCGTTACGTGGCGTCTGATCAGGATCTAAACTGTTTGCAAAATCGTCCTTTTGCGATGTTGACAGTAAAAGAGTATATCATGTTTTGTGTGACGATGTACACATGTACAAGTCAGAAATAGTTAGTTAAAGAGAAAGCAAAGTTAGACATATGATAGATGTTTTACTACACAGCCGATAACAACAGTTACACTAGGGACAAAGAACTCCGCTCCAATGATACTCAGCCGCAAACTGTTAGACTGTTTCGCTGCAATAGCACAGAATGGGTATCTCATTTTGCAAAATGTGATGGTGTACCTGACTGTAGTGATGGATCTGACGAAACGGAATGTCGCCGGAATATAACTGGTATGAAAAATTATGTATCTATTAGTCTGGTAACACATCATAGCATAAAATCTATATTTGATATCATGAATAAACCCTAGGAGGGGATCGAACTCAGGACACCTGCGTCCAAATCTAGTACCTTAACAAAAGAGATAGACATCTACCGCATGTGTTAGGTATTGGATTTTAACATTCTTGGCTATGCTTTTGAAAGAACACAAATAGAATGATGTAAGCGTGCGGAATATAATACATCACTCCTAACAAAGTCCTCTGGGACATTCCTACACTGCCGCAGTACTGGGACTTAATTGTCGGGGCATTTTCTGTTTATTTGACGGAGATTATCCCCCTCTGCAAAGAACTACAAAGACGGCATATCAGTGATTTTTGCAAGGAATAAGATAAGCCAAAGTCATCTTCATGAAAACATACCTCATTATCGTCATGGCCTCTCATCATACAACGGCGCGTGTACAGAGTATATTACAGTAAAGCCTCTCTATTCCGACCACTGAATTATGTTAATTATTAGGGTGTTTACGATAGGTGACCGCTTAAAGCAAGGTGACAGTGAAACAGAAAGCTCATTTAGGAGCTTTCTGTTTCACTGTCACCTTGCATTAAGCTGTCACCTGTATATTAAATAATCAATTAGCCTTCGTTTTAGTGGTCGTAATAGCGAGGTTTTACTGTATCTAAACCACTTCAGATAAGGACACCGAACCTTGTGTTGGAGTACATTTTGGGAGAAAGGACTGCACATATATTAAATAAATAATTGAAGGGTCATGCCTTCTTTATATCAACTGTGCGTTTTTTCAGACCGCTGTATGGACATTTATTAGTCATCGTAGAGCAAAATGGTTTTCAGATCCATGTTTCACAACATGAGCAGTATCAATTTTGAAAGAAATATTTTTTAAGAAAAAGATCAAATTCAAGTTTGCAAAACACACTATTTTCCCCGCAAAATGCAAAATGTTGTTACTATATACCGACATGTCAAATGATGTCCTTATGATACATCATGAATTTTAAGAGGCGCAGTGAACATAACCGATCTCACCCTTAAAAAAATCCATTGATTTGAATAGAATCGAAATCTACAATTTTTGAGAATTTGATAGTGTCCTTCGAAAACTTGTTAGAATTCGGTTGTGTTCACGCCAACTCACAAACACGTGTGTCGTACTGATCGAAAGGACTTTTGATAAGGCTAATAAAATATCCAAGTTCAAAAATATCAACGAAGTTTTTTTTGGGGGTAAAAAAAGGTATTTTAGATTTATTCAATATGTAGCGAAATTTCAGAGACTATAGCCATTAGAACATTTAAAAAAGGCATTTCGATCAGCAAAACAGATTTTATTTCACCATTAGGTGTTAGTTTGCACCATTCAGCGGTTTTAAAAAACGCTCAGTTGAAGGCATGACCCTTTTTTAATTTCGTTAGGTATAATTTGATGACAGAGTAACACATATCATTAACTGACAAAGAATATCAATCACAAGTACATGTAAGGAAAAAGCTTGTCCAGCGCATCACCACAATATAACTTAAGATACAGACTTTGATGTTTCAAATAGTATGTATGAGTATATATATGTTACAGGGATTAAGTATATCAAGGAATACGTGAAATCCCTGAAAAATCAGGTATTTCACGAAAACCCTAAACTTCCAAGGGGAAAAGGCGCAATTTTGAAGCTTTTCGCTGATTTTTTAAAAATATTTGGGGGTTACATTTTGTTAAAGTAATGAATCTTTTCTTGATTAATTCATTACGTTCAAAGGCAAGTACCACGCTATAAAATATGTTGTTAAAATTTTCAACATGATAGATGTATTGGTTTGTAATAGTCCTGACTTAAATGCACGCTGTTCACTTACTTTTATTCATTTGTACAAGAAGTCCATTAGACCATGATATTTCAAGAAAGCATGATGTTTAAAACCAAAAGAAATGTTATTTTAGTACAAATCTATTGATTTGATGCAAAAAGGGACATTTCACCAATTCCCTAAAACGCCCAGTGATTACGCGTAATCCTTAAAAAGTTCAGGGATCACGCGTATTTCCCGATTACACTTAATCCCTGTAACATATACATATCTGCATACAACCACACACATTCATTCATTTCAGTTTTATTAAACGTTATGGAAAATAAATCGGCTACTAGTTCAAGTACACTGTTCTTGTCTTTCATTTTTCAGGCATATGTTCAGGTGACATGTTCTTGTGCAAGAATGGAGAATGTATACCCATTCGAAAGGTGTGCGACTATATCAACGATTGTGCAGATAAAAGTGATGAATATTGTTGTAAGTTGTATAATAATGATCCCCTTTCCTTGTAAACAACTTTAATTCTCAAGATTCGCGTTTGTGCTAAATCTACAGCAAAATTATATTGAACCCCATTGAAATAAGGCTTTATTGTGTTTGTTTGACAAGTGACTGCCTAAGGACAATGGTAATGCAGAAAGCCCTTGAAAGAGCTTTCTATATAAGGGTTCTCCAGCATTTATTTTTTAAATTCTACATATCAGGAGCCCAGTATTGTGACGTTAGGTCAGACTCCAAGTTGATTGCATTTCAAATAAGAATTCAACTTCTACAGCTTCTTAAAACTTTAACCTGCTGTAATATTCTTCAATTGATTACATTGCGTTTAAAGTAACTGGCAATAAGGTTAAGCATAACAATATAGTAATTTGTAAATGTATGCCAAACCCTTAATTAAACAGGTTATTTTAACTTTAGGATAATAAATTATATTTAAAAAAGCCTTTCAAAGAAGAATTGTGTTTAGCTCTAGTAGGACTCTAACCCTTGACCCAGCATGCAAGGACGGAAAAAAATTGTTCACACGTCTTACCGACTGGGTTAAGCGGGCTAATTAATTGAGCGCAATCGGCTTAAACTATTCATCTGTACAGCGAGGGAGAATACGATATTCGTTCCAGTTTATGTTTGCGTGCACCCAAAAGATGCGAATTGATTTGAACAATTTCAATTGATTCTAGTGGAGTGAATTGAAATACCGAGGGAAATATCTTAAAAAACTAAGATTTGATAATTTCTCTTGTTGATGGTTTTAGACTGATATAATTTTTATCGGAAATGCTACACATTTGCTTTTATTTTAGTATTTTCTTTTATTTATGCTAATACGCTATTTGTTTCTCAGTGGCGTTAATGTAATTGTCGTTCAAACGGGAACAAATAATATCTTATATTTGAGAAAAATAAGCTGACAACAATTGTTTAAACAGTAAAAGTAGTGGCTGAGTTGATGAAGGTAAACTACACGAAGCATCCATCTATCATCGCAGATCTTTATAAACCCCTTTTATGCTGAACTGTCATCTGCTTCAAATATATCGTCTGGGAAAATAAATAAAACTATTTTATAATCATTTGAAAGTGACGAAAGTTTAAAGATGAGTAGCAAAGAGTTTGGGACCTAGATCAGACGTTGCGTTTTGTTGCGTCTGATTTGCATTCAAGCTGTTTGCAAATATAAGCCGTGGTTTAGAGTGAAAAAAGTCGGTACGAGTGTCAAACAGTACGTGTTGATATCTTGGGATTGAGCAGTGTCTCTTATGACTTTTACGACTTTCATGTGTTTGTGGTTTTGGCTATGACCTTTGACCTCAATTAAAGTAAGTATATATAGTGCCAATGACAGGTCACTGTGACTCGACATTTGACCACAATTATAAAAAGCTTGTCTAGAGCATGTTTCCTATACCAAATCATATAGATAACCCATATTCGGTGTTTGAAATCATCTAGAGTGTAACATACTATTTTCAAGTCATTGAGGCCTCAACAGTTGGTCTCCATTATTGAATTTTTTTCACACAGCATCAGTATGAGATACTGTATTTGGAGTATAAACAGATCTTCGGATAAAGGTGTGTCGCGTATTATTTTTGTGTCACCTGCTGTAGGCGGGGGTGACACTAAGGGATTATTTTTCCGGCGTCTGTCCGTCTGTCTGTTACGCTTTTTGCGTGACGCTTCATAACTCCTGTTGTACTTTTAAGATGAAACTTCAGTTTTAGAATTAGCTTGACAAGTGTATTGCACAAGGGTTATATATCTTGCATAAATATTGTGAGAGTTATTCCCCTTTTCAAAATGTCCTTGTCATTCAGATTTCTTCTGCTTTACTAAAGATTTTGAAATGAAATGGTTTTTTATGCAGAGAATATTGGTGTCGACTTGTAAATATGAGAACGGGACTCTGGTGTTGGATCCATAACTATCATAATCGGGTGCCTCTCTTTCGTGGTGTAGATTTTCTGATATTAGTTTAAAATATGTTTATCAATAGAAAACGCGTGACGAGATATTGAAATAGTAAAAATATACAGTTGTATATGTAAATATGTTTTTTTTTCTTTGTGTAATAAATTTATGTAAATGTGTTATATGATGATGTACTGATGTACAAGTCAATAAAAGTATGTTCTGGTCTGTTCTGTAAAGAGACAACATGTACACTAGAAATCATGCCTACATCAAGGTTGAAGGAAAACTCATTTTTATTTGCACCTGTTAAAATTGACATTGTAAATAGATCTTTGAAACCGGTGTGTATTTCAAAAGGATTGGAAAGGTGCTGTGATGGCGCCACTTTTGAATAAGAAAGGTCTCCTTTTACAGCTCTAGGATTATCGGCATTTATCAAACTTGTCCTTTCTTTCGAGAAAGCAACATTATCATAAATTACTGACCATGTTGAAAGAATAATCTCGTACCATCATACCAAAGCGCTTATCGAAGATAGTATAGAGTAGATGAGCTATGTTAGAAATGCACAACGATAACCTGGAAGCAGTTAAAATGAATCTAGTGACAATTGCTGGGATGATTGACATTAGTGCAGCATTTGACACTATTGACATTCCTATAGTACTTCAACTTCTGCGTAATGAATTCGGCATTATCAATACTCACCTAAATCAGATAAAGTCATACTTGACCGATAGGACAATTCAGGTTAGAATTGGACATTCAGATTCGGACACCGAATCGTTAAAATATGGCGTTCCGCCGTGCTCTTGTGCTGGCTTTGTTATTTTCACAATTTATATTTATGGTGCAGCAAAGGGGCCGAAAGTATAGATTCTGCTCAAGCAGCATATACATGCTCTCAGGCAGCATATTTGCTGCCTGAGCAGTATATTGCTGCTCAGGCAGTAAATATCTTGCCTGGGCAGCATCTAGATGCTGCTCGGGCAGCATTTATTTATAGCATTTGGTGTTATCCAATCAAAACGCTCGTTCTGTTCAGTAGCATATTGCTGCTTTTTATAGAGTTGTTAAGAACTATACGGCAGACCTCTATGGTTACGGTGCTGACTAAAAAATTGCTTTTAGCGTTCAAGCTCGTTATCATAGAGTGAAACCTCTATCTTTCACGAACTAAACAACTGACTCGATAGCATTTTTTCTTAGATTACAAAGAATAAACTTAAAATAAATAATGCGAAGACTGAAATTAAGGCATATGGAATAAAACAAATAGCACATAGTCAGCTAAAATGTTTGAGGTGCATATCGCAAAAGTCAGCCAATACTCTCATACACAGATTTATTCATTCACACCTCGGTTTTATGGCGGACTGTTTGCTAACATTCCAACTTATTAGCTAGCTATACTCCAAACGTTACAAAATAGTAATGAGAGCAACACATGACAAGCAGCATAGCTCCTACAATCTTAAACAGTTTCATCGGTTGCATGTTCGTGCTAGGATCATGTGTAAAGTGCTTGTTTTTTTCGGGCAGTACACGGGACAGCACCCTGTTACCCTAGAGATGTGTTTACTAGGGTAAATGGAAGTACCGTTTGAGATCGCCTAGCGACATTCAGTTTGTTGTATCAAGACATAGGACAATAATCGCCGAATGGTCACTGGCAATGGTTGTAAAAACTTAAAAGTAGTAAAAACTGAAAATGCTTTAAGAAAAAAAACCTTTAGACATACTTGTTCATTAAATTCTACAATGCATGACTGGTGATTATGTGTTCTCGCTTACTTTAACACATATTGCCTAATAATTTAATTTTGAATAATAGGTAGGATAAATGTAAAGCGCAATTGAATATTCATACATTTCTTCGCTATATAAATGTTTCTACATTTGTATTTGTGTTATGAAAAGAGAATGTTCCACTGATACTTGCTGGCAGGTGACACACGTTTTCCGAGGAACACCCGTCTATTTTTAAAGACTTTTCCTCAGTCCATTGAGGGACCACCACCCCATTGTTCTGGAGGTGTCAATGTAACTGTCAAAGCATGTGCATCACAATCTCAGTTTACCTGGTGAGGTCCAGATTATACTCATGCTCTAGAGATTTTCAATGGTTATTTCTAACCAAACTATCAAATATAAAGGTAGAGTCTCACACGAGAAGATTCAATTGTACTTTGCTAGCGACATGTCCATAAGATCCATGCTTTTTGTAAGGAAATTGTCTGGCAATGCGTTATGGTCGAACGGTCATCTAGGGATGTCTTTAAATGCTTTGTGTGAATATATAAACAGGTCTTTTTCCATTTTTAGTCAGAAAACGCTTAGGGCACGCGGTTATTGTGAAAATGTTCTTATTGTTTAGCTCGTGCACGCGGCATGATA
Source organism: Gari tellinella (assembly GCA_922989275.2). Lineage (NCBI taxonomy): Eukaryota > Metazoa > Mollusca > Bivalvia > Cardiida > Psammobiidae > Gari > Gari tellinella. The sequence goes on along the minus strand of OV277860.1, from coordinate 81,480,656 downwards.
TGCCAAAATGATTTATTAAGACCGGCCTGTGTCTGTCGTCATCCGTCATCGTCCTCCGTTGACCGTCCATTATTTTAAACTACATCTCAGTATTTCTTAAAGGGTACTATTTAGATTCCTTCAAATATAGGTCATCCAAGAAGAATTTTGGTTGACATGGCAACAAATTGAAAAGATGTTACATATATTTTTGAAAGAAACTATCGGTCCGGTTTGAACACAATTAAACACAAAATATCCATTTGTGATTCTCTTACGGTGTTTGCTTTTAATTTCGATACCTTAAGAACAGGCTGCAAGTGTACGGGAAAAGATTATCTATGATGGTTATCACGATAACTATTAAATCTCCAAGTTTGAACCTACTGGTCTTATTTAAATGGTAATTTCTCCATAATCTTGCTCTTTCAGGTATTTCCCTATGTCTTTTAATTTCAGATAAGTTATCGTGTAAAGATGAGGAATTTCAGTGCGACAACAAGCAGTGTATACCAAACTATCGCCGCTGTGACGCCGTGAAGGACTGCCATGATAGCAGTGATGAAAAAAAATGTTGTATGTATTTAAGACTGTTTCATTCAATCACTAGAGCTTGACGACTAGTTATTGTTTTGTTGTTGTTCTACTAATGGAAAATAAAAGAGACATGTGCTACTTACACTTTTAATAAAAGGTTTTATGTAATTGATTTCAGAAAAAAGTGTTCGCATACGTACTGAACTGAGATTTCAAAAACATTAAAGACCATGTTTTGACGTCTTTCGATGCCTAATTAACCCTTAGCCTGCCACTCACAACTATAGCTCCATATGCAAACAGCTTGGATCCGGATGAGACGCCGAGTAACTCGGCGTCTCATCCGGATCCAAGCTGTTTGACACTCGGACAACATTTTCAGCAATTTTGAGCAACTTTGAAGCACTTTGAAACTTGAAGCAGACGAGAAATATAGCAGACGACAATTTGTTTGGCGGGCTAAGGGTTAACAGTCTTCTTCATTCGTTTACGATTACAGCTATTAATATGTCGTCTGTTTTAATACTGCTGTCTTGCAATCCGTTCCAAAGTTAGATTTCAAGTTGAATCTGACGACATATCCGTGACAAACAGTTTGAAAGTAAACATAAATGACCTGAGGCGATGAAGGAGTACAGGAATCCAACGAGTATTTTCTGAAAAAAAATAAATAAAAAGTTAAAATGAACTGACATTTCACGCAAAAATCAGTTTTCAGATTTATATATAATGAATTAAACATTTTGCCAATGTATATTAAGTTTGTGTTCGAGAAGATGCCCTTGTGTAATTAATTTCTCGACTGTGTATTTAATAAGATTTTTTTGTGTCCTTTATACGACAGTGAACTGCAATAAAACGATTGCGTTTTCATGCACCAGTGATTTGACCTGTATTGATAAATCATTGGTGTGTGACAACACTCGAAACTGTGTAGATGGCAGTGATGAGACCGACTGTGATGAGACCTACAACTCATGTATCGACTATTGGAAAGCTGGACGTGATGGGAACGTTTCCATTGATCGTAGTGGTAACTAGTGCTCCCTCCCTACAACACAACAAAAGGAGAGACAAATACTGTGTGTTCTATGGAGGGAGTTTTATTATAGGGAATACTAATATCCGTAGAGGCCTGAGCATGAAATGGCGTACATTTGCAAATATTAACGCGCGTGTAATTAGGGTTCAAACTGTTTATGTTTCTTTCGTCAATAGTCCAATACGAAACTTTGAGAAAATCAGCAAAACACAAGTTTAAGCAGACGATTTTCATCAGGGAGAGGGTTAGTTATAGAATGTCTTGTTTTGGGTAACAGCGGCAAGTATTGTTGTAAAAAGGGAATCTTTGTTCAGAGGGTCGGTGTAGGGAGGGCACACTGTACAGATGGTTCACTTAACTAAATTGTTAGCAAGGGCGAAGAAACGAAAGTCATAACGTTCTGTGTTTAAAGAGCGCTATATAAGCCTGGCATAATAATGAAATAATAATAACAATAAGTATAACAAAATATTTGCAAACAGTTTAGAGCCAGATCACAAATCGACTACTGCTTGGGTTTAGTTCACTCGTCAACATTTTAAAGAAATTCTCAAAACCCATTCCCCCATAAATACGCCTTTTGACTCCTCTAATTTATCTCTTAACTGAAAAAAAATAGTTCCAATTTATACAGTTATGAATATGTGTGATAAGAAATAATTTCTATATTCTAGCAGATTGTAGCTTAAAGCAGGCTAAAGTAAAGCAGAATGTGCCTTAAGGCACATTCTGCTTTACTTACAACCTGCTTTAAGTGGTCACCTGTCTTCAAAACTAGAAACAATCTATGGGGGTAAAGGGTTAAATTAGATATATTGTCTTTGAACGGTAAAGAATAACTTCGTTTCAACTTTTATGGGTCCTGTAAACACTAGTCTAAATTGAACCGTAATGGGTCGTATAACAGAACATCATACTTATAATATTCTGTTAGCATTATTCAGAAGTCCAGTTCTTGGGTAATCCTTGTTGTTAGGAGAAATGGAGGTTACTGTTTCCAAGGAATCGTTTTTATCGCAAGCAACCTTCGGGAACCAGACTTTGATAGTCTGTGAAACAAGGGCCATACAACAACAACATCACAATTTGAAATACTACAACATTTTGACATTTTGTAGGATCACGTTTGAGTGACTTTATCAGCTAGTATTTTAATAATAGAAACGCAAATGTTCAAATTCTTTGGTCGTTGCTACGGTAGCACGCAGTAGCGGAAAACACTATATTTGCATCTCCGGATCCCTCGTTCTCGACTGATATAAAAGTTTAGCTGTAAAGCATGTGGTGTGTTCTACCAATCGCCGAGGCTCTCATTTGTTATAGCTATGATATAATAAAAGGTCCAATATTCCATCTGCATTTAAGTAACTTTAACATTTATCACACGGTTTACTTGCAGACTTACATCCTCTAAAATGTGTCGTCTGCTTGTGTTTTATTAACTTGACTGCTTAGCATGACCAAAGGCGTTTGTTGCTAGCATTCTACTCGGGACAAAACGTCAAGTCTTTATGTACCATTGCAGATATGTATACGGAATGCCATTTTAATGCAACAGAAGACGTTCTCCAAATAACGACCTGTATCGTTTTGAAAAAGGTATGGGAAAAAGCTGACAACGACGGTTATGGTAAACAACAGGAGAAAGTAGAACTGATGGCTGACGATTTCAGTGGTTTTGGTGATCCATGTTTAATACAGGTAAATGAGACAGGTCACTCGGGAAAATTACCTGGCATTAAACGTAGTGTAGACACAAATCGATGAGTAAATTGCATGATCAGTGGTTTTGGAGATCCATGTTTAATACAGGTAAGTGAGACAGGTCACTAGGGAAAATTACATGGCATTAAAAGCAGTGTATACACAAATCGATGAGTAAATTGTATGAATACCTTTTTTTATATGATTTTGGGGGAAGCAGGGTCCCCGTCTTAACAAATTTCTCAATTACATGTATTGTGTATATCTTATCCTGACTAGTAACATCGCCATGGAATCGTCTTGAAAAATACAATCAAAAGACAGGATTAACTAGAGAAATAAGAAATAATACGTGTTTTAAAGATAAACTTACGACCGTTTTTGTCGTGCGACGTTGCGTAGACGGGCCTCAGTAGATTATCCGTCATTTTCATCCCTTCACTGCTAATACTGCATCTGCTTTAACCCTTAGCCCGCCAAATAAATTGTCGTCTGCTATATTACTCGTCTGCTTCAAGTTTCAAAGTGCTTCAAAGTTGCTCAAAATTGCTGAAAATAATGTCTGAGTGTCAAACAGCTTGGATCCGGATGAGACGCCGCGTTACTCGGCGTCTCATCCGGATCCAAGCTGTTTGCATATGGGGCTAGTCGTGAGTGGCAGGCTAAGGGTTAAACAATCGCCGTCGTCTTGTTTGTATAACTGTTTAGACATAGGGGTTAATAATTTATTTAACGCTAGCCAGTGACAGATATGGTATTCAAATATTTGACTAGTAGATATTTATATTTCGGAAAAACCTGTACAAAACTGTATTCGTCTTCAGTGGCGTTAAAGGGACTCGCAACCGGATGGTGTACTTGTCAAAATAAAATAAAATACTCAAATAAAAGCAAATTTGTGGCATTATTTGGCTTCTGACATTAAAAAAATATGATCAGTCCAAAAAAAGTCTCAAGAATCGTCACCGAATCTTAGATTTTTAGATATTTTCCATCGTTTTTCTATACCGACTAGTAGACGGTATAGTTGTTGTTGTTGCTTCTCTACACGGGCTCAGACATAAACACGAGCCGAATTACGAAGTTGTATGCACTTTCGACCGCTACACATTGAAATACGTTAAATCGATCCGAGATAAACGGATAGTTCCGTGGTCCATTGGTCTAAGCGGTTTCCCCTATTTTGCCTTCTGTCCGCCAATGCCGGGCCCCGGGTTCGAATCCCACCAGAGACCAATATTTTTTTTTATTGAAATACATTTTTTTAAACAGAATTTCTTATCCTAAACTAATTCTTTACCATTTATATAAGCGTTTGACACATATTTACAAATTACTATTTTTAATGCACCATCTGGTTGCGAGTCGCTTTAAATTACACTTCTTGTATTTTCTATCTATTAGGTCTATTGTGTTGTTATTGTGTCTGCCGGTTTCCATAGACATTTCATGTGACAGAAGTTTTTTTAAGTTTAGTTCTATAAACTAACGTATATGTACACGTATAATTTGAAATAATCTCTATTGTTTAAACTATGATTAAACATGCAATACGACGCCTCCTTGCAAGCTTGTTGATTGTCTGATGAATGTCCCTTTTCTGTCGAAGACCTCTACCATAGTTATTTTCATACAGTTTGGAAAAACACTGTTTGACACTTATAACGATATTATTTATCGATATAAGTCAGTATAGTACAAAATCCATTTAAAATTAGAAGCATATGCCAATCGTTTGAAGCAGATAACGACATGGCAGTGAATGATATTGTCGTGGTTGTGAAGGGGTTATTAATGCAAATATGCTATACATATTGTAACTGCAAGAACGCATTTCCATAGCGAACAGTGTAGCAAGACGTAACGTCAAGGGACTGAATAAAGTGTAAGCACAAGTAAAACAGTTTTTGTAGAAAACGTTTTTCAATCATACCGGTACGTATAATCACAATACAAGAGCCACGAACTGAAACCTTAAACACTTTGGTAATGAACTTGTTTTCTTGCGAATTAAACAAAAACATTTATGTTATAAAATTAAATACGAAGGCGTGGCTAGATGACATGTGTGATGTTGATATCCATGTATCCTAGGTAACCGCTTACTGCCCTGAGTACAACAGGGATATCAACTGTGAATCAAAGACGTTTAGTATCCACCTTTCAAACAACAGGTATGTCGTTTTGTCGTTGTTGTGAAACCTCTCTTTTACAACCACTAAATTAAGATAATTATAAGATATTTTCAACAAAATGACCTGTCAAAGATGCAATCATTGTTTAGTGGTCGTAATTGAGATGTTTGACTGTATCTTATTGGTAGGCTACAATATAGTTTCTTTAAGAAGCCTAGTAGCGTTGTATAACTGTATTTTGTATGTGTTAAGGTGTGTTTAATCTAGTAAAAGTAAGCCTAATTAACGTCGCATATGATAGACAATACACATAAGCCCCGTACAGCTTTTATATCGTCAAATAAAGTATCCATCTACAGACATACTTACAAAGGCATAACAGTTACTTTCCTAGCACTACCTTTATAATACCGAGCGCCGGGCACGAGAGCTACTAGTACCGTCTTTGTAGTAGTAGTTGGTATGAACCGGTGCAACGCAGTAGAATGACCCACCCGTGCAAAAGGACCCGGGTCTTTATGCTACGTAGAGAAATGATCCCAGACCGTGAGGGGGTCATCTTACTACGAGTCGACGGGGTCCTTTTTCTACGGTCTGGGGTCATTTTTCTACGTAGTAAATGACCCGGGTCACTGTTCTACGTAGTGACATGACCCGTGGGTCATTTTAGCAGGGGTGGGTCATTCTACTGCGTAACACCGGCCGCGGATCTAACCAAGGGCCTCCCGCCTCGAAAGCGGACGCTCTACAAACTGAGCTATTTAGGACGTTCAGAAACATGTCATCTTATCTGTATGCTGTTTACTTTAATTTCTGATGTAAGCTTTCTTCAAACACAAAACATAACAGGAAAACCAATCAGTTGAATTTTAATAAAACGCCGACTAACTCAGCGCCCGATTAGGTACAATTTCAGTCAAGTCGCGTTTAGTAATTCAGATGATTTGTCTGTCAAGTTAGTCGCGTATATGATGCTGTTTATGTAAATATTGAAACCTTTCTATAGCGACAACTAAAGTTGGGTGTTCAAGGCTAGTGACTGCTGAAAGCGAGATGGACGTAAAAGTAAAAGAAGAATTATGAAAGAGTTCCTAGGGTTCTTTAGTCTGTATTATGCCTACGTTGCGGCTTAAAGGGACTCGCAACCGGATGGTGTACTTGTCAAAATAAAATAAAATACTCAAATAAAAGCAAATTTGTGGCATTATTTGGCTTCTGACATTAAAAAAATATGATCAGTCCAAAAAAAGTCTCAAGAATCGTCACCGAATCTTAGTTTTTTTTAGATATTTTCCATCGTTTTTCTATAGCGTTAGCTAACGGGCTCAGACATAAACCCGAGCCGAATAAAGTAATATCGATCGCTTCCAGTGAAGTACGTTAATTCGCTACCATATATATACAGAGTGATGGTAGCCGAGGTGGTAAAGGCGTGTCCTCATTTTTCATGTTTGTCTCCGCATGGAGGGTCACGGGTTCGGATCCCACCAGAGCTACTTGTTTTTTTTTTTGAAATGCATTTTTTAACAGAATTTATTATCCTAAACTAAATCTTACCCATTTATATAAGCATTTGACATATATTTACAAATTACTATTTTTAATGCTAAATCCGGTTGCGAGCCCCTTTAAGTTGTAACTCTACGCGGGATTAATAGTAATACTGGTTAATTTTGTATAATGTTTTCTGTATAGTGCACTCTTTTGTATCCGTGCAACAAGTTGAGCATGCGATGCTAAAGTGTACATTCCTCATTTTTGTAGCTCAGCAGAGCACAAAGTGCTCAATGTGAGCTTTTGTGGTACCGTTTTCTCCGGCGACCATCGTCCTTAACCCTTTCCCCCATAGAAGCGCCTTTTAGCGAATATAATTTATTCCTCCGTTGAAGAAAATAGTTCCAACTTAATCGGTCATGAACATATATCATAGGGAATATTTTCTATATTCTAGCACAGGATAGCTTAAAGCAGGCTGAAAGTAAAGCAGAATGCGCATGAAGGCGCATTATGCTTTACTTTAAACCTGCTGTAAGTAGTCACCTATATTCAATAGTAGAAATAGGCTATCAGTTAAACACGTGACAACTGCAGCGGTGTACTATCTATAGCATCAGTTTTCTTTCGATTTCTTACGGTTTCAAATCACCCGTTTTAGTAGTTTGCCTTTGATTTTCAACAATTTCGAGGGCAGTTTTGCCGTTAAGAATGTCCAAGCATTAAAATTTACATTAACCGTTATTTCAGATATCGTAGTAAAAATTCATTTTACAAATTTTGACTTAACTCTTTCCTTGCCAAATTTTATCTTTTATGTTGACCCTCTTACCGCTAAAATATCGTCTGCATTGTTAGTGTCGTTTGCAATATGTTTAAAGTCACTTTTAGGGCAATTTTGAATGAAGAAATATCAATACGAGTGTCAAACAGTTTGGAAACTGATCGGACGCAGCGTAACCAAGCACACATTATATATGGGCCCCATAAGGAAAACGAGTAGCCGGGTAAAACAAGGGCCCATATGGGCTGCCCATATAAGATTTCTAAATCAATCAATAAATTCCTATTTAGACTAATGTTTTCAGCATTCTATATGCATTTTTGCATTATGTTGTGTCTTGTTGTATTTAAATAATAGTCTTGTGTGAAAATATAGCACTTGGAAATGTATATGGGGCCTTTACAGGGCCCGTATATATGTCAATTCATCCAGGTGCTATTTGTTTACACAAAATCTTTTGTGTAGACAAAAATACACCGCATTATGTTAAAATTCTTACAAACTGCCGAAAAGGGTAACTATATAACTGATTTGATTGATTTTGAGTTCTATATGGGTAACCCATATGGGTCCTAGCTTTAACTCGGTTGCACTTTCGGCATGGGACCAATATGGGATGCCCATATTGGTCCCTTTTAGCCATGTTTGCTTGGAATGCGACGTCTGATCAAGATCCAAACTGTTCGCAAATTCGCCATTTCGCACCATTGGCAGGGAAAGAGTTAAAATGGATGTTGTTACCATTCTTGTTGTTCAAGACAATCTACTGTTCTAATTTGCAGCTTTTATCGGAACTCGACCGGCCTTCGATATTTAAACATATATGATAGCGGCGTTGGCAAAGTGAGTGTTTATCGAACAAAAGAACACAGAAGCCATGTTATCACATTTCTGCCGACTTTGTGCATATCAGGTACAGTAGAGAAGACGTTGTTCTTTCTTAGTAATGGCTTTTGAGATGTAACAATAACTTTCATTGCAAACAGTTTGAAGCTTGATCAGACTCCAAATTGTTTGCTTTTCTGAAAAACATATAATGTTCGAAAAACATGTTATTTTCTTTTTTTTGATTGCATTTTGTTTGCGTTAACTTCCATTAAAACAATACCATTCTAGTCACTCTGCGTTTAATCAGGATCCAAACTGCTTGACACTTGTGTCAATGCTTCCTAAGTTGAAAATGATAAAGTTAAAAAATACCAACATGACCTTATACCGCTTACCTGGATACACCATGTTCAACTTTACTGAATGGTCTAGTTTTTGACCCAACATGACCAACAAGCAATTACGACCTAACTGTCAATTAGGTAAACATTTTGAGCAAGTTTCATTAAGATCAAATGATATTTGAATGTTGTAGAGTGTTAACAATGTAGTTTGATAATAGTGACCTGGTTTTTGACAAGACAGTCGTGTCCGACATTTGAAATATACCTAGATAAACTTTTGACAAAGTTTCATTAAACTAAAATATTTGACCTAACGACCTACTTTTTTAGATGTTCCTACTATGATCATAGATATCAATGAAAACCCAATCTACATGCTTGAAAAATATCAATTCCACTGAGGCATGGTCCGAGTAAGGATAAATAAAAACTTTAAAAAAAAGACTGATTTTAGGGTAAAGTTGTAAAATATTAAACCAAAATCAACCATTTTTTTTATATTAGACAGACTCTGCCATCAAAAGCAAAGTGAAGCAAAAATTGCACAAAAATGATTTCTTGTGCTTCAATATGTACCAAATAACAAAAAAATAATCTTGGAAAATCTAACAATGTCAAATATGATTTTTTGGTGAAATGGTTGAACTAATAAACGAAATCGCGTATTTCCCTTCTGTGATTGTGGATATCAATATAAAAGCTTCAAATCTACAGGCTAGACAAACAATCATGTCTACAGTTGAATGGTCCTAGTTAAAATTAATGTACGTTAAACAGCTGATTTTTGGTGGTGAAATAGTAAGAATACTTAACCAAAATCACCAATTCTTGGAAGTTTAGTACACAGGCCCTGTCATCAAAATTCAAATAAGCGAAAAGGTGCACATAATTGATTTACATATATATACCAAATTACAGAAACATAATCTACGATAATCTAGAAAAATCAAACAATGCGATATGTAATTTTTTGGGGTAAACTGATTAAAACAATAAATGTATAATATTATGCACTGTTTTAGAATAACCACACTTTGGCCTTAGACATGAATATAGAAACTACACATTTACAGGTAAATTTAGATGCATATAACTATATTAACACTTGACCCTTGTTTTTATTGTGGTCACTCTGGACAGCATAAAGGATACAATTTCAGTTTAATTATATTCAATTTTTTTAAAGAAATATGTAACAGACGTGTTTGATGGCTGTCACTGGGTCCAAGGTAATAAAGCGTTTAAGCTGAGTCTGAGTGTGTTATCAAGCATTTGATTGGTCAGATTTGAACATAGGCTCAAATCTGACCAATCAAATGCTTGAGAACGCCTTAGACTCAACTGAAATGCTTTATAACCTTGGACTTTGAGCTTGTATCTTGTATGTCTAATTCTAAAGTGTTCCAAAGTTTTGGAGATGCATGCATGAATCTTCTATCTCCATACCGGTGCTTCATCAAACGGCTTCTCGGAATAGCCAGCAATACCGATTTACTTGCCGACCTTAACTCAGTATGAGGTTTATATACGTCAATCATATTGATAATATACTTTGGAGAATGATTGCACATGACTTGTATCAAAGTGTCAGAATTTTTAGCTTAAGTCTGTGTTGAACTGGAAGCCAGTGAAGCTCTCACAATACTAGGGTGATGTAATTGTTCCGAGGAATCCTGGTAAAAGTGCGTCTGTTGCATTTTACACACGCTGTAGTTTTTGTAGTGTGTTTTGGGGAACCTACTAAAGAAGGGAGTTGCAGAAGTCCAGTTTAAACGTGACCAGAGAATTGACCAAGGTATTTGTACCCTCAGGGGACAAGTTATGCCTGTTATAACCTATTTGCTGCAGCTGTGCATAGCTAGACATGCACACTGTGTTGACGTACTGTGTCATATCCATTTGGGAATCGATCCTAGCACTAAGATTCTTCACACACACACAGTGATGGTTTGATTTTAGAATGACTCACTGAACTTGAAAGTTAACCTTTTTGTCTGAAACAGTATGACCTCAGTTTTGTGACTATCAACTTCAACATATTCTGGTGCATCCATTATACTATGTCTTTTAGACAGCTCTCAACTTTTGACAGGGCATCTGATTGACAACAGATGGCTTAAGGCTTGACGGAGAAGTATAACTGAGTCGTCAGCGTAGATATGATGATTTCTGCAGATTGGGCCGACATGTGTTGTGGATAATATATAGTTTTTCGGTCCTAGGACTGACCACTGAGATACATGTACACCATATTATAATCGTAACTGGGTCGGATAACTCTCTATCTACTAGGACTGTTTGGTAACTGTCACTAATGTACGCAGTCATCAACTTAAGTGGGTTTACAATAACTTTAAAATCTGTTTGAAGGCGGTTGACTAATGTTTCATGATCTATGGTGTCGATTGTTACTTATCGGTCAAACATTACCAGAACTGTAGAGATATTAAGGATGTCATTTTGAACTTTTATAGGAGCAGTTCCAGTAGAGTGAATGCTTATCGATGCTGCTCATGTAGATTCTTAGTGGTCAAGTGGGACTTGATGCGTTTGTCTACATGTACTTCCTTTTCTAATACTTTGGAGAGAAATGGTATATTGGATACAGACCTTTAGTTCTTCAGCTCATTAGGGCCCTTCATTGTACATACAGGAGCCCTAAAATAATTTTATTTTCTGTCTGTCAGCTCGTGAACACTTTAATGTTCCGCGATAACTCTGGAAGATCTTCATAATTATGCCGGTTTCATATAGCAGGGTATGCTTAGTATCATAAGAGGAAGACACCTTCAGTTTTTTGGAACGTATAATTACGTCGAGAGTTTTGAGCCCTTGATTTGTCAAAAAATCCATATTCAACCATGAATCTGACAACCTCATTTGTCCATCCACCAATCTTAATCACATTTTTACAGAATGTATACCAGTAAACGATCTTTATAAAGTAAGGAATTAATGCCCTTGATTTAACAATCAGTGCTATATTTGACCTGAGCACATAGTGCTCGGTGATCTTTTATGCATCGTGCAGTGTGCGTCGTACGTCCGTGAATATATTGAGAGTACTCTAGAGGTCACACTTTTGACTGAATCTTTAATAAACTTGACAACAATTATCATCTTGACAGCAGCTATGTCAAGTTGTAGTATGGGTCATGTGGCATTCAAAATTAGGTCACTAGGACAAATATTAGAAAAAGTTTGTGAATATTGTTTTAGCCTCAATTGGTCAATCTTTATTAAACATTGCAAGAATGAATATCTTGACAAAATGTAGAACTATTTGAATATAGGTTATTATATGTTTGGTAAAAAACTAAGTCACTAGGTCAAATTATAGAATTAGCTAGTTAACACTCTATTAACCATAATGTTGACCCAATATTTTTCAAACATGGTCAGAATGGTCAATTTCGGGTATAAAGATTATCTTATATTATCTTATTATGACATTCTTGATACAATCTAGGCCAAGTTTAATAATGGATTATGAGGTATCAAAAAGTAGGTCACTAGCTCAAATATTAGAAAAAGATTATGAATACTCTAGTAGCCACAATTTGAGCTCATATTGATCAAACTTTGTCAGAATATTCATCTAGACAAAATCTATGTCAATTTTGGGTATTTGTTATGTGGGGTAAAAAAAAGCGCATTGTCAAATCTTAGAAAATGCTTGTGAACACTCTTGTAGCAAGAATTTGAGCCCAATTTTATCAAACTTGTCAAAATCTTGGTTAGCTTGAAGTATGGGTTTGTAGGATCAAACATTAGGTCACTGGGTCAAACCTTAGAAAACAGCTCGTGAACACTCTAGTAGCCTTACTTTTTAGCCAAGTTTTATCAACATGATCAAAATATTACTCTTGACAAGATCTAGCTCAAGTTCGCATAAAGATTATAGGGTCAAAATAGGTCACTAGATCAAATCTTAGAAAAAGCTTGCAACCAACCTATACAACAATAGAAAAAGCTTGTGAACACTATAGTAACCACAATTTTGACCCAATCTTTATCAAACTTGGTTAAATTGACCATTCTTTATAAAATCTAGGAAATGTTTGATAATAGGTTATGTTGAATTCAAAAGTAGGTCACTAGGTCAAATCTTAGAAAAAGCTTCTGAACTCTCTTATTGCCACACTAATGACCCTATTTTTATCACAATCTGTCAGAATGACCATATTGAAATAATCTAGGTAAACTTTAGTTATAGGGGTTTGTAAGGTCATAAAGTAGGTCAATAAGTCCATTCTTTATCAAACTTGATCAGAATGATTATATTGACACACTCTAGGTCAGATTGGGTAATGCGGGTGTCAAAAAGTAGGTCACTATGTCAATAGCAGTCTTCTCCATTGCTTTTGTCTTGCAGTAGACGACCGCTCTTTTTATTGTGTGCTCACTGGGGTAGGTAGGGCCTTGGCATGTTCAATGTAATTTTTATTTACTTTTGATCATTTCATTTAGTTTAAGTTATGCGGTCAGACCTATATTAAGCGATTAGTACGGTGATATTTCAGCAGTATTTAACTGTTTATAGCAGTTTAATACAGGTCAGAGGTAGTGCTGATGGAATAGGAGTCTTCTGCACGGTGTTTTGCCCTGCATTACGGGGCAACGTATTGCTAACAATCACTGTGTATCTTTCGGTGGTAGCTTGGCCCGGGCCTGTCTATATCTCTCCTTTTTGCTTTTAGTGCTGTGCTTATGAAACACCCACTTAAAGTGTTGCTTATAGTTTCTGCTTGTTGTATGTGAGTGTTTGGTTCTCTCTAACTACCAAATGGTAGACCTGTTGATTTACAGTGCAGTGTCCAATGAATCAAAGCTCCTAGTTCTAGAGAACAAAATAAAACAAAACAATCTAAAAAGTTTATATGCCTAGCTTGCATCCACCTTTTATAGGTAAATCCTTTCTTTTTACAGCTTTGTATAGATCGTTTGCAGTTAAAAAAAAACACGATAATTTTCAAATATCTCCAAAACAAGAAAACGGAGACAAATGGAATTTTGCATAGATTTATGATATACTTATACCAACTCTGACAATAAAGAAATATTTTTTTCTCTTCGTAATAAAAAAGTTTTATTCATAACTTCTTTATAAAGTTTACTTTTCTAAGGGACAGTTTTCCGAAGGGTGATTTCAAGTTATTCAACAGCCTATCTTTCACGACCCGGCAACGCCTCACCGTTAAGCCATCGCATACCATAGCAGTTTACAACTAACCGAACGAGGCCCTGACTGGGGTACGTTAAACGTATTAACCGACCATACTGTCATTTGCGCACATGTTAGATCTTAATCGGACACCGGAGCCATTTCGTATCTGAATAGTATCCGAACATGTGCCACTCATACGAAAGCGAAAGTTTTATCAACAAAACGCAAAATAACTAAATGCGATAAATAGCAGAAGAGACATGTTCATACCAGACGATCTACACCAACTTACCATTATCAAATTTTCAACAGAATGTTTCCAGATCAGTTCGAAAACCTTTATTATTTTATTAAGGAAACGTAATGTAAACGTAAGTGCAATACAACTCGAATATCAATACATATTAAGCTCCAGATAAGGGGAGTATTTCCAAAACTAAATCTTTATTTCTGAATTAAGCCCTATGATGCGACTTCTCATTAGAACGTCTTTCTTCGAGTAGTCTCACTATAGGATTTGGTGCTGAACAGGGTGAGAAAATGTTGGACTTGTTCAAGTTTCTCATTCTTATCTGGAGCTCTGTAATTATGTAGAACTATTAGAGCTTCGGTTTGAAAAGTAATTGCAATTCTCTTTATTCCTGGTGAAGAGTTCGTGGATTTAGGCATAGTAAAAATGTAATGGATTATGGGGCCTCACAATTAATTTTGTACAACTAAACAACCAATATCAGCACGGGATTCACCTTTCAGACAGAAGCAACTTGCACGGGGTTTTACCTGGGGATATTCTCCAATATAAACAAACATGATCAAGGTAATAGCCAATAACACCCCACGTAATTGACCATTTTCAGCGACACAAAATTTATATAAAACAAAGAAGAAAAGTTTTTAGTTCGACTTTCAAAAATTCTGAATTTCCTTGTCAGAGTTGGTATATACACATCATAAGTGTATGCAAAATTCAATTTAAATACGTCCATTAGTTTTTAAATTATCTAAGATTTATCGTGTTTTTTTTAACTGCAAACGACCTATACTTCATTTTATAAACTATACTTGATATTGTCGGAAAACAGCTGTTACATTTAATGTTTACTGTTATATTGTATCCGACGTTCAATAAATATTCTTGTATCTTGTTAACACTGTAGAGGCTACAAATTTTATTTGAGTTTAATGAATCTGGCTCAAAATGTTTGCCACATACATATCTAGCTTAGTTTAGAATATATGTTATGCCGGGTCAACAACTAGATCACTAGTTTAAATGAAAGAAAACCAGTATTAACCCTATAAAGGTTACACATCTCATCGGATCTGAGTTTATTATATTCAGAGTGTATGCCTTCATAAAATCAAGGTCACTAGGTCAAATAAAAGAAAACTTGTTAACACTTTAGAGGCTACAAATCTAGTTAAATATTGTTAAAAATGTTTATCTCATTGGAATCTATGTCCAATTTTAATGCTCAATGGTTTGGCTACATAAAATCAAGGTCAAGTTCAACTCTGGATCAAAGCTTGTACAATCTAGGTAACTTGGTCAAATCAAAGAAATCCAGTGTTAACCCTTAAGAGGCTACACATTTCATCGGATCTGTGTGTAATTTAGTCAGAGAGTCGCTAGATCAAATCAAAGCAAAATATTTGTTAACTCTATAGAGACTACAAATCTTATAAAAAACTTGGTCAAAATGTCTCATTGAAATCTAGATCAAGTTTAAACGTTGGCCATGTCGGTTTACAAACTAGGTCACTAAGTCAATGCAAAGAAAAACCTTTTAACACTCAAGAAACCATAGTTTGCCCTTTAGTTTGTGAATGATTTGGTTGAATATTGTCCTGAATTAAATCTAGGTCAAGTTTGAGTATGGGTATCAGTAATAAAAAACTATGTCACTCGGTGAAATCATAGAAATAATCTTCTTTTGGAAATTCAACTGTGTGGTATTGTTAATTATGATTATTTCAAAACTTTTTGATTTCACACACAAAACATATTGAAAGCTTTACCTTCGGGAGCTTTCGCCTGTGTACTACACGCTTTATCAACCAACTGATGTTCCACTTTGACTTGACAAGGTCACCAAGAAACTTAAGGCCAAAAAGGACAGGACCAAGAAACAGCCTCCAAAAAAAGAGAGACACTAAGGGCATTGTAGTTTTCCCCTACGTGAAAGGGAAAGGTGAGACCTTGAAAATTGTTTTCAACAAACATAAATTTAACGTGTGTTTTAATCCTAACACAACTCTCAGATAATTATTGGTACATTCTAAAGACAAGTCAGATAAATTGGAGGTCTGTGGCCCCATTAAACACATCAAGTGTGAAGAAAACAAATAACATCAGTGCGACAAGGATTACATCGCGGAGACGAAGAGAAATCTGAAGGCACGTTACATGGAACACAGACGACCTAGCGCAAGCAACAGTGAGGTATCTTGCCACATAAATCAGGGCAATCTAGGACCTTCCGTTTCAACGGAATCAGTGCACATACTAGACCGTGAACCCTCCTGGTTTGAACGGGGGCTCAAAGAGGCAATTTACAACAGAGTACACAAGCCGACGCTCAACAAGGACGGGGTCGCTACAACTTACCACACATCTGGGACAATGCATTAACATCGCTAACTAAAGCCTTGAGCGATGTCAAGTCCAAGTGAAATATCAGTTGGTTGATAAAGCCTATAGAAAGAAGGTTCTCTTTAAGCTGCATTCACACGGAATCCATGGTAAGTGCCTATTAAAGATGTGAGCACTCCTAGGCGGTTTGACACAGACAGTGGTGCTGGAAGGTGAAAGCTCCGATAGTGTACCAGGGACGTCAGGAGTTCCGCAAAGGTAGGTCACTGGGCCGATTTTATTCCAGGTATACATTACCGAGCTGCATGAAAGCATCGACTAGCCAGTAAGGCTGCTTGCAGATTACACTGCAGTTTACTTGACAATCAACGACAGATATGAAGACGGTTCGACTCTACAAGCAGATCTCGACAAACTACAAGAATGGTTACAACAGTTGGACATGAGCTTTAAACCTTCAATTTGCCAGGTTATTCATGCCACGAAGCCTAGTGTTCAGTTCAAATAACTTCAAACTTCAATGGACAAACTTTGAAGACTGTCAGGAGTGCTCGCTTTCTAGGTGTGAAAATTTCGAGCAAATGGAACACTCATGTATCCGCATAACAGCTATAGCCAATCTCATATTTGGATTTTTTGAGAGGACTATCAAATGTAAATCAAAAAGGTCCGTAAATTCACATCAAAACTCTTGTCTGTCCGCAAAGTTACGTATTGGCCATTTTGCACAAGAATAAAACAAGACGAGTAACAAACGCGGCGTCAGGTATCGGTCCAAACTGTTTGCAAATGTAAACAAAGTTATGTTTACTAAAAGGGTTATACTTTTCTTCTCCCTATAACAGCTCCCTCTTAACAACGCACAAATATTCGTCTCCCATTCGATGTTATTGTAGAAATAGAGCATTGAGTTATAAATATGTATTATTATTAATATCAACATAATATAAAACATGTACAATAAAGGAAATATGTAATGTTTTGATAATATAATTCGAATCTCGACCACTTGTAATCGTTTTAAACCAAACGTTTGCAGATAATTTCAAATTAAAACGTAGCTAAGCTATGTTCTTATTTTATGATATGTTCATTATGAGCTTAGATGAGCTCCTCGTTGAATTTCAACACGAAATCTCGATTGAAACACAATTCAATATAATTATTCGTGATCCATATACATCATATACATTTTTTCAGAGATTGTTTTGATAGTCACAGTGTTTCTACCGAGTTCCTGCAATTATTTTTTATCCTTAACACTTTACCCTATAGTTTGTTTCTAGTTTTGAAGACAGGGGGCGATTTAAAGCAGGTATTCTTCTTTACTCTCAGCCTGATTATAGCTATTATATGCTAGGACATATATTTCTCTCTTATGGAACATGTTCATGGTTGTATCAATTGCAAATATTCTCTTCGGTTGAAAAAAATTAAATGCGGTAAATAGCGTTTCTTTAGGGGGAGGATTAACATTGACATTCAGTCGAACCTTAATAACTCGATATCGTTTGAGCCGAACTTACTCTCATTTCTATTAGAATATAAAGTTGCAAAGCCACATTTTAATTTCGAATTAAAGGCATGTTTGATTGAACAAGTTCGAGAAAAACGAGATTTGATTCATGTTCTCGTTCTTTTTTTTCAGAGCCGATGTTCATTGACCAAACTATACGCTGTGGCGATGGCAATAGTGTGTCTTCCAATCGCAAATGTCTTTACGATATAAATAGAGCCGGTGTTATCGATGGCTGCCGTAATTTCAAACACCTTGACAATTGTGGTAAGAATATGTTAATCATGGAGATATGTTGTTCGTTCCAGATCCACGTCTGTGGCCTTAAACAATTATACCCATAACTGTTTGGAACTAGTTAGACGCCGGTAACCCTAGATTCAGAGCAAATGTTAACTGCATGTAATTTAGTTTTGGAAATATGCCAGCATTTACAAAATACAGTCATTCTCTACCTATCATTGCAGTGCCTTTGCGTAAAATTCCGTATAAACGAAGAAGGTTAGGGTATTGCGCACTTGTAATAAGGGAAGTGTCCCCACTCATAGTTGTGACCCAGGGACATGATTTAACGTAGAAAACTGTCCCCCCCCGAGTCATAATAAGATGCCAAACCAAGTTTAAAAGACAGTTGTCTACGTCCAAAATATTCTCGGGGTCATATTTTAAAGGGGAAAACTTTTCGTCATAACACCGGCTATACTTTACCTATGATATACACAGTTACCAATACAGTTTCCCATTCAAAGCAAGTTATGCCCAGTGGGTTCTTCCATGGTTATACAATTATAATCGATTAGTCCGTTTTTTATATCAGGTGTGCATGGTATATCATTTGTGTTTTGATTTAAATTGATATTCCTGTAAGCAACCAGTGAAGACTCTGATCGGACGCCACAATATTCTATGTCTAACCAGAGTCTACACTTGGACCCTAGGTACTGTGTGTTAAAGCCAACAGTTTATCTAACATCTACTACTTGACATGATCACGTGACATTTTCTCAATGACTATAGTGCAGGTGACTTTATTTATATGCAACGCAAAGGCAAGTGTAGAGGATATATTTTAATCTGAATTGCAAACATCTTTGGCTAAATCAGTAGAAGAGCTACTCATAACCTGATCATGCTTGAAACTGTGTGTGCCAACAAATCCGAGTTTGTTCGAAAGGAAATAATGTCTGTTGTCACTGTGTGCGCACTTTATTGTGTGAGTTTCTTTATCATAAACACACACACACACACACACACACACACAAAACAACCAGTTATTGCGATTGCGACATGACTTGTGACATGAAAAGGCTATAGAGGATGACATGAATAAATAGGCAATGCGACTAATAAAAAGACCAAATAAACACAAGAATGACACGAAGAGTAACATGAAAGTGCTCTAGAAGGCGATATGTATCACAGAAAACAAATCAAAACAAGGATTTCACAAAGAGGATATTGAGAAAGACGGATTTCTTGCTTCTAATCATATTGCATTTTAGGCTATTCATAACTAGAGCGCATACATGAGATGTAATGATATTGTATATATATTTTACACAGAAACGTTCACCTGTCCTGAGAGCTATTTCAAATGCCCGTTTAGTTTCTGTCTGGCTCAGCGACACGTGTGCGATGGAGAGAGGCAATGTCCGAGGGGAGAGGACGAAACAGACTGTTGTGAGTATCGACATTATCGTATGAACTTTCATATACGACAGCGAACTTGTTACGAACCTTGTATCAGAAAGTGAATTTGAGTCTGTCCTGTTATGTAATTCCATGGTTAACTAACTTTAATTTGACCCCGTGTGAAGAGACTCAATGTTGATATCTCTACGAGCAAGAGTTTTTTTTTTTTCAATAATCGACCATAAGTCATCCTTTAACTTTGAATCGCAATTAAACATGTATCAAACGACCCTTGAACACAATGCCAATTCAAAGTATTAGTGATTGATATATGTGCGCTATTGGTATTGCAGAAAGCTATTAGCTTTCTGAATTATTTGCATAATACTTGTCTTTGTTTTTTTTTAAACTAGAACCTATTTCTACAAAAAAGTAAAACAAGAACGTAAACCGGATCGCTTAACCCTTTCACTGGTTATCCCGAGTAAAGTGATTATTTGCAAACAGTTTGGTTCCTGATCAGACGCCGCATAATGCGGCGACTGATCAGGAACCAAACTGTTTGGACCTCAATTTTATATATCATTAAGTAAAAAATACCTAAAACGAAAATTTGAGAAATAAGAGCAGACGACAAATATTTAAGTAAATGACGTCATGGCAGTGAAGGGGTTAATACCACTTATTTAGCTTACGTGCAAGCATATGTTCGACTTTAGAAGCGAATTCGAGTTTCTGTATTTCAGCTGAAGAAATATGAGTTTGTCGGACTTGAGCAAGTTGCTCTTTTTCATTCTTTCTTTCTTATTGGAGTCAAATTGTAGTTAAGGCCTTTGGCTACCGGAAGTCGGTCTTGCGGGCGAGCGGATATGCGTCTTGACGACACAGACTGTTTTCGTACGTGTTTATACTAGAAAATTTATATAAAGGAAATGTTGATACGAATTAGTATAATCCTTCATAGCGCTGTTAGTATAGTGGTTGACTAGCAATCAAAAGGTCATAGGTTCGAGACCCATCCGATCCAAATATTTTTTTTAGTGTCCGATTTATTGACTTGTCAATCCATAACGCAGTAATCAAGAGACATGTTATATTTAGTCTTCGTTGATTAGAACTAGTGATGTTTACGGTCCAAGTATATGTCCACTTATCTGTACGTTTTAGTTTAATGACTTACAAGTCAATTAAATCGGTATACATGTAAACGATTTGATCGAACTATAAAGCCACACATTGAAGCTTATCAATACGCTAACCTTTTTAAGATCGATATTGCCCATTATAATTATGTTAAAACAATATAATAAACCTTGTATGCAAGTCCATGAATAAATAATAATGCATTTTAATGACAAAGTTTTAATTCTAAGGTAGGTAACTGTATCTAAACAACAAATATCCCACATTTTAATAAGAAAATATGTTATTACAACAAATCCTGACTGTAATATTTTCTAATTTTTTCAGACTGACTAGTTCATCAACCATATATTTGAATAAAATGAAAACAAATAAACATTGAATGAGTCAGTTTTTTGTAATTCAAATTTTTAGCATTTTGCAAAATTTAAATAGCTGATAACATCTTTCTGAACACCTTTATTCAAAATGTTTTTAGCTTTTCTTGTAATGAATGTTGTGGACTACTTATTGGGTGAGAATTATAGTCATTAGCTTTATTCATTTTTAAGAAAAATAAAATCATCAAAATTCTAGGTTTTTGTCAGAAAAAAGACCTTAAAGACAAACCACACGATAAATTTTGCCTATATTTACACACATTGTTTCTTAGGCTATTATCATTCTTCATGAAAAGTTTCATATCAATCGTATGGAAACTACGCGCATATGCGAAGTACCTTAAGTATTGATAGCTATGGTTGGGATGGTGACAGTTTGAGCAAAATTCATTATTTTATGCTCGACTGCTTTTAAAAAACTGTAACAACCAAATGTGTATATTGTTCTGCTAATTGCCGACTGTTTATTGCTTACTATTTACTGCTTACTGCTTACTGTTGTCTGCCAACCGTTTACTGCTTACTTGATTTTAAATATGAAAAGGTAAGCAGTAAGCAGTTAGTAGGAAATATTTAGCTGTCGTATATGGAACTAGATTTTGAATATAATTATGAAGGTACGACATTGGCAGTAAGCAAACTGTAGGCTATTGTATATGGAATTCCATACTATTATCCATAGAACTTTCTATTTTGATTTTGATGTCTACGGCTGATTGTAAAAAAAATTCTGAAAACATCTTCTGAAAATATTATTTTAAAATCAGCCGTAAACATCAAAATCCAAATAGAATAGTCCCTTTTAAACTTTCAGCAAAATACACCTACCGATATACTGACTTCCAGCATAGTAAAAGTTAAAAGTTACAATGTACAATCTGTTTCTATATGCACATATTTAAAAATAGATATTCATTTGATGTGCATTAACCCATTGACTGTCTTGACATTATCAATTTGAAGTAATTAATTGTCGCCTGATTGTATTCTCAAATTAAAAGTTTACGGTTTTTTACTAGAGGTTTGGTTTAAGAAAATATTGCAGATCAAATAAAAGTGCAAACTCATATCAGACGGATTTACAGGTACTGTTTGCAAAGTATATTTATACCGGCTTCCAGCAGAGAAAGGGTTCAAGTACATGTAGTCTAAGAAAGGTTTATAGTGTTAAGGCTAAGCACAGGTGGCTTACACGTGTTAAAACAATACAATAGTCGTCGTCATTTGAAATGGATTAGCCCCTCTACTGTCTTGACATTATCAATTTTAAAAAGTTATTTTCTGCATCTATTTCTCATATTAAAACTTAGGTATTTTGAATTAAGAAATATTGAAATGAATGTCAACGTGTTTAGATTTTTATATATTCAGGCTATGGCCCTGGAGGTTCTGATTTCTAGTACACACCGTTAATAGCTTAATTTTTATTTTCAAATGATTACATTTAATAGGTAAATATATGAAGGGAGCTCTTTATTGTTGAATTAGGCGTAGGTTACTCTATCATAAATTATAGAAGTATGTAAAAACTTTAATCAATGAACCATCCCCTATCCATCCTAACCAATAGTTCACTTACGTTTTCAGACAGACTTGTTTCTGAACAAACACTGATCAGATCGGCATCCGAGCAAACTAGTTTACACTCATGCGCGTAATTGTATCTAATAATCCATAAATCGCATAAACACCTAATATTTTGAACATGAGAAAACAGGACACCTTTTTAGGCAGACGTTAACTATCAAGGATATGATGATTATTAAGTCACATTCTCTCAGGAAGACAGGCTGAATACGTTTTTCTTTCACAATTAACAAGTTTGTGCTTAAACAATTATGTCTTGCAAGTAGTTTGGAGCCAGACAAGACGCTGAGTAAATCAGTCCCCAAAGTATTTGCTATATTTAATGGCGTTACATTGGTTTTTTGTTTTGATAGAACATTGTATAAATACTTTCAGGGTGTTCGGGTAGAAGGAACACCACTATTATTATCTACAATGAAGAATTTGACAGAGAAGTGGTGCCTTATATTCAGCAGTTTGTCAGGCAGTTGTATTCCCCTAACAGTGCATTGTACTCAGTTCGTTACCATGTTGACTCAGATGTTCCAGCATTCATTGTCTATAAGACACCCGTTCACCCCTACCATCAAGACTTTTACTTTGGTGAACCTGAAAATTTTACAATATCCATACCTACGTATAAGCTGTACGAGGAGATTTCAAGCATACTAAATACATCAGAAAGTGTTGATATTATCAACATTGAGCAAAACGACTGGCTCCAGTATAAGGGCAATTTCTCAAATCCCTCTTCCATTGAACACATCTACCATGTCAGTATGGACCCGAGTCTCCACAAGAGGGCAAAAGTTACAACAACAAATCGGGACTCAGTATTGAAAATAAATGATTGGACGATTCTTGCCAGTGCCGGATCAGTACTATTTCCAACATTATGTCAAGGTATGCATAATATTTAAGAATCCTTTATCCTGTCCCGTTTGCATGTGAGTGATACAGGGCGATGTAGTCAGCTCGAGATGTCCTTTGCGGAAATATGATGTGTTCATTGTATGCATTTAATATACATCACCAACAACTCAATAGTTGTTATATCATTTGATATCCAGAAATATTTGATATTCGAAGCGGAAAAATGTTTTATGCTATGAAGATTAAAACGGATCTTTTTATAAATAACGGAATTGTTTCTTCTAAGATTTACGATAAACGAGATGATTTTGATTTTAGTATTGTAAATTATCCTCATCTAGATGGCGATGTTCCCCGTTCCACATCTTACGGGGTTTATATTTCACAACTTATTCGCTTTGCTAGGGCCTGTACCTCTGTTGAGTACTTCCACATTCGTAATAAACTATTACTGAAAAGCTTCTTAAACAGGGGTACAGATTTCATATACTTCGTAAAACATTTTCTAAATTCTTTTATAGAAATCTTCCTCTCATTAACAAGTATAAATGTAACTTAAAGTCTTTTCTGCGGCAAGGTATTTCACATCCGGAGTTTTATGGTGATGTGATTTACAGACTTCGTAAGATTCTTGGACATATACATTTTCAAAACCTATTTGTGAAACGTATTAGATTTTTCCTCAAAAAAGATTATGATCCAACTATATTGCTGCGCACTTCACGTTTGGTTATCGATCAATCTACAATTGATAACTATGCTTTCCTCTTTGGTTGTGCGACGACAGACAGGGCTTAGCACTACATGATGATGTATCTTTAAAGCCGTCCTTAACCGGGAGAGTTATGTCGGATTTTCGTGCTTTGTTTTTTCTCTCCCTCTCTGTCGTACCCTAGACCCTTCCATGTCTTACAGTTACTCGTAACTACAGACTAGTCGCTTGAGTACAATTTGACCGTTGCCATAGTGGGTTATTTTTAACACGGGCTTGAATGTTTAATTCTTTCCCATGTTACTAATGATCTTGTCATAGAATTTTTGCTAAATGTTTTACATGTATTTACTTACTGTGCTGGCGGTCTTTTTGATTGTGAGGTTGTGGAACAGGGTTTATATTTTATGTACACTGTTTGTCTTTATAGGTGAATATAGGAGATAAGTGTGAGGTTGGGCGCCCCTAAACCCAGGTTTACCCCCCAGTGGTTGTTAATAATTAATTAATTTATAGTTGGTTATTGATTGCTACTGAGCGTACCAAGGCGGGCTCCTATATTCACTTTGCTTTATGTTTGTCTTGCGTGTTGTTTTCTATTTAGTGTGTAGATGAAGGAATGGTATTGCGTGTGTGTGTTTGTTGTTGTATGACTGTGTGTGTGTTCTGCTTGAGAGGTGGGTGTATTGTTTGTGTTACGTTTCCTGCTTGAGTCTTTCGTATTTACTTGTACATCTACGCAAACACATGTTATCTTAAACGAGTTTGGTGTAAAATACAAACAGTAAGATATAGGGATTAAGTTACAGTCTCTTGTATCTAACTTTGCGTCTACACGCTGAACAACTCGATACCACAGGAAGACATGTAATAAAGGTCGTTTACTTTTTCATTTAAAGGATATTCGAAAATTTATCCTTCATTATACCTAAAAAAAGAGGCATTTTTCAAATAATTCAGGTTTTACAAGATGTAGAAATAAATCAGTTTGTGTGTTCATGCTATGCTCGTTGACCAACCAAACGCGTATCATGCGATATATATATATATATATATATATATATAATACATAAAATGTAAAGATATTGAAGAAATATGATAACAAAGTTAGACCATGGTCAACATATTACATATTGGTATTGATGCAGTATTCCGCTTTGTTGTTTTTTTGCATTATGTAAACGGTTTGTTGCATTATGTAAACAAGTAATATTATATTTACAAGAGATGTTATACGGTTAGTTACAAGTTTTCGTTTCTCGTCTAAATAAGATTTTAATGAAAAACTTTGCACCAAAAGGAGAAAATGGCAGGTGTTTAAATTAATATTACAATCTTGATGGTAACCAGACGTAATGATGGAGAAAGAATTCGCCCCTATGTATAGGTGCACTGGAGGATACGCTATTATTTCCCGATAAACATGTTTATGCTAACATGCTTGTTGATTGCAAAAAGTAAGGAACCGGCTCAGACGTCCGGGGTCTGATCCGATCTATACTGTTTTCATTTAAAGTGGGAAAGGATATTGTCATCTCCTCTGTACCTTATAAAACTCATTTTTCATATTTAATGTTTTTTATTTCTAGCAAAGACTGTGACTGCAAGAGAAAATCAGTTTCGGTGTTTGTCGTCAAAAGTACGTATTCCTGTGAGTCAGATTTGTGATGGATTTCCGCAATGTCCATTTGCAGATGATGAAGTAATGTGTGATTTCAAATGTCATGCAAAATGTAACTGTCGGTTATATATTGCTAATTGCAAAGCAACCAATTTCACAAAACAAGATTTCGTAGACCTAGATACAACCGTACGTATTTTTGATATGAGCGAAAATAACCTTTTCGAAAAAGGTAAACTTTATATACCAAAGCATTTCCCGTATCTTATAACATTATTTGCAAAGAGCTGTGGAATAATTTCCGTTGAAGACAAAACATTCCAAAATGCAAAGAATATCAGACACTTGGACCTGAGCTTCAACAGAATTAAGATCATTACAACTACGACATTTGAAGGACTTGGTCGTCTTGAAGTTTTAAATCTTAAAGGAAACTTCTACATAGAGAGCATACAACCAAAAGCCTTCAAGATGCTAACTTCTTTATCTGCTCTGACTATAACAAACACAAGCTTGCGGGAAATCCAGGCGGATACTTTTTGGGGTCTCAATGTCAAAGTATTAAACATTTCACACAATAGAATTCGCAAAATCCAGAACCGCTCATTTAACAAGTTGTCTGCGATGGAAATCGACTTTGATGGAAATGATATCGATGCGTTTGATGCTGAAATTTTCGCTGGTATAGACACAGTGAAACTTAAAACAATTCGTTCTCCTGCATACAAATTTTGCTGTGTTAAACCAGCCTCGGTGTCAGATAATAACTGTTTGCCAAACCAAGACGAGTTTTCGTCCTGTGAGGATTTGATGCGAAACCCTATTCTTCAAACACTTATATGGGTACTTGGAGCTGCAGCAGTGGTGGCAAATGGTTGCACGGTGTTTTACCGACTGATTTACGACAGAAAATCATTACAGAAAGGCTTCGGTATGTTCGTAACAAACCTGGCAGCCTCGGATTTCCTGATGGGGGTCTACATGATTATCATTGCCGTTGCTGATATAACTTTTCGTAACAGGTATTTTAAGACGGTTTGCACGTATAGTGAGACTTCTCTATTACGACTACAAACTTGTGTTAGTTATTAGATGTTTACGACAGGGAACTGTGAAAAGGAAGATGACTGTTAAACAACTTCTCTAGAATCTTCCTGATTTACTCCCCACCTTTCTTTTAGCTGTCACTTATCTTTGTATATGTCAATTTGCATTCGTGATAATGGTCGTAGTAGAGAGGTTTTACTGTACTGTGAAACATTATCAAACATGTTTTCGTTTGGGTCAATTTGTATTTTAAAATAAGGAGAATACGTAATTCTTTTCCAATATTAACATTTCTGTTCAAAATGTATGTTCACTGCAAACCGTTTTGAGCCAGATCAGACACAAAGAAGATCAGTCTCAACATTGTTCGCTACTAAGAGTAAATAATCGTAATCACTTTCAATAATTTGTTTATTGTCACTTGTCGCTGCATTGTCTTTCGTGTCCAGTTTCGCTTAGATGGAGAATATAGAAAAAAATATGTCATGGCATGAAAGTGAAGGGGTTTATTCTTCGACGAGACAAACCAGTTTCTGCAAAGTTTGCCGAACGGTGACTAGTTTCTCCTCGAGCAGGATAACCCTAATCTATCTCATGTGACAACATTTTATTCTCTTTATACAATCATTTAATGATATAAGCCTTTCAAACTCATACTGACACTTAATCTTACAAATTCCACGTAATTGCTTACATGAACATAATAACCGCTTGGGGGGGGGGGGGGGGTGCAGAACACCTTATGCGTGGGTTCTTAGTTGATCTTACACGACCGAAAACAATACAACAAAACACTTAAAGTGATTGACAAATATGCTATACATGACACTTCAATTCATAAGTAAACATTTTAAATAACAACGACTGGTCACACACATTGTAACTGAATTTTCGCATGACTCCTCGAAGTCACGTACTGTTTTCAAATGTATGTAAACACATACCATTAAGCCAAGCAGGAATTCTCCCTTAAAAGCTCCATAGTTATTGCAAACATTGCTTCAAAAGCATTTTTGACAATGTTTGTTTGTTTCTTTAGAATAACAGTTGTTTCAACAAATATGGAATTCCATATACGACAGCCAACTGCTAGCTGCTTACTGCCAACTGCTTCCAGTCAATTTTCAAAAATCATGTAAAGGGATTAAAATTGGAGGATATTCTGGTAAAATACTGCCCACTGCGGCAACAAAACTTCACAATGGACCAAATAGCTGCCGTATTGGAAGTAAAACTTGGAGTATCGTACAGGTATGAAACGACTACAGTAAGTAGTTCGCAGTAAGCAGTTGGCAGTAATCAGTAAAGAGTAGACAGTAAGCAGTTGACAGTTGACAGTAAGAAGTGCATGTGATACTTTGTTTTCCTCGCTATGGAGTTCCATGTACAACAGCCAACTTCTTACTGTCAAATGTTTGGAAAGGAGTAAAACACTGACGCTTCTGAATGTTTTAGGCGCCCCATTTCGAACTACGAGTGAATCTGTATAATTTTTATCAATGCGTCGTGGAATCGTGGCGGATTTCCATCAGTTATTGATATATAGCACTTATAAATTTGGAAAATAGAAGAAAAAAATAACCTAGGAAACGACAAGCTTATTTCAGTAACAGTTCATAGGGGTCACGGTTCCTGGTTCGGGGCGTCGGTTTTATACCCGTCATCAAGTTTGCATACAGTAAGCATTTGACGGTGAGCAGTTGGCAGTAAGCAGTTGGCAGTAAAGAGTAGACAGTTGGCAGTTTACAATAAGAAGTTGGCTGTCGTATATGGAATTCCATAAACAAAAGCTATTTTCAACGCAAACCGTTTGACATTCGTACTGAGTGTATTATTTAGATAGTATATAAACACTGATTTAGCGGTCATTTGTCAGAAAGCATTTTGAACAGACGATAACTCGCTTTGATTGGGTAAAAATAACGTCTTACCTCTTGAATACTCTCTAAATGTTATATATTTTGCAGTTCTAACATAGTTTTCACAATTTGTCTGTGTCATACTACGATGTGTATCTTAGCACATCCACGTACGCTGTAGGTTTGCATATACGTGTTTAGAAATAAGTACTGACAATATAGGGTTCATCTGTGGTTGTATCATGTCGTACTTATGCTTTCCATAAGTTTCCGATGTTTTCACATGAAGTTATTTTTACGAATTTACTATTTTAACGTTTAATGTTCAAAACTGCTTACCTAACACAATTCAAATGCTTTCAACATTTAACTTGTTAAATATAGTGTGACAAAGAATGACATGGTTTTAATGAAACAAAATTGAGATTTAGTTGTAGAAAACCGTATCTCACTAAAACCGACCAAAACAACAGTTGTAACCCTGATATGAAACTTCAGTAAAAGCTCGATTCTACGAACTCGCGTTTGTTCGAACATACCCATATTTCAAAGTTAAAACGTGGCTTTGCCACGTTTTAACTTTGAAATACGGGTATGTTTCACATAACCAAGATCGATTGTTCAAATTCAACTTACGAAATACTTGTACGATCGATTTAAGAGAGTTCGTTGTATCCAGTTTCGACTACACTTTTGGATATTTCATTTCTCTACTTCGGTTGTATCACATTAATCGTTTCTGATTTATCCTTTTAATGAAAGTCGCGTGATGTACTAATCTGTACATATTAATCTAATTACAGGTATATTATGATGGATGACTATTGGAGGAATAGCGTATGGTGTGACCTTGCAGGTGTACTGGCAACCGTGTCGTCGGAGGCAAGTGTTCTGTTCATGTGTCTTATAACAATGGACAGAATTCTCGTGATTAAGTATCCTTTTGGACAGTGGAAATTTAGCCCGAAGAGCTCGAAGATTGCATTGATAGTGAGCTGGTCCATTGCGTTGATCATTGCACTTGTGCCAATCTTAGTAGAAGATTATTTTGAGGGCAAATTTTACTCGATGTCTGGCGTATGTCTAGCGCTACCACTAACACATCGTCGGCCGCCAGGATGGTTGTATTCGTTCTTAGTCTATGTGGCATTGAACTTTATGGCCTTCATCATGATAGCTATTGGACAGCTTGTTATATATCTGGAGATCAAGGCGGCATCAAAGCGTATGCGGAAAGTCAGATCCCAAAGACGCAATGATATCAGGATCGCAAAGAATCTGCTGCTTGTTTTATCCACCGATTTCTTGTGTTGGTTCCCTGTTGGAGTTATGGGTATGAATTTTAATACATGTTTACCAATTAATGCTGAAACAATTGTTCAGATCCCAAATTGTTTCCAATTTCCTTTTGAATAAGCCGTCGATTTTTTTCGTTTAATTCTAAGCGGGAAAATATATGTAAAGCATTCAATTTTGTATAATAAACTACGTTTCGGGTATAACTTTTTCGAGCTTTGCAAACAGTGACGATCGTCTATGGAAATCGTGTTGTGGTAATTTAATGGTTGAATGACGACGATGGTCCTTTGAGCTAAATGTTTACAAATTCTTTCTGTAAATGCGTTAATGCTGTCTCTCTGTCCCGACAAAGAGTACTAAAAACACATTGAATATAAGCTAAGTAGGTCTTAAAGCGACTCGCGTGTATTTGCAAAATAAATGAAAATACTCAAATAAAATCAAATGTGTAGCATTATCGTGCAACTGACATAAGAAAAATATGATCAGTCTAAAAATCCTCAAGAAAAGTCTTCATATCTTATTTAGATAGTTTCCATCGCTGTATCCTGTATTTATTCTAAAGCATCGAAAGACGCAACAGAAATTGATCATGGGTGGGGCATAGACCCGGGCCTCTCCATCGCTACACAGTAAAGTAGGTTAAATATATCCCAGAGATATAAATAGTCCGGCTGGTCGAGTGCTCTACATGGTTGTCTTATTTTGCTTCCTGCCTCCGCATGCCGGTTCCCGTGTTCGAATCCCACCAGAGCCCAATACTATATTTTTCTTTTTAAAATGTTTTTTTTTTAAACTTTATTTCTTACCGTAAACTAATTCTTTCTCATTTATATAAGGTTTTGAAATAAATTTACAAATTCTATTTTTAGCTCGACTTTTTCAAAAAGTCGAGCTATTGTCGTCACCCTGTCGTCTGCGTCTGCGTCAGCGTCTGCGTCTGCGTCAGCGTCTGCGTCTGCGTCGGTTAAGTTTTTTGCTTAAGGTTTTTGTAAGAGTTGATTTCTCAATAACTATCAAAGGTATCCATTTGAAACTTGGAATAGTTGTTCAGTATCAAAAGGGCAACTCATTACAATAAGGCAGGTAACCCTGGGATTTGTCATTTCAGAGTTATTGCCCTTGTTTTATTTACTTAAAAATTGTAAATTAACATATCTCAATAACTAGCAAAGGTATCCATTTGAAACTTGAAATAGTTGTTCAGTATCAAAATGGCAACTCATTGCAGCAAGGCAGGTAACCCTGGGAGTGGTCATTTCAGAGTTATTGCCCTTGTTTAATTTACTTAAAAATTATAAATTAACATATCTCAATAACTATAAAAGATATCCATTTGAAACTTGAATACTTTTTCAGTATCAAAAGGGCAACTCATTACAACAAGAAAGGTAACCCTTGGATTTTTCATTTCAGAGTTATTGCCCTTGTTTTATTTACTTAAAAATTGTAAATTAACATATCTAAATTACTATGAAAGATATTAACTTGAAACTTTAAATAGTTATTCAGTATCAAAAGGGAAACTTATTACATTAGGGCAGGTAACTCTGGGATTTGTCAGTTCAGAGTTATTGCCCTTTTTTATTTACTTCAAAATTGTAAATTAACATATCTAAATACCTATGAAAGATATTAACTTGAAACTTTAAAATGTTATTCAGTATCAGAAGGGCAACTCATTACAACAAGACAGGTAACCCTGATGTGTGTGTATCCAGAGTTATTACCCTTGTTTTATTTACTTAAAAGTTATAAATTAATATATCTAAATAACTATGGAAGATATTAACTTGAAACTTTGAATACTTGTTAAGTATCAAAAGGACAACTCATTACAACAAGGTAGGGTACTCTATGATTTGTAATTCCAGAGTAATTGCCATTGATTTATTTACTTAAAACTTGTAAATTGAAATATCTTAATAACTGTCAAAGGTATTAACTTGAAACTTTAAATACTTGTGTTATATCAAAAGGGCAACTCATTCAAACAAGAAAGGTGATCCGGGATGTGCCATTCCAGAGTTATTGTCCTTGTTTTGACTTATAGTTTACTTTAAATGGAATGTAGACTGTCCAAGTATGTTTGAGTTGTTGTTGCTTACACATTTCTATGATCAATATGGCATTAAACACTCATACACATTCTTAAGTTTGAAAAATGTAGCTGTCTCAAGTATATGAAAGTCGAGCGTCCAGCACCCGTTTGCGGTGCTCTCGTTAATGCTAACTCTGGTTGCGAGTCTCTTTAAAAAGCGAAAGGGAAATATCCTTACAGAAAGCTGCTCCAGGCAGAGAAAGGTAGAGCAG
Source organism: Gari tellinella (assembly GCA_922989275.2). Classification (NCBI taxonomy): domain Eukaryota; kingdom Metazoa; phylum Mollusca; class Bivalvia; order Cardiida; family Psammobiidae; genus Gari; species Gari tellinella. The sequence continues at coordinate 81,448,088 of OV277860.1, read as the reverse complement.
AAAACCCCCATTTGCAACTATTTGTCTTTAAACTGAGAACGTGCTATTTAAAAAAAGGTCCGTATGACAAACATGATTTCCCTGTCAAAATTTCTTTCAGAAGTCATTATATGTTGTGGCATAGAAATTGAATTTCTTAAAGAAATAGTCTGTGTATATTTGTTTATTGAAATTCAGTTTATGCATTTAAGTTTATTTGTACATGTACATTTCTGTAAATACAAACATGAACAAAATGATAAAAAAATTGATAGATGTAAAAACATTACTTTACCATTCCCATGCCGTTAGTTAAACTTCTTTGATGTTGGTAATCTGCATCTGCAAATAACAAACGAGATGCCTAAATACTCGTAGTTTTCCTAAATTCAAACTGTTGATAAACATTTGTCAAGTCACAATCAGCAGGCAAATGATGTATTCATAATTAATGATCGTATATATAGACTATTACATAGGTGATAATAAATAACTGGATTTGCCGAGATTGTATAGTTTTCTTAAACGACGAGTTTAAATTTAAAGGAAAATATTAATACGAACATTACAGAATTTTTATAAAATAACAAAGAGAAGTTTTTATCGTGTATTTTCGGCACTTTTTGGTAGCTTCCTTTAAAGTCAAATGAATGACTTATACGAAGGTTGTGCGCGAAACAGATTAATGGGAAAATAGTGGGGACTGTAGTCCCTTTCAACTCCAATCATTCTAGAAATAGATCTAGAAATGTTATTATAAAAATGGTAAAAAGTGAAACGTAGATATTAAACCGAAACTATATAAAGTAAATCTACACGAAGGTGATAAAGATACTGAACACACTGCAATGACGTCATAAGTATACGTTACATATCTCATTTGCACCACTAGTTATATGCACTATTTAGCGTCCGCGCAATACGTTATGCTATGAATGACAATAAATAATTTATACATACACGTTTAATTGATCAGATATGTTCTTTATTCTAGCTATTATGGCAGCTGGTGGACATGTAATCCCGGGGGAAATGTATGCCTGGACGGCTGTGCTGATCGTACCTATAAACGCAGCTTTAAATCCATTCCTCTATACGTTGTCTGCAGTTCTGCAAAAGAAGGTAACATCGTTTTAGTACCGAACAATACATTGTATTTAAAAGTGCGTATATTTAACCCCTGTAGTATACGTATATCATCTGTTTCAGAGTATGTGTCTACATTCAAATGTCGAAGGCTGTGTTTTGGAATTTTGACTTGAGAAACATTGGATGTTAGTGATCAGTCGCCGAGTCAATTGACGTCTGCTCAGGATCTAAACTGTTTACGATAAATGCCAGACCTTGAAGTTATTATTAAGCGTTTGAGCTAATTTTAAATCGTTCTCAAGCATTTGCTTGGTCAGATTTTTTCTAAAATGTTAACAATCAAATGCTTGAGCACGATCTCAAATTGAACTCAAGGTTTTATAATATTCAATTCAGTACGTTTTGGATTAGACATTGCAGAGGTTGAGTTGATTAAAATATTTATTGTGTAGTCTGACAATATTTTCATGTTTCGATTGTTGTACCTTTGTTTTGATATATTCAATGCCTGTATAGCTAAGTGGTATAGAGTCCGCTTGCAGTGCGGCAGGTAGTGGGTTTAATCCTTCAAAATTGGTAGTAATAGCTTCCCGTCTTTGTGATTTAGGGTTAGCATTACGACTGGTTCATCGATGTCAGGATAAATTGACCGGCTTGGTACAGTCCCAGGTGTACCTCATAAGTGCCCCATCACATAATCATCAATCTTGGTGAAGAAAAGTTAAATAATAATAAGAATGTTCACATGCTTTATTTTAAGTCTACATTAAACAATCACTTCGTTTCAGGTTCCCAAATAGTTATTTTATTTCTTTGTTCCATGCAAATTTGATCGAATTAATTAGGTCAAGATAATCAAGAAATAAATTTAACAATAATTGTTGTGCCCAGGCAAAGCAAGTGACATCTTTTGAGTTCAGATGCAAATGTCATCGTCAAAGTGACTATATCACATAATTTGCGGTCTGGGAGTTGCATAAAGCGATTGTATAAATATCGTAATCCACTAGTGGAATATCGTTTTTTGGGCTCCGGCCCAACTTGTTCGTCCACAAACGCTGCATGTAGCGGGACACCAAATGACGTCATTTATTATGACGTTAACGTAAACAACGTAACGTTTTGGCGGAAATTCTATATAGCGGAGGGTCTTCAAACTACGGCTTCAATCAATTTAATAGGTGTATAAAATTGTTATGTGATAAATAAAATCTCATATTCGTGCTCATTAATTATAATTTTAATAAACTCGTTGACTAAAATGCATAGGACGCTCGCCAAGGCTCGTGTCTTATCATTTTAGTCAACTCGTTTATTAAAAATGATAAATAATGAGCACTCATACAAGATCCTCTATTTAAATGGTATGTGACACTCCGTTATCCCAATATGTACTCTTATACTAAATTAAGTTTACCTATCTTATGTGTTGAAGGAAACAAGCCCCAGATAAGATTCTTAGCTAGTCTGTTTCGAAAAAAACTACGAGCTTTTGTCATCACTCCGGCGTCTGCGTTGTCGTCGGCGTTGTCGTCTTCGTCGTTGTTGTCCAAAATCTTAACGTTGGCCATAACTTTAGAGCTATAGTTGATACATAGGTGACTTCATATTTGGTATGTGTACTTACCTCAAACAGATCTTGAGCTCAGAATAATTAAGGGCATGTCCAACAAAGTCATTTAGAGGTCAAATAGGACACATTTATCATTGGTCATAACTCTATATAGCAACATATGATACATACTTCATATAGACTCGACAAATAAATCTCTTCAGCTGAGTACAACTTGGGTCGTGTCAAACAAAAGTCAATGTCATTTAGAGGGCAAAAAGGATGAATTTATGTTGGCCATAACTTATATTTGGCATGTGAACGCAACGCAAAAAGCTTTTCAGGTCATGTCATACAAATATCAAGGTCATTTACAGGTCAAATTTAACATTGATCATAACCCTTAAACAACATATGATAGAGACTTCATATTTATCAACATAAATAGCTCTTGAGCTAAATACAAGTTTAGCCATGTCAAACAAAGGTCAAGGTCATTTGCATGTTTGTAGTTTGCAACACACAAGGACATGTTCGATGGCTTCTCATCTAACATTGATGCACGTATGCTAGGCGTAATAACACATGTTAGATAAAACGTTTTACTAATAATTGTGAAAGAATATCAACACTGCGTTGTTTGTTCAAATTTGGATCAGATGATTGGTGAGTGCACGTTATTTCGACGTTATGCACTGTCATTGTGTCACCTACTGTAGGCAGATGTGACACTAAGAAATCACTTTTCCCTGTATGTCCGTCCGCCCGTCCGTTACCAACTTTCAGGAATAAAGTTGCCAACAACATAAGAAGTAAATTACCGCATCAACAAAATAATTTAAGATCTAAAGTTGTCCATAAATATGAGATAAAGTTGTCTATGGACTTTACAGGTTATTAACTTTGCAATTTCGTAACAGATGGTAACAACTAGATTAAACCGGCTTACAAATATCAACACATCAACTAACATGTGTAAGAAGGTTTGAAATATCGAATACCTGTTTAAAGGTTCATATTTCTCACATAAGTGGAGAATTTGAAACAGCTGAAAGGCTCAAAATCATATTTGGACATATCTGCTGTGGAAAATTATAGACAAAGGTATAGTCCGTCATTTGGAGTAAATTCAACATATCACGTTTTACCCCATTAGGGGAAACAGCGTATTTTTTCTCTAAGGTGTTAGGTGTTTGACTCTTAGGAATATTTAAACTCATAACGTTCATCAAATTCAAGAAAGGATGTCCGTTAATGTGTCTGACGGTTACGCTTTTTTCGTCACACTTTTTGCCGTTACGCCTTTTCTGTCACACTTTTTAAACTAAAACTCCTGTTCCACTGAAGCTTTAAAGATGAACTTTCCTTTATGGAAAAAGCTTGACAAGTTAAAGTGTGCTGCACAAAGTTCATAACCTCTGCATAAATGCTGTGAGAGATGTTCCCCCTTTCCACATTTTCTTTTACCGTAGATTAAATCTATTATACTTTATTATATTTTACTTTGCATTGGATTCTAATTAAAAGCAAAACGTCCGCTTAATTATATGACGTCTTTTTACATCGTCGACGATATCGCACTCATAATTATGACGTCATTTTTAGCTCACCTGAGCCGAAGGCTCAGGATGAGCTATTGTGATACCATTCCGTCCGGCGTCCGTCGTACGTCGTCCGTTCACATTTTCAAACAACATCTCCTCAGAAACCACTCACCCGAGTTCAACAAAACTTTGTCAGAAGCATCAGTGACAAGGGGGAACGAAATCTTGTTCAAAGTTTTGGGCTAGAATTATTCCCCTTGCTGTGGGACCAGATTGTCTAACATGACCGTATAGACAACTTTTAATGCATAAGAAAATCTTAAAAAATCTTCTTCTCAGAAACCGAAAGGCACAGACCTTTGATATTTGGTATGTATCATTATCTAATGATCTTCTATCAAGATTGTTCAAACTTTGACCCTGGGGTTATCAGTTTTTCTTAGGAAAACCTTTAAAAATCTTCTTCTCTGAAACTGTATCGCCTAGATCATTAATATTTGACATGTAGCTTTGTCTTATGGTCCTGTACCAAGCTTGTTCAAATAATGACCCCGGGTCAAAATTGGGCCCGCCCCGGGGCTTATCAGTTTTACATAGACTTATATAGGAAAACCTTTAAAAATCTTCTTCTCTGAATCTGTAAGGCCCAGATCTTTAATATTTGACATATAGCTTTGCCTTGTGGTCCTCTATCAAGATTGTTCAAATTATGACCCCCGGATGGCCCTACCCTTGGGCTTATTAGTTTTTCATAGGAAAACCTTTCAAAATCTTCTTCTCTGGAACCGTAAGTCCCAGATCATTTATATTTGACATGTAGCTTTGCCCTATGGTCGTCTACTAAGACTGTTCAATTTATGACCCCTGTATCAAATTAGGCACCACCATGGGGCTTATCAGTTTTACATATACTTATATAGGAAAACCTTTAAAACTCTTCTTCTCTAAAACTGTAAGGCCCAGATCTTTAATATTTGACATATACATAGCTGTGCTATGTGGTTCTCTACCAGGTGTGTTCAAATAATGACCCTCGTGCTAAAATTGGCCCGGCCCTGGGCTTGTCAGGGTTGTGTTGTTTTGGAAAACCTTTAAAAATCTTCTTCTCTTAAACTGGAAGGCCCAGACCATTAATATCTGAGATGTAGCTTCGCATTGTGGTACTCTACCGAGATCAAATTATGACACATTGGTCATAGCTATATCAAAATGTTGTCTTGCCCAGTCAGCTTCTATTGTTCTCAGGTGAGCGAAATGTGGCCCTCTGGGCCTCTTGTTTGTTAATCTTCTCTAAAAAATTGCCACATGCCGAAAGATATAAGAACAATAATAAACAACAGGGTTCAACCTTTGGAGGTGTTCTCTGTATTACTTTGGAAATGAAAAGAGATAGATGAGTGAAAGTGTCATACAGAGGGATAATGTCTCTAGCATCAATACTGCAAGAGTTCCCCCTTTTCACGTTTTCATTTAAGGAAATAGTTTGATAAGTGGAAGTGTTTTTGCTCATGATTCGTAACTCTTGCATTTATACCATGATATTTATTCTTCTCTTCTACACTTTCTTTGCCTGCAACTTCTGTCTGGATGAAGCTTTTCAGTTTGGCTATATAACTCTTGTTCGACACATGTTTGCTAGCTGGTCCAAGGAACACATCTCTAGTTTCAATTTATAAATGTGTGAAACTACACATCTTCATGAAATCACTCTTATGAAAATTTTTGTCAAGTTAATTAAAATTAGGACAGAAAAAGGATACTAAATGGCCAATTATATTACATAACACAGTTTTCCCGTTTAAATGCATATGGAACGCATACATGTACTAAACTGTAGAAGATTAATATTTTTGACACTTCACACAATTTATTTTAATATGAGTGACAAACAATTGGAAGCCTGATCCGATTCCGGGCTACCCGGTGTCTGATCTGACTCAAACATCTTTTTGCAAGAGAAAACTACTTTTACCGTAAACATTTGTATTGGGAAGACTAACGGCTCCTCCGCTGTAGGGAGTTTATTCTTACCTTGCTTAACTCATCGAACCCTAGTCACGCATATAAGCGTTATTTGCAAACAGTGTACCAGTGAGGAATGCACTTGTCCTGACCATGATCAGAGGGCTCCTTAAGGAGCCCTCTGATAAGGGTCGACACTGTTTGTTATTTTGATATATATTGTAAAAAACAACCCTAAAATGCCAAAATTGGACTAGACTAAATTGAAAACTAGAATTGTTCATTTGAAGTTTCAGGGAGGAAAGATTTAAGATATACAGTCAAACGTTTATCAATCTTCAATGAAAATGCATGTACATGTGATAGTCTTTATGACATGTATTAGCTTACTTAGAGACACAGGCATGTAGAGCTTAAAGGGATATCCGCATTTTCTGCAACCTAATGATGCAGACTCCAAATTATTGTCGGTAGTATCTGTCTGGTAAAGGCAAACGAACTCTTAATTTTAATTTGCATTAATGACTGAACTTTTTAAAATTGATGAAAAGATTGAGGACTTTTTTCCTGGAGCAGTAGTTCATTTATATACTAAATTGTAGATCGTTCTACAGTGGAGAATCTGTTATTCTTTCCCGTTTAAACGCAAACGTACGCAAACGCAAAGCACTAAAACGTAGAAAAAAACAACTTATGGACAATTCTGATAATTCTTGTTTATCTTGGTGGCAAACAGTTTGGAGCCTGATCAGACGCCGGGTTACCCGGCGTCTGATCTGGCTCCAAACTGTTTGCACTGCAAATAATAGTTTTAGCGTAAACGCGTTTATTGGGAAAGAATAACAGATTCTCCACTGTATATAAAAGAATTGCAAGGGTCTTGAGAAAGTTTAATAAGTCATTTGTTTTTTGTTCAATTTTAAAAACGATGAATCATTGCTTGGAAATGTAATAACATGCAACTGTCAGGATATGGTAAAGTTTATCAGGCTCGGAATGAAATAGAAAGGTTTGTCAAAGTTCGCCCTTTGCCCTACCTTGCCGGACAAGCCCTTGTATAATCACGACATTAGCAACGTATTCTGTAACAGCCAGTATAAGTATGTGAAAAATTGGAAATTCTAGTGTTATGATGTAGAATGAAAAGTAAAACCCAAACACATTTCTAAAATAAGAATAAAACTGATAATAATACGCAAGATTTTAAGTTTTACTTTTAAAGTTGTTTTAACTCCAAATTGTGCGCAACTATTTGTTGTATTGCAGTTAATACTGTCAGGACGGGCCGGATAGTGGATGTTAAGAGAATCAAAACACAAATAAACATTTCAACATTTAATTATCTTTACCTTTAAAGACATATCTACATTTAATTTACAATAATAAATAGGTTAAAAGCATTAATAAAAAGTAAACATTAATCTCTGTGTCATCCTTAAATCATATCAGTGTTCTAAACTTTATCCGTTATCTCCTTAAATCTAATCTCTCTCGGTTTCAATAATTTCTAGTATCATTTCCAAATCCATTTCCAACTATATTAAATCTCTTTCCAATTATGTTTTTACTTTTAAAAACTGAGCTATTTATATACAAAAGTCATGTGACAAACACAAGATGTGGGTTTCCCGCATTTCCTAAAATAACGGCCATGACGTCACACATAGTAGCTCCATGGCGGGGAACTCAGATCTTATTATTAGTGAATCTAAATAAAGAAAATGCTATTAAATCGAAAAGTTTAGGAACTGATACTGAATGGATGATTTAGTAAAGATAAATACTATGAATTGACACAGATAATATGTTTATATAAACAATATAATTGTCATTATTTTGCCTGTTTCTAATCTTCGTATGTAACAACAGTGGGTGGGGTAAACGTCCTAACAATACTACTGTGTACGTTTTTCAGACTTCTTCCATGAAGAGTAGCGAACCTGAAAGAAGTATAACTGAAAGGAGCATAAAGGAGAAAACTACTGTTACGAAAGGTGAATGTTGTCTTTGTGTTATTTTTTATATTGTGGATACCTTATTACTTCAACAACTTGCAAATAATGAGGTGCTAACTTCAAGGAGATTTGAACCAGATCGGGGTCCAATGTTATAAAGCTTTTCAGTTGAGTCTTAAGTCGTTCTCGAGCATTTGATTGTTCAGATTTGAGCCTTGGCTCAAATCTGACCAATCAAATACTTGAGAACACACTCAGACTCAGCTCAAACGCTTTATAACCTTGGACCCAGACACCAAGGCCTCTCACCAAGGCCCGAACTGTTTGTAACTCTTGTTTTAATCAATCTTAAACATACCAGTATATTCAAGAACCTGTCATTGTGTCTGTTGTATTGCAATCAAACAGTATGATACTAGTTAGAATTACTCGATATCGACTGTGAGTTTATTCTGTTTGAAGAATTGTTATTCATGGAGTACCAAGACACGGACCTTTGCAAGAAATTATGTCCCCTAACTCCCTATGGGAAACATCTTAATACTCTTCTTTCTGTCTGTCTGTAATCTTACTGTGTAGTTGCTTCTTTCACAATCAAATGGGTTTGTTGCAAACGTTTACACAATAATAATATAAACAATAAAGATTTTATTGAACTATAGAATTCATTCGACAACATCAATCTTACATGAGACTTTTAACATAACATACACTTTGTATACAAGAAAATCAAATTTAAAAGGTTTTAAAAGTACGAGAATCAGAACACTAAATGATCGATGGTTCAATGTAACACCATTTCGACTACATGAATATAATTGTAATTAAAAAGCGTTGCACCGTCCGAGCAGATGATTGGAATGTGACAAACAGTCCTTGCTCCGAGGTTATACCGCTTTTGACTTGAGTCTAAACTCGTTCCCAAGCATTTGATTGGTCAGATTTGTGCCTAGGCTCAAATCTGACCAATCACAGGCTTGAGAACACGCTCAGGCTCAACTTAAACGCTTTATAACCTCGGAGTCAGTACGGATCCAAAATATCACATCATGTTTAAACTGTTTGAATCGTGATTAACATTTTGATTTGAAATTTCTACGGAGATATTAATGAAGGGAACAGAGCAGAATTCCTTAATCACTTAAACTTGACAGCTTCTCGTCATTCCATAATCAATAAACAATATATGACAGTATGTATATCACTGGATCATCATAAGATGGATATTTCTGCAATTATGTATATATTGTTTAGAATGAGGAACACAAATTGACAATATGACATTTCATTATAACAATCGAATCAAATGACGAACAATTTGGATTCTGATCATGCACCGATATATCCGGCGTTTGATCTGGATCCCAACTGATTGCGAGTGTAATAATGCCGTTCCTGACTCAGAAGGGTGGACTGTTTATTTTTATTATATGATTGAGCATCTACATACTAATTATGTTGTATAATTTTGTACAGAATCAAAGCAGACACGTATTTACAGTAAAAGTAGAAAAGTACATGTAACATATATATCTACATATTCAATAGAGCATCAAATATACACAATGAACCCATCACTGCCATTATAACTGACCTGGATTCATACTGTTTGCAACTCATATTTGTAGTTACTTCAATTTAACAATATCAAACATGAGTATTTACATTTTCGCAGATTACATATTTGCAGGAGACGACAATACATCATGATACGTGTGAAAGTCGTATCGATTTTTTATAAACCCTGTTATTTAAGCAACAACTAAAACTAGGATAAAAAACCGCCGCATTTTGAAACAGAAGACATCTACTGGCAGTGTGGTTGTTTTAACTTTTAACCCTTTCACCACAATATGCATAACGTTGCGTCTGATCAGAATCCAAACTTTTTGGCACTCGTATCCATATTTACTCAGTCAAAACGTCAACATTTGAAGTTTGCATGTAAATACAAACAATAAGATTTAACAGACGTTATTTAGTTTCCAAAAGCAGACGGTAAGTTTTGCAATGAAAGAGTTTAAGATAACTATTATTGCAGACACTAAAATCAAACGTAACGTTGGAACAAGTACAGTAGTACCGGATGTTCCAGAGCTACTTGTTTACACACCACTGGAAAAGATTCGGCCTGGGCAGCTTACCGTTGAACCAAGGGCAGTCCTATCAACCTTTATTGCTACTGCGAGGACCATGACATTGATACATGAGAACAACCACGCGTATGGTGGTTTTAACATCCGAGAAGTATTTTACAGTACAGAGGGCAGAAAAGTTGGTATACAGTAATACCTGTTTATTACTTCCACTAAATTGTATAAATTAAAGTTGTTTACAACAGATGACTTCTTAAAGCAAAGTGACAGTAAAGGAGCTTTCTGTTTTACTATCACATTGATTAAAACTGTCACGTGTATGTTATACGTCAATTAGACTTCTATTTAGTGGTCGTAATAGAGAGGTTTCACTTTACATAGAAAACTGAATTAGCATATGGTGGAAAATTGCCGATATATATATATAATTATATATAAAATACACTATGAAGCTGTCTTCTACAATAGTTGTCGTGGACCTGCATATTTCTTCCGATATTATCACTATATTGTCTGTCAGTTTTGACCCAGATTATACGCCGAGTTACTCGTCGTCTGATTTGAATTCTGTTTACAACGATTAACACAAATTATCTTGGAGAATGATCATTGAAGGTGTGTAAAAATAGATGGAGAAACTCAATGAGCGTTTTTGATAAACGAGTTGACGGATACCATACTGATAACTATTGATTATTCATGTGAGATTTTATTTATCATATAACATTTTAAAAGTCCATTTAGTTAAGATATTGTTCTGTAGTCTCTGTGTCATACATGTTTTCCTCCAAAATATGACGTTGTCTAGAGTAACGTATGACTTCAACAGCTAGTAAATGTAGCGTATCATCTCTACAAATACTGCACAGTGTAAAATATAATAAATAGACATACATGTACCACGATTATAGGAGTTACATCGGGGAATAGTTTACTTTCCCTATTGACATGAAACTTAACGCAATACAATGAAAGGAAACGAAGTGTCCGTTTTTGCAAATGTTGACGATTATCCAGGTCTGAAATTTTGACTTAAATGAAACTGGAGTATTCCATTTCAAAATCCATGATTTATTAAGCTAAATGCAGCTCTTTGTATGTCAGATTCGGATGTGCAACCCATACCCATTAAAATCTGGTTCCAAGGATGACAAGGAAAAGGACGTGTATGAGTTTGGATGTGTATTGGAGCATTTGCTAAAACTTACCAAACCTTCAAACTAGCACGACTGGTGACAATTTACCAATGTCAGACAACATCGGAAAAGGAGCTTGTATGTCTGGTTGACTTTTAAAAGCTTACATGTATATAGTGGATTAATCCGTTTTTATACCAGAGTTTCCTGGTCTAAATTTTCGTTTGTTTGTACTTTTGTGCCTGGTTGATTCTTCCATATTATATATCGGATTTGTCCATTTTTAATCTGAGGGATGCCTGGTCTAAATGTTCATTTTCTTTCTTTTATACAGTGGAGAAAACGTTATTATTTCCCGTTTAATCGCAAACGAAATGCAAACGCAAAACACTAAAACGTACATAAGTACAACTTTTGGACAATTCTAAAGAATGATCTTAGTGGCAAACAGTTTGGAGCCTGATCAGACGCCGGATTACCCGGCGTCTGATCTGGCTCCAATCTGTTTGTAACAGAAATAATAGTTTTAGCGTAAACGCGTTTATTGGGAAAGAATAACGTTTTCTCCACTGTATTTAAAGTTCTATCAACGAACAGTGTAGACTCTGATCAGACGCCGCATTATGCGGCTTCTTGCCAGACTCTTTACTGTTTGCCTATGTCCTTTCCATAGGACGCTAGGCACAAAATGCATGACAAGTATGTCAGTTTTAACCGTATTCTACGTTTATCCGTGTATATATACAGTATAGTCAGATTTTGACCTGTGAGCTCTGACCAGTAGGTCGACTTCACTCGTAGAGGTAAAACGCGTCACAAACCATGAGTTCGTTCAGGAATTACCTACCTTTCATGGTATACTAAGGATATTGTGCATTTTGTATTGAAATAGAATAAATAATCAAGTTAGAGTAATAGGTATAGTGTAAGGGTACTTAAAATAGGGTATAAGGATGTGGGTTCGCTTCCCAATAGGATTTGTTTTAAAAATTATAATTATTTTTATGTTTTAATGCATTAGTTTTCAAACAATTACTTATTTGAATTGTTCAATATATGACTGCCATTGATTATGATAAATAATGTATATATATTCGCCTGTCTTAAACGACTAATATTTGACCGAATTTAGTGGTCGTAATAGAGAGGTTTTACTTATTATATTTGCCTGCATTCGTGATATGCAATCACGTCTCGGTAACTCGATCTTTAGGTCCTACTAAATCGAGTCGTATTTCTAACAAAATCATATAGATACGAATGATCTGAGTAAACGCACTGTATGTTATAATGCTTATTGCTCTAGTTTTACTGATTGATATCTACTTATTTGTATTCAATAAAACAGCAAAAACGTACAAATCTTTCTATGTTTTCGTTTAGTTCATACCAGACCGAGCGCTTATAAAGCGTTTGAGTTGAGTCTGAGCTCGTTCTAAAGCATTTGATTTATCAGATTCGAGCTTAGGCTCAAATCTGACTAAATAAATGCTTGAGAATGATTTAGGACTCGAATCAAACGCTTTATAAGCATGGACCCAGTACATCTATTCACTTTGGATACTCTTTTGAAAAGAAGGTAAAACACAGCATACAGGGGATTACTCGATGCAGGATATAAGTCGATCTAAGTCAAAGAGAAAATTCTGCTTTACCTTTTCCCGTCAACAAGCTGTTACAGCGCTCCCTCTCTACAACGACACCCAATGGGAGACAAAAATATGTTCGTTGTTCGGAGAGAGTCGTTAAAGGGAGGGAAATTGGCTTACATTTGCAAACAGTTTGAATCCAGATCAGACGCCGCGTAACGCGGCGTCTGATATGGATTCAAGCTGTTTGTCACTCGTAATTAAGTGTTTTACTCTGAAATGGTCAAATATGTAACTTTTAGAAAAACAGCAGACGACAATTTGAAGCAGACGGTATTGCAGTAATAAAAGCGTTAGACATAATTGTCCAGTTTAGGGAACAGCGGTGAGCGTCGGTGTAAGGAGGGAGTCGTTGTTTGGAGGGCCGTTGAAGGGAGGGAGCACTGTACCTGCTACAACCTGGTTTGGAGACCGAAATTGTTGTTTCACAAATGTCCGGTTTAGAAATATGTCTCGCTTTCCAATATGACTTCATTCTGTTATTGACAAATGAGAATGAGACCATACTAGTTAACTAGATTTTTTTAGCTATTAATTGCATTTTCAAGTTTTTATTGTTTAACTGAATGCCTACTGAGACTTTAGTTTACTTTTTCATTTGGGTTTAAAAGAACTCCGCGTCAAATGTTGATCTAAACCATGTTTCAACATGGCGAGTAGATATGCGATATTTTCTCTATAATCGCACTTTAAACAATATGTCAATTGCATACAGTATTATGCTTGATCACACTTCAAGAAACTCGGCAATTGATCAGGCAGAAAACTGTTTGCCACGCTCAATCTTTGATAACTCCTCTAACAATTGATAAAAACATGTAATGTTCCTATTGCCTTACGTTTAGTTTCGTTGTCGTAAATGAATAATGTATTTGCAATTAAACCAATATAGTCGCGGTTAGCTTCGAAATTATTAACGAGTTAACCAATCTGGTTTTAGAATTTAAGCTAGTTCTTAACACACTCAACCTTAGCGACAAGTATACTCGTCACTTACAAACAGCGTACCTGTGAGGATTTCACTTGTCGTATGCAAACAGTTTAGACCCTGATCAGAGGGTTCCTTATGGAACCCTCTGATCAGGGTCTACACTGTTTGTCATTTTGATATAAATTAATAAAATCAACCTTAAATAGTCAATAATGGACTAGACTTATTTTGAAAATGGAATTGTTTATTAAAAGTTTCAGGGGTGACTTGGTTAAAAAAGATGATAGTCAGAGTCTATACGAATTCTCTTCGAGTACGTTCACTATAGCTGTTAACCTATAACCATGCTAGGCGCGGATTGTTTAATATTTGAAAACAGTTAAGATCTATATCAGACGCCGCTTCATGCGGCGCCTGATCTGTATCCAAACTGTTTGCTACCCCTTTAAATAGTTTCATAAATTAAAAGAAATGTAACATGTTTTTTGCAGACGATATATTTGAAGCAGACGACAATTCAGCATGATATAGCTTGATATGTAACATAAGGTTGAACCTGAACAACTTAAGTCGCTTCGTTATCGCTTCAGTCAAATCAAATTTAATTTTTTTTTAAAAATATCCGTATTTTAAAATTTGAACGTGGCAGCTACGTTTAAATTTTGAAATACAAACATACCGGTTATACTGTAAATTACTTTTTATACATGTACAAGTAATACACGATATAAAGTAACGCATTCAATTGCACGACGTCGTCGATTTAAAACAGTTGTCCGCTTTTATTCTCACATTAACCGTTTCGGTATTTCGAATTAAAACAATATTTTGAAATAAATGTCAAACGTGTGATAACCTGATCTGCCGCCGCATGAAAATACGTTTATGTATATTTATAAAGAAGAACTACATAAGAGATTATCAAATGATTGTTTGAACTTGCTTTAAGCAGCCGCCTGTCATAAGTACCAACTCATAAAAACAATTTAGTGGTCTAATAGAGGAGTAGCACTGTACATGTAAGACCCGACAACACTTAATCGATGAAAATACAATTATATTTATAACATACAATAGATATTATAAGTAAAAAAATAAAAGTAATGTACCAGTTAAAGTCTACTTTCAGTCCGAATGACCGCTCAGCCGACTGTACATTTACCCCCTGATCATTGAACCATCTTGCCTACAATATTGAGCACTGCTAACATATGGCGCTAAAGCAGCCCCAGTACCGGCTCAGACCCTCACAGGTACCCATTTTAACCCCTGGGTGGAGAGGAGCAATTCGCGGTACATGTCTTGCTCAAGGACATTCCTGTACATCATCAGGGATTCGGAAAAAATCCCCTAGTCAGACCGCTGGTCCGGCGGGGGATCGAACTCACGACCCCTGGTACCGTAGTCCAAGGTGTTAACCATTGGGCCACTATCGCCGATATAAGTGTCTATATCTAAAGAAAAAGCTATGTTGGAAGGACAGATACGCGTCGCATGCTGTGTATCTTTTAGGTCCAATCTCCCCTCTTCACACCCACACTATATAACAAGTAAGATATATTAAGCTCCAGCCGAAACCGGATCGAACATTGTTGTGTTCTTTCGCGGAATTCATTCTTGCAAACTTGGTTTATCACGACCTTTTTCAAAACTCTAAAACGTCTTTAAAACAGGTCGTCAACGTATCAACCAACTTTAAGGACACGGTCGATCAATGAGGTTACAAATAGAAACACAGTAAAGTTTAAGTCCTAACATCATAAATTTGGTATGTAATACCGTACAGCATCGATGGAAATATTGAACTGGAAATTTCTTTAAATAATATCTTATCCAACCTATCGAAATGCTTGAAAATGAGTTAGTGTAAGTCAATACTTTCGGTTCACTATATGCAAGAGTGCCACAGGGACTCGTTTGGAATTATCAAGGTAGATATTAACATAAAGGGTAAGACGTCGATAAGGTTTAGTTCGAGACAGAAAGTGTCAACAACAGCAATGTCATAATAACTATTTAGAAAAGAAATATTCATGTAAATTCTTTAAGCAGGAAATTTCAATACAGAAAAAACTGTGAGCTTAAATTTGCTTAAACTTGCTACCTGTCTACAATGCTTTGTAACTACATTTTGTACTGACCAAGTGAAGCAAAAAAGCAGATACTGGTGCATTACAGTCTAATTTATACGACAAAAACATGTAGATATTTTATAACAAGTGTCAGACTATAAGAGCAGACTTTTTTATTATCATCGTGCTGTAAATTACCAACTGTAAAAACTATTTAAAACATAATTAAACTATAGTATGTATATAGAGGAATAGGTTCATAAAGAGGCTTTTGAAAGCTCTTCTGTATCAGAAGTGGTAAAAGCTCAAATCTAACCAATCAAATGCTTGGGAATGCTCTTAGACTAAATCCAAATCCTTAAAACATTTTTAAAGTTGATTTTAAGAACTAATTATTATAAGAGCAATTCTCTGTAACCATCAACCTGGTTATATAGGGGGGTCGGCACGCATAGTCACCGATTTGCATGAAACTTACACCATTTGTACCTCTCTTTATGAAATGAAAAAAAATATCCCAAAAACTTATTTCCCATATCCGGTTGTCATGGTAACGTGAAAACAAGATTTTCGCCAAAAACCAGTGTTTTTGGTGAGTAAAATATGACAAACTCACATACTTTTTCACAGAAAACTGTACATATTTAATATAAAATGACATTTGTATGTTAGACTATGACACTTTGCCAATAAAATAGCATCGTAGGATTCAACTCAACATTACACCCAATTGGTAGGCACGTGCGATCTTTAGGGGCCAATATACTGAAAGTGAGAAATCATGATTTTGTCATACTTTAAGGACTTGTAGAATATTTACGCATCCATGCTGAACTTGAATACGATCACTAATAACAAGTACCAAATGTGTTGTCTACGGTTTTGGAAAAACACCTTTGGGATTCAGGTTGCTAAGGGGGTAACCATGGCAACGAAACTATCAACTTTTTAATGTTGTAATTTCCTATGTAACTGAGCAGGATTGCTTAAAAGGTACCAAAATCACTCTGAAATTGCTATAACCATATATTTTAGTGTTATAAAATGAAAGTATAAGACAACACATGCAGATATTAGTTGGTAACTATGGTAACCCCTGCCAAAAGAACGTAATTTACTGAAAATGTATGCCAAATTCAAGATTTTTGGAACGCAAAATACAGCAAACTATCAGAACTATTACACACTTTCTTAAGTTAGTTTCATTATCAGGTTTGCAAGTTAGCACTGTCTTATAAACATTCACTGTTAAGATGAAAACGGAATTTGGTTGCCTTAGTAACCGCTCAAGGCAGTTTCTAAATAAGAGCTTATATCGAAAATGTGAGTCAAATTAGAGGGTTTTTTTAAGGAAAATTACAGCAACATATCAGAACCATGGTTCCATAGTTTCATCATCAAACTTGATAGTTAGCAGTGTCGTATAAATTTCACTTTAAACATGAAATTAACATTTGGTAACCATAGCAACGACTCACAATGTATGCTAAATAACAGCATTGTATCGAAAATATGTGTCAATTCCAGGTAATTTTAAGATAAAGTACGGCAACCAATCAGAACAATGGTTCTTTAGTGTCATTATCAGATTTGCAAGTTAACATTGTCATATAACATTCACTTTTGACAAAAAAGAAGAATTAGTTACCTTAGCAACACCTCACAACATTATGCTTTTTAAGAGCATCATATTGAAATAATGAGGCAAATTCAAGTTTTTGTAAATTTAATATAACGTAACCTACCAGTACTATTGTACTTTATGTTCATTATCAGATTTACAAGATAATATTGTCATAAAAATATTCACTTTTAATACGAAAAGAACATTTGGTTACCCTAGCAACCACTCACAAAATATTGAAAGTAAAACAATTATTTTGAAAATATAGTCAACATTTTGCGTTCTTAAAGGCAAAGTACAGGATTTGTACTTTAGTTTCACTATAATGTTTGCAAGGAAATATAGTCATGTAACCGCTCACTTTTTACATGAAAAAAACATATTGTTACCATAGCAACGATTCACAATTAATGTTTTATCAGAGCGAAAAATTGAAAATTTGTGTAAAATTAAAGCTTTTATTGGCAAAGAACAGCAACTTATTACAACTATTGTACGTTAAGTTTATTATCAGGTTTGCAATGCATAAAAATAACTTTGGTTACCTTAGCAACGCTTATGATTTATGCTTAATAAGAGCATTTTATTGAATTTACGTGTCGAATTTGAGCTAGCTCATGGTGAGCTTTTGCAATTCTTGAATGTCCGGCGTTGGTCGTCAAAAAATTAAGTGTTAACATTCTAGAGGCCACAATTTTTATCCAATCTTTCTCAAACTTGCTCAAATTGTATATTATAATAAGATTAATCTGGAAATCTGACAAATAGGTCAAGAGTTATCTACCCTTGAATTGCTGAAAATGCCATAGTTAATGGTGTTTACACTCTAGAGGCCACAAGTTTAATCCAATCTTAACCAAACTTGCTCAGATTGTAATACAACTATAAGAGTTCAGATTATTACAATTATGGTTGAAATCCGACAAATAGGTCAAGAGTTATCTACCTATGAATTGCAGAAAATGTCATATTTAACAGTGTTTACGCTCCAGAGGCCACACTTTTTATCCAATCTTTCTCAAACTTGTTAAGATTGTATGATATGAAAATGCCATATTTAACGGTATTTACACTCAAGATGCCGTAATTCCTATCTAATCTTTTTCAAACTAGCTCAGATCGCATATGACTAATAGAGTTTGCTTAAGGTTGATTATGGTTGAAATCGGACCAATATATTAAGAGTTATCTGCCCTTGCTGTAAATGCCATATCCAAAAGCGTATAGAGACCACACTTTTTTATTCAATTTTTCTCAAACTTGCTCAGATTGTATATAACTATAAGTTCTAAAATGAGTTAAATTTTGGCTGAAATCAAATAATTAGGTTATTTAACATATTTTCAATTTGTCAAATCCTGAGCTTGGAAACAACCTATTTAGTTGTAGGTTATTTGAGTTATCTGCCCTTGATGTATTGAAAATACCAAATCTGACAGTGTTTACACTCTAGATACCACACTTTTTATCCAGTCTCTCTCAAATTTGCTCAGATTGTATATGATTATAAGGTATTGGATGAGTTTGAAAATGATTGAAATCGGACTAATTATTCAAGAGTTATCTGCCTTTGATGTGTTAAAAATGTCATATCTAACAGTGTTTACACTCTTGCAACTACAGTTTTGAATGGATCTGAATTATATTGGCACACAATGTATATATGAGCCGTTCCATAACAAAACCTGTATTAGCGACATCGTATACACAATGACGTAACGATCGATCAAAGTTTGACGTCATGTATTTTCAAATCAGGTTAGTAGTTTTGAAGTGTCTAAAGTACATTAAGCTATTCCCGCTGTGGAGCGAGTCGGTATTCCACGTTGATGCAAACTAATCATTCCAATTTCGGAAAATAATCATACATGTTCTGCGCTGTTTATGTGGCTTATTGACATATTTAATTCGAGCTCCCGCACGATTTTATTTTTAAGTATAATATACAACTATTTGTTTGTTTCTGAATCACATTATCTGAACAGCCCAGTAAGAATATTTCAGATACCCGGGCTCCTATTTTCATTCACAGTACTGTAAGCATCAGTACTTCAAATTGACCAGAGAAGAACGCCGAGCTGTATCCATGCACACCGGGGAAGACAAGCCAAAATACAAAGTTAACAGTTTGGTGCGAGACTGCGTGATCAGCGACTTGCCAGATTTACTCGAGACTCTGGGTCTCCTGCGAAGAACGGAAGCGAAATCTCAACAAGACCGTTCAACCGTTTCTAAGTGCAGCAGCTGTTCAACTTGCCAAAAGTCAGCTCATATTTTTATGGTCATACAGAAAATAAAATTCGATCCTTTAGTTTTAAACGAAGTTAAATTTTATATACAACACCTGTCACCATGAACGGGAGTAATTATTTTTATCTACCATTCAAGCAAATTGAAAGCCACGAGAAACAAACCAAATTTCAATTTTATATACAACACCTGTCACCATGAACGGGGGAAATTATTTTTATTTACCATTCAAGCAAATTGAATGCCACTAGAAACAAACCAAATTTCAATCGTTTCCTCTAGCATTTCAAATAATATCCGTGAAACAGTTTGGACTGGATTAGACAACGAGCGGAGATACTTGGGGTTTCATCTGGTTCCAAACTGTTCGAAAATTCGAAAAGGTCAGCAGTATTCAATGTCCATTTTGCTTAATTGGATAAAGAAATACTTACCTGTCGTGATATTACGTTCACAAGAGTATGCCAGGAAGGCGTTAACGTCGCAAATCATGACGTTGACGTCATCTCTTTTTTAAGAATTAAATTAAACCACCCGCCGCGTTCAAACGTCCAGAAAATTATAAAAAAATCGACCTATCGCCGAAAAAAAGTTGAATCCGACAGTTTAAATAATGGTCTTTCAGAAAATAAGAAAATTCAATTTTCGAAAAATGTGTCACTAATACCGGTTTTGTCGTGGAACGGCCCATATCTATACGTTCTCGAAGGAGTGCAATTATTGCTGCAAGTTAACAATGTCATATAGTTGTTCAATTCTAACACTAAAATAACATTTGGTTACCTTAACAACCACGTGCATGTGTCAAATTTGAGATTTTAGGCAAAAGTACTGCAACACATAACAACCTTTGCACCTGAAATTTATTATCTGGTTTGCAAGTTAACATTGTAATGGAAAACTTCACATTTAGAATTAAAATTACATTTGATACCTTAACCCACTCACAATTTATGTTGAATGGGGTGGAGTATCAACTAAGTACAGTACCATAACATTTTCCGTTAACTGCTCTTATTTGGCATTAATTGTGAGTGGTCGCTATGGAAACCAAATGTTATCTCATGTTAAAAGTGAATATTAGTATGAAATTGTCACCTTGCAAACCTGATATTGAAAACAAAGTACTATGATTCTAATAAGCTGATATATCCTGCCTTAAAAAGCTTGAATTTGACACATATTTTCTATAAATTGGTCTTATTTGCATATATTGAGAATGGTTGCTAAGGTAACCATATATTAGATTCCTGCTTATTGTTAGTTGCAAACCTGATGAACTTCCTGTACAATAGTTGTGATACACTGCTGTTCTTTGCCTAAAAACTCAATGTTGACACATATATTCAATAAAATGATTTTATTTAGCATATTTTGTGAGTGGTTGCTATGGTAACCAAATGTTAATTTAATGCTAAAAGAGAATGTTTGTATGACAATGTTTTCTTGCAAACCTGATAATGAGCTTCAAGTACAATGGTTGTAATAGGTTGCTGTACTTTACATAAAAAGCTCTAGTTTGACACAATATCATGCTCTTCTTTACTATAAATTGTGAGTGGTTGCTAAGGTAATCCAGTGTTATTTTCATGCATAAAGATAATGTTTGTATGAAAATATTGAATTGCAAATGCAAAACCAGGTGATGAACTTAAAGTACAATGGTTGTAATAAGTTGCTGTACATTGCCTTTAAAAACTCGAAATTGATTCACATATTCCATATTATGCTCTTATATAACATAAATTGTGAGTGGTTACTAAGGTAATAATATGGTGTTTTCGTGCAAAAAGTGAGTGGTTATATGACAATAGCAACGTGCAAACCTTATAAAGAAACTGAATTACAAATGTTCTGATATATTCTTGTGCTTTTCCTTCAAGAACGCAAAAAATTGACAATATTTTCAAAATTATTGTTTTTCTTTCAATGTTTTCTGAGTGGTTGCTAGGGTAACCAAATGTTCTTTTCGTATTAAAAGTGAATATTTATATGACAATATTATCTTGTAAATCTGATAATGAACATAAAGTACAATAGTACTGGTAGGTTACGTTATATTAAATTTACAAAAACTTGAATTTGCCTCATTATTTCAATATGATGCTCTTATAAAGCATAATGTTGTGAGGTGTTGCTAAGGTAACCAATTTTTCTTTTTATGTCAAAGGTGAATGTTATATGACAATGTTAACTTGCATATCTGATAATGACACCAAAGAACCATTGTTCTGATTGGTTGCCGTACTTTATCTTAAAATTACCTAGAATTGACACATATTTTCGATACACTGCTGTTATTTAGCATACATTGTGAGTGGTTGCTATGGTTACCAAATGTTAATTTCATGTTTAAAGTGAAATTTATACGACACTGCTAACTATCAAGTTTGATGATGAAACTATGGTACCATGGTTCTGATATGTTGCTGTACTTTTCCTTAAAAAAAACCTCTAGTTTGACTCACATTTTCGATATAAGCTCTTATTTAGAAACTGCCTTGAGCGGTTACTAAGGCAACCAAATTCCGTTTTCATCTTAACAGTGAATGTTTATAAGACAGTGCTAGCTTGCAAACCTGATAATGAAACTAATTTAAGAAAGTGTGTAATAGTTTTGATAGTTAGCTGTATTTTGCGTTCCAAAAGTCTTGAATTTGGCATACATTTTCAGTAAATTACGTTCTTTTGGCAGGGGTTACCATAGTTACCAACTAATATCTGCATGTGTTGTCTTATACTTTCATTTTATAACACTAAAATATATGGTTATAGCAATTTCAGAGTGATATTGGTACCTTTTAAGCAATCCTGCTCAGTTACATAGGAAATTACAACATTAAAAAGTTGATAGTTTCGTTGCCATGGTTACCCCCTTAGCAACCTGAATCCCAAAGGTGTTTTTCCGAAACCGTAAACAACACATTTGGTACTTGTTATTAGTGATCGTATTCAAGTTCAGCATGGATGCGTAAATATTCTACCAGTCCTTAAAGTATGCCAAAATCATGATTTCTCACTTTCAGTATATTGGCCCCTAAAGATCGCACGTGCCTACCAATTGGGTGTAATGTTGAGTTGAATCCTACGATGCTATTTTATTGGCAAAGTGTCATAGTCTAACATACCAATGTCATTTTAAATCAAATATGTACAGTTCTCTGTGAAAAAGTATATGAGTTTGTCATATTTTGCTTACCAAAAACACTGTTTTTTGGCGAAAATCTTGTTTTCACGTTACCATGACAACCGGATATGGGAAATAAATTTTCGGAGTATTTTTTTTCATTTCATGTAGAGAGGTGCAAATGGTGTAAGTTTCATGCAAATCGGTGACTATGCGTGCAGCAATGTGGTTGATGGTTACAGAGAATTGCTAATAATTCTTATAATATCTGTTATAAAATTGTAATAATTTACATGTTTCAATGAACTCACATAATGTATCATGTTTATTGTGAATGTAATTATTTGTGTATTCTTGCTTTGTAAAATTTCATGTGAATCGCGTTTGAGCGCACAACTCTTGTGTTTAAAGAGCGCTATATAAATCGGGTATAATATTAATAAAAAATATTTTCTTGTCTGAAGCATATTTCCTAGCTCTCATCAGCTAGAAATTCCAAACATGGTTTGTGAGTGCATACTAGGATAGTGGAATATGACATATCACGATGACATTGACCTTTGACTTTGATTGCACTCAAAGCTTGTTTTAATATTTCCTACACTGCTTCCGCTAGAGATACCAAATTGTAGCAATCATTTGATAAAAGAAACTCACATAATTGTATAATCATATTATGGCACAAACCGATAAGCGAAACCATTAGTTGTAAATGCTTAAGTAAGTGCTTTGAAGGTCATATATTCTGTAATAAAGTCATAGTGTAAAACTCAAAGATTCAATCAATTTAAACTACGGTGTGAAACACGGGGACTCGAAATAGCCCGTGCTCTTCAAGACGTGCATTTATGATATCAACAAAGCATGAACACAAACGTAAACAGCATTTTAACCAAAACTAACTATGTTATTAGATATTGAAACGTATTGTAATAAGTTGGGTTTACTGTTCAAGTCTCAACAATTAACAAGTAATCGTACAATGCCTATAATAACCATTCACTTAGAGATATGATCACTTAAGTTGACACAAACAATTCCATGATATGCAATTCTGAAACAGCACGTTATCCACCTGATATATGTAAGATAGCCGCTGTTTTTCAAATCCGCCGTCTGCTAGCCTGAAAAGGTGAAACTTCTATAAAAACAAATATGTTAATGACCCAGAGCTCAAAATAGATTTTTTTGACTCAGATAACTCAGTTTAATCAAATAAATTTCAATAGGACCGAACATTTTAAGATGACGGCCAGTAAATATTTAAAACTTAGCTTTTTTTGGCATAAAATATTAAATCTTTTAATCTTACATTACCTATAAGAAAATGTCACTTGATGACACAAACTCTACAATTGACACATGATGTCCTTGATCTACATTTCACGAAAAGCATGTAACCCACATAAAAAGTCCGATATGGCCACGATATTCTAAGATTGCCAACTCGTCAAATATGAAAAAATATGTTTTACAGTAGTAGTAGTATTAATAGAAATATGTTGATGATCCAAACATCGCAATAAATGGATTTAGATTTGGAAAACTGAGTAAAGTCAATTAAAATCCAATAGGACTTACAGGTTTAAGAAAGCGGCTATCAAATGACTAAAATGAGCGTTTTTGGAATATTGAATATACTTTATTATGTAATTTTACAAAACCTTTAAGAGAATAATCACATTGAGATACAAGCATCGAATGTTGCACATATTCTCGTATACGCTTCAAGACTTTGCACGTTTTGTAAGTAATATAAATAAATGGGGTCATTTTCAAGATGACCTTCATACGAAGTAATTTTACATCTAGAATTTGATTGAATAATCCTATTTCGAAGATCGTTACACCACAATATAGGATAGGATAATTATTATTAAATTCATAAAATCAAAATTACTAAAAAATATGATGATATAGATAAATAAGTTGATCTACTCTCTCCGTCTGTATTCAATGACAAGTTCCAGAGTAGAAGATTCACCGACAAGATTTCAATTCCCTGCACACAATGAAACAAACGTCTTAGGCCCAAATACAAGTCTTCATATCGGAAACATTTAATTTCTCGCATAACTCCCCTTATACCCGATTATTACTTTAGCAGTAACACATGTGAGATAAATTTAGACCAGAAATGATGTCATACCACGGTCATAGAACATGTATGAAGTCATACATAAATAGAACAATGTGTACATGTTATTTAAACGGCGATAACATACTGTTCTTGTTTAGATCGTATATGTGAGGAAAGGAAATTGATGCTCGTTGTCTTTTAAGATAAAATGTTTCTAAACTCGACAAGAAAACGTTATCAAGCTCGCCAAAATTATCGCTAAAAATAACATATTCTTAGGCTCGTTCAAGAACAATTTATCTTAAAAGACTACTGGCAACAGATCCTCTATATACAAAATATTCAATCTTTTTATCAGTGCGTCAGAACCATGATTGCATTTATTGCCGATATTTGGGATTCTGTTAACTTTAATCCTACATTTTGCAAACACGGATGTCATTATATGCCCGCGTGTTTATAGTTGGCTTAAAATAAGGTTTAGATCTATATGCTTTTTAACATGTACAGGCTGTTAATGTCAGGTAACAAAAACCTCATGTTTATTCAAAAACATGCAGTGAATAATGAGTTAAATCTTAGTTCACAAAATTGTAAATAAATTTGCACCTGGTGGTCAACGGAATTTAACATACTTCGACATCTGTTTGTCATTGCCATTTTGCAGGACATTCTGATGACTCTTTGCACCGTTGTCTGACCCCATATGTACAACATCCTGTAAAATGTACAACTTTGGATGTGCATGTCAATGATAAGGCATCATTGGATCTTTTTTTCCGAGTAAACCTGTACAATGTGTTTACCTCGCCAATCTCAAGACTATTGATCACGTGCATATCAATGAAAAGGCATATTCTGAGTAAACAAATTGGATGTTTTAACCTCACCAATCGTGTCAGTAGTGCTCTTCTTCTCATACCCAGTATGTTGTGATGACGAATGATTATGATGTCTCCATCATGTCTGTCTATAGGGTATTGAACAATCTTAGGGAATACCTCCAATACTAGCATTGCTGTTTCGAGACTAATAGAAATCGCTTTTCTCATTTGGTTACAACAACATTGTTTGGAGACGGACAAGAGTATGTTCTCCATTGGTTACAACTCCGATATTGTCAGAGTACAGAAAAAATATCACGTTTTTCAGAGTTTTGATTTGCAACCAAGAAAGCTCCATTCGAGTGGTAGATTTGTTTGTTTCTGTCATTACTCTGGTCTACTTTGCCAAGCATATCTTTGTATCTTTTGAACAAACGTTTGGACAGCATATTCTCCAAAGGGATGTGGATGCCTTTCGAGACTACAAAAATTGTTTCACATACTAGTTGTGTGTCTAAAGGAGAAATTGTAGCTTCTACAATGTTAGCATAACGTGAATTTTGAGTAGTGTGGAGTCTACAGTCCTTACTCTGTGCTGCAGGGTAACGGGGTTCATGCCTGAAGAACAATACGATTATTATTTTTGACTATAACATGGGCTTGCTTGTGAGCTTGGTCAATTGTTAAACCTCATTACCATTACTACAATTTTCTCACTTGTAAATTATTGAGCACATGTGGGTAGGCCTTCTCCAGAGAAAGCATATCTCTGGAGTGGATGGAAAGTCATGTAGAATAGTTGATAATGTTTTTATTTGCAAATAAGTAAGAGCAAACACTTGTTTATAAATAAATAAGAGTAGCCTCTCTGAATGTCTGAGAAAATTAACAATACTGTTTACAACACATGTTCTTGTTATTGAAACTGAGGACAACTCTTAGAGCGTGTCTCGCACCAGTCATCCAAAATTAGAGCTTCTTCAATCTCTTCTGCACAATGATACTCATATGCCTGCTTCGGGTCAAGCAAAGGTAGCGCGCTGTAACTGTTATAACTATCATTATTATACCAGATTTATATAGCGCTCTTATCACACAGGGGTAGTGCATTCAAAAGCTTCAAATGAAATTACATAAATGTACCTACAAAGCGAGAAAGGACAAAATAACCACATTAGATCTAAAATAAGCATGAAAAAACATACAAAAGACAGCCCCCCAAAACGGCGATCACATTACCCCCACTAATCAGCTATGAACCGACCGGCTAATGATTGCCGACTGATATAAATAACAGTAGAGCGCCACATTCAGGCCGCCGAGAAAAGACAATTACTACAATTAGATCTAAAATAAACATGAATAAACATACGAAAGACAGCCCTAAAAAAGCCGATCACATTACCCCTATCAATCAGCAATAAACCGACCGGCTCATGATTGCCGACTGATAGAAATAATAGTAGAGAGCCCAATGCAGGACGCCGAGAAAAGACAATAACTACAATAAGATATAAAATAAACGTGAATCAACGTACAAAAAGACAGCCCCCAAAACGGCGATTACATTACCCCCATCAATTAGCAATGAACCGACCGGCTAATGACTGCCGACTGATAGAAATAATAGAAGAACGCCCAATGCAGGCCGCCGAGAAAAGACAATTAACTACAATTAGATCTAAAATAAACATGAATAAACATACAAAAGACAGCCCCCAAAACGGCGATTACATTACACTTGGCGCATGTGACGTGTTCTTGTAACACTTCATGCAGTCAAAAGGGCTCTGTAGTACTTGACAAAGCCACATATCCACAAGAGCGTTTGTCAGACCGGGTGCCAAGTGATATGCAAAAGGAAATCTCTATGTGGAGACCCCCACATAACAAACATTTAACTTTGTCCTCACCATACAAATCCGGCCAGTGCCGCCATAGTGTTTGCTAAATGCTTTTTGGGCAAAATCAATGCACTCTACTTTTCATCCATCTTAAATAGAATCTCTTCTCATATTATTCACACAACCATTTTGGAGTGTATTTATCAAAAAACATGTAATTGTATATGATTGATAACATTAAATGCAAAGCTCAGATGAGAACCAAATTAATTGCGACTACATGTACTTAATTAGTATTGAATCTAGTAAGTAGAGTTTGTATTCTATTAAAGTTTGCTCAAATTGATAATTTATCTTTAAATCCTATTTAATGTTATATGTGATAGACTTTCAAAGTGCATGGTACTTATTAGCCCTCTCATCTTAAGATGATGAATCAATGCATTGATTTCATCCTCGTGATATTTACTAAATTATTTCGCGTAAGTTTGTTTTTCTGGCTGGATTTAGTAGATCTAGATTTGACCTTGTATGATATTATGTTACATTGTAAAAATCTTTTTTGTATGACGATAAACTGTATAGTTTAAGTCAAAGAAACGTTCTTCGTTCTTCTTCTTCTTCTTTTTAGTCCATATCACCTCTTTAAAGCAAAGTTTTAATGAAACATACTGCTTGGGAATAAAGGTAAAGCAGAAAGATCTCATTCGGAATTCTATTTGTCCATATACTGCATAAAACACCAACACAATCATGTTCATCTATGTATTTTCAGCCGTGTTAATTCGAAAATATTTTAAAGCAGTATGCTTTCGATCTAAAGATATATGGCACGTATTAATAGATTTTGTAAGATTGTATAAAACAATGAATATTTATACAGAAAACGCTAATTTGGAGTCGTGTAAAAGCCATCATCATGCAAACTAAAAATTATATTGGAATTCACTTGACACTTTTCAGTTGTCCAGTCAAACAATGTTCGATTCGGTGTTTGGTTCATTGAAATATTTCATTTCATAGAAGTTCTACTATGTACACTTGTTTTTCACATTTACTTTAACCAGACGTCTATTTCAGAAAACGGCGACCATCTTGATTGTTTCAGGTGGATAACAAATTTTTCATAAAATGTAGATCCTGGACATCATTTGTGCCAAGTTTGTATCTCTAAATGAAAGGTTATAATAGGTATTGTATGATTACATAATAAAGTATATGTATGTCAAAACGCTAATTTTGAGTCATTTGATAGCTATATATTTAAACAATCAGACCTATTTAATTTAAATTGATTATACTGATTTATCGGAGTCAAAATCTATTTATTTCTATAATTGGGACATAAATGTATTTTTAATCATACACGTTCTCTGAAAACACATGTTTTCATATTTTCAGATCTTGAAAAAAGATGGTCGTTTTGAAAAATGTTCAAGTGGATAGCGTATGTTCGCTAAAATGTAAATCGTGAACATCATTGTGCCAAACTAATTGTTTGTTGTGCCAATTGTAGTGTTTGTATCTCCAAAGAATGTTTTTTTTAGGTATTGTAAGATTACATAATGAGGTATATTTATGCCAAAAACGCTAATTTTGAGTAATTTAAGAGACCCCATCTTTAAACTGTCAGTCTCATTGGATTTCAATTGACTGTACTGAGTTAGCCGAATCAAAATCCATTTACTTTGATGTTTCCTTCATAAACTTATATAT
Organism: Gari tellinella; assembly: GCA_922989275.2. Taxonomy (NCBI): domain Eukaryota; kingdom Metazoa; phylum Mollusca; class Bivalvia; order Cardiida; family Psammobiidae; genus Gari; species Gari tellinella. The sequence goes on along the minus strand of OV277860.1, from coordinate 81,418,658 downwards.
TTGATAGACGTTCTTCCCAGAAAACATGTGTTTTGACATTTACTTGTAACGAGGCGGCCATCTTCAAAAAATTGGCGGTCATCTTTGAAATTTCAGATAGATTACGTACGAATACATTTGTCAAAATGTCGATCCTGAACACCATTTGTGTAGCCGGGTTGAGTTTATGATTAAATGGTGAGATCTTTTGTGTAAGCGGCCCGGTGGTTAAGTCGGTAGAACACTTGCCTTGTAAGCAAACGGTTCTGGGTTCGAGCCGCTGTCTGGCTGCATGTTTTTCTCACTATGTTACAGGGGCGTCCGTGGTCTAGTGGTATAGTCACTGTGACTAACATCACTAAGCTCCTCACCGCTGTGAGTTCGAATCTCAGTAAGGTTGTTCGGATTGTTCATGTGGGAAAGCCTTCCAGCTGGCTTGCGGAAGGTCTGTGGTTCTACCCAGTTGCCGAATTGTGTCTGAAACAGTGCATAAAGGGCTTCTGTGGTCTTCCTCCACATGTAATTAGCTAGGCGTCGCGATATGACTGAAATACTGTTAAAAGCAACGTAAAATCTTAACAAATCAATGCAAATCAAATCTCACCATGTTTCATTTGGCGTCCAACGTAAATAACCCATAGGATAATATGTAACTCGTAGAGTGTACAGAAATAATAAAAAAAACTCGCGGAGTATTCATTAGTAAGAACTCGGGACGATTTCTTGTGTAGAGGGGGTGTGTGTAGCCGGGTTGAGTTTTTTATTAAATGGTGAGCGATATGTGTAAGCGGCCCCGTGGTTCAGACGGTAGAACACTTGCCCTGTAAGCAACGGGTCCCCTTTTCGAGCCCCGGTCTGGCTGCATAATTTCTCACTATGTTTCATTTGTGTCAATTTGGATGGATGTTTCTTACAAGAGAAATGTTCTTTTTGATATTGTAAGATTACATAATAAAATAAATATAGGTTATATACGCTAATTTTGAGTACTTTTATAGCTGCCATCTTGGATCTACCAGTCCTATTGGATTCCAATTGACTCTACTGAGTTAGTCGAGTCAAAATTCAAATACTTTGATGTTTGATTCATCAACTTATATCTATTCATAGAAGTTTTGAGAACATGTGTTTGCACATTTACTTGTAACACGGTGGTCATCTTGAAAATGTGCGGCCATCTTGGAATGTTCAGATGGATAACATACGTTTCTTAAAATGTAGACCCTGGAAATCATTTATGCCAGTTTTAATGTTTGTTTCTCACAAGTGAAATGCTCTTTTAGGTTTTGTAAGAATACATAATAAATTTTAATTATGCCAAATACGCTAATTCTGAGTAATGTTATAGCCGCCATCTTGAATCTACAAGTCATTGGATACATATTGGATTTCAGTTGACTATACTGTACTTTCCGTGTCAAAATCCAACTATTTAGCTTTTTGGGTCTTTAACATACTTCTTGTCATTGGCATTCTACACCGAAACCTGTTTTGCACATTTGACAAGACGGCCATCTTGAAAAATGGCGGCCATCTTGGAATTTTCAGGTAGATAGCGTGGTTTTTGTAAATTGTACATCCTGGACATCATTTGTACCAAATTTGACGCGTGTATCACCAAGTGAAGTATTTTTCACTTAAGCTGCCGGGCTAATGTGTACACTTGAAATAATAGTGTCATTGAAATTGATTGAAACATACTTTTACAAAACTTAATGATTTCGTATTAAAAACTATTTTTCTAAGCATTCCTCCTTTTTTGTTATTAATTTAACTTCTGTAAATCGCTAAATATTTGAAATTCTTGTACGGTCCGGATATTTTGAGAGACCACGTAATAGGGTATTAAAATAAGCCATACACAATACTGCCTTCAGATTCTTTGCGTATGACAATCATCCAGCCTAGTTTGTATTTATGATACTTTAGAATACATTTACGCGTATCTAGAACAATTGCTAAGTTAAGAAAGTTGCTAAAGTTGATAAAACTGACTGATACGGAAATCCCCTAAATACGCTTATCTTATGTTAAAATGCAAAGTGGACAGCGATGTTCCTTACTGAAAGCATGACAAGAAAAATGTATGTTATACAGCGTTCCCTCTCTACAACGGTCCTTCCAACAACGACTCCCTCCTTACAACGACCCTTTTCTCATTTCCCTATGTATAACGCCTTTACGGTTGCAATTTCGTCTGCTTTAAATTGTCGCCTTCTGTTATTCTTGAAATTACTTATAAGTGGAATAAATATAATGATGAGTGACAAACAGTTTGAATCCAGATCAGACGCCGCGTTACACGGCGTCTGATCTGGATTCAAACTGTTTGCAAATGGAAGCCAAGTTTTTATTTTCCCTCTCTATAACGACTCCCTCCGAGCAACACACACAAGTTGTGTCTCCTACTGAATGTCGTTGTAGGCAGGGAGCACTGTATTCCTATTGATAAAGCTATGTGTGACTTAATATAGAAATGCCACTGTACTACTTTATAATGATTGAAATAGGAATATAAGAAGTTTATAAGAAACAAGTACTCAACCCAACATTTTAAAAACCTAACTGATATGTAATAATAAATATGCACAAGAAAAGCTTTTTAAAGACAAAGGTCAAAGTCAAGGGCACAATGACCTGATAAGTAGCAAGCAAACCCCGACCATCTCAAACACTATAAATAGTATTGCTAGCTGATATGTAATGAAAATGTGTGCCAAACAAGCTTTTTATACAAGTGAGGTCAAATGTCAAGGTTAATGTCATATAAGCCTCAAAATTGCATCCAACGTTTAGCCATTAAAAAATGCTCACACACCAATTTAGACATCTATAGCTGATGTAGAGTTAAATATACGTCTCGGTTAACCCTTTACCTTATTATAGCGCCTTTTAGCGCATGCCGTTTAATCCTCCGCGGAAGAAAATAATTCCAATCTATACAGTCATGAATATGTATCAGAAGTAATATTTTCTTAATTCTAGAAGGTGGTCACTTAAAGCAGACAGACAGTAAAGCAGAATGCGCCTTATTTTCAAAACTAAAAACAGGCTATGGGGTAATGGGTTAAGGTTTTTTCTATAAATGTAATGAAAGGTCAATGTCACAGATACATCAAATGTTAAAGCACAGTATGCTACCCCATGGTGTACTAACATATCGACTTTTTGACCCCATAGCTGATGCTGTATAGAAAATGTCCTCTATAATTGAAGTCAAAGGTCGAGGTCAAAATAACACTGACCTGAATAGGTAACGGACACTTTACCATCTTATGATGTACTCACACACAAACTTTAGTATCCATAACTGATTTGTTACAGGAATACACCCCGGAAAAAGGATGCGGACGGACGGGCGGAATGTCGGATGAATGATCGCATATAGAACATAACAGCAGACTATATGTCATTACACAGGCAGCGTTTATTAGGAATTTTACCTATCAATCATGCAATATTATAAAATAAAGTTAGCAATCAAATGATGAAAACATCTCAAAATCCTAAATTAAGATGTCTATTTAAAGCAATAACTTTCAAATGTTTCCACCTAAACCTACGTAAGGTCGGCAAACAGGGTAGCATCTCTTCACTTGCTCGAATCTATCTTAAACCTTTCACCGCCAGGATCGCCTAAAGTCGAATTTACGCGGCGTCTGATCAGGATCAAAACTGATTGACACCCGTTTCGATATTGCTTATGTCATACTCTCTTAGTTCGTTCTAACTTTGAAATGATATTGCAGACAATAATATTGAAGCAGACGACACAATAACGGTGTAGGGGTAAAAACTTCAAAAATAATTTGACGGTGAAAGGGTTAATCCTTAGAACACTGCTTCAGGGAAATTCAGAGAGCGTACAGGCGTTTCAAGGTTTCAGTGGATTAAAAAGGAAAATGTTTCCTAGTTCGCCCGCTGTATGCATGTTGTCAGCAAATGCTGTCGCCACTTGATTTATTGTTTTCATAATGTCCTTACGTTTCTGACAGCGACCGTAATATTTTACACTTGAAAACACTCGACACGTACTTTAGTTTGTGATGTTTTTCTCGTAGTTACTTGGAGAACGGCATTATTCTCCCGATTTAAACGACACTTAGCACGTTGAACCCTAGCGACGGGCTTTCACATCCTCTAAAATAGTATTCATTAGATCAACTGTCATGTTCACACAGCGCAGACCCGTTCTAACAGTTCCTATATAACCCATTTCATTACGCTCTGCACTGTTTGCCATTTTTGCAATTAATTGATAAACAGACACTAGGATGCAGTCTGTGATGCACGTATATGCCAAAAGTATTTATTGACAATGAAATGCGTATCACTCCCGTCTAGTTTAGTTTAGTCAAGTTAATTTACTTCCGTCTAGTAAATATACACTTTTCATGTGACGCTTTGCCATTCCCCAAGATGTAGGCATACTCGCATACAAGTTTCTGTTCATGTTGCTGTTATATACTCATTACCAGGTGACAGTGCGATAAAGGAAGATGTATTTAGCTCGTTGCGTCTTTCGCGAAAATAGCCGATCTGACGAGCGCATTGGCGCGAGTCTGATCGGTTGGTTCCGCCAAAAACGTCTCGAGCTAAATACAACACAATGCAGCGCACTGCCAACTGGTGACGTGTTACTTATATGCCTTAAAAAACTTCAAAAAACAATACATTTTTTTTATTTGAAACATTTTATATCCGGAAAAATCAGTTATTCGAAGCCGATCAAGAATTACTGTATGCCACAAAGAATAACGCGGAACTTGTACACGTACGTAAATGACGTCACGCTAAATCGGAAACGAGGTTTGAGTAAAATACAAGGTGGCTGATACAAGGTGGCAGGGACAGAATCTTGTTTTTTACTATGCAAATACACGCGGACACGCTCGATATCATAAGAAGGCATATAACAAAAGAAAAGAAATATGCTCTGCACAAGCTTCTTATTATTTAGGTTAAGGTATCAGTAAACGAAATCGTACGATACGCTGTACCATGACGAAATGTTTAGAGTTGAGTCGCATTGGGAAAGTTTCGGCCATAATTGAGGTTTGAGATCAAGGTCAAAGTGGGATCAATCAAATGATACGCGGCACTGCGCCATACCTAAACATATTCACACACATTGGTTTGTTTACCTAGCAAATACATTCAGGATATGGCGTTTAGTATAACTGAAGATTAAGGCAAAGGTCAAAATTACAGGGTATCTAAATATTGAATGTGATGCTCTGCCATCCTGAAAATGATCTTTTACACTGAATTAACTCCTTTACTGATGTAGTATGAGAAATATTTTCCTAACAATTATTGTTCTATAATTGAGTTCAATGATAAGGTCCGAGGTCGTATTCCGTCGTTTGTATTTCATACTCGATATAAAGCTGGAACAAGGTGTCATTTAAATGACAATTTGGAATGATGTAAAATGAATGTAGTGCTCAGTGATATAAACTGATTAGATTATTACATTAACCGTACATCGTACCTTTTAAACTATTGATAATAACATATTAATATACCTCAATTTCATGTAAAATGTTAATTTTAAGTAGGCAAACAAATACTGTCAGACCAAGCGTGAAAAAGTACTGTAGGAAAACTACTGTCGCCCGCTACTATAGGTAACATTATGTCGTAAATAGCGGAGCAGATAACTGAAAAAATATTTCACTTCCGGAAACTAGCACCAATATTGTGACGCATACTCCTTTTGGGTTGCTCTTATGAAAAACCCGCTGGCAATTTGAAAATCCAAAATGGCCGCAATTTTTCAAGATGGCCGCAAAGGAATTTACAGAAATATTGCGTTTCGCCATAAATTTGCAAAACCCTGTCTATTTCAAGCGTATGTGTGTCAAATAATGATTTGTGACTATGTAGAATTTAATTTGGAACAATGAAATTGCGCTATGGCTTCCTTATACCCACTTAAAATTTCAAGATGGCCGCCATTTTCAAAATGTCCTCCACAGAAACACTGGGTTTTGCATTATATTTGCAAATACTTGTCCTATATCAATTAGCTTTGATTTTGTTGTTAAAAGTTTATAGTTGTTAATCGTACACGGAAGCCGTTGAGTCACTCGGTTGCTCAAAATTTGAATTCTACATGGTTAAAAATATCATTTCAAACAAAGATTATTGATATAGGACAAGTATTTGCGAATATAATGCATCTTGACATCTTGAAAATGGCAACCATCTTGAATTTAAAGTGGGTAAAAGGTAGCCATAGAGCAATTCCATTGTGCCAAATTGAATTCTACACAGTCAGAACGCATTATTTGACATTCACACCATTGAACTAGACAAGGTTTGCATAGTTATGGCGAAAAGCAACATTTCTGTATATACCTTGGCGGCCATCTTTTTTTCAAAATAGCAATCCCCAAAGATGTGTGCAAATTCTGGTGCTTGTTTCCGGAAGTGAACGATTCTTCTCAAACATGCATTTATCTGCTCCACTGAAATAACGTCAAACCGAAAATGACGTCAAATCCACGTTTACGCGCCAAAACTTCCCTTTAGATAATGTAAAAACTTAAATCTACAATTTGAAGCATTTTGAAGTTTAAAGTTGACTAAATGATCCATATTAACAGTTAGAGCTGAAAAGGGATACCTATCCATGACTGTTTGTTATAACCTTTGCACGTTTATTTATATACAGTAATGGGGAGGAACAGCTTAGAATTCATATAATTCCTTCAAATTCCAATTTTTTAGAACAATGATTTGCATTATGAATCGTATGCGGATCTAGTAACATTAATGATTCAAGCCAACTCTAGGAAATATCTAGATTTCCGGGTTGAAGCCCATAGTGTAGGCTAATTTGTAATTTCGTGCATAATTTTTGTTCCAGGCCAAAATCCAACGGAATAATACATCATAAGCTTTGAGAATAAATAGGGTTCCATACTTTCTTTCAATTTAAGGGTCCAAAATCCAACATGATGTTTAAAACGGCAATAGTTTAGCTCTAATTAAATATATGGTACAATGACAAACACAGTTCTAAATATAGGGTTTTGGACACAAGATAACCAGTGGAATCATCATCAAGTTGAAGCTAAACTTGAAATTTATATGCTTAATTTCAATATGGCGTCCGAAATGGCTACCGTATTTGCTAAATTCTATTTACTTTGACACCATAGTCCGTCTATACATGATTATCTTCAGCCTGGAATTTATCCCCATGTACCCTGGGAAGAAACTGTTTAACGAATTTATTAAACTGCAAAGTTTCACAGTTATACGAAATATTTAGTGTGTCGTTTACAGCGTTCATAGTAAACATTTAAAAAAACGCGCCAAAACAGTTTACGTTGAACGTAAATGACGTAATATTTCTGATGTGTGTTATTCATAAGAAAGATGGGCTCGCTTGTACAATGTAGACGTTGACGTCAAACTTTCCCAGTTAAAATGCGACTGTTGAAAGATCCAACCCCCGATTTGTTCTTAGCCGAAATGAACTTAAAACGGAGGATGCACGATTGAATGCACTTAATATTGTCGAGCAGTCGCCCATTTTATTTTCTGCAAATCAAGGCTCAGGTGCCTGTCAGCCAATGAAAATATCTGCATTTATACGTAACCTGTCAGCTCACCATATACGTACTTGGGATCACGTCTAGGACTCTGTACCCAATCAGAAGCAAGGAATTAACTTTACAGTATAATAATACGTATAATATCGATACGTCGATACTCCGCTTACGTCGATATTTTTCACCGGTCCCGGCAAATTCCTTCTTTATCTATATAGTAAATCCCTCATTTGCTCGATATTGTTTCCTCGATATTATCGGTTACGTCGATGTAATTTTTCAGAACCAGAGAATTTTTCTCACCCTTACGTCGATCTGTCTCACCGTGACCGCATATCGCACATTCGGCAAACATTGGATGGAGGTGCGAAAAATGGCTCTCGGCCACCGTCACTTATTGTAGCACCAAATGAGTGAACATGTCCGAAAATGCACTAATCAGCACGACAGATAACCCCATCTTAATTGCACTGGATCAATATTATTAATGAATTCCCGAATAACTTTGGTTAAGAAGTTTGCGTAAATATTTTCGATGACGATTCTGTCAAACCTGGGACAATTATAGCCGCGCTGTTTAAATCAGACTACAGAATTCTTTGTAGTGCAGACTGAAGGTGCCGTACGGCGAATAAGTATAGTGAGATCAAACAAAAGTTACATTTCATTTCTGATTTATTTTTTATCTAAGTCAGTTCAAACACGCCGCTTCTGTTTGAAACGCCGAAATAATTCGCCGGCGTTTCGAAGTCGGACACACCCTTTTGAAAATTAAACATGTAAACAACTAACGTTTCCAGAGCGTCACCGGAAGTGTAAACAGTTCACTGTGTTGGTGTGATGAAATGTATAAACCTAATTTTATGTTATAAAAATTGTGTTAGCACCCATGCGCTGGATGTTTATGCTGATGAAATCAGGTAGATCTACCAAATGTATTAAAATACGAAAATTGTTTACTCGCTCCCGCATATCATATCTAATAGACGCGTAGATTCTCTACTTTTAAAAATACTGACCACCTTCATCAATTTGAAAATTATGAGTTGAAGATTTTGTCAGATTCTTCTTTCCTACGCATTTATTTTCAATTACCAATCAACTGTCAATAAACACTAGGATCAAGAATAACGTTAAAACTTCGATATGACGATACAGATCTCAAATGAGAAACTCCCATTAGCTCGAACTTCGGCTACGTCGATTTTTTTTCACGGTCCGTTCAACTTCGAGGTAACGGTATTCGACTGTATATGTATGCTTAAAGTAATGATAAAAGTAATGAAACATTCTCTCAGTAAACATTACAAGGTAGTATACAAGTCTTTCTAATAACTGTACTAGTGAAATCACTTTAGATCTTGTTCAGAAATTGTACGAATGAAAAAATACAAAGAGTCATAAGCTTAAATCTGGCATCAACCGGTATCTCTCTGCAAACGTTTTTAAAAGCGTGTAGAGTATGAAATTGCATGTTGCAGTTGTGGTATCTTTGGGATATAATCGTGTCTAAGATTGCGTACAAGATGGCCTCCACATGCTTAAAGTGAAATTTATACTCCTTATCTAGCGAAGCCTTTTTAGTTAAATGAATTAATGCTTACTCGATACATATATATTACAAGTACGAGGGGCGTTCATTTAATTATGTCTGTTTGCGTTTTTCTGCCCTCGAACTTATACCAACGCATTGAAGTTTTGTTCGCTGCACAATGAAGTGATTGTACATATTGGCTGAAAAGTTCGTTTGAATCCGTTAAGCAGTTTAGATATTATTGAAGATTTGGGTAATCTACTAAAACAGCACGCATTACCAGCATTTAAATATATATACAACAGTGTTGGTAAAATGTCGGGTTCAAATCATATGCTTTTGATACGGGAGTGTAAAGTTAGTATTTTCTGCGTGTGGTAGATCCTTATCTTTTTATTGAGAATAAAACTACATACTCATGAAATACGTTGTAAAACCCTTGTAGAAAAGCGGAAATATATACAAATTATATATGTCTGAGCTGCCTTAAAGGGATATATCAAGTCTCTCATAACATTACCCCCACAAATACAGCTTGGTACTTGGAGATAAGATCAGGGTATGCTTATTGCAAGCCAATTATCACAGCTGGGTACTAATTGATAGATGTTGACCAATGTAGGGGGTGATAACTGTGCAATAAACCCTTGTGATGTTGATTGTATGTTGAATGTTATTTGTCAGCAGTTTGGATCCATATCAGATACGGAACAATGTCGCATTTGATCTGTATCCAAACTGGTTCCCAATTACAAAGCACATGAGCTAGAACAAATCTGAGTGATTATGTATACAACGATCACAGTGTTGAAATGGATCAGCTATAGATCCCTTATCTACCTTTGATAATGCATAGTACCCTACACCATGATGCATCTGAGTGCCTCTGGGTAATATGATGTAACAAAAGTGCATCTAGCATGTTGGGACCCTACTACAATAAACAGTCAAATAGACATCCTGCTGAGTCAGAGATAGGCCTTTAAAAGTTATTTTTAATTATAAGCTACACATATTAATAAATTCATCGTCAGATGATGTGTAAAGAAAGATTTAGATTGATTATTGCGAAATACTAAAATGCGCGGGAAAGAGTTTAAAATGCAATTACGTTCGCAATCCGATCACGCTATACGTCAATTTAGAAACAAGGCAACCGAAAAATTCTAAGGAGGGTTAATAAAGTCAATATACTGAAAAAAGAGAAGAATTAGTATGCAAAACATAAACCTGCAATCCGAATTTAAAGATATGCCTTATTAATAAAATTGTAGTTTTCCCCACGTGTACTCGGATAATGGTAAATTATTTCCGTGAAAATTAAACGATAACACAGCTACCTCCCCTGTTTCCTTCACCGCACTATGGTTCTTACATTTGATTTCGTTCCTTCTATCGAAAAAAGATAACTTTATACCGAGCCATCTCTCAATGTAAGCAGGACCGTGCCGTTTTAAGGGTTGGGCAGAAAAAGTATGCACGACTCTCATATTGCGCCTATAAGGACCCCGGTGACAAAATTAAATGAACGCCCAGCGTAAGTTAACAATATATCTACATAACATCAGTGAAACCATGTTAGATCTTGTTTTGAATTTATGAACGAAATAATGCTCAAATATTGCATAAACAAGCCCCCACTCTCTCTTATTTGTTTTCTCTCTCTTTGTTTCTGTAAATAAAGTATTGATGCATAAAAACTGTTTTAACAAGTGTATTGATCACAAAGCTGTATGTTGTTGTTGTGATATTGTGAGTTTTAGTCATTTCGTAGCCGGTAAAAAAGGTCATTTCGTAGCCGAAGTTCGAGTCATTTCGTAGCCGAAAAAACCCTCAAAATCATTGTATAGCCCACATTTGAGTCATTTCGTAGCCGCCAAAAAAGTTGAATAAGTCATTTCGTAACCACCAAAATAGTGTAAATGAATGGCCCCAAATAAGTCATTTCGTAGCGTCTGAAAATTGGAAAAGTCATTTCGTACCCGATAACTTTTTTTTTTTTTTTATTTATTTCTTTTTCAATTTGCTGTCATTATTTCAACAAAAATGTGAAAACATGCAAAGTTAACAAATCTATGTAAAGAGTTGTTTGAGGTCCGAATCAATTATACATCTTGATTATTAGAATTGTAATCAAGTTAATAAATGTTGTAAAACTGGAATATTTTTTCGTGTCCATGTGCAATTAACTTCAAATGAATGTTCTATTTGTTAACATAGGAACCGACATAAATGGATGTATAATCGCTCATTTTAGGTGATGCGTTGCAATTATTAACTTGTATGTTGTTTTAAAAGTTTACACATCGAATAAACACACATACCAAACCAATTATCGTCCCCTTCACGTGCCGGAAATGTGGATTTTATTTTTTACTTATAATTTTTACAAATGACAAGAAAAAATGAACTTGTAATCAATTATCACTGTTTATTTGTTACTACATTCAATAAGCAAATATTATATAAGTTGATAGCATAAATACAAACCTACAGGTGATTCTTTCACATCTCTCAGCCAATCAAATAAATCTTCTTCATAAGCCACACCCAATACCTACTTCTACAGCGATTGGATTTGTCACGGCCCATTTCACTAATCTCGCTAAATTAGACTAAAGCTAAAAAAAAGAAATTCAATAAATGGTTGCTGAAGAAGGATTTTCTGTATAACAAGTTCATTCTTTCACTCCTACACATTCAAATTGGCCAGTTCAGTTAGGCAGATGACTGCTTAAGGCAAATTGAAAATAACTCAGCAATCATCTTGCTTTAAGCTGTCATCTGTCTTAAATGCCAATAATAATCCTGTCTTTATTTACTTTCAACTGACCTCTTTTTCATATATACATTTGGACATGTACTTCAGCTAAGGTGCGTATAAAGGTAACGTTATGTACAAGTGGCTGCTCAAGAAAGAAATGTCTGCATATCTATTTCAACCTTTTATTCATAAAATTTCAAATTGGCCATTTCAGTAAGGCAGATGACTAGTTAAAGCAAAATGAAAGTAAATCAGCAATGATATTGCTTTAAGCTGTAATCTGTCTTAAGTGCCATAATAATTCTGTCTATATATACTTTCAACTGAACTCTTATTCATATATACTTTTAGACCTGTATTCAACTAAGGTGGTTATAACGGTAACGTTAATTTCACAAGTTGCTGTTCAAGAAGGAATTTCTGCACAACTATATCAATCTTTTATTCCTAAAATTTCTAATTAGCCAGTTCAGTTAGGCAGATGACTGGTTAAAGCAAAATGAAAGTAAATCAGCAATCACATTGCTTTAAGCTGCCATATGTCTTAAATGCCATCCATTTAAAAACCTGTCTATATTTACTTTCAACTAAACTCTCATTCACATATACTTTTGGACCTGTATTTCAGCTAAGGTGCGTATAAAGGTAACGTTATGTACAAATGGCTGCTCAAGAAGGATTTTTCTGTATATCTATTTCAATCTTTTATTCCTTAAATTTCTAATTAGCCATTTTAATTAGGCAGATGACTGGTTAAAGCAAAATGAAAGTAAATCAGCAATCACCTTGCTTTAACAACTTTCATTTGAATTTAATTGCTTATAGACGCGTCATATTATTTTTGTTTTAAAGAATCTTCAACAACTTGATTTAAATTCTATATATCAAGGTTTATAATTAATTCGGATCCCAAAACACTCTTTACATAATATTTGTTAACTTTGCATGTTTTCACATTTTTGTTGAATTAATGTCAGAAAACCTCAACAAAGATAAATTAATAAAATAAAAAAATGATCGGGTACAAAATGAATTTCCCAATTTCCAGAGGCTACGAAATGAGTTATGCCTTATTTGGGGCCATTCATTTACATATTTTTTGCAGGTTACGAAATGGTTTATTCAACTTTTATGGCGCCTACAAAATGACTAAAAAAATCTTCATTTGTGCATTAAACCCTGTGGTGTCACTACTCATTTGAATTGTCTCTTCGTGACAATCAAAATGAGTGGTAACGCCATAGACTTTGGTGCCGAAAGGAGTGAAAAAATGTGATTTGTTTAATTGACTCCCTCTTATCTTGAGCCCTGTAGGCTGGTCACTGCCTCATTACAGTTTTACCAGATATGGACTGTGAGTGTAAAGTTTAGAGACACAGACTGACTGTTTACTACACTGGGCTGATGCAATTGTGCTTCTATTTTAAGATTTGACATCTGAAATCTTTTTATAGATATACAGAGGAAGCTAGGTGTTTTGTAATTGTTTACTACCAATTTGCTTTAATTGTTAATAGCAATTCTCTGTAACCATCAACCACATTGCGGCACGCATAGTCACCGATTTGCATGAAACTTACACCATTTGCACCTCTCTACATGAAATGAAAAAAAATACTCCGAAAAATTATTTCCCATATCCGGTTGTCATGGTAACGTGAAAACAAGATTTTCGCCAAAAACCAGTGTTTTTGGTAAGCAAAATATGACAAACTCATATACTTTTTCACAGAAAACTGTACATATTTAATTTAAAATGACATTTGTATGTTAGACTATGACACTTTGCCAATAAAATAGCATCGTAGGATTCAACTCAACATTACACCCAATTGGTAGGCACGTGCGATCTTTAGGGGCCAATATACTGAAAGTGAGAAATCATGATTTTGGCATATTTTAAGGACTGGTAGAATATTTACGCATCCATGCTGAACTTGAATACGATCACTAATAACAAGTACCAAATGTGTTGTTTACGGTTTTGGAAAAACACCTTTGGGATTCAGGTTGCTAAGGGGGTAACCATGGCAACGAAACTATCAAGTTTTTAATGTTGTAATTTCCTATGTAACTGAGCAGGATTGCTTAAAAGGTACCAATATCACTCTGAAATTGCTATAACCATATATTTTAGTGTTATAAAATGAAAGTATAAGACAACACATGCAGATATTAGTTGGTAACTATGGTAACCCCTGCCAAAAGAACGTAATTTACTGAAAATGTATGCCAAATTCAAGACTTTTGGAACGCAAAATACAGCAAACTATCAAAACTATTACACACTTTCTTAAATTAGTTTCATTATCAGGTTTGCAAGCTGGCACTGTCTTATAAACATTCACTGTTAAGATGAAAACGGAATTTGGTTGCCTTTGTAACCGCTCAAGGCAGTTTCTAAATAAGAGCTTATATCGAAAATGTGAGTCAAACTAGAGGTTTTTTTTAAGGAAAAGTACAGCAACATATCAGGACCATGGTACCATAGTTTCATCATCAAACTTGATAGTTAGCAGTGTCGTATAAATTTCACTTTAAACATGAAATTAACATTTGGTAACCATAGCAACCACTCACAATGTATGCTAAATAACAGCATTGTATCGAAAATGTGTGTCAATTCCAGGTAATTTTAAGATAAAGTACGGCAACCAATCAGAACACTGGTTCTTTGGTGTCATTATCAGATTTGCAAGTTAACATTGTCATATAACATTCACCTTTGACATAAAAAGAAAAATTGGTTACTTTAGCAACACCTCACAACATTATGCTTTATAAGAGCATCATATTGAAATAATGAGGCAAATTCAAGTTTTTGTAAATTTAATATAACGTAACCTACCAGTACTATTGTACTTTATGTTCATTATCAGATTTACAAGATAATATTGTCATATAAATATTCACTTTTAATACGAAAAGAACATTTGGTTACCCTAGCAACCACTCAGAAAACATTGAAAAAAACCCAATAATTTTGAAAATATTGTCAATTTTTTGCGTTTTTGAAGGAAAAGTACAAGAATATATCAGAACATTTGTAATTCAGTTTCTTTATAAGGTTTGCACGTTGCTATTGTCATATAACCACTCACTTTTTGCACGAAAACACCATATTATTACCTTAGTAACCACTCACAATTTATGTTATATAAGAGCATAATATGGAATATGTGAATCAATTTCGAGTTTTTAAAGGCAATGTACAGCAACTTATTACAACCATTGTACTTTAAGTTCATCACCTGGTTTTGCATTTGCAATTCAATATTTTCATACAAACATTATCTTTATGCATGAAAATAACACTGGATTACCTTAGCAACCACTCACAATTTATAGTAAAGAAGAGCATGATATTGTGTCAAACTAGAGCTTTTTATGTAAAGTACAGCAACCTATTACAACCATTGTACTTGAAGCTCATTATCAGGTTTGCAAGAAAACATTGTCATACAAACATTCTCTTTTAGCATTAAATTAACATTTGGTTACCATAGCAACCACTCACAAAATATGCTAAATAAAATCATTTTATTTAATATATGTGTCAACATTGAGTTTTTAGGCAAAGAACAGCAGTGTATCACAACTATTGTACAGGAAGTTCATCAGGTTTGCAACTAACAATAAGCAGGAATCTAATATATGGTTACCTTAGCAACCATTCGCAATACATGCAAATAAGACCAATTTATAGAAAATATGTGTCAAATTCAAGCTTTTTAAGGCAGGGTATATCAGCTTATTAGAATCATAGTACTTTGTTTTCAATATCAGGTTTGCAAGGTGACAATTTCATACTAATATTCACTTTTAACATGAGATAACATTTGGTTTCCATAGCGACCACTCACAATATATGCCAAATAAGAGCAGTTAACGGAAAATGTTATGGTACTGTACTTAGTTGATACTCCACCCCATTCAACATAAATTGTGAGTGGGTTAAGGTATCAAATGTAATTTTAATTCTAAATGTGAAGTTTTCCATTACAATGTTAACTTGCAAACCAGATAATAAATTTCAGGTGCAAAGGTTGTTATGTGTTGCAGTACTTTTGCCTAAAATCTCAAATTTGACACATGCACGTGGTTGTTAAGGTAACCAAATGTTATTTTAGTGTTAGAATTGAACAACTATATGACATTGTTAACTTGCAGCAATAATTGCACTCCTTCGAGAACGTATAGATATGGGCCGTTCCACGACAAAACCGGTATTAGTGACACATTTTTCGAAAATTGAATTTTCTTATTTTCGGAAAGACCATTATTTAAACTGTCGGATTCAACTTTTTTTCGGCGATAGGTCGATTTTTTTATAATTTTCTGGACGTTTGAACGCGGCGGGTGGTTTAATTTAATTCTTAAAAAAGAGATGACGTCAACGTCATGATTTGCGACGTTAACGCCTTCCTGGCATACTCTTGTGAACGTAATATCACGACAGGTAAGTATTTCTTTATCCAATTAAGCAAAATGGACATTGAATACTGCTGACTTTTTCGAATTTTCGAACAGTTTGGAACCAGATGAAACCCCAAGTATCTCCGCTCGTTGTCTAATCCAGTCCAAACTTTATCACGGATATTATTTGAAATGCTAGAGGAAACGATTGAAATTTGGTTTGTTTCTAGTGGCATTCAATTTGCTTGAATGGTAAATAAAAATAATTTCCCCCGTTCATGGTGACAGGTGTTGTATATAAAATTGAAATTTGGTTTGTTTCTCGTGGCTTTCAATTTGCTTGAATGGTAGATAAAAATAATTACTCCCGTTCATGGTCACAGGTGTTGTATATAAAATTTAACTTCGTTTAAAACTAAAGGATCGAATTTTATTTTCTGTATGACCATAAAAATATGAGCTGACTTATGGCAAGTTGAACAGCTGCTGCACTTAGAAACGGTTGAACGGTCTTGTTGAGATTTCACTTCCGTTCTTCGCAGGAGACCCAGAGTCTCGAGTAAATCTGGCAAGTCGCTGATCACGCAGTCTCGCACCAAACTGTTAACTTTGTATTTTGGCTTGTCTTCCCCGGTGTGCATGGATACAGCTCGGCGTTCTTCTCTGGTCAATTTGAAGTACTGATGCTTACAGTACTGTGAATGAAAATAGGAGCCCGGGTATCTGAAATATTCTTACTGGGCTGTTCAGATAATGTGATTCAGAAACAAACAAATAGTTGTATATTATACTTAAAAATAAAATCGTGTGGGAGCTCGAATTAAATATGTCAATAAGCCACATAAACAGCGCAGAACATGTATGATTATTTTCCGAAATTGGAATAATTAGTTTGCATCAACGTGGAATACCGACTCGCTCCACAGCGGGAATAGCTTAATGTACTTTAGACACTTCAAAACTACTAACCTGATTTGAAAATACATGACGTCAAACTTTGATCGATCGTTACGTCATTGTGTAAACGATGTCGCTAATACAGGTTTTGTCATGGAACGGCTCATATATACATTGTGTGCCAATATAATTCAGATCCATTCAAAACTGTAGTTGCAAGAGTGTAAACACTGTTAGATATGACATTTTTAACACATCAAAGGCAGATAACTCTTGAATAATTAGTCCGATTTCAATCATTTTTAAACTCATCCAATACCTTATAATCATATACAATCTGAGCAAATTTGAGAGAGACTGGATAAAAAGTGTGGTCTCTAGAGTGTAAACACTGTCAGATTTGGTATTTTCAATACATTAAGGGCAGATAACTCAAATAACCTACAACTAAATACAGTACTGTTTAAGCTAAAGTATACACAAAGTGCACTGCCAGTGCACTGGGTTTAAACTGACAGTGCACTGAGAGTAAACTAATTTTGCACTGACAGTGCACTGACAGTGCACTGACAGTGCACTGGGATTTCAATATCAAACTGATAGTGCACTATCAGTTTAAACCAGGTAACTAGCAGTGCACTGGGGAATGACTACAACTTTGAATTTAGAGCTGCAGTTTTTATTATACATGAATACCAGTTTACGCATACATGTATAATATATGTTTTTAGACCTTTTTCAATATTTAAACATTGGACAAGACTACACAGGTGTAATTTTTATGTCATGAATATTCTGCAAAAACATTGTATAATTTAACAACCAAAATAATTTATTATTGCCTAAAATCAATTCTCCTAAAATAGGAACTCTGTCACTTTTAATCAAGCTATACAAGCAGACGGTAACTAAAAGCAGACTGAAAGTAAAGCAGAATGTGCCTTAAGGCGCATTCTGATTAAATTCAACCTGCTTTAAGTCATTCAAAACTTCAAAACTAGTAACAGGATAATAGGGGAATGGGTTAAATGTGCCAGAAACTAAAGAGAGTACATGTCCATATAACATGCTGTAATGTTGTCGTACCAGTGTTAATTCTATAAGCTGCAGCTGCAGCATTTTAACCCATTACCCAATAAACGTGACTTTTTACGCCTATAATTTATTCCTCCTCTGAAAAAAAAATCCCTTTTATATGACAAAAATATTGTATGTCCTAGCAGATAGTAGCTTAAGGTGCATTATGCGTTACTTTCAACTTGCCTTAAGTGATCATCTTTCTTTCAAACTTCAAACAAGCTATGGGGTAATGGGTTAAGGAAACTAATCCGTCCCTCATCATGGATCTCCATATCACAGCTTGATATTTATACTTTCTGATAAGGGCACCCTTATCAAATTGCTTATCAATTATCACAGTAGGGTACTAATTTATAGATATGCATCAATCTAGGGGATTAAAAATAGTTGTTGCAATTAACACTTACCCTGCTGATCACAACTTGGTTGTTAAGTGAAAAAAGTGGATTTAGATCAGCCGCTGCATTATAGTGCGTCTGATCTGGATCCAAACTGTTTTACATTCGACTCAGAGACTTTCTGAACAACAAAAAATGCACAAATCTTATTAAATATTATTTTTGCATACAACAATATCAAAGCAGACAATATTACTGCAGTAGAAGGATTAAGCATACATCAATTTTATCTGCAGAATAAAATTATTGCAAACCTGATCAGAATGATCCTTCAGGAAACCTCTGATCCGGTCTACACTGTTTGCATAGGACTAGTATGTTTTATAAGGGTACACTTTTTAAGACAAATATATACTTTTAAGATATTTTTATCCTTTAATTTCGAAATCTTAGGATTCTCCATGATCAACTTATAGCATTATATTGTAACCCTTATCAGATGGCAGCTTAACCCATTACCCCATAGCTTGTTTCTAGTGATATGTGACCACTAAAAGCAGGCTGAAAGTAAAGCAGAATGCGCCCTAAGGTGCATTCTGCTTTACTTTCAGCCTGCTTTGAGCTATCTGCTAGAATATAGTGGTTCTCTCCTCCTGATAAATTTCACTATACATTTAACCTGTACTTAAAGGCACACTGTGAATTGCGATATGCAACAATAAATGATGCATATTTTTCAGTTTAAGTCGAAGTAATTATCCTTTGATTTAGAGATGACAGAAAAGAGAGTTTACTGCTCCTTTCAAACTTTTAACAATCAAGGAATCAGCACTGATATCCATTAACCCGTTACCCCATAGCCTGTTTCTAGTTTTGAATACAGTTGACCACTAAAAGCAGGTTGCAAGTAAAGCAGAATGGGCCTTAAAGCCAATATCTGATAGGATATAGAATAGATTTATTTCCATCAGTGGAGGACTAAATTAAAGACGTAAAAATGTGTTTTTATGGGCTAATCGGTTAAATATCATTCAAGTTATTCAAATGAAAGTATTTATTTTGATAAATATTCATAATTATTGTATAAATTGAGACTATTTTCTTCACTGGAGGAATAAATTAGAGGCATAAAAAGGCATATTTATTGGGTAATGGGTTAAAGCAGGCTGGAAGTTAAGCAGAAGGCACATTCTACTATACTTTCAAACTGCTTTGAGTGGATTGTAGGAAAAAATGCCAGAGGAAAAAATGCCATAGGTAAATATGCCATAGGAAAAATTGCCATTAGAAAACGGAAAATATGCCCTAAGTAAAAATGCCAGAGGAAAAAATGCCATAGGTCCATATATATTTTTTTAATAATTATGTATTTTAATATGATTTATAAGGTTATAAGTACTTATCAAACAACATATTGAGGGTACTAATGAAGTGGTCATGTAGATTTAACACAAAATGGGTAGATTTATTTATTGAAATTAATATTTATATTTAGAAGAGAGTGTCTAGAATTTTTTTTATAATATATATAGTTGGTTAAATTATATTGTAGAGTATATAATATTTTAATATGAATTCATGCTAAACTAACAATGTCAGATCATGATCATGATCCAAACTATAAAACACGTTTTTTGATCATGTCACATAGCCAGCCAGCAAGTTATGATCAGATTATACCAGACTGCAGGTGTTAATCCCCACTTAATTATGACACTTGCCACATAACTCCTTCAACCATGAAACTCGTAATGGACAGTTCATAGAGTAGACTATGCTTTGCATTGTTATTAAAGAGATAATGAAAAATCCAGCAAAGCTACTTTGAACATAATCAGGTTCTACACTGATTGCAATTTTTTCTTGCCTATTCATTTCATACACTCTGAAAACAGTGTATTCTATGCTTGGCATTGTTATTAAAGAAATAACTGAATAGTCTTATTATTCAATAAATGATGAAAACGTCAACAAAGTGTTTTCGACAAGATCAGGTTCTACACAGATTGCAATTTTATTTTCCTATTTATTTCATACACTCATATGCCTGTTTGTGACTGTCAGTAAATTTCTTCTCTATTTCTGAAAACAGTGTAGATTCTAGACTTATGTTCAGCATTGTTTTTAAATAAATAAATGTGTGTTTGTCACTTTTCAGTAAGATTTTTGAAATGATAAAAAACACGTATTCGTGGCAAACAGTTTGGATCCTGATCCGACACTGACAGTCTACTATGCGCATGTCTTTTTCAAATGGATGATCCATACACTTAATACCAATTAGTTCCATTTTTATGTTCTTTTATCAAACTTTTTTTTTAAAGTTTCACTCAATTATCATAATAAAATATCAATATGTTGCTTCAGAAGTTCTTATAACTTGATAAAAATATTATAATACAATAAATTTCATATTTTATTTATAAACCTTAGACCTTTTTTCCTCTGGCATTTTTACCTATGGCATATTTTCCGTTTTCTTATGGCATTTTTACCTCTGGCATTTTTTCCTATGGCATTTTGTCCTCTGACATTTTTTCCACACACCGATGTGCCACCTGTCTTCAAAACTAGGCAGTGGATATGGGGTAACAGGTTTAGACAAGTGGCTGCTTAGTACAATAAAAATGTTATGCATCAGATCTCTGTGTGTGGCTTTCTTAGCGGTATAATCTGCCACCTGCCTAAATACCCAAATACAACTTTTAACATTTATTTAATATAAGAATATTCCAGATGGGGAATTCAATTAGTACTAATTCATAAAACAGCTCTTTTCTAAAATTTCGATATCTAAGGACCTTTTTCATGATTACCATTGTAGTAAATAAAGGTTACAAATGATTAAATATCCCTGGAGTAGCTTTGCTTTATTCGTTTTTACGTCTCTTTCACGGGGTACTCTCTTATAGAGATCTAACCCATGGTCGGGGGAGCACTTCCCTGGAGTAGAGGGTCAAGGTGCCCCTTATCTTCAACTGACATGTAATAACCAGTGGATTGTCTCTGTGGAAAAGTTACATAATCTAACGACCTCCCAGCGGGATGGCAACAGAGTTTATTGCTTTTTAGGATGGGCTTTAAATGCATGGTTTCAATAGGATGTCTTATCTATTGAGGCTGTACATTTAAAAAGAACTGTATAAATTAAAGTAATATTTTATTGCTGTTAATTCAAACTTTCGGAAATAATAAGAAAATATTTCATACATTATAATAATGCACTAGTTGCAAAAAAAATCAATGTCTTAAAATAAGTCCTTTATTCAGATAACTATTCTGTTGCACTTTTAGGTAAAAGCTCTATAGCCAGGTGGCTGCTTAATGCAGTATGAAAGTCATGCAGAAAGCTCCTTGAAGGTTTTCATGGGTGACTTGCAATCTACATTCCACAACCACCTGTATTAACCCATTACCACATAAATACGCCCTTTTACGCCCCTCTTCTTTACTGGAGAAAATAGTTCCAATTTATACAGATATGAAAATGAATGATAAGAACTATTTTCTTTATTCTAGCAGATGGTAGCGTAAGCAGGCTGAAAGTAAAGCAGAATGCGCATTAAGGCGCGCATTCTGCTTTACTTTCAACATGCTTTAAGTGGTCACAAATTTTGAAAACTAGAATCAGACTATGGGGTAATGGGTTACAGGCCAAACCCATGATATAGTCGTTGAAGTGAGGATTAGCAATGCAAAAAGTGAAGATCCAGTTGAAAGGCCATTTGATGGACTCATTTGGATCCAAATATTTTGACATTTAGTGTTTTGAAAATAACTCCAATAAAATCCACAGCGATGTGTCACTTTTTAACCAATTTCTTGATTGAACAATATTTTTACGTCTGAGCAGGGTCTGCTCTGCTTTATTATATATATCTGATTCTTCACTGTTTGCTGTGTAAATAAAATCCTTTGTTTTTATATTTCAATAGAACAATCAGTCAATTATTCAGAATGAGTGGAGTATTGACCAGAGAAATGGTTAATAGCCTGAACCAGTACCCTCAGCCTTAATCACAGCTGGAATCACTTTATACAAATGGTCAATGTATCTGTTGCAAATCTCTGGAGTCACAGTTCTCCAGAACTCCAAAATGCCTTCAACAAGTTGCGCTTGATTTCGGGTTTTTTTGTTTTTCCTAATATAATGTCTCAATTTTGCCCACATATTGTCAATTGGATTCATGTCTGGTGATTCTGGAGGAGTGATCCAGTGGTTAATTCCATGTTCAGCCATGAATGATTTTTACCCCATAGCCTGTTTCTATTTTAGAAAAGAGTTGACCACTTAAGGCAGGTTGGAAGTTAAGTAGAATGCACCTTAAGGTGCATTCTGCATTACTTTCAGTCTGCTTTAAGCTATAATCTGCTAGAATATAGAAAACATATTTCTTATAATTCTTATTTGTACCAGTATAAATTAGATTTTTTTCCTTCAGTGGATAAATAAAATAAAGGCATAAAAAGGTGTATTTATTGGGTAATGGGTTTAAAGTTTTAATTTCTGTTTACCATCAATACATCATCCCCCCCAAACAATGCAGAAAAAACTGCAGCTCTAAAATAAAGCTGTAGTCATTCCCCAGTGCACTGCTAGTTACCTGGTTTAAACTGATAGTGCACAATCAGTTTGTTATTGAAATCTCAGTGCACTATCAGTGCACTGTCAATGCACTGTCAGTGCAAAATTAGTTTACTCTCAGTGCACTGTCAGTTTAAACCCAGTGCACTGGCAGTGCACTGGGGTGTATAGTTTAGCTTAAACAGTACTGTAGGTTGTTTCCAAGCTCAGGATTTGACATATTGAAAATATGTCAAATAACCTAATTATTTGATTTCAGCCAAAATTTAACTCATTTTAGAACTTATAGTTATATACAATCTGAGCAAGTTTGAGAAAAATTGAATAAAAAAGTGTGGTCTCTATACGCTTTTGGATATGGCATTTACAGCAAGGGCAGATAACTCTTAATATATTGGTCCGATTTCAACCATAATCAACCTTAAGCAAACTCTATTAGTCATATGCGATCTGAGCTAGTTTGAAAAAGATTAGATAGGAATTACGGCATCTTGAGTGTAAATACCGTTAAATATGGCATTTTCATATCATACAATCTTAACAAGTTTGAGAAAGATTGGATAAAAAGTGTGGCCTCTGGAGCGTAAACACTGTTAAATATGACATTTTCTGCAATTCATAGGTAGATAACTCTTGACCTATTTGTCGGATTTCAACCATAATTGTAACTCTTATAGTTGTTTTACAATCTGAGCAAGTTTGGTTAAGATTGGATTAAACTTGTGGCCTCTAGAGTGTAAACACCATTAACTATGGCATTTTCAGCAATTCAAGGGTAGATAACTCTTGACCTATTTGTCAGATTTCCAGATTAATCTTATTATAATATACAATTTGAGCAAGTTTGAGAAAGATTGGATAAAAATTGTGGCCTCTAGAATGTTAACACTTATTTTTTTGACGACCAACGCCGGACATTCAAGAATTGCAAAAGCTCACCATGAGCTAGCTCAAATTCGACACGTAAATTCAATAAAATGCTCTTATTAAGCATAAATCATAAGCGTTGCTAAGGTAACCAAAGTTATTTTTATGCATTGCAAACCTGATAATAAACTTAACGTACAATAGTTGTAATAAGTTGCTGTTCTTTGCCAATAAAAGCTTTAATTTTACACAATTTTTCATTTTTTTGCTCTGATAAAACATTAATTGTGAATCGTTGCTATGGTAACAATATGTTTTTTTCATGTAAAAAGTGAGCGGTTACATGACTTTATTTCCTTGCAAACCTTATAGTGAAACTAAAGTACAAATCCTGTACTTTGCCTTTAAGAACGCAAAATGTTGACTATATTTTCAAAATAATTGTTTTACTTTCAATATTTTGTGAGTGGTTGCTAGGGTAACCAAATGTTCTTTTCGTATTAAAAGTGAATATTTTTATGACAATATTATCTTGTTAATCTGATAGTGAACTTAAAGTACAATAGTTCTGGAAGGTTACGGTATGTTAAATTTACAAAAACTTGAATTTGCCTCATTATTTCAATATGATGCTCTTTAAAAGCATAATGTTGTGAGGTGTTGCTAAGGTAACTAATTCTTCTTTTTTGTCAAAAGTGAATGTTATATGACAATGTTAACTTGCAAATCTGATAATGACACTAAAGAACCATTGTTCTGATTGGTTGCCATACTTTATCTTAAAATTACCTGGAATTGACACATATTTTCGATACAATGCTGTTATTTAGCATACATTGTGAGTGGTTGCTATGGTTACCAAATGTTAATTTCATGTTTAATGTGAAATTTATACGACACTGCTAACTATCAAGTTTGATGATGAAACTATGGAACCATGGTTCTGATATGTTGCTGTACTTTTCCTTAAAAAAAACTCTAGTTTGACTCACATTTTCGATATAAGCTCTTATTTAGAAACTGCCTTGAGCGGTTACTAAGGCAACCAAATTCCGTTTTCATCTTAACAGTGAATGTTTATAAGACAGTGCTAACTTGCAAACCTGATAATGAAACTAACTTAAGAAAGTGTGTAATAGTTCTGATAGTTTGCTGTATTTTGCGTTCCAAAAGTCTTGAATTTGGCATACATTTTCAGTAAATTACGTTCTTTTGGCAGGGGTTACCATAGTTACCAACTAATATCTGCATGTGTTGTCTTCTACTTTCATTTTATAACACTAAAATATATGGTTATAGCAATTTCAGAGTGATCTTGGTACCTTTTAAGCAATCCTGCTCAGTTACATAGGAAATAACAACATTAAAAACTTGATAGTTTCGTTGCCATGGTTACCCCCTTAGCAACCTGAATCCCAAAGGTGTTTTTCCAAAACCGTAGACAACACATTTGGTACTTGTTATTAGTGATCGTATTCAAGTTCAGCATGGATGCGTAAATATTCTACAAGTCCTTAAAGTATGACAAAATCATGATTTCTCACTTTCAGTATATTGGCCCCTAAAGATCGCACGTGCCTACCAATTGGGTGTAATGTTGAGTTGAATCCTAAGATGCTATTTTATTGGCAAAGTGTCATAGTCTAACATACAAATGTCATTTTATATTAAATATGTACAGCTTTCTGTGAAAAAGTATGTGAGTTTGTCATATTTTACTCACCAAAAACACTGGTTTTTGGCGAAAATCTTGTTTTCACGTTACCATGACAACCGG
This sequence comes from Gari tellinella, assembly GCA_922989275.2. Taxonomy (NCBI): domain Eukaryota; kingdom Metazoa; phylum Mollusca; class Bivalvia; order Cardiida; family Psammobiidae; genus Gari; species Gari tellinella. Next base: position 81,392,856 of record OV277860.1, on the reverse strand, counting down.
ATCTGGGAAATAAGTTTTTGGGATATTTTTTTTCATTTCATAAAGAGAGGTACAAATGGTGTAAGTTTCATGCAAATCGGTGACTATGCGTGCCGACCCCCCTATATAACCAGGTTGATGGTTACAGAGAATTGCTCTTAAATATTTGTACACATTTAGCAATATTATATATAAATGGCCTCAAGTGAGTTAAACACAGTCCAGGAGTCAAGGGGTTAAACGTGGAAATGCCGGATGAAGTTTTTTTCTCTGCAGTTTTCAATAGTCTAGGGGATCCTCATCAAGATCAAAAAGGGTGCCCGGTGATATCCCTTGAGCATTTATCAAAATATGCTAATTAAGTCGGCCATTACTGAAATTCCGTTATTTGGCCATATGTCAATTAGTATGCATCCTACCTTGATCAAGTTGGTGTCTATTACCAGGTTATCAGGGTCTAGGAACATGATAAACCCATCATTTCAGGAATTAAATGTTATTGACATATGCAACTTATGCAAATTATGCAAATGAGGTCAGCCATTACTGAATTCCAGTTATTAGGACATATGTCAATTAGTATGCATCCTACCATGATGAAATTGGTGTCTATATCCAGGTTATCAGGGTCTACGAACATGATACACCCATCATTTCAGGGATTAAATGTTTTGGCCATATGCAACTCATGCAAATTATGCAAATGAGGTCGACCATTACTGAATTTCCATTATACGGCCATATGTCAATTAGTATGCATCCTACCATGATGAAATTGGTGTCTATTATTATCATATAAACCAGTTTATCAGGGTCTACGAACATGATACACCAATCATTTCAGGAATCAAATGTTTTCGACATATGCAAATAGTGTAAATTATGCAAATGAGGTCAGCAATTACTGATTTTCCGGTGTTTTTTTTGTAATATCTCTTTAAGTTCATTTTATTTAAGTTCATATGCTGCCCTCTTTTATATACTCAGCCAAAAAAGAAAGAACCTATTTTCGTATTCTAAACTTTCAGCGTCTCATACATGAACTGTATTTAAATTTTAGTTAATAGAAAGAAGCAGACGATATGAAATCATTGTGGTTAAATAACTGACACACTGTATTGTAAATGAAAGGTCTATAACTCTTTTTCCTGAAAACAGCTGTTTTGCTAAGAATAGGAGAGAAACAAGTGTACTCATATTCAGCAGCTAGAACTTTTCTTAAAATAATTAAAATCACATTAGACTTTCATTCATCCCAAAATGCACAGCGTTATAAGATTTGAATTTCCTATAATATCAAATTACCTCCCTTTGAATTAAAATAAGAACGACATGTAAGTGTTTCATTTTCGTTGCATGTGTCGTTTAATCTGAATATTTTTACTGGAATACATTGGTGATCGTATGAGCTTTTAAACCTCAAATAAAACTGGAATTGATATTGAGTTTGAAAATTCACTTAATGTAAAGTAAATATAACAAGATGGAACCTTCGAATTTGGCTGAGCATATTAGACTGGCCGGCGAATATTCCCGATTTAAATCCTTTATAACACGTGTGGGAAGCACTAGGGCATCGTTTTCGAACAAATCACACTCTCAACATGGTAAATGACTTGGCATCAGCGTTACAAGTTGAATGGAACAATTTGCCTGCGTCATTAGTTACAACATTACGTCTATAGGAATAAACAACATCTTTTTGCCGTTCATAACGGTATGAACACATAAGCTTCGCAGGGGGTAAGTTTCGTAAACGCTGCGAATCTAATGTGTTCAAACCGTGTCGGCAAAAAGATGTTGTTTATTCCTTATATTTATATTCTTATGTTCTGTCGTGTCCATTTAATGTGTATTTTGAGCAGACTTGTTTTCATGTATATGAGTATATCATATACCGGCCAAATAGGTTTGATAGATGTAATTCTGGATGTAACAGCCATTCGATCTCTATAATATACGGTGTGAAATGTAGTCCAAAATAAATGTTTCGGAGTTGATTACAAAGTCAAGTTTTTACCCATTAAACTGTCGCTGTGTGCTTAACGAACAATTATAAGACATTAAAAATAGACAATGCAACTAAATATCTATTATTAAAACATTTTTTAAAAGAAAATAGGTCGCGCATGTTTATTGCAGCCTTATTACACACCATAGCAACCATTAGCTGGTCGCTAGGTCGGTTTCTCTCCGGCGGAGACTCTGCCCTTTTTCTAACTTACTGGAACCAGTGTCGATTTGTAGGTTCATTGAGGGATGACCTGCATTTTTTTAATACGATTACATAAAGACTTTACAGGGCGAATGTAAATATGACAGCATGCACCGCCGATTCACGACATGCTATGGACAAACTTGTTGACACATGCGATGCTGACTCTAAATTCAATACTTACAGCCCATTTTGGGTGTTTATACGACAAACCCTTTCTTATTTGTGAACGCAGTTTTATCATAGAAAGTGTCAATTTTTAAATCGACCCCTATGTCATTTCGCCCAATATTTTACAATAAAAAAACATCGCATCGACTTCAATTTTACACAAAATGTCACTAAGGAATTATTCTACAATCCAGATAACAAAAATAGTCAGAATATTTTCTAGTTGCTAGTACATGTATATATATATATAGAAACATACGACGGTTACTTTCTTAGTTGGCTGAGTATAGGTGATTGATGTACTAATATGTTTCTTTTATTCTTCCAGGTCCCCTCACCACAAAAAGTTGAATAGCCGGGGGTAACATGGGCGGTACAGGGACATTGTTTTATTGGTTTGCATCCTTAAACGGGTATACCCCTATTGAGGAACTGGGGGTTTAAAGTATGCTTTCATATGCCATATTATTACACAAATCTCACTTGCGAATTATCTGAAGTCCCCATTCACTTCCCTACTTCCGGGCCAAATATTTACCATTTATATGCCTGAAGTTAGAGTGCCATCTATGAGACTATTCATTGGCTCTGGATATATATATTTGATTCTTCCAAGTTGATTATCATAGAGCCTGATCCTGAAGAATGCCCGTATAACAAAAGTTGTCCACATTACAAACATAATAGTTACGATGTAGCAAGTTATATGAGGGTGATTAACTTTTAGAGCTTCAGAATGCATTAGACAAGAACACAGAAATATTTTTAAAATGTCACAAAAGCTATGTGTCATCCAGACTCATCCTACATTTCAAAATCCCATACTTTTCGCCACAAACGCCATAGTAATGATCAATCTGAGTTCACTCATCTTAAGGTAACTAGACATTCCATATAACTTTGCTATATTGTATTATGTTTGCTATACGGACAGCTTTTACAGCTATGAAAGGTTCCTTTTGTGCTGGCAATTGAACTTCCAATTAAAGAAACATTTTTCAGGATCAGGCTCCACGATAATCAGCCAGGAAGAATAAAAGATATATACTCAAAGCCCATGGCGTCTGTCACCAATTTGAATAGTCTCATAGATGGCGCTCTAACTTCAGGCATATAAATGGTAATTATTTTGCACGGAAGTAGGGAAGTGAATGGGAATTTCAGAGCATTAATAAGTGAGATTTGCGTAATAATATGGCATAAGCATACTTTAAACTCCCAGTTCCTCAATAGGAATATAACCGTTTAAGGATACAAACCAATAAAAAATGTCCCTATACCGCCCATGTTATTCCCCGCCCGTTCTACTTTTCGTGGTGAGGGGACCTGGAAGAATAAAAATAATATATTATTAAATTAAGCAACTATAAAAGATGGCAGCGCATGAACTTAAATAAAATGAACTTAAAGCGATATTACAAAGCAACTCCGGAAAATCATTAATGGCCGATCTCATTTTCATAATTAGCATAAGTTGAATATGTCAAAATCATTTAATTCCTGAAATGGTGGGTTTATCATGTTCGTAGACCCTGATAACCTGGTTAAAGACAACATTTTATCATGGTAGGATGCATACTAATTGACATATGGCCAATTAACGGAATTGCAGTAATGGCCGACCTCATTTGCATAATTTGCATATGTCCAAAACATTTAATTCCTGAAATGATGAGTTTATCATGATCGTAGACCATGATAACCTGGATATAAACACCAATTCCATCATGGTAGGATGCATACTAATTGACATATGGTCAAATAACTGAAATTAAGTAATGGCCGATCTCATTTGCATAATATGCATAAGTTGCATATGTCCAAACCATTTAATCCCTGAAAAGATGGGTTAAGCATGTTCGTAGACCCTGATAACCTGGTTATAGACACCAATTTCATCATAGTAGGATGCATATTAATTGACATATGGCCAATAAACGGTATTTCAGTAATGGCCGACTTAATTAGCATATTTTGAGAAATGCTCAAGGGATATCACCGGGCACCCTCTTTGATCTTGATGAGGAACCCCATGACTATTGAAAACTGCAGAGAAAAAAAGTTCATCCTGCATTTCAAGGTTCAGCTAAATATTGGCCTTTGACTCCCTGACTGTGTATGTTATAGTTTGTTTCAAGAAACTCTATGAATGAAGTTTGATATATAGAACAAAAGAATAATGTGAGGATCTCCTACCAGTAGCTAGGATATGAGTTAAATTATTGTTTTGTTTTGCATTTCTGATCATGATAGTTTTGCATTTTAAATAAAACTTACTATTTCAATTGTATACTTGTATTTTTTGCTTTTCAATCCAAGATATAGCAATTCTTTGAAAACCTTAATTTCATTCAATTTTGCACACGCAAGGTGCTAGCATATTGGTACAAAGGAAAAGTACCAAAACTTGGTGAATATCTGTCGATATCTAGAAGGGAATTGAGAAGAAGAAACGGCTAAAGAAGCATTTAAACAAAGATAAAAAAATCAGAGCTTTAGGTAGGAACTACAAGAGGCAGTATATTGACCAACTTTCAGAGGAAGAAGACATAAAGCGTTGTACAAAGTTTGTATTATTTGTCGGATTGTATTTAGCAAAGAGCGCAGTTCATCGATTTTTACTGTGTGTAATCACTTAAAGGTTTGCTCAAATTTCGCTTAATATAATATACATTACACAGCGTTCTAATCACAATCGTTACGTTACCTTAAAAATGTTGAAAGACAGAAATAAACAATGTCCAGTATGATGTCAATTGGGATTTCAAAATGTTATCCTAAAGGATCTTTTTTGTATAACAAACGCAAGTAGTTACATTTAGTGACATACTATTTATGAAGTGTATCGGACAATCAGAAGAATGGGTACATTGGTTGCAGAACAGACTTGACGACTTTAGACGTCTAACTTGAAGAAAGATATTCCGTCATCCATTCAATGCTGGGTGAACTTAAATATCAGAAATAATAAAGGTGATCCTTTCCGATTCAGAATGTAAATCAATATGAAAATGTATTATTTGATCATTTTATTGAGTGGTGTATTCACAATAGGAACGAATGTTTTGAAGATCCGTTAGCTGTTTGAAAGACGGACAAGACGACCATTCACACAGAAAGTTTAATGGTGCAAAAATACAAATGAATACATACACCTAAAGTCGTTAGTTGACACCGTATTACATCAAGTGGGAAAGGTAGATCAATGATTAACCACATATTGATTCTTAGACACATATCTAAACAGTGTGATCAATGGAATATTTCTCTTTATTCATCGACTTACTAGATAAGTTTGCCAGTACAGTTAACCCTCTCCGGTTACATATAAATAGAATTTTCAAAGCAGACAAACAATTAAGTATGTCGAAAGCAAAACAGAAAGCTCAAATCTCATCTGAGACAGTATGGCATACCAAGTAATATTTTGGATATCATCCTGTCCCTTTTCAACAATATTAGATGCCATGTTATGCACAACAAACAACGTACGGAACATTTCAAAATAAAGTTGTTACACAAGTAAAACAGGTTTGCACTCTTGTCATCTTTGCTCTTATCCACGGTAATTGGTTCAATCATGCAATATTCCTCCACTGAAGAAAATAGTTCCAAGTCATACAGTCTTGAAAATGAAACATAAGAAAAAAAATCTAAATCCTAACAGATGATAGCTTAATGCAGGCTGAAAATAAAGCGTTAAGTGGTCACATGTCTTCAAACTAGAGACAGGCTATGTGGTAATGAGTTAAAAAGACACAAGTCCTGAGAATTAACGTCACCACCAACAATCAAACTATGATTAGTGGGCGTATCAGAGAGCAAGTTTTAACGGATGCAACTGCCAAAATGAGAGTTATACCAGGATAAGTAAAGCCAATCAAGCTTCAATATCACTTCTAAATTTATAGAGCATCGCACTGAGCGTTGTCCTGCATGTAGCACCGTTGTAACAGAAAGATAAATTGATGTTTTCTGAGACTGGATGTGATACGCAACCTGGACATGTTTTGGAACAGCTCTTTCTCAAAGAGGAACTGCAAAGCTGGACAAAATGATACCATTTGCTGAAATTATCCTTCAAGAAAATTGAGTAAGAGTCATCGGTTTTTAATTCTGTCAATTTATATTATAAAGTAATAAGTATACGGGCCGTTTAATGCACAAACAAGGTTACCAATGGTGACTGACTTTAAAGCACTTTTGAAATGAACGAGGGACGAAATCAGGGGACAATGTTGGTCACAGTATGGGATTATACAACCCTTATACGTATCTAGAGAATAATATATCTTTTGAAAGTGCATTGTCATCACTTTAAGTCAAACATAAGAAAATAATTGTAATAGTTATTCTTTCGAAATTCAGTTGGATTTTATTAAAGAATTGGCTCCTGTGTTACTTCTGTCGTTTGTTTTCCGTTACTTGATGTTCAGTATTTCCACCACTACAGGGCTGCCATTTCTCCGGATTTTTCCTAAATCTCCGGATTTTTTCCCAGGTAATGGTAGCTTAAAGCAGGCTGAAAGTAAAGCAGAATGCGCCCTAAGTAGCCTGCTTTAAGTAGTCGCATGTCAGCAAAACAAGAAAAAGGCTACGAGGTAAAGGTACGATTCGTAAAATCGCACTTGGAAAATGCAAATTTCGAAATCTTAGGATTTTTAATGTCAACTTATGGCAGCCCTGTCACTAGGTTAACGACACTTCCGACGTCTGCCTGTTGCATTTACTCAAACATTTTGACGAGAGAGAGACAGAGAGAGAGAGAGAGAGAGAGAGACAGACAGACAGAGAGAGACAGAGATAGAGAGAGAGACACTTCCGACGTCTGTCTGTTGCATTTACTCAAACATTTTGACGAGAGAGAGAGAGAGAAAAACAAGAGAGAGAGAGAGAGAGAGATTGTCATTACTTGCTGTTGGTGATAATGTTATCTTTCAATATTTACAATCGCCCCATTCAATTCCATTGACAAAAAGTGTGTTCATTTCATATAAACACAAATTTTCGAGAGGGCGGGACTTGTGAAAAAGTTTCGAAGGGGAGGCGGGGCATATGCAGTTTTCATTCGCGAATTAATCTTTGGAACTTGGGGCAGCAAACATTTGGCGGATTTTTTCAAAAGTTGTTCTCAACCGATCTATGCCTTCCTACTAGTGGAAACCATGATTCGCGACTAATATTCTTCTTTATAAATGAGATAAATTGCAAGAAAATTGACATAAGAATCTACCTTATAAACAGCGGCCTATATCTGCGTTTCTTTATGACAATAAAACCCCGATATATTTATCCTACTTTAAAATTACGTCACTTCTAATGACGTCATAAATCGGCATTTTTCGCGCCAAACTGTCAAGTTGTTGACAATGGAACTTATTTTTTCTGCTTTCGAATGTACACAGATTCAGTAAATCGGTCATGGCTGTTCCTTAAAGGGTACACATTATTCGTGTTATCGACTTCTAATATGGATTAAACATACATGCGTACTGCCAAAATGTGTATTTAATGTTAGAAATTACAGCAAATATATTGTAAATATAAGAAATGAACTGATTTTTTTCGGCGTTCAAGCGAAATGAACGACAGAAAATTATCGGCAAATTTACCATGAATCGCTGGCGCGATTCATGGTATTTGCCGAAATTTTCTGTCGTTCATTTCGCTTGAACGCCGAAAAAAATCAGTTCATTTCTTAATTAGCATTTCAAAAACTCGTCTTTTCTAAGACACTTTTGTTTAAATTGTTCTATGTACGAAGTGCATTGCCGTTTGTTTTGTCAAAAAACTTAAAAATGAAGTACATTAATTAGTATATTCGTGACGTTTTTATATTTATGGCGGCCATCTTGGACACCATCTTGAATAGCGATGTTGTCCTCAGAAATAACAAAAGCAACATGCAGTTTTATAATCTACATGCATGTACACGTATTTTGACATATAGCATTCTTTTTTTTCAAAGAGAGATTGGTTGTTGCCGAATTTAAGCATGTGGTTATTGTCAATTTTTGTTCTTATAAGTTCAGAACAAGAACTGACATGGTTTAACTATAGTGATTAGATAGATAGTTTTACTTACTTGTTAAATACCGAGTGATTACTAATTTACATTATTCAAACAGACCTCCTGAAATTAAAAGTATAACATGGATTTCATATTGATGTTTCCAGATAGTTGAAATAAATATTATGTTCTGCTTTGGGAGGCCATCTAAGACACCATTTTAGATTACGAAGTTGGCCCACAGATATTATAATTCCTATATGCAATTTCATAATTTTCACCCTTGTACACACATTTTGGTATATAATACTCATTTGTTTACAGAAAGAGGCTCGCTGATATCAGATTTAAGCATTTGGACCCTAGCATTTTTTCGTTCGTAATATTTATGAACATGAACTTACGTGGTTTCACTAATATTGTTTTAATTGTTTCTTTTACTTAGTTATAGTGTTTACCGAGTGAACAATAAATGAATTCAATAAAACATGTACTTTGTTTATACATTTATTTCTCATAACATTGTATGGACGGACAACAGTTTCAAATTAAGCAAACTTTAGTGTAAAGGGTAGCCATTTTGGACGCCATCTTGAATTTAAGCTCTTAATTTTTAGTTTTCGCCTCAGTTTGATGATTTAACTGGTTTTCTTGTGTCGTAAAATCTATATTTAGATACTTTGTTCGTCATTGTACTACATGTACTAGCAATTGAACTTTTACTAACGGCGGCCATTTCGGACGCCATCTCGGATTTAGGACACTTAGAATGAAAATAAAGAATTGCGCCCTATTTTTTCTCAAAGCTTATGATATTTTCTCCCAAAACTAATTTAATTATCTTTCATGACTAGTGGGCACAGACCACCAGAATTTCGGTTTAATAAATTAAATATCTCATGTTTGACGGGATGACAAAAAAATTGTCAACTTTCGGAAAAACACTATCAAACTCAGCATCGTCCGGTTGACAGTATTTTTCGGAAAGTTGAAATATGTCAGACATGTGATATTTATATTATCTAAACTGTAAAGAATACTGAACAAGTGTTCCGAACTTCAAACTGATTACTAAGATAGTGTTACGAAATATTATTCTTACCAAAAATAACAACGTAGGCGACAGGGTGGCGACAATAGCTCGACGTTTTTAAAAGTTGAGCTATATATGATAATAAAACAATAAATTAACATGATAATAGTTTTTGTATCGACGAAATTCGAGACTTAGAACTTATGTTTCACTGTCATGCGTTTTCTTCTAAAAATATTTCTCCTCACATGTAAGGTTATTGATTGTTTTTTCTCAGATATTTGACTTCTATTAGTAATTATGTGCTATCCTTGTGCAAGGCTGTAATTGGGCGCGGGTGAATACTTACATAAATGTGATTTTACACACGATTTGGTGTTCAGCTAACCTATGTTTAGTTAAAGAATATAATTTTGCAGACTCTGTCTGAAAGCCATTTATGCTATGTTTATTCGTTCCATTGCACGTGAAAAGTACTAGGTGTTCTTAGGTTTAATCAAATGTTTTGAATTTTCATATATATGTTTTCCGGCTTCACGATGTCGAGGCAGTAAAGACTGCTCAAATTTCGGTGACATATGTTTCTTATCTTTAATAAGCATTTATGAACTCATCTCTGATATCATACTGTTAGATAACACTTTTATGGCGATAATAAATAGCCTATTATCATCATGCTGTGCTGCTGTGTATTGATTTGTAAATGGGTATATATCTTTTACAAAATTCTAGTTAATTATCCTATTATTGGACTTTGAATACGCATGCAATGACTTTTCGTTATCGAAGGCGGTAAGTTCTTATTTTATAACATAAAACAACCCAGAAACTGTTCTCTGTAAAAAGCATGTGCGTAAAAGAAGATTATTTTAAACAGTTTGTACTGCATTTCCCCCATTCATGCATAACTATAACACGGTGACCATTTGTTTAAACCAATGAGCAAATAAGTTTGTAATCTGACTAGAGTCCGAGTTACTCAGGGTCTAATCAAGCCCCAGAGTACTTCTGGCCTACGAACTTAATTTGTGCTATAACTTGGAGCAAATACCACAAAAGAATATCCAGAATGTGTTTTTATATAGCTTGATAAATGAACGCAAGAACTCTTGATCTTATTACTGGTGATACTTTAGAGTACTTGTACACAGCTGCAGTTTTCTATAATTCAGATACTTTTAATCGCCTCGTAGTAAGAAGGACATCAACAGGTACACTAAGTTTGGTAGAATAATTGTAGAATTCTGCTGCATCAATAAGGTTCATATATGAAATGGTTGACTACATATGGATTCAACGGGTATCTTTAAATAGCAAATAAAGGCAACAGCGTTGTTGATAACCATGTAGCTTCAACATAATTATTTTCAATAAGTTCAGACTTTTATATTGAAGAACGGGATAACTCCGACCATGTTCTCAATTAACGTTCAGTAAGAGTCACGATCTGATTGAAGAAATTGATGATGAAAACTGATCTAATGAATTTGAGGTCTTTGGTCAGTCAAATTGAGAGAAAGTGAAAGCAAAATTGTCTTAAATCATTTTTAACAAAGTTAGAGTCATCATATGATAATATTATTAAACTTATCGGAGAAAAAACCCCGATATATATATCGGAAAATTCAAATAAATGACCTCACATGCTTGTAACAAACATGTATCGCCATTACGGCTCTTCAGTGTTATATGGTAACTAAGAAGCCATCTTGGGGACTACTAACAACGGCGTTGCGTATATAGCGTCATTAACGTCATGAGAAGTCAGCTGGCCGCTGTGGTGTAGTGGTTAGCATGCTGGACTGGCAATCCAGAGACCCGTAGTTCGATTCCCGGCCGCGGCGGCTGATTTTTCGTCTTATTCCGATATTTATGTCCAGCATCGAGTTCCTTCTTCATTGAGAGATATATATATATAATTGTAAAGGTAAAAATGACTAAACACGCCTTCTATTTTTTCTTTTGTATTACCATACGCATATATATTTAAAAGAAAGAAACTCAGAACGAGTAAATTAAGTAAAAAAGGTTGAAGACATTCACTGGATTTTTTAAACTTTTATTTCCCAACGCGTTTCGTTTAATACTCATCAGGGGAATAAATACAATATGATCATGGGAACAACGTGATGACGTTAACATACTGTCTATGACGTCACGTCGTCATGACGTCATGAGGCTTTGTTTAATTTAAGAATGTAGTTTTTTTACGAATTGGTTTAACTCATGTCGTCATGACTTCATAAGGTTTTGTTTAATTTTGGATTGAAAATTTTTACGAAATATGTTTCTTTTATTAATCTAGCTGAAACATCGCTGTTATGAAATTTGTAAAAAGGAAAAATAGAATATTTTGGATTAGTTAAACAACAATTGTCTAAATGTTCAGAAACGGGCAGTTGTCTTGTTGATGGGTCTCTGATGTGTTGGTCGTCAACTGTCCATCTATTTCTTAGTTTGTCACCCGTCTGTCCTATATAAAACTCGTGGCAGCCGTTGCAGGTTAAAACATATAATACATTTTCAACTCTGCAATTCATTGATACTTTTACATGAAATGTTTTGTTTTGGAGAGTTAAGCTTGACCCTTCTATTAAGTGCTTACAGAGTCCACATCTGGGCTCGTTGCACTTGGTGACCGACGGGGGTGTTTTAGTTTCATTAAATTCGGATTTAATCAGTAGACGTTTCAAATTAGGCAGTTGTCGTTTGCATTTTACGACTTTCGTTTCATTCAAAATTCTTTTCATTTTCTCATCCGATTTTAAAACATCCATGTTATTTCTAATGATACCGAATATATATATAAATATATATATATATATATATAGAGAGAGAGAGAGAGAGACGGAAAAGGTAAAATATTCCGGCAAATGCTTGAAATGTTGAGACAATCCGCCGAAAGAATAAAAGTGTTACCGAAATGTCGTCTGCTACAAAAACACAACAAGTATGATTGGAAAGTTGGAAAGAGAGTGTGATAGAGCGAAGCAGTTTAAATACGCATTGTGACGACGATTTTGATGGACAAATAAAACATCGGACTTTGAAAGTTATAAAGCTGCTAGAAATAAATTTACGTAAATTTGTACATGTAAACAAATCAAAATGTCAATACGATCAGATGCGAAATAGTGACTCCGTACGAAACGATTCTAAACAATTTTGAAAGATGATTTAAAAGCAAAATCGGAATAAATTTAAAAATAGCACTTACCGAATACATGTTAAAGATTGGCATGTATACTTCCATAGTCTTTGGTTTTAAGAGAATCAGCCGTCCACCTCAAATATAAACTTGCAGCCTATCTATGATAACAATGAAATGGACAGTTTGCTTAATACGTCAATTATATCAGAAGACATTAAGAGAAGTATAGATTAACTCGAACATGGAAAAGCACATGGCAGCGTCGAAATAGGGACTCGTTTTTATATTCAAACATTTAATGAAATAAAACCCGCACTTCATACATTATTCAATAAAATATTAGGCTCTTGTGAATTTCCAACCATATTGTACAAGAGTATTATAGTTCTAATCTTCAAATCCAGTTCTATGGGCGATCCTTAAACTACAAGTGCATATCATTAATAAATTATAATGTATTAAATATTTTCAAATATAGTTTATAGCAAAATAATGAGATGGGCAGAGGAATTCGAAATAATCGATGAATCAAAAGCATGATTTAGAAAGGGCTACGCGGTGCTAGACAACATGTTTGAATTAACAGAGTATAAACAGAAACACATCTTAAAACCCGAAGGAAGATTTTATGTTTTATTTTCAATAAGCCTTTGATTTTTAAGTTCTCTTTAAACTGGTTTTAGTCTTCTAAGTAATGGTCTAAATGGACTTATTATGCAGGTATTAATATCTATGTACTCAAATATCCTGTCACACGTTAAAGTCGGAGCTAAGTTCACCAAGTCGTTAAAATGTAACACAGGAGCAAGAAACGGGGACTTTACTTCGCCGTTAATTTTCAGCCATTTTATAAATAATATTTGCAACCATCTTAGAAAAAATGTAAGCGTGGTATATTGATAACAAATGATATGCCGAATGTACTTTGTTTACTTTTCGCTGATGATGTAGCAAATTGCGCGGATGGACGCCCTTTCTGAGTTTGTGATAACACGGGCATGCAGGTTGATATTAAGAAAACTGAAATAATTGTATTTAGAAACGGTTGGCCATTAATTTCTTATAAAAATGGCTCTTAAATGGCAGCCGTATAAAAAGACATTCGTTTATAAATATATGGTACTTTATACTCCGAAACTCGTTTGGACATAATGTGGAAAGCTTCCACGATATGTAATTTATTATACAGAATACAGAATACAGAATATTTTATGAGGCATAAAATGTACATACATTCATAGCCTTAACAATATACTGGTAATAGCAAACATATGAAAACAGTTTGGAGGAAGAAAATATTTTCGTAGGAGAAATAAAGTGTCATTTAGATATTTTGTTTTATTTTTTTATATTTTTTACACAAGTTTTAAATTCAATGTAGTTATACTGGTAGTAGTGAGGTAAGTATAGAGTTGGTAGGTATACTGTATTGTTGAGTATGTGGTAAGTGGATAGGAAGGATGAGTGAGTGAATGGTTCGATTGTTAATTATCAGTTTTAAGGATAGCATTTATCTAACATGCAACTTATTTGCGAAATATACAAATTTAGCGACTTTATTTATGATATTGCTGGATGTAGAGGTCATTATGCTGGTAAATTTGTTGATATTCGGCCATGAGCAGTATTGTTTTGGTAGATAACGGTCTCGTATTTCTCTATATTTTGGGCATACTAGAAGAAAATGATATTCGTTTTCAACAGTTCTCATATTACAGTTCGGGCAAAGACGGTGTTTTCTGTCGATATTGGAATATCTTCCTGTCTCTATTTTAAGGTTATGTGAAGATACCCTGAACCGGGTTAAGGTTATTGTAAACTTCTTGTCTGATATGCATGAGAGATATTTCTCTGGTTCGAACTGGTGTTTGAATAAACTGTATGTTGATAGTTTTGGTGAATTATTGATTTGCGAGTACCATGTTTGTTTGTATATGTCTAGTAATCTTTGTTTTATGATAGAAAATTCATACGTTAAATTCCATTGGTTGTTCCAGATATCTGCAAGCCCTATGTTTTCAAGAGTATTTTTAATTTGCGCAGCCCAATTCATACCATTATACGTGTTGCCGTTTACAGCATCTTCTTTTAGCGAGCATTTTGTAGGTATTGATCATTAGTGTATTTTTAGACTTCAATAGTTTTATCCAATATTGAAAAATGATTATCTGTCTAGCAATTTTCATTGGGTATCTACCTGTTTCCCCATATAGTGTGTCAAGGTTCGTGGATCGTTTTACTGCTAATATTTTTCTAAAAAACTTACAGTGTATTATCTCAATGTCTTTTGATTCATGATTTCCCCATACTGCTGCGTTATAGTTTAGAACAGAGCCTACTGAGCTGTCGAATAGTTGAATTTTATTTGTAAGTGACAATTCTAGTTGATTGAATGCAACAAATAAGTTATGCAGGGCAAATTTAGCATGTTGTGTAATATTCGTTTGGGTTCTGCACCATGATCCATTTTTATATAGATGTGTACCTAGGTACTTGAACGAAGTAACGGTTTCTAAAGGTTTATTGTATAATTTAAAGTTATTGGACTTTGTATGTCCCTTTTCGAAAATAAGTATTTTCGTTTTGTCTGTGTTTATCTTTAACCCCCATTCATTACAATACATTTCTAAATCATTAAGCATTTTTTGTAGAGCCTCGGCTGTCTCAGCACATAATACACAATCGTCAGCAAATAATATCAGACCTATCTGCAAGTCTTCAACAGTAAAGACACCTTCAATATCATGGTTAATATTTTGTAGAATATCATTCACAAAAAAAAAGAAAAAGGAGACTCGAACTAGGGTCTCCCTGTTTGACTCCCATGTTTGAATTAAAGAAATCTGAGTTTTGGCCTTTGAATCTTATACATTGTTTTACAACACTATACATTGATTTGAGAGCGTTTACCATTTGTGAACTAACATTTACTGAAAATAACTTTTGCCAAAGAAAACATCTGTCTATTTTGTCAAAGCACTTTTCAAAATCTATAAAGCAGTAAAAAGTTTTCTTTTGTTATTTAGTGTTTTTGCAATAATTGCGTATAATATGAAAATACAGTCTGTTGTAGATTTGTTCTTTTGGAAACCAAACTGGTTGTTAATTATAAGTTCTTCATTTTGTGCCCATTTTGTTAACCTGTTTAATAGAATCTGTGAATATATTTTTGCTAAGATGTTTATTAAGCAAATACCTCTGTACTTTTGAGGGTCATCTACGTTTCCACCTTTAAATATAGGGACTATGATACCTTTCCCCCCATTGTTCTGGGTAACTGCCATCTTCAAATATTCTGTGATACAATTTATGTAGAAATGGTGCAATGGCTTCATAAGAGCATTTGATTATTTCGGCTGAAATGTTATCTAGTCCGCTACTTTTGTTGTTTTTCTGTGAATTTACAGCTTGTTTTATTTCTGACATTGTTATTTCAGCGTCCAAGAACTCGTTACTGACTGTTTGGTTTATGTCTCTATCATGATTCCTGCTTTCTTCACCATACAGGGTTTTGAAATGTTCATATAATTGATCTTTGTTTAGATTGTTGCTTTCAGCATTTTTCTTTTTATACTGCTGTTTAATTTTTTTCCAGAATTGTTTCGGGTTTCGTTTTGCTATAGCTTGCATGTTTTTTGCTTCTATGTTTTTGTACTTGGCGTTTAGTTAGGTTGTATTGGTGTTTTGCATATAAGAAGTCTTCTTTATTATCATCTGTTTTGTTTTTCAGGTATCTATTTCGTGACATGTTATATTGTTTTCATTGCTTCGATACATATATTATTGAACCATGGTTGCTTTATTTTGTTTGATTTATTCAGCGTATAATTTGTTTTTCTATTGAATATTTTAGATGCGTTTGTATATAAGATGTTAACAAGATTTTCTACAGATTCATCAATAGTTTTTGTGCGTGTTTCAAGCAAAGTGATCATTTCTGTGATTTCCGTTGAATTGTTTTGTAGCAGTTCAATGTATTCTTCGGACCTTTTCTCGTTCCATTTAATGTTATCTGTATTGTCATTTTTTGTATGAGTTTGTGTTGATGCTTTTGTTGTTATTGCAATGTGTAGTGGATTGTGGTCTGAAAATTCATTTGGCAGTTTTATATCAAACTGTTGTATATATTTGAAGTTCTCGTGTTGTAAAAGTAGGTAGTCTACTGTGCTCGATCCATTGTGAGAGTGGAAAGTGAAATCACCATATAAGTCGGCATCGAGCCTTCCATTACCAATCAGAAGCGAGGTATTCATGCACATATCAATAAGACGTTTACCATACGTATCTAGTTTTGTGTCATTGTTTTCTCTTTTGACTATGGTATTGTCTACATCATCATCGTTTTGTTCGTTATCTAAGTACTCGTCATGTTCTATGTAATCTTTAGCATTTGATGTCCTTGCATTTAGATCGCCTAACACGAATATTTTGCCAGCCGCTTTATAATTTTCTATATCAGATTCAATTTGCTAAAAAAATTCAAAATCGCCTTGATTTAGCACGGTAGAGCCTGCTGGCAGAATATACGTGTTGCAAATATATACATTGTCTTCAAAGTCAAACAGGCTGTTGTTTAATTTTATCCACATAATTCCATTCTGGTTTGGTTCTACTATTGTCAGTTTATCGTTCAGATTTTGTTTGTAGTATACTGATAAACCACCGCTGTATCTTCCTCTATTTGTATTTACAGATTTGTTACCTTTTAGGTCATCTACTTTAGGTAGCCACTTATTTCTAAGTTTATCGCTGTATTTTCGGATAGCCATGTTTCCTGTAGTAGTATGATGTCGTATTGGTGAATGATGTCTAAAACATCTTGATCACAAAGTTTTCTACTTCATCCATTGATGTTCCAGGATAGTATTTTCAAGCGTTCTCCTTGACAGCTCTATTTTGTGTTTTCAGTCATGAATTTTGGGGGGTCCACTACTCTGCCGTCACTGTAGATCTTGTGGAGTTTTCCGTCTACGAAAAGTTTGAAACCCTGTTGTCTGGTACTGCGTGTCTGTTTTTTCATATCTTCGATGATGTCGTTGAATGCCCGTCTAGCGTCTCTTATAGCCTGTGGTCTTTGTATGCCTAGTCCAAGTTTTTGTGAGTTCATAGTTGCTTTTATGTTGTCTTGAAAGGATTTCTGTCTGATATGTTCCCTGTCTTTGTAGTCATGAAACTTAACGATCAGCGCCCTTGTTTTTTTTGCTTTGTTTGAACCTAATCTGTGAGCTCTTTCGATCTTGATCTCTTGACACGATTCTTTGTCAAAGTCGAGAATGTTCTCAATAAAATCTCTAACAAGACTTTCACAGTTTTCGACTTCTTCTCCTACGCTTGTTGCTTTTTCTGGGATTCCATAGAAAATAAGGTTTTCATTCATGGACCGCATTTCAAAATCTATCATTTTAGCACTAAGCTCATATTTCTGCTTTTCTAACTCTTCTTGGCTTTTCTTCATCGCCTCACATGATATTTGTAGCTTTCTCACACTTTCATCTGTTTCTTTCACTGTCATTTTCTGTTCTTCATATTTCTCACTTAGTAAATCGCATGTAGTTTCTATAGTATTGACCTTCTTTTCAAGGCTTGTCAATTTGTGATCAATGTCTGTCACTTTCGTATTTATCCTGTTTACAGTTTTTTCAGTGTTTGTGCATGTTTCTTTTGTCGCTCTAATTTCTTCAAATAGTTAGCTAACCCAAGGTGGCTGCTGCATTGGCATTGAATTCGGTGTTTGGAATTGTAATTGGGATTGTGGCGTGATTGGGTATCCGTAGTTTAATTGATTAGGAGAAGTCATTATATTACTCTGAATATTCTCGAAGGTGTTTATTGTATTCTGGTTTGAAATAACTGGATTGTTTATACCATAAGGGGAAGCAAACAGTTCTTCACACACCGGCTGCATATTTAACACAGCGTGTATACAACGTACCTGTGTATCCTTTGTTCGATCACCTTGTCCTTGGCACGATATACATGAGGGGTCATTACACAACGGCGAGTTTGCTTTGCTTTTCTTTTTCTCCGCTTTGCCACTGTTTTGTCCGGCTTTTTACGAGGCATCGAAGAAACGATTATATGATCATTATTCACAGAAAGTATCAGATCCAAAAATTATGTTTTATGTCCAAATTATCCAATATTTATCCCTGACCAACTGAATCCATATCTTCGCTATTAGATCACGTGATATCTATATACAAAGTGTATAAAATACTGGGGTAAATTATTTAAAATGCATGCAAATCGTTACTATAAAATGTTATAAAATGTTGAAATGATTAGATGATATTGATAGACTTTGGCCTCTATCGTCAAAATAATGTTTTATGAGTATGGTGTCTGGCTATGTATGACTGGCTTAAGGTGTTGATGACCTAGATTTATTTGTATTAACATTCAAACAAATGATATCAAATTGTGCATCTCAGTTTTGGCACGATGATATTAATTCATCGACAAGATGTGACACATACAGACATTGCAAATCTTAATTATATACTGAAAGGTACTTGAACCTCGATATCTATTTAAACAGCAACAGTCGCTAGCTCTTTTCATTAATTGGCCAGGCGGAACATAGTTTCTGAACTAGAGTCTTGATGAAGGGGACCGATTTACAGTTTCGAACTGTTTGACGAAGGGATGGATCCGCGGGAGGTATGAAATCCAGAGACATCAGTACTGTAATTTTCCTTTCTTTTGTGATTAAAACTGACTCGGTTCTGTCGTGGAACAATTATCATTCCTCTCTACGACTCCTTGGCTCCTTAGCTTTAATCTCCCGCCAGGCTGATTAAAGGGCATTTGGCATCAGGGCTGCCATAAGTTGAAATAAAAAATCCTAAGATTTCCAAATTTGCATTTTTCAATTGCGATTTTACGAATCGTACCCTTCCCCCCATCGCCTGGTTCTAGTTTTGTTGACACGTGGCTGCTTAAAGCAAGCTGATAGTAAGGCTTAAGGCGCATTCTGCTTTACTTTCTGCCTGCTTTAAGCTACAATGTACTAGAAAAAAATTCGAAGATTTAGGAAAAATCCTGAGAAATGGCAGCCCTGTGGCATGCCTTTAAAGCAGCCTTTGGGCGCCCTTCTATTGTGTGACATTAGATCCATTGTGTATAACCTAACACAAGTGAGGCTTAGAAGTTCGTCGTCGTCGAAGTTAAACCTCTCGTAATCAGACTTTTGATTGATCAGATTTCTAAATTCTACTCAAATCTGACCATCAAATTCTTGACAACGATCCCAAACTCAACTCGAACGTTTTATAAGCATAGAGCTATGTATATTCTTCTGTAGACTGCAAAACAGTGTACTTAGCAGTAAAATACACACAGTCTATTCAGATTAAGTGTTGAACTTACATTCTGTATGAAAGTATCAGAGCAGAGTCCTTTTTTCCTTCTGTTTTGTAGCAATTAAACCATGCCGTGTTCGGCTTGGGAGTATGATACTTTTTCGTACGAAATACGTAAGTTTAGATCTAACAATTTGTTGATATGTCCAACAGTCACTCCTTGCAAAACATGTCCATCCTGTATCTCCTATCACGACTCGTCTATAATGTTCCAGAGATTTGTCCTGAATATTTATTCACTATACTGAACATTAAAAGCGTAGAGCATATATGAACATTCACATGTATACTTTTGACAAATTGCCATCGGCGTAGACGGTTGAGCGTTGAGCGATCGTGATCTTCAATATAGGGATCGTGATGTCAAACTCATTCCGATCCAGCGGCCTGATTATATCAGTTTTGGATCACTGACGGTGTGCAGGAATGTTCTTGGTTTAGCAGTATATGCACTGCGAAATATATACAATTGTCATAGTTGGCCGAGACACAACTACATAGTTAAAAGCAAACAATAAAACAAAAAATCGATCAGCGAATGTGAATAGTACGAAATGAAACATAAAGAAACATCACCACGCTCAATATGTCTATATACGCATTGAAATACTTTAAGGAATATGATTTAAGTTCGTCTCATTCGCCATTAAGCAGCGCATGGGATCAAAAGTACCGACCTTTATTCCTTTTTATTCTTGGCAAAGAGGATAAAAACATTTGTTAGGTGAATGCAGGACAAAATAGATACATTAAGAAGCAAGTCCTGTTTATAGATTAACAAAGATACATTGTGAGATAGTGAAAGATACGTTTTATGTACTGGGGTGATAATACCTTTTTCGACTGCCCATATCTACGTAAATATCATACATCTGTCTTGCAGGACTGTATGTGAGTGTGTGACACTAGTTTTCATGCCGGTTCTCCTAATCATGTTGTCGAAAAAGTACCTGAATATACGACATCGCGCACCAGCCAGGCTAAACACTCAAAGGTAAATATCAGGTTTTTACAATTTTAGAATAGGCGTTTCCTTATCGTTGTTCTTGGGAAATGAAATGATTTTTTCAGCATGTAAGCGAAATAAACGACAGAATATAATCGGCAGATTCACTTCATGGGTAATTTGCCTATTATTTTGTGTCGTTGATTTCGCTTAAATGCCGAAAAAATCAGTTCATTTTTTATATTAACATCATATTTGCTATAATTTCTGAAATAAATGAACAGTTTATAAGTATGCATGTATTCTTAATATTTTTATAGGTTGTTTACACGAATAACGCGAACCCTGTCAGTTCGGAGCGAAAATGCCGTTTATCACATAAATAAAGTAGAAATTTAGTCGATAAACATGGTTTCTGCTAGTAGGAAGGCATAGATCGGTTAGGAAGCATATTTGAGAAAACGACGAAATGTCTGCTGTCTAAATCCAAAAATTAATTAGAAGGAAACATCCATAAGCCCCACCTCCTCTGCAAAAGATATTCACATGTCCTGCCTCCTCGAGCAATTGCATATATACGACTTAAACGTCAGCTTTTTTAAAAATGAAAATGAATGGGGCGAGTGTAAATGTATAACCTGTACAAACATTAATGCAATGCACTTTATAGTCCTAAGATAGACGGCAAGAGTATCAACCTGTTTCGAGCCTGATCATACGTTGAATTCACGACTTCTAATCGGGCATGAAATGTTTGCACCGACGATTAAACCTTTATTTAGAAAGAACAGCAAACACATTTAACTCGCAGGGACGCGACACGATTGGTTTTTGAGAAAAAAAAGTCAGAATGTATATATAGAGACTATATATACATTCTGACATTTTTTACTAAAAAATCAATCGTGTCGCGTCCCTGTGATTTAACTGTTATAATCTCAAAGCAATGGATTGATAATATAGATTGGTACAGTTTGTGTTTTACCTATACTCACGTGTGCAAGACACAATAGTTTTAGCACACTTTCAATTATTTAGAAAGAAAACTCATGTATAATATTCTTTTAAAACAGTTTAAACCGATTTTCATACAACTCTAGGCCGTTAAAGCTCTATCAAAATTTAGATATAAAACGACTATCGCTTTAGTATACATAGTTTACTTAATCATTCATTCAGAATCGTCTATTTCCATTTTAAATAAGTTTTCTCATTTAGCCATAGGACTTCTTATTTTGTAAACCTAAAAGTCAACTTTAAAAAATGTTTTACCATAAAAGTATGCACATAAGCTGTAAATGTAGACTGTTTCAACACAATCAACCCTTCACATGCATATACGCGTACTTTACACTCAGTGCATCTGTGTACTACATGAGTCCTCTGATCAGGGTTTTGCACTGTTTGTCATTTTGTAATATGCCAAAGGCTCAAAACAATCCATAATAGTAAACAATTGACTTAACTTATTTTGAAACTCAAATGATTTAAGAAGTGCATGAATTAGATGTATACAGCGATGTAGATATTATCTCTTTTTAGTATCTCACGCGTGGATGCTACTTTAAACTCGAAAAAGGCTGAGTTGGGACTTGAAAAAGAACGTACTCCAAAATATATGTTGGATTATATGCCAGAGAGTGTTGCGTTGAAGCTACCGGTGTGCAACGACAGTAGACTGGTAGCAGATTTACACAATTCAAAAGTGTTCATTAAGAGTAAGTACATAATTTTACGCCAATCCTAAACCATTGCAAATAAGCAATTACCAGTTGAGTACGTACTTAACGATTTATTTGTAGATATAAATAAGCGTTATCTTAACCAGTGCACTAAGTAACTATTGCTAAACAACATCTTACATTGAAGTCTACCATTCAGGTGAACGTATAGCAGAAAGCTGCTGTAACATTTTTAAAGGTAACAGTTAGTAAAGATATTCCATTGTTCTAATATGGAAGAATACTTGTAAAACAGGATACAATATCATTTTCTGATAAAATAATCCGTGCTTACATACACATGTCCATTGCAAAACAGTTTAGAACCAGATCAGACGCAAATTAACTCGGCGTTAGACTAACTGCTTGTCCTTTAGACTTTGTTAGATCGTCAAAAATGTAGAAGATAGTTTTTACAACATTTCGTTGAATCGCGTTTGTTGTTTCTTTTGTTTTCAACAGGAATTTGTATAGTATGCCGGACTGTTTAGGCATTCCGATGCACGTCTGTTGAGGACAGATTAACTAAAATTTCTACATAATCTAATTGTTCTATTCAGTATTATAAACATTGGATTCGAAGCAGACACATTGTCTTTTTAGCATCTGATACACTAACTTTATTATAGGAATAAACAACACCCTTTTACAGTTTACGACGGTTTGAACACATTAGCGTTGCAGGGGGTAAGTTTCGTAAGCGCCCGAAAGGCGTTTACAATAAACTTAACTAATGGGTTCATACCGTCGTAGCTAATGGGTCATACCGTCATAAATGGCAAAAAGGATGTCGTTTATTCCTTCTATTCATATTTATATTTGCAGCCTTATCCATTTAATATGTATTTTGACCAGATTTGTTTTCATGTAAATGAATATATCATATACCGGCCATATAGCTTTGATAAATGAAATCCCTGATGTAACAGCCATTCGATATCTATAATATACTCACGGAATTTAAACACTGTGCAATGGGAAAAGCATTATAAATAATAGGAATAATAAATCAGATATAAATTGACCGTGTTATAGTGTTAATTCAAACATCGATCTAACATTTCATAAGAGTCATTAATGTGTGATGTCAATCAGTATTGTACTGCCATGCGTTTTTGTCATTAAGGGTCAAAACCCATGTCACACAATTAATAACACTAGTGTACTCTGTTTGCATCAAAGCAAGCACGGCATCATCGTCGAGTGGACCTCCCCAACGCTGCGGAAAACTGCTAAGGAATGCTATTCCTTACCATGACTAAACAATCAGCCAACTGTTCCAACGTCAAAGGCTGGTTCGATAGACGTCGCAAACGACGCCCAATCTCATCCTAAATGTGCCCGGTTAGCGTGAGATCGGATATGACTGCGGGCCAGTCAATGACCTGATTGACCTCGATGTTTTCTTTCTGTATGAAGGCCGTGACAACGCACGCTGGCAACATGTTGATGAGAGCTGCCATGCTTTAAGACAATATGGCGAGTTTGACGTCAGAACAGGACGTTCAGTAGGACGTCACGGACAGATTCAAAATTAGCGTAATCTTTTCAGCACTGTCCTTCGGCCGATTAGACGAACCCCTCGAATGTTTTAGCCGTAAAGTTTGAAGATTGAAAACGACCACGCTCATGTGTAACAGAAAAATACGTATCTTGTCGACGTTACGTTAATAGCGATATCCTTGGTCGCAGGTTCTCGCGAGCATTGCCAATTTGTCGCTACGTCTCCATAATGACAACATGATGTTACGATGAAGACCAAATCGGCCTGCGACATCATTATTTCTTCATTCCAACCTCTAATATGCTGACTGAACGTAAACGCGCATTTTCAGACAGCCGTGGCATAGCCGTCGTGGTTGATAAAACAAATCTAACTTGTTTTCCCGATGATGTACTGCCAAAACAACCAGTGTTCATTGAAAACGTGTTGCATGTACTGTACAAATGAGTGTTCTGAATATATTTATAATATAGACAAACGTATTTTGACACGCAAAATTAACGTAAATTTCACGAAAAGGGTAACCAATGCCTTCTACATACTTTGATCAGCTGTATAAACCGTTTTTACGTGAGCTTATTGAAAACGTGTACATTTGAAATAAATTAACCATGTACAGTTTTTAAATTCCGTGAGTATATATGGTATAAAAAGTAGTCCGCTATACATGTTTTGGAGTTGCATTACAAATTCAGGCCTTTACCACGTAAACCGTCTCCGTGTGCTTAACGAAAACTTATTAGGCATTAAAAATAACCTATGCAACTTGAATATCAATATTTTAAGCATATGCTAAAGCAAAATAAATCGCGGAAGTGTTTTTCAGCCTAATAACACGCCAAAGCAGCCACCAGCTGGTCGCTCGGTCGGTATATCTCCGGTGAATGCCCCGCCCTCTTTCTAACTGACAGGAACCAGTTTCGATTTGTTGGTTTATAGAAAAACAGACTGCATGTTGTAATACGATTACAAAAAGACTTTACAGGGTGAATGTAAATATAACATAATGAACGTCAATTGTCAAACTATTTCTGAAATTAATGAATACATTCTATTTTATACAAGCCATCGCTTTACGTTTGCGTTTTATTTTATTAGAATTAAAACAAAAACAAAAACGGAGGGTAAATCAAAACAAACATCTAATCAAGAACGACATAGCACGAACAAGTGTTACACAAAAAAGTTTTTAACCCTTCACCCCATTACTTCATTCCTTTTAAACAAGTGTCGTATGCTTGAATTTCTCAAATATTAAAATCAAGCAGCCTTATAAATACTGGAATGAGTGCAAAACAACCTTTGTATTCGGGATGAGGTAGTGTAAGGGTTTATTCGAGTCCATTTTATTTTGCATTTTATTGTTGTAATTATATACTGACGGAATTTAAAAACTGTGCATCGGGAATATCATTATAAATAATAGGAATAACAAACCAGATATAAATTGACTGTGGTATAGTGTTATTTTAAACATTGTATATAAGAGTCATGAATGTGTGATGTCAATTATGATTGTACTGCCATGCGTTTTTGTCATTAAGGGTCAAAACCCATGTCACACAATCAAAAAAACGCATGTGTCCTCCGTTGTCATCAAAGCAAGCACGGCATCATCGTCGAGTGGACATGGCCAACGCTGCGAAAAACTGCTAAGGAATACCATTCCTTACCATGTCTAAACAATCAGCCAGCTGTTCCACCGTCAATGGCTGGTTCGGTAGACGTCGCAAACTACGCCCAATCTCATCCAAAACCTGTTCAATTAGCGTGCGATCGGATGAGACTGCGGGCCAATCAATGACCTCGATGTGTTTGGTCCGTATGAAGGTCGTGACAAAGCACGCGAGCAACGTGTGGGAGAGCGCTGCCATGCTTTAAGACAATATGGCGGGTTTGACGTCAGAACGGGACGTGCAGTAGGACGTCACGGACGGATTCAAAATAAGCGTAATCTTTTCAGCACTGTCCTCCGGCTGATTAGACGAATTTCTCGAATGTTTCTAGCCGTAAAGTTTGAAGACTGAAAACGATCACGAACACCTGTAACGTGAAAAATACGTATCTTGTCGACGTTACGTTAAAAGCGATATCCTTGGTCGCAGGTTCTCGCGAGCATTGTCAACTTGTCGATACGTCTCCATAATGACAACATGATGTTACGATGAAGACCAAATCGGCCTACAACATCATTGTTTCTTCATTACAACCTCTAATATGCTGGCTGAACGTAAACGCGCATTTTCAGACAGCCGTGGCAGAGCCGTCATGGTTGATAAAACAAAACTTACTTGTTTTTTCGATGATTTACTGCCAAAACAACCAGTGTACATTGAAAACGTGTTGCATGTACTGTACAAATGAGTATTCTCACCAATTTAAGCAAATGTAGCCAAACGTTTTTTGACGCGAAAAATTAACGTATATTTCTCGAAAAGGGTAACCAATACCTTCTACACGCTTTATTCAGCTGCATAAACCGTTTTTACGTGAGCTTATTGAAAACGTGAACATTTGAAATAAAGTTTAACCATGCACAGTTTTTAAATTCCGTGAGTAAAGAAACTTTTGTCAGTCTTTGACTTTACTAGATGGTCAGAGAGTGTCGAGCCTGACCTAGTCTCCGACTAGATTCCAGAACTATTTATGTTTCATACGATTTGTCAGGGTTTGGAAACCTGCATTGCGTATTGTTGTGAAGAATATACTTCTCAGTGTCTTTATATTTAATACGGTACCCCTTGCATTTGTGAAAATAGAAACATCTTAGTGAAAATCCGTGAACAAAGTTTTGACACTGGAGTGTGAAAAGCCAGAATGCTGTGTATAAAGAGTTTACATCATCGTATGCCATGGTCAAATGATAGGTAAGATAGTTTAAACGTTGTAGACAGAATATAGACGACGACCCCGTCCTGGGAGGTTCAGTCGAGCAAACAGCTAAGGACGCGCTGCTAAGGTCTATTTTATAGTAAAGGGATATATACGGGTTTCAATCAGTGATCCCTCTCTACAACGGCACCAAATGAGAGACAAAAAATGTGTTCGATGTTTGGAGGGAGTCGTTATAGGGTGGGGAACTTGCTTACATTTGCAAACAGCTTGAATCCAGATCAGACGCCGCGTAACGCGGCGTCTGATCTGGATTCAAGCTTTTTATCACTCGTGATTAAGTATTTTACTCTGAAATGGTCAAATATGAACTTTTAAGAAAAACAACAGACGACAAGTTTAAGCAGACGATATTGCAGCAATTAAAGCGTAAGACATGATTTTCGTGTTTAAAGAATTGCGGCAAATGTCGTTGTAAGGAAGGAGCCGTTGTTGGGAGGGCAGTTGTAGAGAGGGAGCGCTGTAGTGAAAAAGAGGAGAGAACTAGCTTGTCGCAAGGTCAATATAAACCGTCTTTCATAACAGTTTACATAAAAAGTCAATTGCTTGTGCAAGATGGAAACCAACAATTATTACAGCAGAAATAAAGACTGCCAGAGTGACCACGAGTACATCTCTTTCAGCTAGGAATAATTAATTCGCTTATAACTTCCGAGGTAGATTGGTTACATATGATACAATTAAGCCATATTTCTATGACCCAAAGAGTGAATAGGAATCCACGGGTCTTCCAAAACAAAGAGGTTTAAGTCTTCCAAGTTCACTAAGAAGGTCATGGCCACTCATCAATCAGGACAACGTCCCATGCAGTGCACACCATTTAAACTGAACTGAATGCTGTTAATGAATATGGGTACGAATTGATACCCCACCCTACATATTAACTAGATATGACACTCAGTGACCATTACCTTTTTAGAGATAAACATTATTTCATTTTCTTGGACAAAGATATGATGATGATGACGACGAACTGATAGGGGATGTTGAAGAGTTGCTTTAACCATTTACCCAATAACCCGTTAATACAGGTGATCACTTAAAGTAGGTTGAAAGAAGAGCAGAATTACCATCTGCTAGGCTATTAAAAAGATTTGTTATGGTAATTGTTCATAAGGATTTAAACTGGAACTATTTTATTTAGCGGAGGAATAAATTAAATACGCTAAAAGTCGCTTCTATGGGGAAAAGGGTTAAGGCCAAAAGTGTGGCTTCCATCTGCGAGGTATTACAGAACTGCCTAAGAGATTAGACAAGTTTATTCATATCGAAGGTTAAGGAGTAAACTGGCAAATGACAAAAGATAGAGCTCTAAAGGGTTTTTAACTCCTTTTCTGCCTTACCCCGAGCACAACATTTTTATGCAAACAGTTTGAATCCTGATCAGACGCCGCGTAACGCGGCGTCTGATCAGAATCCAAACTGTTTGACACTCGTTTCAATATTTCTTCAGTCAAAATAGCAAATATACCCAAACAAAAATAAAATGAATCAAATAACTAATTATGAACCAATAATGAACCAATACTGTACTGTTTAATACATAGTTGTGGTTCAGTATTAGTACATCATTGAAAAGTACACGATTAGACCCCTAACAATGTACTATATTTCAGATTCACTAGAGTACTTTGATAGTTCAGCATTAAGCAGACAGTTCATTATTAATTCAGCATTGAACATTAACTTTCTTCTACTGTACATCATTGGTTCTTTATTAAACTTAAACAAGAAATATCTTTAAAAAAGATATTCGGCGGAATGAGTGGTTGAACTAAGGCTATATAGATGGGTGTGAAAAATTGAATGAAATTGAGGTTTTCAAAGAATTGTAATATCTTGGATTGAAAAGCAAAAAATACAAGTATTCATTTGAAACAGTAACTTTTATTTAAAATGCAAAACTATCATGTACAGAAATGCAAAACAAAACAATAATTTAACTCATATCCTAGCTACTGGTAGGAGATCCTCACATTAATCTATTGTTCTATATGTCAAACTTCATTCATAGAGTTTCTTGAAACAAACTATAGCATAAACAAATGTACAGATACAACAATCTACGGTACTTCACTCTTGTAAATAATGATGAAACAACACAATTGTGTTTAACTCACTTGAGGCTATTCATATATAAAATATTGCTTTTAATGTATGACAAATGTGTACAAATAGTTAACAATTAAAACAAATATGTTGTAGACAATAACGAAACACCTAGCTTCCTCTGTATATCTATAAATAGATTTCAGATCATATCTTAAAATAGAAGCATAACAGTGGAAACTTCTGTGGCCTATTCATCAGCCCAGTGTAGTAAAAGCCAGCCTGTATCTCTAAATTTTACACCCACAGTCCACATCATGTAAAACTGTAATGGGACATAAACCAGCCTACAGGGCTCCAGATAAGAGGCAGTAAACTAAACAAATCACATTTTTCACCTCTTTTAGCACAAAACCCTATGGTATTACCACTCATTTTGATTGTCTCGAAGAGACAATTCATATGTTTAGTGATCCCACAGGGTTTAATGCACAAATAAAGATTTTAAGTTTTGAAACAATTCTCTTATCTGGAGCCCTGGCTACTATCCAATCAGACTATTCAGTTTCAACAGGTGCTCTTAATTCTAAATTTCTGATCAAATATTATTGGTTGAAAAGTGTGGCCAAATATAAAGTGTGTCTAAATAGAAAACAGTCAGCTCCGCCGAAAAATCTGGATAGTACATTAATAGTTCATCATTTAACATAGTTCTTCTATAACTGTTCAGCATTGGTTCATAATTAAACTTGAACAATCTTGATAGTACATTAATAGTTCATCATTGTTTATACGTGCGGTTATTCCCCTTTTTGAATCTACTCTCCACTTCGGGAGAATTCGGCAGAAATTCAAATCTGGAAAATTGTAACCAACAGCGAGCGATCGATGTTTGTCCAAGATGTCTTGCATAAAGTGTGAAGTTGAACCGTTAATTAATACACGCAGTCGACGATGCTTGGGTTTTCAACTGTGTTTTGTTAGCGAATCCGATGAAGGTTAGTTCATGAGAATTTTCCGTGATTGTTTACAAAATTTTAGAATATCATGGGTCAATTCGGTCCCTCGTCAAATCGACCCTGAATTGACTCGACCTCTAAACTATAGAATAATACATGTACTGTTTATCTAGATAGAAGTTTAACGTTTTGTTATAGGCTGCCACATATTCTTTTTACAAATCAAAAGTTTCATTGGAGGAAAATTGCTTGTTTTAAATTGACAAAGGGGTCAATGAAATCTGCATGCCTATGTAGCTCAGAAATGGTGCAGAATAAGTACATTGTTAACAGTTCAGCATTAGTACATTGTTATGAGTACATGATTAGTACATTGTAATAAGTACATAATTAGTACATTGTTAACAGTGCATGGTTGTGATCGACAGTACACAATTGGTTCATTGTTAGTTCTTTATTAGTTCATTGTTGGAAGTTCATTATTAGTACATTGTTACTAGTACATTGTTAACCTCATTTGCATGTGATTTGACAACCAATTATGTATAAATAATGAACTGTACAGAATTAGTTCATTGTTATATTTATTTGTTACCCTGTTTTTTTTGTTTGGGTAAAGATTTAAGATATAACAGCAGACGACAATTGTTTAAATGTGATGACGTCACGGCAGTGAATGGGTTAACCACTACCCCGTCGTGCTGGTTTAGTATTTTATACATATTAACCCCTTCACTGCCGTGACGTCATCAATTCTAAACATTTGTCGTCTGCTTTGATTTCTCAAATTCAATATTTAGATTTTTTGAGTTAAGAAATATTGAAATGAGTGTCAAACAGTTTGAATCCTGATTAGATGCCGCGTTACGCGGCGTCTAATCAGGTTTCAAACTGTTTGCAAATAACCGTTGTACTCGGGGTAAGGCAGTGAAGGGGTTAAGAATCAAACCACCGGCTTTTTGTAGGTAATACAACTTACAACATCGGACAGACTATCTCAGTATCTATTATATTATGTGATGGCTACAACAAACCTTTGAGGCAAGGAGGTGCCATTCTAAGAGCCCGAATGGTCAACCTCAAGAAAAAGGCCGTTGTCACAGGAGTCATAACCGACCATGGTAACGGAAGTTACACAGCTGAATTTGAAGCGTTGTGGACAGGAGTATCGACCATAACAGTTCAGTTATCTTATCCACCAGAGGCTATCAGAGCCATATATTACATGCGTCAAAAGGTTGGTAATTGTAAACAAGCATAGGATTGGCTGTTCGGGTTTTACTATTTGAAAGACGTTGTTATTTCCTATATACTATAAATCACCCGATGCAAAATAGATTGAAAATTATGAGCACTTGAGCATATCAACGATTTATAGCAGTCTCAGTTGGCAAACAGTTTTCAGTCCGACCAGTGACGAGTTCAGTAAAGAAATCGATGGCCATCGATTGCGAGTTGGCTACCGGTCTTGTACAGTGAAGAAAACTTTTTCTTTCCATATAACCCCGGTTACGCTAAATCTATTATTTTCATTGCAAACAGTTTGGTAACCCGGCGTCTGATCAGGCTCCAAACTGTTTGCAACTCAGATTAAAACTGGTAGTCAGATTTGTCAAAAAGTTGTCATTTTCTATATTTCAATGCAATGCGTTTGCGTTTGAACGAAATAATTACGTTTTCTTCACTGTATTTCAGACCGGTAGCCAACTCGCCATCGATGGCCGTCGATTTCTTTACTGAACTCATCACAGGCGGCGGTTTATATGAAACTGATTGGGCTTCCTCTCCACAACGACAACTATACTCAATTCCAAAAGAAACCGTGCACTTTTTAGTTTCAAATATTTTAATATGCAATGATTGTTCATAACTACAACGTCAATAACGTGAGTAGGACGTTAGGATACCAAAGAAACACAATCTTTCGGTTGCTTAAACGTTTTCAATGTAAAAGTGGAGTGGCAGATCACCGCAGACAGTGTACAGATACCTAGGAGAGCAGTTCAACAAACGAATGTGTTACGTTGACGCTACTTCGACGTCGTTTTCAAACATAGTCTAGATTTGCAAGACAGTACGGTATCAGCTGACAGATCGTATTGTGTTGCCCCAGGCAGGTTCGGACACACATCCGGGCTAGGGGACCCTTTGTGGACAGCACGTCATTGGGCTGCTCATTTGCAGCGAGCGTGACGTCATTTCCGTTTAGGGCAACAGAAGTGGACTCGTGTATTTTCTCTGATAGGTCTAATAAAATTCTTAGTCACCATTATGCTAGCACGCGGGGCTCTAGGTGAACAAAACATATGGACCTTGCAAAAGCCCTAACTCAGGGTTAGGACAACGTTTCCTTCCCGACGTCGTTATTAGACGTCACGTAAGGTCTTCGCGATGTCTCATTGCCGCTTGCATCATGAAAAAGGATGGACACATACGATACTGACAAAATATCATAAGATTACAACTAAACCGACATAAAATTCCAAATTGAATACAGTCTGAATCTCATAGTTACTTTGCAACTTTAATTTAACACTTCGTCTTTTCTCATCCAAATTCATCCACTTTAAACGACTGCATCTCAAAATCTCAAACAATAGCCTCATTGTTCGTGAACTGATCTAAATTTTGATATCAAATACATAGGCTTTCAGGAAAAAAGTCAATGAATAATTACAGAAAACAAAGTGCACAGTTTCTTTTGGAATTAAGTATATTTGGAGACACAAAATGTCTAATATTACAGCAGTAAAAAACGTTAGACATCATTGTCCTGTTCAGGGAATTGCGACAAGGGCCGTTGTTCCGAGGGAGTCGTTGTTGAGCGGGTCGTTGTAGGGAGGGAACGCTGTTTACGAAATGAACACCATTGTATAGCGTTTATGAAAGGAATAACTTGTTTTCGTCACCCGTGACGGTATTAAATTATCATATTATTTATTCCATTTAATCTTCATTGTAAACTAAAATAACATCAATATTGTAACATGCACTGATATTCACAAAATAAATGTTTGCCCGTTGTTATCAGCTACAGTGGAGAATCTGTTATTCTTTCCCGTTTAAACGCAAACGTACGCAAACGCAAAGCACTAAAACGTAGAAAAGTACAATGTTTTGACAATTCTGATAATTCTTGTTTATCTTGGTGGCAAACAGTTTGAAGCCTGATCAGACGCCGGGTTACCCGGCGTCTGATCTGGCTCCAATCTGTTTGCACTGCAAATAATAGTTTTACCGTAAACGCGTAATTGGGAAAGAATAACAGATTCTCCACTGTATGCATTCAGTCGTTGTTTCTAAAAACGATTTGTGCGCTCTCAAAGTCACGTAATTATTTTTGACCTCGCTCTCGCGGCTGTGGGCCAAGGGTTATAAAGCATTTAAGTTGGACTAAAAGACTTAAGCAAGACTCAAATCTGCTCAATCAAATGCTCTAGGACGATCTCAGATTTAACTCAAATGCTTGTTTAGATTTGGCCTGGTCAACATAGGCCTATTGTTGTGGGGACCTAAATATTGAACAGAAAAGTACAAAATTACTAGAGCCACTGTCATTGAGTTTTTTCTGCTTGGAACAAACTACATGTATCTTTTAACAAATACATTATTCATGTAAGGAATGAATGACATGTTTGTTTGCGGTTTACGGGATTGTAAACGCATTAGTTTAGCTGAGTAAGTTTCGTACACGCAGGAAGTATGTACACATTTATTTGGTAGCAAGTATATTGTTTTCATATCAAGGTGTTATTCGTTACTTTGCAAACAATTTGAAGCCATTATGTTCGGTACTTAGATTAGCCCTTATCATGCTGGATTGTCGTCTGTTCAAATATTTTGTCTGCGAAAAATATCAAAACTAGTTTAATGTTCTTTTAAACTGGATAAAGGTTAAATATGATTGCTAGAAAGTTATGATCAGATTGTTCAGCTACCATTCGCATGGATACAGAAATTATTTCTTGTGATGCACTTTCGTTTCTGTATTAAACCTTCTTTAGTGTAGAAAAATAATGCAATGCGTAAAAAGGCGTTTCTATGAAGTAAAGGGTTATGTATACGTTTCCATGTGGTTTGCAGTAAATACTCTCTATTAGTATCACTAAAATAAGGGCTACTTGATAGTATAAAAGATAAGTGGCAGTTAACCCTTTACCTGATAGCCTATTTCTAGTATTGAATATAGGAGACCACTTAAAGCAGGTTGAAAGTAAAGCAGAATGCGCCTAAGGCGCATTCTTCTTTACTTTCAGCCTGCTTTAAGCTTCCATGTGCTAGAATATAGAAAATGTTCCCTATACTATATATTCATGACGGATTAAATTGGAACCATTTTTCTTGAGCGGAGGAATAAACTGAATACGCTAAAAGACGTTTCTATTGGGGAAAGGGTTAAAACAAGGTGAAAATAAATAAGAAAGCCCTTTAGGGAGCGTTCTGTGTAACTGCCATCTTTTTTTACAGCCATCACATAAGCAGCCAGATGTCTAAAATCACAATTTTGTGGTCGTAATATGGAGGTTTTACATTAATTTAGTTGCCAGGCACGAGGACCATACAGGCCATGTTTACTGCCGGAAACCATTCAGATGTGACAAATTGTCACCCGACCTTGGAAGGTGTAAAGAAATGGAATTATTCACAGATTTGCAATTTTACTAGGGACAATAGCGGAATGCTATGGTTCTGTGGTGCGCCGAGCAATGTGAATCTACTTTGTGAAGACTGGACACATGTTCAAGACCTTTTACCACCACCTAATCTTTCACTTACGCCTTGGGAGACTATGCTGTTGAACAGGTACTTTATTCCAATTAGGACATTATATGTCGACACTCGATATTATAATTTATGTTATACCGATCATGGCAGGGAACTGCAAGCAGGGTACCCTGTGTAATTCTGACAATAAACGTGTGACCCGTGTACCCTGTCAAAGAAACATTATAACACATTTGTCAGAAGGCCGATTTTGTATTAAATTCTGAGCACTAAATGAGTTTGTAGAATTTAAAACAGGACAACAGAAACAAGATAATTTTCATCATTTTTGTCCTGCATTAAGCAGCAACCTGGTTTCAAACATTGCAATTAGTCTTTACCAGTAGGTCACTTGAGAGAACGATCACTGTAAACACGGAATATTCGCATCTAAATCTGTTGTAAATATAAAAAGCTCATCCTACAAAGGCAGATTGTCACATACTATTTTCAAGTACATTTGTTACTGTGTGACCTTGACCTTTGCTTTAAGAATAGAATCATTTGATGTTTTCAGAAATTACACTGTACAATCAAACCTCTTACAAAATACCGTTTCGTTGCACGAAAGATACGCGACAGTTTAAAGCTAGATGAAACCAATGCATAGAAGCTCCTTCACTTTCACATGGCATCAGACAGTCACCTGTATTAAATACCAAAATCGTAATCTGATTTTGCGATGGCAGTAGAGAGATTTTACTGTGCTTAGTTCATATTTCACCTTCTATTTCAGAACGTACAAAGATATCCGTCAGTCCGTAAAAGTAAATATTGTGAGGACGAACTTATTACAAGATGAAATAATTCCTCATCCAACAACTCCATGTAAGGATATCGATATAACATCATTATGGACAAGAAAACAGTCGACGGGTTATATGTTTGAAGACAATTGGATTATGAGACATTGCAAAGGTAGGTACAGTCAAACCTCTCTTTTACGACCACACACTAATGTTTATTATTTTGGTGTTTAATGAAAGTGGCTGCTTAAAGGAATGTACATGTACATATAAAACAGAAAGCTTCTTTAGCGCTACAATACATCGAATTGCTGTTATTTACACAGTTATTAATACGTTTGCAAAAATCAAAACAATACAAACAATCAAGGTTTTACGATTTTTCTAATCTTCACTGGGTTAAAGCCGCATTGTGTTTTTGAGAAACCTGCATAAAACGGTTGTTTGGGGTCCCATTTGAACTACGTAGGACGTGATTCTTTCACAAAAACCGGCTTTATCTAAGAAATTCGCTTTTTAAATTTTATTTATAATATTTTAGTGCTGCACAAACTAAAAACCTCCCTTGTGAATGGAAAGAAGGACAACTCTGTAAATACAGGGCTCCAGATAACGGAAGTATTTCGAAAACTAAAATCTTTATTTCTGCTTTTAAACCCAATGGTGTCATACTCATTAAAAGTGTCTCGAAAAGACGGTTTTATCAGTAGTAACACCATAGCATTCGGTGCTGAAATGAGTGAGAAAATGTTAGAATAGTTCAGATTACTCCCGATTACATGTGTAGCTGGAACATTTGAAAATGACCCTGTTAACCCTTATTCTGCTGCACAGACGTCTGCTTCGACATTGTCGTCTGCAAAATGTGTTCAGTTTAGATTTATGCATTGTTTTAATTAAACAAACCTTAAGACGAGTGTCAAATAGTTTGGATCGAGATGAGACAGCGCGTTACGCGGCGTCTTTTTAGATTCAAATAGTTTGTAAACTCCGTAAAGTAGGCACAGGGTTAAACACTATGAGATTAAATAACAACGTGTACATATCTCTTTCACCGTGGGTAAACGGTTTAAATAAACTATGGAGAATCTATACCTTGAGCTTTCTGAAAATGACTGTTTCAGCCTTGCCCGCTCTCTAACCCAAACAGTTCTTTTTGGATCTTGACCAAACTTGCTACAAATGTTTATTAGTATAGAATCTAGGTCAGGTTTAATAACTAGCAAAATCGCATAAGGCATGTCTGAGTTATTGCTGAAAAATGCTGAAACAGTCATTTTTTAATACATAAAGGGCAAAAACTCAGATATGCCACATGCGATTTTTGTAATAATCAAACTAGACCTAAACTTTATATAATTAAACATTTTCAGCAAGTTTAATGAATATCCAATAAAAACTGTATGTGTTAGAGTGCAAAATGTGACTGAAACCGTCATTTTTTCATTAATAAACAGGCAATAACTCAGATATACCTTATGCGATTTTAGTAGTTATGAAACTGAACCGTGATTTTATATCAATAAATATTTTCAGCAAGTTTGGTGAAGATCCAATAAAACGTATTTGTGTTAGAGAGCAAAACTTGCTGAAAACAGTCATTTTTTAATACATAAAGGGCAAAAACTCAGATATGCCACATGCGATTTTTGTAATAATTAAACTAGACCTAAATTTTATATGAATAAATATTGTCAGCATGTTTGGTGAATATCCGATAAAAGCTGTTTCTTTTAGAGTGCAAAAATGACAGAAACAGTCATTTTTTATTAATTAACAGGCAATAACTCAAAAATACCTTATGCGATTTTAGTAGTAATCAAACTAAACCTTGATTTTATATCAATGAACATTTTCAGCAAGTTTGTGGAAGATCGGATAAAAAATAGTTGAGTTAGAGAGCGGACAAAAAAGTGTGATAGTCTAACTGACTGATGGATAGACGAGCGGAGATAGATAACGGTTGCACACGGTGAAGTTGTATTCGGCTGTATCACGTGATACTAAGCCGTGTGGAAATGTTTATGTCAGACGTTCTATTTTCGGTTTGTTATGATTTTAAATCGCCCTTTTTGGTGAATTAGGTCCGTCTTCATCATTTCATAGATCAGTTTGGCCCATAAGAATGTTCAAACATTATTATTAACCGTTATCGTATTTCAGGCATTGAGAAAAGGTGTGAAAACACAATGGGACTTTAAAAAAATAAAAAAAATATATAGTAGGTTGAATACAAATATATTTTAAATGTGTTCATGGAACTATGGGTAAAGTATATTTATATGAGAGCTCAACCTCATGAATGTGTCACACAAGTTCATACAGATTACATCGTGCAATTACAAATCTGTTTATGTGATTCGGTAACATGTTTGTATTCTAACAATTTATTGTCATGTTGTAATATTTGTTTATATATTATGTAGGTCACGAGAAACATTATATGTTTAAGTTACAATGAAACTTATGAATCTTGCATCTTGTAAAATGGGCTATCAAGCATGTGTTGGCAATATTGAGGAACAGAGCAGAAACGTGTTATGGTTTAGCCCGCCTGAGCCGAAGGCTCTAAGTGAAGAATGGTGGTCATTCAGCATCCGTCGTCCGCCCACCCATCTGTCAGTTCATATTTATTTCAAACGGCACCTTTATAAAACTTGAAAGTCATTGAGGAAAATAAAATGGATGTTCCTTGGATGTGTTTCCTACAATATTTCTATCAATTTAAAGAATAAACTAAAGACTCTTTTCATAAAGCACAATGTCAATGACTTACATATTTAGTGTAAAAAGTATCAATTACTAGACCGTTATCAAGTTTGTTAAACCAATATTCTAACATGACACGTGAATTCGTCTCTATAAACAAAGAACAGGTCTATCGTGGTATACCTGAGACGTTATACCACGCTCTTCCCTACCCCGCTCCTCCCGCGGTTATATGACATGATGTGACCTCGTGCGTAAATACGTTATGTTTTTTAAATTTCTTTCGTTATTCATATAGCCCGTAAAGACCATATACTTTTAACCAGTAACGTTACAGTAATTTTCTCATTCTTCTGTCTTGTTTGGTGTAATGTTTGTTCTATGCCAGATTGTGGATCGGTAAATGTAAATTTGCTTATGGGTGTTAGATTCTTGTAATGCCGCGGAAAAAGTTATTCGGTCGAAAAACTTCATCCGCTGAGGAAATAAGTATGAAACATTTGATTTCCTTTCTAATGAATTTCTTTAAATCTGGCCATGTTAGAATCGAAATAATCTATGTTCTGCCGTTGTGAAACTGTATTTTACAACGGTCGGTCGTTGTGGTGCGCAGGAATTGACCACTCAGGCCTTCGGCCTTCGTGGCCAATTCCTGCGCACCACAACTCTCAACCGTTGTAAAATACCGTTTCACAACGGTAGAACATAGATTATTTCTTAAATGCATACGTCAAAATTGGCTCAGTCTCAGGGTCATTTAAAGTTTTACATTTATTTTTAAAGGTTTTCTTTATTAACAGCATGGCTATTGGGTCAAATTTGAACCACAGAGGTCCGTTAGTTTTACAAAGTCTTATATAGAAAGAACTAAAAAACTATGTCAATTTTGTCTTTACTAGGGCTAGAAGATGGAGGACTGTTTCCGTGTTTGCGAAACCGAAAGTTCTTGTTCCTTGGGGACTCAACTGTTCGCCAGTGGTATAACTATGCGATGGAGAGCTGGAAGTGTGTTTCCTATACTGAGAAATGGTGGAAAGTAAAATGGCACAAACGTGCAGCCTGTAGAAACATTGAACACAATTTCACCGCTCACTGGCTACCGCACAGTCAACCATTCTTCGTGTTCGACCTGAGCAGATATACGAGGTTCTCGATAGCCCGGCATTTGGATGAGACAGGCAGTTCTGAACGAGTGGTTGCCATTATACACGTTTACTTACACACTAGCTTCTATCACCATTCAGTTTTTAAACGCAAAATCAGTATAATTAGAGAGAGCGTTGAGAACCTGATAAACAGAAATAAGTTTGCCAAAGTGTTTATCAAAGGTCCTCACACATTCGAGGGGGAAGGAAACGTGGGTGAGTTTGATTCGTCACGGGTATGTGATTATATTGGGTTGTTATATAGGCACATTTGGTTTGAAGTGTTTGCCGGATTGCACGATAGGGTTGTGTTCCTAGATAATGCTGACATTACGCACGCAAATGCAGTAGTAAGTATTCATCCACCAGATAAAGTAGTGGGTTCGATGGTATCCCAGATGTTAGCATATTTGTGCTAATAGAACTGTGTGAATATTATATTTACATTCGTCCCATTTAATTCCATTTAAAAATGACGTTTAATCAGTATAGACGCGATTTCTCGAGAGGGCGGGACGTGTGGAT
Organism: Gari tellinella; assembly: GCA_922989275.2. Taxonomy (NCBI): domain Eukaryota; kingdom Metazoa; phylum Mollusca; class Bivalvia; order Cardiida; family Psammobiidae; genus Gari; species Gari tellinella. The sequence goes on along the minus strand of OV277860.1, from coordinate 81,352,976 downwards.
ATCATGCGGAGAGTAGGCGGGGCTTATGGATCTGCTCTCCGCGAATCATGTTGTTGCGTTGCTTCAGTAGTGCGGGTTATGGCTGATTCTTTCAGAGTACACAACATTCATGTTAGCAACCTCTAATATGGATAGAAAATACATGCATACTAATAAAATGTTCATTTAATTTTAGAAATTACAGCAACTATAATGTAAATATAAGAAATGAACTGATTATATTCGGCGTTTAAGCGAAATAAACCACAGAAAATGATCGGCAAATTTACAATGACTAAATAGTGCGATTCACGGAATTTGCCGATCATTTTCTGTCGTTTTTTCTTAAGAAATGCATAACCTGCATTGGTAATGATCGTATGTTTTTGTTGGTTATGTTGTCTTTTCAACAATCATATGAACTGTGGCATGACAAAATCAGCCTTATTGCATTGCAACATTGTACAGACCAAGCACCGTTGTAATATCAGGCACTGTATCTGAGTTTGGTCTATACTGCCAAATACCGTATATAATACAGCTACACAAAATGCTGTTAACGCATGTAGATGTCAAACAGTGTAGATCAAGACCAGCCGCCGCGATCTACACTGTTTACAATTCAATAAGGCATGCTTTGTATTTACAATAATCTCATTACTTTGTATGTATTGTAGGATAAAGAACATTCATGTAATGTTTAATGCTGAAATAAAATGTATTGTTTTGTATATATACAGTAAAATGCCTCTTTTACGACCACTAATTTATGTTAATTATTTTCTCCATTAAGATATTTCTGTTTTACTTTCACCTTACTTTAAGTTGCCACCTGTCTTTCACGCAACCAATACACTGTCATTTTAGAGGTCGTAAAATAGGGGGTTTACAGTAGTATATATAAAAACATATTGAATTGTATTGAAAAAGTTGACAATCCGTTTACACCTTCACTATCATAGCCCAAGTAAATTGTCACTTGCAATCCGACGTAAGACCATAAGGATCAAAACTGTTTTAAATTAATTTTAAGGTTCTTGATTCAAACTAGCTACATGAAAAAAGTACGAGACATGAAAAAAGAGCATAACTGATTGACTCGTTTCACTGAACCTTAGCGACCAGTATCCACATCGGTTACAAACATTGTACCTGTAAAGAATACATATTTCCTTTACAAACAGTGTAGATCAGGATCAGATGACACCAATATGAGTCCTCTGATTAGGGTATGTATGGTAAGTCATCACGAACTGTATTGTTAAAATCAACTAGTAATATCTAAAACATGTACATAGCGGCGAAAACGTTATTCTTTCCCGTTTAAACGCAAACGAAACGCAAACGCATTGCAATAAAACGTGAAAATTTACAGCTTGTTGACAATTCTGACTATTTAATTTAAAATGAGTGGCAAACAGTTTGTAGCCTGATCAGACGCCACTGTACATGTACACTGTTTATAAATAACGCGTGTATGCTTCACTTACGGTTACATTGCAGTGGATAGTTATCTCATTGAGTCCTACAGTGGAGAAAACGTTATTCTTTCCCAATAAACGCGTTTACGCTAAAACTATCATTGGCAGTGCAAACAGTTTGGAACCAGATCAGACGCCGGGTAACCCGGCGTCTGATCAGGCTCCAAACTGTTTGCAACCAATCAAACATATGAATTATCAGAATTGTCAAAAAGTTGTACTTTTCTACGTTTTAGTGCTTTGCGTTTGCGTACGTTTGCGTTTAAACGGGAAAGAATAACAGATTCTCCACTGTATCGACGAGTATATGAGATTACAAATAATGTACATTCGAGCAAGTACACTTGCTCTAGGCAAAAAATGTAGACCCAGATCTGAGGTTGAAGTTTCAGTGCTAAATGGGTTAAAACCGTTGTTAACACGCTGGTATTTCTATGAACGTGTATTATGATTTACTGTCATTTTGACGTTGCGACATATGTATTGGTCATATTTGAGCTTTTGCTAAAATCTAACCAATCAAATGCTTTGGAACGAGCTCAGACTCAACTTAAACTCTCTTTACCCTTGGAACCAGATGGCGGGTTACTCGGCTGACCTCGCTATGTATTCTTTGCAATGGACATAGCAAACACGCCTTATTGAGAATGTCTTCTAAACAGCAGTTGTGGAATATATCGATAACAACTAACCTATTATACAAGGTGGTGCTTTAATAACAATCAAATGATGAATGATTTTGTATCATACACTACAGAAGACGTCATTTCCTTACAGTACACATGTTCCTGCTAGAACAATTATGTTTCAGCACGAAATAGAGCCAACGTCCGAGTAACTCGGCGTCTGATCAGGCTTCAAGTTTTATACCGTTCAGAAGTTTTTAAATCGTCAACAGTTTGAATTATATGTCATTTTCTTTATCTAGTTGCACAGGGTTGCAATAAATTGATAAAACAAATCCTAAGATTTCAAAATGTTCAATTTTTCAAGCGCGATATTCCGAATTATACCTTTTACCCATAGTCTGTTTTTAGTTTTTTAGACACGTGATGCTTAAAGCAGGTTGAAAGTAAAGCAGAATGCGCCTTAAGGCGCATTCTGCTTTACACTCAGCCTGTTTTAAGCTACAATGAACTGGGGAAAAAATCCGAAGATTTAGGAAAAATCCGGAGAAATGGCAGCCCTGGTTGCACTACATTTGTATTATGTTTCGATTGAAAAGTAGAGAATAGCGACGAAACAAAGATACAGTAAAACCTCTCTATTATAAGCATCTCTCTATCACGACGACTAAACTGTGTTAATTATTATGTGTTAAAGGCAAGCGACTGCTTAAAGCAAGGTGATAGTTTAACAGAAAGCTTCTTTAGGAGCTTTCTGTTTAACTACCACCTTGTTTTAAGCTCTCGATTACTTTTTATAAATCAATTAGCCTTCTTTTTAATGGTCGTACTAGAGAGGGTTTACTGCAATTTGAGGCTCAAGTTTTTTTTAAAACAGCCTTTTGCTTAAAGTCTTCAGTGCTGTGCTTTTTCATGTTATTCTTGTTGTTCAATTACATATAAATTGAACTGGTTTTGATTTCAAATTTGAATTTAGTACAGTGGAGAATCTGTTATTCTTTCCCAATAAACGCGTTTACGCTAAAGCTATTATTTGCAGTGCAAACAGTTTGGAGCCAGATCAGACGCCGGGTAACCCGGCGTCTGATCAGGCTCCAAACTGTTTGCCACCAAGATAAACAAGAATTATCAGAATTGTCCAAAAGTTGTTCTTTTCTACGTTTTAGTGCTTTGCGTTTGCGTACGTTTGCGTTTAAACGGGAAAGAATAACAGATTCTCCACTGTAATACTCTTTATGAAATATGGATATGAGTATCAAACAGTTTGTAACTAGGCAATTGAGTAAACTCAAATTTCTTTAACATTGTAAACTCATTCACCCGTATAGCATCAAATAGAAATCCAAATCTCTGTTTAGGTCGAGTCCATTTTTGAATATTAAGGTGTGATTATAACAATATATTGTAACTGACAAACAATGCAGATCCTGATTATTAAAGAGCTGTCTGAACATGTATTTACATTATTTTCATACATCACGTGCACTCTTCACAGGTTTACTGGTTGCTTGCAAATAGGTTGGATCCTGGTCAGACGCCGAGTAACGCGGCGTCTGATTAGGATCGAAACTGTTTGACACTGTTTTCATTTTTTCTTTAGTCAACACACCAGGTGCCCGTTTCATAAACAATCTTACGACAAAAACGATCGTAAGACTAATATTAAAAATACATTTAATTCCTGATGTCTCTATCTAATCCTGTCTTGTGACACCTCTTTGGAATCGTCTTGAAAAGACGATTCCAAAGAGGTGTCACAAGACAGGATTATATGGAGAAATAAAAAGAAATTGGTACTTTTATATTCTGACTTACGACAAAATTTGTCGTAAGATGTTTTATGAAACGGCCCCCTGGACTATAAGTTTGAGAAATAAAAGCAGTTTAAAGTTGATGACGTCAAAACACTGAAGGGCTTAAACCCTGGCAGGATATCGGCTGCTAACATGTCGGCAGATGTTATTTCTACATGTATAAATACATGCATATTTAACAATTGACTTGACATCGACAATAGTGTCAAACAGTTTGTTTGACCCGACGCCGAGTTACTTAGCACCTGATCAGGTTCCAAACAGTTGTAAAATGAAACTTCACTTGGTGTAAAGCAATCAGTAAAGGAGTTTACCCATTTGTGTCAACGATACAGGACAACGAAGACACACACTGTATATTCTGATCAGACGCCGCATGATGCGGCGTCTTGTCAGAGTCTACACTGTTTGCTGATAGGATTTCAATACAAATTTAGACCAGGCACTCCTAAGATTAAAAGGACTATTGCAATATATATGCATGGATGAATCCATTTGGCGCAAATGGGTTAAGGATATTTAGTTTGGTTTATCCATTGTTGTTATATCTTGAAGCGGATCTAAACAGTTTTTAAAGGAAATGAACAAAACAATAATCCAACGCTGATATTCGAGTAATAACTGATATGCAGTGGCTTCAAATGTGTCAGCTAAATAAATAAGGAATGCAAAACCTGTCTTAAAGTTGTATCTTGCTATAAAACGCACATCATTTATAGATGTTCAAATGTTCATGTTCGCCCTTTCCCTGTCAATGACATCATAAAGCGCATTTACCACTTGTACCATGTTTACCACTTGTTTTGAAAAACTTTGAAACGCTATTTGAAGACAAAAATATTGAAGCAGACGACGATTTGGCGGTGAAGGGGTACACACGTCACGATAATTTTGATCATGAAAGGGCTATGAGACTCATAGACGAATCCTAGCATTTCAGACACTGTTCACCAGCCGTATAACTCACCATCTTAACTACTTGTAAATATCAGTCAAGTGTCGGTTTGCAGAATATGTTTAGGTTTGCATTACACTATAATTGAATTCGTAGGTAATTCTGATATACGGGAGATAACTCTTTTCTAAATCAGCATTAGACATGAAACCGTCTTACAACCCTGTCATTCATTTCTCCGGATTTCTCCGAAATCTTCAGATGGTTCTTAATTTCTCTAGACATACTGATCTAACCGACATTCACAGTTGTCTGCTCCTACTCTTAAACTTTGGAATCTTGTGTGTTTCTTTACTTAGGAATATATAATATGGCTGTAAAACCGTTTAGAGCCAGCTCAGACGCCGCGATTATGTGACTTTTGTTTTGTTGCATTATTATGCTACAGTATAGATAGAGGTCGGCAGCGAAAGGGTGCAAGATATGATTCCTTAATTCGCGCGTGAAAAAGTGGAAATATTAGGATATAGTTTAGGAGTAACTTGTTGTAGCCCTGTACTATGCAGTATATTGCACTGTCTGTAGATAAAACACTATTTCCTGCATGTACAGTGGATTAACGTTATTCTTTTCCGTTTAAACGCCAACGAAATGCAAACGCATCAGAATAAAACGTAGAAAATGACCATTTTCGGCAATTTTGACTATATATTTTAATATAAGTGGCAAAAAGTAAAGAACCTGATCAAACGCCGGGTTACCCGGCTTCTGATCTGGCTCAGAAATGTTTGCAATGGAAAAAAGGTTAAGCGTAAACGCGTTCATTGGAAAGAATAACGTTTTCTCCACTGTATCGGTACGGTTTTACTAGAGTGTAGTTTACGCCATTCATCGCGATCCCAGGATGTTTCATACCAGAGTCGTTTCACATTTTAAATTGTCTCGTAATGGGATTTTATCTGGTAAGGTATTTGAAAAAGCTAAATATTAGAACTTTCTTTAAAATTAACTGTTGTTCTTCTGGAAAAATCATTAACCATAATTTAATATGTTGTAGATATTTAGCTTAAATCTTAGCGCCTTTTTTGTTTTGACAATATTTTTTTATGTGAAAATAATACCATAGACGTAAATTAAAACATGACAAACCAGGGGCCCGTTTCATAAAACTTCGTTCGACAAAAACGATCGTAAGTTAAAACTTTAAAATACATCTAATTTCTGATTTCTCTACCTAATCCTCTCTTGTGACATCTCTTTGGCATCGTCTTTTCAAGACGATTCCAAAAAGATGTCACAAGACATGATTACATGGAGGAATAAATAATAACTGAGACTTTTATAATCTTACTTACGACAACACTTGTCGTACGAAGCCTTATGATACGGGCCCCTGGTTATCATGCTTGTTTTCATATAAACATGTAGATCTTACCGAATATTGAACTTTAAATGGGACAACCTATAAAAAGAAATCCTAATTTGACCCTCATTTTGCAAATTTTGGGCGGTAGTGCATGTACAACAACGTATGATTTGTTTTGAATCTATTTATCCTTTACTGCCTGTCAAAAATGACAGAAACATGTTAAATACTTTTAGAAGTTCGCTCATGGGAGTAATACATTTTTAAATGAGTGTTTTTATTCCCCCGCAATTATCGCCTTGGTTGCAACCCACGCAATTCCCAAGAAGAGTGATTCTCAGAACTAGATAACATACTGCAGCAGGAAAAGGCGTTCCCGAAACTTGTCCCGCACGATGTGTGGATAGGTGAAGGAGAACACCCACGGTAGGGGATATGAGTACGATGGTCACGTGATGAAATAGGCCAAGATGGCGACTGTGCGTATGAGGTCATCCTGTGGTACGGTGTGTGAGATCCTCGTGTCCGGTACGCCTCGTTTAGCATATTTCGTAATTGTTCAACAGACTCCGTCAACATCTGAATATAGTTCCTAGCTAGTGACAGTGTAGCTATTTTTGACAGTTTTCTCACGGTCGGACCATTCGCGTATGGCATCACTTCTCTCAAAGCGTCCATGGCAACGTTAAGATCATGCATCCTTCGCCGCTCACGTTGGTTTATTTTTGTTCTGGTCTCAACAGTTTGCTTTTCCTGTAAACAACAAAAGAGCATTAATGTAAAGCCTCGAAGAACATCACTCACATACAATGTAGTAAAACGTGTAGTTATTAACTAAGCGCAGTTCCGCCTATACACTAAGCCATGATTAAACTTTGGAACACTGGAAAGGTCGACTGATGCGGGTAACAGTTATTAGGGTTTTGTTTTCTAAATCGACGAGTTGTCGACGATCGGATTGACAGGGAGAGGGATATTTTTATGTGCTGATAAACTTGTTTGTACTTCAAGAATAATTAATTCTCATTATAAACAACTAACAACTTAATAGCCATGAGTTAAGCAAAGAAATCGATGGGCTACGACACCAATCGATTGTGCGTTGGCTACCGGTCTTACAACATGTATTGTCTATAAGGTTTGACCTGTCGGTAAGCTATCTTTATCTTACGGAAACAACAAAACAGTGTATTGTAAATAAACCATTCAAGGATGACGCGAATTTGATTATATTATCTGCTAAAGATATCTACATTCGGTAATGGCTCAGTGGTTATGTGTCTGCGCTACAAACGTAAGGGTTATAGGTTCGATACCCGATAGAGTTAATTTTGTAATATTTCTTAATGTGTCTTTTTTATAACTTTTTTATGGTAGACACATACAAACCATGATATTCATGCAATTGTATAACATAAAGTGCAGTGAACTTGCCTTAGGAAACTTGGATAGAGAAGTGCGTATACAGTGGAGAAAATGTTATTCTATCCCGTTTAAACGCAAACGAAACGCAAACGCAAAAAAATTAACCATAGAGCATGACAATTTTCGACAATTTTTGCTATTCATGTAAAGAAAAACTTGCTGCTTAACGAAATACAGAAGTAACAAAGAGAGCTTTTAGCCAAAGAGTGCTTTGCATAACGTAATGTTATACAAATGCATGAATATCATAATTTGTATGTGTCTACCATAAAAAAGTTTTAAAAAAAAGACACATTAAGAAATATTACAAAATTAACTCTACCGGGTATCGAACCAATAACCCTTACGTTGGTAGCATAGGTACATTACCACTGAGCTATTACCGACTGTAGTTATCTTTATCAGATACTACATGTATAATCAAAATCGAGTTATCGTTGAATGGCTTATTTACAATACACTGTTTTGTTGTTTCCGGAAGATAAACATAGCTTACGGGAAAAGACGGAATATTCATAAACTGACAGGTCAAACCTTATCGACAATAATTCAAGTGTGTTGTTGTTCTATTCTGTAATTGCTTTTTAAAATTTGATAATTTATCTTACACGTAATTTATCTTAAAAGTTGTTTGTTGGTTAAATTTATTTTGTTAAGAAATATTTGTTTTAGTCGGTAAATAGCTTCTAACTAATGTTAAATATTTGTTATAAATGAAGTTTCCTGTATCAAACAGTGCAGACACATGATGTAAAGCCTGCGAGAAGGCGCATTCCCATCTTTGTCGGCGCTGTATTTCTCTTGCCAGCGAATTAAATACGAGCTGTTTATACATGTGTGAAATATCAGCGATCAGAATCGGGGGCATTTTCGAATATTGTCCAGGTCATTACTGTTTCCTTTTTCTACGTCGCTTATGAGAGTTTATATACAGTCAAATCTGTGTGAACCCGTTCACTGACATGACGTCATCAATTGTCTGATTTTATGTCTCAAAATTTAAATTAAGGTATCTTGACTTAAGAAATGTTGAAATGAGTGTAAGATAGCTTTGATCGTGAACAGACGCCTCGTAATGCGGCGTCTGCTCAGGAGCCAAACTATTTGCAAATTATTATTGTTCTCAGGGCAAGGCAGTGAAGGAATTAAGCTGAAGTAGCAGGGATTTCGTTAAACTCCATGATATCACTACTCATTAGAATCGTCTCGAAGAGACGATTCTGGTGAGTAGTCATACCCTAGGGTTTGGTTTTATAAAAAATACAGAAATGTTGCATTTGTTTAGTTTACTCACTCTTATCAAGAGCCCTGGAACTGTTTAAGGTGTGATATTTAGTAGTTTATCCATAATACATGGGTATTGTACACGCGTACATGTAAACAGCTCAACCTCTTAAATATGTCATACAAGTTCATATAGATTACATCGTGAAATTACAAATATGTTTAATGTGATTCGGTTACATTGTTTAAATTCTAACAATATCTTGTCATGTTGTAATATTTGTTTATATATTACGTATGTAACGAGAAGCATTATATGTTTAAGTTCCAATAAAACTTTGAATCTTGAAGAAATCTTGAATCTTGTTATATAGAAGCGACTGCCAAATGAAGGGAAACGGTATTACGAATAACTGTATTACTTCTGTCCCACATCAAGCTGCCACCTGTTTTGAATACTATGCTCTTGTGTATTCTGTCAACTAACAAACTTTTACTGAGGGAGTTTTAGTATCGGGGGTAAAAGCGTAGGGGTTACTTAGATATTCATCAACAGCATTAAAGGGGCAAAAGTTTAAGCTCATATATCATTTTCGAAAATGCAAACTTTTTTTTTAAAATTAAAAGTGTGAATGCATGTAAAGACTATTAAGAACAGAATTAACAAAAACCAAGTCACTAGGTGCAAAAACTGCCATAGTTGAATGAATTCAAGCGGGCATGTATCAAACCCCCGGTTTTCAACGTCCATTGAGTTTTCACACAATGTTGCTTCCTATTTTTTCAATGGTTCGTTTTACAACTGTTTCAATATATTGGGTTTATAACTGTATTTCAAAGTAAAAGTAAATTGCACATTGATATAAAGATCAATGAAGTTATGCCTCAAAGACGTCATCTGTGCGTTTGGTTATTTGCAAGATGGTCAGGCCAACGCCATGCTGCGGCGGAGTTTTGCGTTAAATGTAGCAAGAGCGTCGTCGGTAGGTTGTGGGAGTTGTACCTGGACACCGGGAAGGTAAGTTGGACACACTGTCAAGGTGGTTGGAGGGCCACACATGCGCTACATGACCGATGTTGGCACTTATAGCATGACTCGATTCACTCGTTACGGATAACGGTGTTTATAAACAGATGTACAGTTGCTTGATCTCTGTTCAGGTCGGAAAAGGTCAGGCCGCGTATGGGTTGACATTTCATACAACGGTTGCATTGACCTTTATGTCATTAGGAACTCGCCTCTGGTCAGTTTTTGGTACAGGGGCTAGGCCCTAGACGCCATAGTGCGCGCATAAGCTGACGTTTTGGACTCAGGCCTCACCCCAACAAGCCACAATGCTCGTCCGTACCGAACATATATGGTGGACCAGTATATGGAACAGGAAGGCATGGACTTGCCAGCAAGTTCACCAGACCTCAATGCCAAGGAGATGCGACAGCGCCTGATATCCGTTCGAAATCGGTTCCCTAGGGCTGTCGAGGAGCTAACAGACATGCTTATTAAAGCATGGCACATAATACACATGTACCTATTGCAGATATCTGCAAGTCAATTCTTATCTTTTCCTGCAGATGTTATAACATCATTAATATATGATACTAGCTATTATTTAAGAGAAGAACAAACAAGGTAGGTATCTTGGTTATGTTGTTTTTAACCCCTACCCACCTTGTCTGGCACACGGATTTTTCAGGGCGGTTGTGTTTTAAAGAGAGCTATGATATCGTTATCTAATTTTTAAAGAGAAAAATACTCTACAAGGTAGTAAACATTTAATGTCATGTGATACTGTTCAAATATCTATGAATAAGATTACGTTTATATATTTGTTTTACACTATACACTTGTCCTTTTATTTGTTTTGTTGATTATAATGGCTACATTGTTGTTTTGGATAACAAATTACTACATTCTGAATTACTAAAAGGTAAATATGTAACGTTGCTTAACGTTGTACATGGAGGTAACTTGTAATGATACTCAGGTTTTTGCCTTATTTATACCGCATCCTCTTATATATCCAATCTTCCTGCATTAATAAGTATTACAAAAATCTGAATAGAGAAATTCCTTCTAAATTGGACCTCAAAAATGCTCTTGAGTTTAAGTTGTTTTAACGGACATGAATATCATCTTTCCCACTGTATATAGGAGGACGGAGTTAGTGGTGCATGTTTTATGCTCGTTAAACATGGTGCCTCAATGTATACACCGTCCCCTCTCAATAACGACACCAAATTGGAGACAAAAATTGTTAGTGTTGTTCGCAGGGAGTCGTTATTCGGAGGGAACTTGGCTAACATTTGCAAACAGATTCAATCCAAATCAGACGCTGAGTAACGCGGCGTCTGATCTTGATTCAAGCTGCTTGTCACTCGTCATTTAGTTTTTTTCTGTCAAAATATCGATTGTGTAACTTTGAGAAAAACAACAGACGACAATTTTAAGGAGACGACATTGCAGTCGTGAATATGTTAGACATAACTATTTTGTTTAGAGAACTACGATAAGGGTCGTTTTAAGGAGGGAGTTGTTGTTGGGAGGGCCGTTGTAGAGATGGAACACTATACATGTAGTCTTATCTAAAAAGCTTACTCCTGTACAATCAAATGTATTATCTTCATTCCAGGTGGTGACGGCTTAGAGATTATAGTCGGTGTATGGCATAGAACAGTGCATGTGCATACAGTTGACATTACAAGTAATCTACATGTAACAGCTGCTTAACCCAAAGCAATAATGTAGGCCTATCAGTGGTTGATATACGAGGGCTGTCCCAAAACACCGTGGACAAATATTTTTTTTGAAGAACCCGACGTATTGTTTCTATGATTTTTTTACTAATGCTATTTCAAACATTTTCACATTTGTAGAAAAAAGAATGAGGCTCATTAACAAACTTGACCCTTACTTATTAGCAAATATAAATTGCTGGTTAGAATGTGCGGCGCACGCAAAAATCTTACAGGTAGATTTAGAGATGTGCATCTTTCAACCTCCTACAATGCAACTTTGAGCTTCAATTCGCGCGAAATTGCGTCATGAACGTTGACGTTGCTATGTGTGACGTCATCCTGGAAAATATCATTAAGGTAGCGGTATTTTGAAAACTTCGATATAGTTATCGCGTATGGTACTGTGTTCTGAAAACGCTAGAAATGACGACGTCAAAGGAAAGTGCGGAGCAGCAAAATGTTATAGAATACTGTGTTAGGTTAAATATGACCCCGACACAGACGTTTAAACAACTGCAATCATCAGAAAAGTATAAATCAGCTTCTTGTTCTCTGATCTTCAAACAGCAAAAGCGTTTTTTCAGAAGGAAGGATTGAAAATTAGTTTACAAAGACGGGACGGCCGATATGAATTGACGACTTCATTGTAGAAAAACGTGAGAAGCGTCATCAATGGTGATCAGCATCTTGCGGTGATAAAAATTGTTAAAATCGTCGGGTCAGCAACTCGTCTTTAATTCGGATTTTGCTTGAGAAACCAAACATCTTGAAAGGCTATACTAGGTGAATGTCTTGCTTGCTAAGTGCAGAAAAAAGAAAGACATGACCAGGTTTGCAACGGTATGCGAGAGAGCAGGCATTTCTCAACAAATTCATCGCACATATTGTTCGCATGCCGCATTGCGATACGAAAGAAGAGACCAGAGGGTTCATTGACAACCTTGAATTTCAAGTTGAAAGCATCATATTCCACCAGGATAACGTTCGGTTCCACACTTCCCAGTATACACAATTCAAAATTGCCGTGGTGGGTTTTTCGAAAGCATGAACATGTGCCATACATCACTGACATAGCCCTATCAGATTTCGTCGTATTTATATGCCTGAAATCTCAGTTACTATGACTTAAGTTTGAAAACTTTGAGAAGCTGAAACAAGAAACATTGAGAGGGGGTTGCACGGGTAGTATGTTTCAAACAACTCTGCGCTAGCCAATTTCTAAGATAGTGCGTTAAAAATTCACACAGGCTTACTTAATCCCTATGTTTATAAACCATGACGAGCGTTTGTCTCTGCTGTTATAAATATCAATTTTATTACGAAAGTCTACGATGTTTTGGGACAGCCCTCGTATTACCGAGTTACAGTTTGCTTTAGAATACAGGTTAATCAAAAATAGGTTATCCTTCGGCGATGCCATTAAAATAATTTCCAACCGTTAAAACCTCATATACCGTCGCAAGTTAAAATAATATAGAGACCTATATTGAGCATCCATCCGTTTAAAAACGTCGCTGCCAATTTATTCGAGAGGTTTTACCCCTTCACCGTTATATGTCGTCTGCTTCAATATTTATGTCTGCAAGATCGTTTCAAAATTCGATTTAAGAAAGTAAGACTGAAGAAATATCGAAACGAGCGTCAAACAGTTTGATCAGACGCCGCGTGACGCGGTGTCTGATCAGCATTCAAACTGTTTTCAAAGTCGCTTTACAGCACCATTGGCAATAAAACAGTTACAAACGTTACTGCGATCTTGTGTTGGGTTCGTAAAAGTAGGCCTTAAGTTAATTAGCTATCTATAGATAGCTGATAGATATATGTAGTCCAATGGTTACAGTTGGGAAAACGTTATTCTTTCCCAATGAACGCGTTTACGCTAAAACTATAATTCCCAGTGCAAACAGTTTGTCAAAACGTTTTCCTTTTCTACAATTTTGTGTTTTGAGTTTGCGCTCCTTTGCGTTTAAACGGGAAATAATAACGTATTCTCCACCTTTTAATATAAAGCAGGGTTACCCTTACCCTGTTTGTACACTCAGCATTAACCCCACAAATTATCGTTATTATGTATCGTTTTCTAAATTATGTTGTCTGCAATTTTATGCAAATTCAAAGGTTTAAAGATTTAACTAATAAAGTATGAACATTTTGACACGAGGGCAGAACAGTTTATATCCTGATAGATCAAGCGTCGCGTTTATTTCTGACCGTTTTAAGCTTACTCCTTTCTTGAATATAATTATTTACAAATGTTACCTGTGGATGACTAGTAATAATTATGATTTGCAAGTACAAATGTACTGTGGTTCTACGTAGGGAAACTGAGTATAATATTTAAGCTATCATCTGCTAGAATGTAGATCATATTTTTTATTGTACATGTTCATGACTGTATAAAACGGAACTATTTTCTTAAATAAACATAACATAACAGAAAAGAACATAACATAATATTTTATTTGGTTTAAGCACAACAGCTCATCACCATACATACATACATACATAAAAATATAAACATTGCATGCGTTGAAAATAATCAACTTATCATGTTTGCAACATGGCAAAAAATGAAAGAGTGAAGAAATGAACATTTTAAAACACCAAAGAGTTTATCACCATATCTAACAAAACTAAAAATATATTAAACGTTAAAATGCGTAAACATGGAATAAAAGGTAACACATCACTAAATGCAATGTAGGTTTAATCAATTGCCACATAAATACGCATTTTGACACCTTTCATTTCTTGCTAAAATGTAGAAAAAGTGTATATTATAGTAAAACAAAAATAACTTGTACAGTGGAGAATCTGTTATTCTTTCCCGTTTAAACGCAAACGTACGCAAACGCAAAACACTAAAACGTAGAAAAGAACAATTTTTGGACAATTCTGTTAATTCTTGTTTATCTTGGTGGCAAACAGTTTGGAGCCTGATCAGACGCCGGGTTTCCCGGCGTCTGATCTGGCTCCAAACTGTTTGCACTGCAAATAATAGTTTTAGCGTAAACGCGTTTATTGGGAAAGAATAACACATTCTCCACTGTAGGAGTCAGCCTTTCAGATAAAACTATAACTTCAGGCACCGTCTTGAACGAGCATGCAACATTTCCGTCAATACAGTAGGAAAGATGATATTCGTGCCCGTTTGAAAAAAAATAAACACAAGCGCGATGCTGTGAAATACAGGAAATGCTGACGTTTTATTTCTATCTCAGAGGCAAGTAGTTCGGAACCAGAAAAGACGCCGAGTAAGTTTGCCTCTAACCAGGCTCAAAACTGTTTGTCACGTAGATTTAACTGATTCGTCATCAATTTAAAGTTGTCATTTCCTCGTTTTATGACATTGTATATGCGTTTAGTTTTGCTTAACCCATTACCCCGTAGCCTTTTTTCTAGTTTTGAAGACAAGTTACCACTTAAAACAGGTTGAAAGTAAAGCAGAATGCGCCTTAAGGCGCATTTTGCTTTACTTTCAGCCTGCTTTAAGCTACTCTCTGTTAGAATGTAGACAATTATTCTTATGATACATATTCATGGATTTACAAATTTGAGCTATTTTCTTCTGTGGAGGAATCAATTAAAGGTGTACAAATGCGTATTTATAGGGTAATGGGTTAAACTGACAGGAAGATCGAATTCCACACTGTATATAGGAGAGCCGGTTTGGTGAACCATGCCTTTATCCCTTGACCCCATAGAAGTGCCTTTTAGGGCATGTAATTTATTATTGTACTGAAGAAGATAGCTTCAATTTATATAGTCATAAACACGTACCATAATAAATAGTTTCTATATCCTATCAGATGGAAGCTTAACGCAGATTGAAGATGTATTCTGCTTTACTTTCAACCTACTTTAGTGATCCCCTTAAGAAGCCCTCTGATCAGAGTCTACAATGTTTGTCATTTTGAAATATATTGTTAAAATCAACCCTAAATAGTCAAAAATGGACTAGACTTTTTTTGAAACCGGAATTGTCCATTAAAGGTTTCAGGGGTGAATGAGTTAATCAAATGTTTACCTTTCCATCATTGTTTCCGGTGGTGCTTATATTTAGATGTTCCTCATTTCCGTCTTCGATAACGTCACTAGTGTTATAGGCCTTCTCGTCATCAGATGACATTGTGACAGACACTCTTGTAGACAATTACAAATTATTGACTTGGACCTTCAGTGGTTTCCGAATGTGTCCAAACACTCGACTGCATATACCATTTGTTTTAGTTGATCATATAATAAATATACTTGGAAATGTCGTTCCCTTTTGATACGCGAAATGACATTAAAAGATTGAGTCAAAGAGGTAATTTCAAAATGCCTTGTACTACGTATTCACTATAATTGTTACGAAAACCTTAACACTAAATAATAATAGAAGTTGATTTACTGACTGCAACATTAGTCAGTTACACGTCCAGTTACATATTGAGACAGACGGGAGCAGTGCTTTGTCATAGCCACCCAATTGAACTTGGAATAAACAACTTCACGTCCAACGCTTGCGTGTTTCATTCGTTCTACTCAAGGCAGCTGGGCGGACCATTCAAACACGGACAAGACGAGTGACCCCAGTGGACATTGACTGTCACAGACCATGTCGTCTAGGTCAGAAATTACTAATTAGAGCTCGCGACAACACTGCAGGAGTACCGACTAAACACCAATTAAAGGATGAAAGATTAAATATGTTTACAAGTGCGTTCAACTGTTGACAGCTTTGTATGGTATGGAGTGACAAAATCTGTTTAGCGTGATAGCAACATCCCAATTAAAGTCACATTCGAGTGTTGAAGTCAGATAGGTTAACATCAACTAGCAGTGGCAACCTTTAAGTTTAAATCGAAAGAAAGCACCGGCCTCCAGATGTACGTCTTTGATTCCCATAGAAAGGGTACTCCTATACAACTGTCATAACCCGACTAACACATCCACTGTCATATCGTCTGCTTGCAGTTACGTCGTCAGCTTTATTCTTAAGTTTAGAAATTTAAGCAGTTTGACTTTAAAGTATCTATATGAGTGCCAAACAGTTTGGGTCGTGATCAGATAATTCAAACTGTCTGCAGATTTACTTTTGTCGTACTTGGCAGTTAAGAGTTTCAAGAAAAGTGATAAAAAATTAACGCTGAACTTGCTATGAAATACCGTTTGTATTTGTAGAAGCTTAATTAAATACGTGCGAAAAGCACTTTCATCCTATTTAGATACCAGGAAGATCGAACAGCAGGGCTGCCATAATTCGATCATAAAAATCCTAAGACTTCCAAATGTTCAATATTTCAAGCGGGTTTACGTATAGCAGGTTGAAAGTAAAGCAGAATGTGCCTTAAGGCACATTCTGCTTTACTTTCAACCTGCTTTAAGCTAACAATCGCTAGGATAAATTCCGAAGGTTTCGGCAAATTCCATAGAAGTTGCAGACCTTGAACCGTATATTCTGTTAATAAATCTATGAGGTAGACGTTATTCTTTTTTCCACATATAAAACCTCTCCATTACGACCCAAGATACGAACTTCGAGACTAGATGATTGTATAAATACAAGTGACAGTTGAAACAAGCTGACAGTAGCACGGAAATTTCCTGTAGGAACTGTCTGTTCAACTTTCACCTTGATTTAAGCAGTCACTTGTTATAAACACTTAAAACGTAACGCAATTTTGGCCGTTATAGAGAGGTGGTCGTTATAGAGAGGTGGTCGTTATAGAGGGTGGTCGTAATAGAGGGGTTGTCGTAATAGAGAGGTTTAACTGTATTTAACAAGACTAAACAAACTAAACTAAAAGCTTTCTGCATCAGCAAATGTACAACATTATATACCAACTTCAAAAAAAGAAACTCAGTATTTCCCTTAATAACTAAACATAACATAACATAAAAAAATAAAATCTTTATTCGGCATAAAATTGCACAAAGCACATACTTATATAGCCGTACATGTATATAGCAGAAAAACAGATGTATTTGACAAATTAAAAAATATGTTATCCATAGCTAAACAGTTAACTACATTCACTGACGTACCCCGAATATCCTGATCTAAAGTGTTAATCGCTCATTTCTATAATAAATGACGTCACGGCAGTGTAGGGGTTAAGGAGACATGTATATTCACTGTGTGCAATGCACAATACACTTATCGATGTTAAAGTCTGTAATCAAAATTAACATTTCGCAATAGTACACGGGATATGATAAGGCGCCAAATTGTTTGATACTTATATGCACCGCTGTCATTTGAGATTTGTTGTAACAAAGAAAACCCCGTGAAACCCGTGCAGTCCGTTACTTCAGTCAAGTGGAATGACATATATCGTGATTCATACAGATCTAAACTCATTGCAAAATTACCATATTTGAATCACATTGTTAGCAATGTAGATCTAGATAGAAATTGCAAAGTTGATGAAGTAGTTGATAATTTTTCTTCAGTTATTTGTGAAATTACAGAAGGGTTATTTAAAAATGAGACCATTATAAACGAAAGCAGACAGCATTTTAGACAATGTGATTCAAAGTATTGGTTCGATAATGACTGTCATGTTGCTAAACAGAAGTACAAGGCCGCATTATATAGATTTAACAGTGAAAGGACATATGAAAATAGAATTGAATTGTGCAATTTAAAACAAGATTATAAGTCTCTCATAAGAACAAAAAGGAGAGCGTATAAATACAAGAAAACAAGGGAACTTGAACAAATGAAACATTCTAAGCCCCGAGATTTTTGGAGATATTTCTCTACTCGAAAAAATTCTACTGCAGACAGTGTAGATCTAGATATCTCTGATTTTCATAATTATTTTTTAAATATGTTTAACGACCTGAATGATGTAAATATTGATGAAGCTGAGAATTTTAACCAGGCTCATGATTTCGATGAATGTAGTCAAATTTGTAGTGAACTTGATCAACCAATTACAGTACAAGAAGTGACGTCTGCTATTAAAAAGCTGAAAAGAAATAAATCGAGTGCTCCTAGTGATTTTTTGATAAATGAGTTTTTTATTGAAACTGCAGATATTATTGCTGGTCATATAACAGATTTGTTTAACATAGTTTTTAATAAGGGATATTTTCCTTCAAAATGGTCACAAGGATTTATTGTACCGTTACATAAAAAGGGAGATAAAAACGACGTATCAAATTATAGGGGTATTACTTTAATGAGTTGCTTAGGGAAATTATTTACTAGTGTTTTAAACGCGAGAGTTGTTCAGTTTTGTGATGAATTTGACGTTATATCTGATGCGCAGTTTGGTTTCAGAAAAGGACGCTCAACAATAGATGCTATGTTTCTATTGAAAAATATAATATATCAAACACTGAATAGTAAGGGTAGATTGTATTGTGCTTTCGTCGACTTAAAAAGGGCGTTCGACTCTATAAATAGAAATGCACTGTGGCTAAAATTGTATAGACAAGGTATTAGTGGGAAACTTCTTAGGATAATGCGTGCAATGTATGCGTCGGTGAAATCATGTGTTAAACACTGCAATTCCCTTTCAGATTTCTTCGATATATCGGTGGGCTTGAGACAAGGGGAGACAAATTCACCGATAATGTTCGCACTTTTTATTGAAGACCTTGAATTATACATGCAGGATAGAGTAAATAGCGGACTTTCTTTTTATGATTTGACCCTTATACTCCTTCTTTTTGCAGACGACATGATTGTATTAGGGCATTCCCCAGAAGATTTACAAAATAATTTGAATAAATTAGAAGAATATTGTGACAAATGGGGTCTAGAAGTAAATGTGAATAAAACAAAAATTGTTGTTTTTAGAAAAAGGGGCGGGCTATTAGGAAATGAAAATTGGTTGTATAAAAATGAAATAATAGAAATAGTGAACAATTTTAATTATCTTGGCGTAGTGTTTAATTATACTGGTACTTTTGTTTTAAACAATCAATTTGTTTATGGAAAGGCACTGAAGGCTATGAATGTATTATTGTTAAATATTAAAAAGTTTGAACTTAAGCCTAAATTATGTTTACAGTTGTTTGATGCTTTTGTGTCTTCAATTTTGAGTTATGGATCGCCTATTTGGGGATTTACAAAGTCAAAGGATCTAGAACGAATCCATTTAAAATTTTGTAAAAATATATTAGGAATAAAACTAAGTGCTTGTAACAATGCAGTATATGGGGAATTGGGTAGATTCCCATTATATGTAAATAGATATGTAAATATTGTTAAGTATTGGTTAAAAATCCAATCTTCGGATAACATTATCATTAGACATGTATACCAGCGTACATTAGATGACTGTGAGAATGGTATGAAGAACTGGGCTACATGTGTAAAGAATTTGTTATCCGAACATGGATTCATGTATGTATGGCAGCAGCCTTTTCATATTGTCAATGACAAAGTTTTCTTATCATTATTTAAGCAAAGAATACAAGACGCTTTTATTCAAAAATGGTTTACCGATATTGGAAATAATAATAAGTTGTCTTTATACAAGGAATTGAAACTGTCCTTTGGTTTCGAAGACTATTTACATTTTATTACCACAAGAGAAAACCGTGTATTGTTATCTAAGATTCGAATCTCGGCCCATACTTTAAAAATTGAAACAGGCAGATATTCTAGACACAGATTAGAAAGACATGAGCGTATTTGTATTTTTTGTGACAAACATGCAATTGAAGATGAATTTCATTTTGCACTTGAGTGCCAGGCCTATAATCAAATAAGAAGAACATATATTAAACCATATTTTTCCAATAGACCTAGTATGTTTAAATTTCTACAGCTTTTGAATTCTTCAAAAGGAATTATCTATCGATTTTCAAAATATTTATCGGAAGCGTTTAAGCTCAGAAAAAGTTTGAGTATGACGTAGACTCATCCTCGAGGTTTTTTCATATTCTGAAATTTAAAAATGATATTTCAAAGTATATTGATTGCTAGGTTATAATGAATATAATATGTGAAATGTTTGTATGTATCTATCACATGTACCGATTATTATGTATTGTGAAATCATATTTGTATTGATGAGAAACTGTGTATAGTTTAAATCAATAAAATTATCTATCTATCTATCTATCTATCTTATATTGGATTCTTTCCAAATACATAAAATATGAATTTACAAGATCAATCAACTTACACTTATTGGTTTGAAAACTATCAGAAGAAAACACTATTGTATCAGACGATAGTCTTTCTTTATGACGGATAAAGTCAAAACTATATTTGAACTCTTTCCCAGTCTAACCCCGAAAGCAATTGTAAGTTCAAAACAGCTTGGATCCTGACCAGACGCCGCGACACGCGGCGTCTGATCAGAATCCAAACTGTTTGACACTCATTTCAATATCTTTTAAGTCAAAATACCTGCAAAAGATTAAAAATAAGGGGTGAAATTGGCCCTATGTCAAGTGTTCACAAAATTTCCACAGTTGGTAGATAGGTATGTGGAATAAGAAAAAAACAATATTATTTTTTCCATATTCACTTCCATGTTGTCATAGCAACCAAATGCAATGTACTTATAATAACATGAAAATGGCTTATTTTTTCGAATTTTTTATCATATCAATAGGAAAACATAGTATTTGAGCACAATTGATATAATGATATTCAAATAATGATAATCATTTTTTTAAAAAATTAAAATTGATAGAGAAATATGTATGTTGCTATAGCAACCAGCTATCAGAAAATCTCCAAATGGTGTTTTTCCCATATTTTGGAACATTTTCTCTGATTTTGGCATAGGCGCCACTCCTCGACCAAACATATAAATATAACAAATTAATTATTTTAAAATAAGAATAACAAATAACAAAATGTACATTTGGTCGAAGGGTGGCGCCATAGAAAAAAATCATCTTTCTGATTCTTATTTTGTTAGTTTTTTTTACATGAAAAACACAAAATCATAGTCAATAAATGCTTTATTTCTAAAAGAACTCGGTCTTTTATTAACAAAAATCATATGTATACGACAATAAAATGTCTTCTTGTATCACAAGCGTGTTTTAAAGAAACAAGAAATATCTTTAAAAAAGATATTCGGCGGAATGTGTGGTTGAACTAAGGCTATATAGATGAAATTGGGTGTGCAAAATTAAATGAAATTGAGGTTTTCAAAGAATTGTAATATCTAGGATTGAAAAGCAAAAAAATTGAAACAGCAACTTTTATTTAAAATGCAAAACTATCATGTACAGAAATGCAAAACAGAACAATAATTTAACTCATATCCTAGCTACTGGTAGGAGATCCTCACATTAATCTATTGTTCTATATATCAAACGTCATTCATAGAATTTCTTGAAACAAACTATAGCATACACAAATGTACAGATACAACAGTCTGCTGAACTTCGACTGCAACTCTTGTAAATAATGATGAAACAACACGATTGTGTTTAACTCACTTGAGGCCATTAATTTTATATATAATATTGCTTTAAATGTATGGTAAATGTGTACAAATAGTTAACAATTCAAACGAATTGGTAGTTAACAATTACAAAACACCTAGCTTCCTCTGTATATCTATAAAAAGATTTTAGATGTCATATCTTAAAATAGAAGTATAATTGCATCATCCCAGTGGTAGTGAAACAGTGCAGTCTGTATCTCTAAATTTTACACTCACAGTTCACATCATGTAAAACTGTAATTGGACATAGACCAGCCTACAGGGCTCCAGATAAGAGGGAGTAAACTAAACAAATCACATTTTTTCACTCCTTTCAGCACCAAACCCTATGGTGTTACCACTCATTTTTTTTGTCTCGAAGAGACAATTCAAATGTATAGTGACACCACAGGGTTTAATGCACAAATAAAGATTTTAAGTTTTGAAATAATTCCCTTATCTGGAGCCCTGGCTACTATCCAATCAGACTATTCAGTTTCAACAGGTGCTCTTAATTCTAAATTTCTGATCAAATATAATTGGTTGAAATGTGTGGCCAAATAGAAAGTGTGACTAAATAGAAACCAGTCAGCTCCGCCGAAAAAACCCGACATTTGTTTAAATATGATAACGCCGTCGCAGTGAAGGGGTTAAAGACGCTGTCCAGTGCAGACGACACGTTTGCAATGAGAGGGATGAACAGTAGGACACGGAGCAGATAAACAGGGAGGACAATATGTTTATCCACGAGGCGTCAAACTCGGCGATACCAGCATTGATGCATTCAGTCACTATCCATTAGTACTGCAGTAACGGCTAATTGCGTGTATAATTAGCTAGAAGACAATTTAAGCTCCAGAAGGCATCGCGTTGAAATCGAATGATAAAGACTTGGTGACGAGTCACGTATACAGATGTTAGCAATTTAATGGTACAGTGATTGACAGGTGGAAATATTGAAGAAGTCAAGTACAGAAGTGCCGTCCAAATATTGATATTCCCTTGGGATATTGTTTTCTATGGAGTAGAAAGAAACAGTAGCATTAATTCTCTTTCATTGCCTAATTTAAATCTTAACTTCCTAACAATGTTTACTGGTATCTGCAAAAAAGTTGTATTGTGATCAGACGCCGCGTAAGCTGCGTCTTATCAGGATCCAAACACTTTGACGCAAATTTCAATATTTTTAAAGTAAATACATTTTAACCTCAATTTAAATTTGAGAAATAAAGGCAGTCGACACTTATTAAAATTCTATGACGTCATGGCTGTGAATGGACTGAATGTCTCTTTTATCCTTTAGCAAACGAAAACTGATCTGCTAAAATTTGCCGTCTGCAATGCTATGCTAAATAAATACCGATATGAATGCCAACCCGTTTGAATTGTGATCGGTTTTCAAAGTCGACTTTAGTCGCGAACGGCATTGAAAAGGTTAACACTTATTTATTTATTTCAAGGTTAATCCATCAGGTATGATGAGTTTACTTGATTGTAAATATAGTATTTGTCTATTCTAATTTTGTTTAAGCATATATACCTACTTTCATGTGAAGCGCTTTTGAACGCATAACTTTTATGTGAAAAGAGCGCGAGTTTAATCTGATATAATAATAATAATAATAATAATAATAATAATAATATTAATAATAATAATATCAATAATAATAATATAATAATATTAATAACTAGACATATCACTAAAGGCGAGTGATACCCCAACTCAAAACTATCCTGTCACAAACCCAACTTCATGTCATAGATACCAAGTAAACATTTGACCTTCATCTTTTTTGAAAATTTCAAGTTGAAAAGGGGCATCATTCTGATAAATGTGTAAGAGTTATGAAACATTGAGATAAGCATACCAACATAACACAAATAATGTGTTTCAAGTTTGTAGACAATATCATAACTAGTTTTCAAGAAAATGGCATGTCCAAAAATTCAAATTAAAAAGGGGTATAATTCTGTCAATTTGTGAAAAATGCAACTTTGGAAATCTTAGGATTTTTCATGCCAACTTATGGAAGCCCTGCTTACCATTTTCAAATGGTGTGTATAATTATATGTATTGGTCTGCATAGGACAACAGCATTTATTTCAGTGTCAATAAACGCTTCGGATGCATCTGCAATTTACTAAATACTGTGACACTTCTTATTGCAGTGCAATACGCTGACGGCTTGGTGTGCTACAAATGCAAGAGTGGGATTTG
This sequence comes from Gari tellinella, assembly GCA_922989275.2. Taxonomy (NCBI): domain Eukaryota; kingdom Metazoa; phylum Mollusca; class Bivalvia; order Cardiida; family Psammobiidae; genus Gari; species Gari tellinella. The sequence continues at coordinate 81,328,818 of OV277860.1, read as the reverse complement.
CGGCTACAAGGTCCATTGGGAAACGGAGACGTGTGGAGGATCGTGCTATAAAAATGTTACAGACAATGTTTCTGACAGTAACAGGGCTGCCATAAATTGACATGAAAAATCCTAAGATTTCCAAAGTTACATTTTTCAAGTGCGATTTTACGAATTGTACCTTTACCCCATAGCCTGTTTTTTGTTTTATTGACAAGCGACTTCATAAAGCAGGCTGTAAGTAAAGCAGAATGCGCCTTAAGGCGCATTCTGCTTTACTTTCAGCCTGCTTTAAGCTACCATGTACTGGAAAAAAATCCGGAGATTTAGGAAAAATCCGGAGAAATGGCAGCCCTGCAGAAAGCTTAAATTGGTTTTCTAACATTTCACCCAAATAGGCGAGACACCCCGATTTTATAATTAGTTTGGATCCAAATCAGACGCCGTGAAAGTCGGATTCAGATTCGGATCTAAACTATTTAACACTCATATCGATATCATACTACAATAAATATGAATTTGAATTGACAATGCAGACAAACAGTATTAAAGCAGGCGGCAATATTGCGGTCAAGCAGGCAAATTATGCGTTCAAACAGTTGAAGCTGACAAAAGCAATCGACAGCGAAAGTTAAGGTGGTCGCATTTCTGAATAGGTGATAAATCCTCACAGCATATCTATAGGTGCATTCGGAGTATTAACATCGGAGAAATCGGCAACATTTACTGCCGATCGTATGCCAATGGTACCAATATCTGCCCATAGGAAATGCCAATGGCAGCTTTCCTTTTTGCACACGATCTAGAGTATAGGTAGATCTAGATGTGATGTGCAAATGCGCGCGCGCATTCAATTAAACATTCGACCAGCAAGTTCTCTGTCGACCGACCCCAGTAGGACAGTTAAAAAACTTAATTAAAATTTATACAAACGTTATTACACGAAAATATACTTTGGTCGCTTTAATTTGATAAACATTTTATTTACTATTTGATTTCCATTACCGTTCGTTGATAAATGGTACCGAATAGTGCTAACGACAAACTATGGTACCAACAGTATGGTACCAACAATGTTAATAATCCGAACATTGCTACGTAGAGCAACACAGAAGTAAAATGTTACTCTTTCGTACCAAACGCGTTTGAGCCCAACACACTATCATGGCGTCTGAAAACAATGCGTCAACATTTACAAAGGACAGATAGGTTCCGTTTAACACCTTTACTGCCTTACCTAGAGTACAATTATTGTTTGCAAACAGTAGGAATTCTGATCAGACGCCGGTCAGTCGCGCCGTCTGATCAGAAATTAAGAATCCTTACTCGTTTCAATATTTCTTAAATCGAATAACGTGAATTTGAAATAAAAGCAGACGTCAAAACTTTAAAATTGAAGACGCCATGGCAGTGAAGCGATTAACTTGCTAAACTCTTGCTGCTTAATCAATTGTATTTGCAAACAGTGTATAACGCAACAAACGCCAATTAATCGAATAAGCTTGTGATCATCGTCAAAATTCTTTGACACATATTTAATACCTGTTTAGTTAAAACGATCAAATTTATATACATACAAAAAGGTTGAACAGACGGTGATATAGTGCTAAAGGTCAACCAATCCAACCATAGCAAAGAGTATATTCGCTATGTACATGTACCTGTAAAAAGTCAATTGTACAATGCAAACACTAAGACCCAGATTAGACGGCTTATAATGAGGCCTCTGGTTAGGGTACGCACTGTTTGTCATTTTGTAACTCTTTTGCAATTTATTTAAAAAAAAACAACACAACTAGTCAGAAATATACTAGATAAGTATGTTGATGAGTAAAAGGACAACATATGTCTAAGCCCATAAATTATAGTGACTGTGTTTCTGTTGTTGTAGCTTTAACCAAAGGATGCAATCCAAATATAACTGAGACGGCCTGTTACGGTGGCTATTATCAATGGAACAAAATTATTTGCTATTGTAATAACTCTAACTATTGTAATAGTAATGGACGTGTTCATGCCTCCTTCACTATCATTGCTGTTGTCATGGTTACAGTCGCCATCTTTAATCGTCTGTAAATATGTCGATCGGAACACAACGCGGCTTTTACCAAAGTGTGGAACCTTGAACTATGTGATGGTTGAGACCCGCATTAGAGGAAGGAAAAATCTGGACATATTGTATATGTTATCATAAAAATGGCTTAACCCTTTGAATCAATTATATGCACGCCCTAAGCAAACATTTTATACGTAAAGAGTTACAGCGTTCCCTCCCTACAACGGCCCTCCCAGCAACGACTCCCTCCTCACAACGACATTGTCGCAGTTCCCTAAACAGAACAGTTATGTCTGACGTTCTACGGCTGCAATGTCGTCTGCTTAAAATAGTCGTCTGCTGCTTTTCTAAAAGTTACATTTTTGACAGTTTGACAGAAAAATACTTAATGACGAGTGACAAACAGCTTGAATCCAGATCAGACGCCGCGTTACGCGGCGTCTGATCTGGATTCAAGCTGTTTGCAAATGTTAACCAATTTCCCTCCCTGTAACGACTCCCTCTGAACAACGCAAACATTTATGGTGTCCTATTGGACGTCGTTGTAGAGAGGGAGCGCTGTATCTTGTGCTATGCAATCAGTAGAGGCCCAGATCAGAAGGCTCCTCAGGTGTATCCAGATCTGATCTGTATTTAGCGCCATAACTATTGTCTGAGCTGCTGGTCAAAATTGTAAATTTGTCACTTTAAATTTCTTATAGACCATAGTATTTCATGAATATTTATATTTAAATGGTGGTTATATCTGCGATCTTATCGTATAGAAGTCTCTTAAATGCATATTTTATTACAGATTGATTGTTTGATTGTTAATGGATAATCTTGTTATGTCGGACAATAGCTTATAGCTTAAAATAACATGTTGATAGAAACGGACTTTAAAATAAATATTATCTTATCCTATCTTATCTTATTTTGCAAACACACTGACAAAACAGAAAACCTGAATAGTCAAAATAGCTTAGACACGATTGGAAATTAGAATTGTCCATTTGAAGTTTCGTGGAGACAAGGGTTAATGTTATTACACGTATATTAATATATATTGATTGCAACATGAATACAATTATATACATTAAAACAATTCTAAATAGTTATGATTGTATTCACAACGATTATTGGGGTTCATGAGGTTTTACCCCGTATAGTTCCATATGCAAACTAAATGAATCCTGGAGGGTTCACTTCAATATTTGCTTGTGAAAGATAGCAGGTTCATGGCTTATAAATCAAGGAAAAAATGTTGTATTTGAATTTTATTTAAGAATTTTCGGATTAGTGTGATGAAGATTTACGTGTGCGGTGTTATTCATATCATTTAAAGTCTTAACTCTTTAAATTTACTTATACGCAGATACCCCCAGCAGAGTGTCCTCTTTCGTTTGATACCGGACACTTTTTTCTGTTACCGGACAGTTTTACATTCTGTTATTGTATACTTTTTACGGGCGTGGTGCACGTGGTGAGCATGCTGTCACCTGTTAACTCTTGCACTGCCCTTGAATTGACGAGGTAATCATTGCAATGCTAAGTACCGCTTGGCTTACATTTGCAAACAGTTTGGATTCAGAGAAGACTCCGCGTAACGCGGCATGTGATCTGGATCCAAATCATTTGGCACTCATATTCAATTTTTATTCAACTTGAAAAGCATAAGAAAGATTTTGAGTTTCTCCAAAGATGATATATTGAAAGCAAACGGCAATTCAGCATGATAAGGGATAACAAACACTTGCAAACGGTGTGGATCAATATCAAACACACAGTAACTCAGCGTTTGAACAAGATCCACACTGATAATACTTGTATCAACATTCATGCAGTCAAATCCCGAAATTTTGCTATTGAAAATAAATGCAGACGGCAATTTCAAAGCAGACGACACAATGACAGTGAAAGGATGAACAACGCAATAATATATCAGTGTGCATCTTCGGGGGAGGGAGTCTCTGGTCCTTGGTTTGATTACAAAGTGACAGATAAGGAATTATATCGGGCTAAAATGACAAAGTTCAAATATGTATTGACCTTAATGCTAAATGCTTAAAAATGAAATGTCGACTAAACTGATAAATAAAGAGAATCTACAGTAAAAACAGCGCTTACCTTACTAGCTGAGTACTATTTCTGAACGTAGACAAACATATATGTAGTTATTTTACGGCATGACCTAGCACACAGGCTGCACGGTATGCTCGTGCAAGTTAGAAATAGGACCAATTAAGATTTAATTGGTTTACGTGTATTTCAATATTTCAGAAGTGGTTAGATTAATTTGTTATATTAAATTGACACAATCGGTATTGACTCGGTGTTAGATGTTTATTACAAACCTTCGTATAAGTCAGAGACAGGTACTCGTTCGCTTCAAAAGTATCCTATAACAACGGCGAGAAGACTGTTTCGCTCGGACGAACACCAAATATGTCCTCGGATTCGCCTCGGACATTTGTTGTTCATCCTTGCGAAACAGTCTTCTCATCGTTGTTATAGGACACTTTTAAAGCGAAACTAGTACAGTATCTATTACATACAAAGAATGAAGAAAGCTATACCAACCCTGCGCCTCATGACGCCTTGCCACGACCCGTGTACCTCAGTGCACCCATAGGTTCACGTGCCTGCAACATAGCATGCTTTTGTCGTTCTGCACAGTCACTCCACCTTTGTGCACCTTGGGGTAAGCGGGCCGTGGCAAAGCGCCACGAAGCGCCTTCATTAATGAACACAGGGCTGGTAGCTACTCGGACGAAAGCTACCAGGTATAGCTTTCTTCATTACATTTGTATGAATTTGAAAGTTTAGACTTTAAATTTCAGATTTTTATCTACTACAATGTACATCGATGTGTTTTCGTTTCGTTTGTGTTTAAACGGGAAATACGAGGGATGTTAAAACAAATACGCGGACAGATGCTGCCGGAACTTGCAAATAATGATGCCCAGAGAATTCTGTATTTCCAGTGGAAATTTGATAGAACAGACTTCAAGCATGATCAAAAGTCTATTGTTATGATAACGTTGGGTCGTCACACCCTGCCCAACGTCATCCAACGTCACGTTGACGACTTCACCCTTTGACAGCATTTTAGGGATCCATCTCCTCAGTGCGCATGTCTTCATTTCTCGTTTCAACTTGTCTTGCATATGTCATCCTGTTTTTATAATCGGACGAATTTATGATAAACAGTTTGGATTCAAACGAGACACCTAGTGCATCTCGTCTTGATCTTAACTGTTTGAAGCTGTTTGATGATATATTCTGAAAGAAACGGCCTTATAATCAAGTTTGAGAATAGTTACATACAACAAGTATATAGTGTAAGGGTTAAATATAGATCAACAATACGTAAAAATGACCTACTATAATGCTTTATAAACTCAACAAAATTTCTAATCTGTCACCTTATATTTCATTCAGAAAAAGAAGTATGAAGAAATTATAAACCATGTGATTTTTTTGCAATGCCAAATGCAATCAACTTTTAAACAGACTATTACAAATTACATGTACTTGCTATCACCTTTCCTTCTAAGCTTTAACAACAACTTCTGTGGAGGCACCCCAGATTTTGAGTGTTACTTAGTTCTTAGGCCCAATGTTAGTAATGCGTATTGCCCACGTCCATTTCAATAACAGTTTCCTATCGACTTCTCATAGACGAGAAGAATTCAGCAAAAGTATTAATGACCTTATTTTCTCACACATTGACGACGTCGCGCTCCAATGCGTCAAAGTTTGGAGGCTGAGGTAAGGATCGAACGCGTTTCTTGAGAATGTCGCAAACGTGCTCTGTAGGGTTAAACTCATCTGTACTATCGGGCCCAAGCTGTCTGGTGATGCCTTCATCTTTAAGTGGCCGTCAACAGCGACTGCCCACCTCTCGCAACCGATTACGTATCGTCTTTGGTGTGACGTTATGGCTGTGTTGATCCTTCAGCTGTCTTGCCGTCTTTGCAATGGGAAGAAATATGTCTCTCAGGTGCGTCACTACAGTGTGTCGGTCCTAAGGGTGTTGTTACCCGTCGTTTTGGTTTCCTGGTGCGGTCTGCTCTACTTCTGGTGACTTCAAATCTTCTCGTTATAACTTAAATGGTCGAACGTATCCGGTTAAAAGTTCTAGCCGGATGCAAATGGACGGAAACATTTCCTAATGTGGAATACACGGAAATTAGTCTTGTTTTGTTTCCACTTCCGGAACTCCTCGATGGTTGAATCTTATTTGCCGTAAGGATACACCAGCGTGCAACTTTCCGACGGCTCTGCCGCTCTCTTCGTATGTTATTCTCGCCGTTTTAGGTGTTTTTCTGGCTAGGCAGTCATTGGATATAACACTCGTGTAATCTTGCGGGCAGAGACTTTACACGTGCATATTAGGCCAAACAAGCCAAGTGGTTGTTCTGACGTTCACGAAGTTGGGGACGTATATATAAAAAAAAGGAGCACTAAGAACCCAACATATTGTGTTCATAAATGTGAACTTAGTATTTGAAGACATATGTAGCTTTAAAATGTGACCGAATAGAAATTTTGTTAAGTATATTTATAAGTATCTAAATACGTCTTTCATAATAGTTCTTAGTACTCTTATGACTAATATCAAATATTTACATTCACCCTGTAAAGTCTTTATGTAATAGTATTAAAAATGTGCAGGTATTTTTAATGTCTTATAATTGTTCGTTAAGCACACAGCGACAGTTTACTGGATAAAAACTTGACTTTGTAATCAACTCCGATACATGTATTTTGGACTACTTTTCACACCGTATATTATAGAGATCGAATGACTGTTACATCCAGAATTACATCTATCAAACCTATTTGGTCGGTATATGATATATTCATATACATGAAAACAAATCTGGTCAAAATAAACATTAAATGGAGAAGACAGAACATAAGAATATAAATGTAAGGAATGAACAACATCTTTTTGCCGTTCACTCGGTATGAACACATTAGCTTCGCAGGGTAAGTTTATCGTAAACGCCCTTTGGGTGTTTACGAAACTTACTCCCTGCCAAGCTAATGTGTTCATACCGTCATGAACGGCAAACAGATGATGTTTATTCTTATAATGACAAGCACACTTGGCGTCTGAAAAACTATGCACTAGTATATTGTCCGCTTCAAATGTGCCGTCTGGTTCAAATTCTGACATTGTGAATTTAGGCGATTGACTCACGAAAGAAAGACCGATATGAGTGTGGAACTGAGTTGATCCTGATCACTTACTAGGAGCTAAATTGGACAACGTTTGTAAACGCTTTTACAGTCAATGGCGCCAAATTGGGCATTGTAAAGCGGCGTCTGATCAGGATCCAAACTGTTTGACACTCATTCTGATATTACGTCCTGTCATACTGTCTTAATTATAACACTGAAACGATATTGCAGACAAAAATATTGAAGCACACGACAATTTGGCGAAAAGGGGTAAACTCATCACAATAGATTTGCCAATAACTCTTACCATGCTAGCGGCGGATATATGTGCCACAGTGATTATCTTTGCAAACAGTTTGGATCCAGATGAGACATGGCGTCTCATCAAGACCCAAACTGTTTGACACTCTGCACATTTCTGTTTTGAAAAGAAATTTAGAACAAAAAATTTCTAGAACAGTTGCAGACGACAATTTTTGTAGACGATAATATTTTACTCAGCATGCAAGGAGTTGAATGGGTTTAATATGCAAACTGTTCAAATACTTGTACAGTACGGAACCTTATTAAATTAAATTGATAATCTCAAGCGAATTGCTATCGAATTGCCATCGAATCGGGTGCTTAAAAAAGACGAATCTTACGCATGATTATTTTTACGCGATTTTTCCGAAGCGGTTGTGACAAAAATTGAATCGAAAAAATTAACGAAGGCATATTTGCGAATATTTGTGAGATACACTATTCAGGCAAACTAACCCGAGGGTAAAGTTACTATATTTAATCGCAAGCGAATTGCCATCGAATTGCCATCGAATTGCAAAAAGTGTTAATTTAACAAGGTTGAGTACTGTATAATATGATTTACATGTAGGGTAGTGAAATGATTCACTTTCGTCACGCTTCGGGTGATTTTGTGATAACTATTGCAAACGTAGGGATCAAGATAAGACGCTGAGTAACTCGGTGATTCATCTTGGTCCAAACTAATTTTTTACAATCTTTGATACTTTCTGAAGGAACATGATTACAAATCACTGCAAAGACCAGCTTCAATTGAAATGGGTTACATAATAATTATGGCAATCACATGTACAAAGCGTGCAGAAAGACATTGCAGCTAAACTACATACGCAAAAGTTTTGCGTAAGTCAAAATCGTTTAACTCTTATTTTTCGATCATAACGTTTGAAAACAGCAAATAGCCAGATCAGAGGACGCGCTTAAAGCGCGTCCTCTGATCTGGCTATATGCTGTTTGTACAAGTGATAATAAAAAATATAGATCTAAATTAAAAATTAAAAGTTTGACTTACGCAAATAATTTGCGTAAGTTGTTTAGTAATACGGGCCCCGGACCGGACTAGTCGAACAACCAAAGCCCGTATTTAACAAAATTGCATCGGGCATCTGGGGCCCGTTTCATAAAACTTCGTACGCCCAAAACGGTCGTAAATCAAAACTTTAAAATACATTTAATGTCCGATTTCTCAATCTCATCGTGTCTTGTGACATCTCTTTGGGATTGTCTTTTCAAGACGATTCCAAAGAGATGTCACAAGACAGGATTACATGCCGAAATAAACAATTTTTAAGACTTTTATAATCTCACTTACGACACCATTTTGTCGTACGAAGTTTTATGAAACGGGCCCCAGCTTCGTATGTAGGTACCCCGTTTACAATTAACAAAGACGTAATCCAGAATTCTATATTACATATACTTTCTTGCGAACTGGAATGATTGATAATGGCTGATTCTGTAAAATGTAATATGTGTTACTATTGTAAAAGTACATGTATGGCTGTTGCGATAATTTTTCAAAAAAAATATTTTTGTTCCTTAGATGCATGTTATTACAGAAAGCAATTTGAACGTTAAACAGAAAACAGTAGCAGCTTTGTGCTTTACTTATATCCTGTCTTAAAATATTGTTTTTATTACAGTGGAGAAAACGTTATTCTTTCCTAATAAACTCGTTTACGCTAAATCTAGTATCTATTGAGCAAACATTTTGGAGCCAGATCAGACGCCGGGTAACCCGGTGTCTGATCAGGCTCCAAACTGTTGCCACTCATATTAAAATGAATAGTCAGACTTATAAAAAAGTTGTCATTTTCTACATTTTATTGCGTTTCATTTGCGTTTAAACAGGAAAAAATAACGTGTTCTCCACTGTACACAATCAATGCGTTTTCATATGTGGGTCCTTTTTATTCTACACTGCAATTGGCATATATACAAGTGAACAGTCATGACCCTGATTAAATGCATTTGCTTAATGCTGGTGGGCCATCATTATTAGACATTTGATATATACACTAGACACTGGAAATAGACACTAACACTACATAAAAAGGATGTACATTGATCCCTCACTGTAACGGACCTCCCAACAGCGACTCCCTCCTTACAACGACCCTTGCCGCACTTCCCTAAACAGGGCAGTTATGTCTAACGCTTCTACAGCTGAAACATTGTCTGCTTAAAATTGTCGTATACTGTTTTTTCCTCAAAGTTACATGTACATGTAAGTTGACATTTTGATAGACTAAATAATGACGAGTGACAAACAGCGGCGTCTCATCTGGATTCAAGCTGTTTGCAAATGTAAGCAAAGTCTTAATTACCCTCCCTATAACGACTCCCTCCGAACAACACACCAAACATGTGTCTCCCACTGGGTATCGTTGTAGAGAGGGAGCACTTTATAGTAATGGGACAAAGACAGAAAGTGGAGGTGACACTTCTAGATATGTCCCGTTTGAATGTTCTTGTGTATGAACAAATGGAAATATTAAACTACAGACAATGATAAAGTATTGAAAATGTTCACGGTTCGTTTTAATATGAGTGGCAAATAGGTTTGATTCCGATTAGACGCCGGGTCACCCGGCGTCTGATTTAGCTTTACACTGAACTGATGGCCAAATCAACAGTTTTGCCGTCAAGATGTATAGTCAAACTCAAGTCTTGATGTGAAAAGTAAGAGCGAAGCTAGTTAGTAGATGTAACTGTGCAAAGACCAACATGTTGCATTGTAATAGTTGTATCCCTTTAGCGACTTCTTTATTATAAATATGGCGCTTAAATGGTTGAAATACAGTGAAACCTCTCTTTTACGACTACCAAAACGAAGGCTAATTGGTGGTATGTAACTCTGTGAGGTATTAGGTATAAAATACAGGTGGCAGCTTAAAGCAATGCGACATTAAACAGAAAGCTCCTTTAGGAGCTTTCTGTTTACTGTCATCTTGTCTTAAGCAGTCTCCTGTCTTGAATACCCAATACCTCACAGAGGTAAGTGGTCGTTATAGAGAGGTTTTGTACAGTGCTCCCTCTCTACAACGGCCCTCCCAACAACGACTTCCTCCTTACAACGACTCTTCCCGCTGTTCCCTTAACAGGACAAGAATGTCTAACGTTTAAATGCTGCAATATAGTCTGCTTAAAATTGTTGTCATCAAAGTTACATATAAAGTGGACGTTTTGATAGAATAAATATAATGACGAGTGACAAACAGCTTGAATCAAGATCAGACGACGCGTAACGCGGCGTCTGATCTGAATTCAAGCTGTTTGCAGGTGTAGTCAATTTCCCTCCCTATAACGACTCCCTCTGAACAACGCACATAATGCTTGTCTCCCATTACATGTAGATGTCGTTGTAAAGAGGAATGGCTGTACATCCATCGCCAAACCCGTGTTAAACGTTAATTGAACATTTGGCAGTGGAAGGGTTAACGAAGACTTCTCGCTAGTGCAAGCTCGAACCACGATAACTCGAACTCTCGTGTCAAAATGTCAATCTTACCCGAAAGGTGGAAACAACGTTATTCTTTCCAAATAAACGCGTTTACGCAAAAACTAGTATTTCCATTGCAAACAGTTTGGAGTCAGATCAGACGCCGGGTTAGAATTGTCGAAGAGTTATCTTTTTCTATGATTTTTTTGCAATGCGTTTGCGTTTTGTTTGCGTTTAAATTGGAACGAATAACGTATTCTCCTCTGTATTTCATAATGAACCTCTTCACTGCCTTACCCAAAATACAATGGTGACGATCCCGATCAGACACCGACTAATGCGGCGTCTGATCAGGATTCCATCTGTTTCACACTCATCGCTGTTTTTCTTTTCTCAATTGAGCTAACTTTTGAAATTTTAGAAATGAAACAGATGACAATAGTTTATTCTCCATGGATGATAATTGTTAAAACCTGACTCGTTTAAACTTTAATTTACCAGTATGAACGACTTAAGTCAGTAAGATTGATCCAATATTAACAGAAGAAACATGGACTAGCTTAACTGAAGGAAGCTCCAGTATTTCGAAGTTCGACTGTATTTTCAACAGGTTGGATCTATATCAGACAACAATATAGTTGGTGTATGAAAAGGGCCCATTTAAAATTGTCATGTTCGTTTGAAACCCCAAAAGTACAATATAGGTCATCATTGTATATTTCATGAATGCTATAGTTTATACAGTAAAACCTCTCTATAACGGCAATTAATTTTTTTTATTTATTAGGTGTTTAAGGCAGGTGACTGCTTGAAGCAAGGTGACAGTAAAACAGAAAGCTCCTGTAGGAGCTTTCTGTTTTACTGTCACCTTGCTTTAAGCTGTCACCTGTATTTTATTTATCCATTAGCCTTCTTTTTTAGTGGTCGTTATAGAGAGGTTTTACTGTATTTCATTGCAAGAGGCTTTAGCGATTGTATAAAGTGCATCTAGTATTACATGTTAAAAAGTGATGCTTAAAATTTAAACCTATTTTCAATATTCGTTGAATTGTACATGTAGTTGACATTGACAGGTTTATATTTCAAGCAACACGTGTCCAACATGTTTTAAAACTTTGTTCCAAGCTCTTAAACTTTATTTATAATATGCATTCATGTCATTTTATTGATATAAGATTAACAAGTAAGCCTTGTTCAATCTGTGATCTGACCCCATGCTTAAAAATCCTTTAAGTTGAGTCTGCAATCTTTCTCAAGCCTTTGATTGGTCAGAATGCTCAAATCTGACTAATCAAAAGCTAAAAACCGATCCCAGATTCATCTCAAACGCTTTTTAAGCATAGCCGATGTTGTTTTGAACTTAAACAGTAGGTCTAGTTATTTAGCCAGGATCCAAACTGATTGCACAAACAGTGGAGACTACTTTATTCTTTCCCGTTTAAACGCAAACTAAACGTAAAAACATTGCAATAAAACGTAGAAAAAGACAACATTTCGACAATTCTGACTATTCATGTTAATCTGAGAGGCAAACAGTTTGGAGCCAGATCAGACGACGGGTTACCCGTCGTCTGATCTGGCTCCAAACTGTTTGCAAAAGAAATAATAGTTTTAGCGTAAGCGCGTTTATTGGGAAAGAATAACGTTTTCTCTTCTGTAACGAAGACAGTGAATTGGATAAGGCAAAAGCATTGCAATTTGCGATTTTTCAGTGGACATTTATTTGTTCAGTGAAGAATAAAAGACTGACAAAACATATTCACAACATTTTATTATTTTTGCGATATTGCACATTTAAAAGCAGCATAAACATTACAAAACACTAATGACTCATTTTCACTAATAGAGCGTATTTACAACAATGAATGAACTATTTACAATGAACCTTATCAAAATGATTTCAATCATTTTCAAACAACGAACGATTTGGATATTTACTTAAAAGTATCACCATTTAAAAAAAAACAATGTGCTGCAGGTATACATGTACTGAATCTTATTAAATTAACAATTTTTGCGATTCGCTTGCAATTCGATGGCGATTCGCTTGCGATTTCAAAATACTAATTTACCCTCGGATAAGTTTTCTTGAGTGGTGTATCTCACAAATGTTCGCAAATATGCCTTCGTTAATTTTTTCGATTCCATTTTTGTCACAACCGCTTCTGAAAATTCGCGTTAAAGTATTCAAACGTAGGATTTGTTTTTTGAAGCGCCCGATTCGATGGCAATTCGATGGCAATTCGCTTGCGATTATCAATATAATTTAATAAGGTTCAGTACTGTAAGCATACATGTAAGTGAACATAAATAAATAAACTTATATACATCTTCTCTCAAGAGTAACAGTTTCCCAATAAACGCGTTTACGCTAAAACTATTGTTTCGCGTGCAAACTGTTTGAAGCCAGGTCAGACGCCGGGTAACCCGTCGTTTGATCAGGTTCCAAACTGTTTGCCACTCAAGTTAAAATATATAGTCAGAAGTGTTACCAAATCGTCTATTTCTACGTTTTATTGTAATGCATTTGCGTTGAAACGTGTGGTGTTTTATTTACAACTTGTGAGTCAGGTACCACTAACGACTGATCAGGATGAAAATGTGAAGAGAATTACAGTTCCATTTCTTCTGAAATGTCCACACTGACCTTTGTAACTGGCCTGTGAGATTTCCTCTCAGATCTGATCACTGACCATGCATAGTCATATCTTTTCAAATGTTGTCTTACATTGTCCATCTGCCTTGTTCCCTTTAGTAAAGCCCTCCTCATGTAAACGTCACATCCCTGTTTCAACACAGACTCCATTTGACTAGCAACACGCTTCTTTCTGCTCAGAAATGATCTTTCCCAGTTCAAACCGCTGTTGAAACCTTTGTGACTGCACCTACACGAAACAACAAACTTACGACAGCGAAACTTGGGTTGCACGGCAATCTCGTAGAGGGCGGGCTTGTTTGTGCTTCCGGAAAATATCTGCTTTGTCCGGTACCCGGTCTTACTTCCAAATCTCTTTTGACCGCATTCTGATTTAGCTGTAGGAGACAGAACCAGTTGCCATTTCGACCATGGCATTTTACCCAGGAGAAAGCTCTTCTCTGGCACCTCTTCTCGGCGATGTTTTTGGATATTTTCAAGTCTATATTTGGCAAGATTATCCCGCACAGATTTCTTTACTGAAACCCGTTTCTTTCTATATTTCTTCACAACACCCAAGGCAACATGTTTTAAAGGCGATGGAGGGATTGTGCTTTTCTTTTTGAGAAGCACAGGTTTCGCTGACCCTGCTGCAACATCGTCACTTCCTGCTGGTGCTGTGTCCCGCAGATCCCCGAACAGTTTATTCAGGTCATTGTGAACGGGGCCACATCTGGCCCTTACTTCTTTTTCATACATGTGCAGCATATCAGTGCCTTTCTCGTTGTAACACACGGTCATGAGGAAGTCGAACACTTGTTTAAAGTCACTCAGTTGCAAGTAATGTCCGCCAGTTTTATTTGATATGTTCTTGTAGAACTGTGTTATTCCACCACATTTGACACCATATATACGTACTCCCATATCTTTAAGACCTTCAACCTCTTTTTTCCAATCAATTTTCAAAGTGTTATCAGGGTAATCTGGTTCATGTGGGTCAGCATCTCCAATCATAACTAGTGCTCTTTGAGACCCAGGTTGCCATGACAGTTTGGTTCGAACTTCATTAAGTACAAGTTCGTAACATTCATCCGAGTCACCACCTCCTGTGCTTGTGACGTTTTTCACGAAGTCGCAAAGTTTACCGACGTCATCGGTGAAGTCTACAAATTTTGTGATGTAGTTGGCCCTGTCACAGTAATCCCCGTGTGCAAAGATGGCAAACCGGATACCAGGAATATCTGCCTGTAGTCTCTGTACCATGTCTGAGACCCGGCCTCGCACTTCGTCCAGGCATCCACCCATACTTCCGGTTGTGTCGAAGGAGAAAACTATCTCCAGAGGGCCGTTAGGTAACGCCATTCCAAGTTATATTGTAGCTGTAAGTATACAAGTAATTCAAATTAATTATTATTTATAATCATGCAAACTTAACTAAGTGTTTTATCGGGTTTACTCGAATTTGCAAACAGTTTTGATCAAGATCAACCGTCGCGAAATCGGGACATTTGCTCAGGATCCACCACGTTTGACATTCATTACGATATTACTTCTGTTTGTTTACCTGCAATTCAAATTTGAGAAAGAAATGCAGATAATATTTTTAAAGCAGATACCACTATGATAGTTAAGGCGTCAAAATAATCTTGAATTAATTGAAAACCGGTACAAAATTTCAAAGTATTTAAAAAATTTGATAGGAGAACTGGATAAACAATCAACAAGCTGCTAAATGCGGATCTCTTTTTACAAGTCAATATTATTTAACAGTTGCGACAACTCTAGCTAACCCGGTTTTTGACTCTTATATTTGAAAACAGTTTTGATCCAGATCAGACGCCGCAAATGCGGCGTCTGATCAGGATAAAAACTGTTTGGTACTCGCGTCAATGATTCAATTTAAAAAAAAAAAAAGTCTTATATCAAACTTGCTTAACATCTTACTTTAACAAAAATAAAGCAGACGACAATTTCGTTACGGACGATATTTACGTGTACACACAGGTTACATGAAAAGAGGTAAAAAATTGACGATTTTTTTTATAATTAAATTAGTATCGGATACATGTATTTGTGAATACTCACCAGTGCTAAATGTTCAGCAAATTCTGTACCTCTCGTTTCTTTCAGCTGGCTGTGCTTCTCTGACCGTAAGCTGATTGCAAATGATATTGTAACATAGTAGGGCTATTCGCGTTATATATAGAACTGCACTGGGAAATACCTCTCACTGCGCATGTCTTTTTCTCCCGTTTCAACTTGCTTATGCTACGTCATTCTATATTTAACATATTCATTCTTAAAATAGAACTGAACTACGTAAAGTGACCTACTTTCTCTGTATGAACAAGTCTGGCTATTTATAAATAGCAATCAGAGCTTTCGTGTCAAAGCTGACAGATGCCGACTTTGCAAACAGTTTTGGTCCAGACCAGACTCTGCATATAGCGGTATCTGAGTAATCAGGATCCGATCCTAACTGTTTTACACTCGTATGAAATGTTGCCTTAAATCTAACTTTGAAACGATACTGCAGAAAGCACAATTGAAGCACATGGAAATATGGCGTTTAAAGGGAATAACTGACGATTCGATTTTGCGTGAAAGGATAAAAGAAATGAATGAAAATTGCTTAACTTGAATGCACATTGTCGTTTACAATTACATGTAGTGCAATGTCTGACAATGGTTGCAAGGTGTCTGATCAGATTGTAAGCAGTTGTGTCATTCACGCCAACTGTTCATTATCGATAAATATGTACACCACCCCCAAACAAACGATGTAAAGCAAAAACAAGAAAGAAGTTCATGGGAGTAATAACTCTGTTTAGACCAATGCATTACGTTGTAACAGTTAATTCCCTTTGAGAATCCCAGTTCATTATTACATTGTACAGCCAATTTATGAATAATGCAAGACACAATTTGAATCAAAATGATACGCTGAGTAACTGGTGTTTCGTCTAGATGAAACAAATGTTTGACAATCATGTTTAATTAACCCTTTCTTTGCAGAAGTCACATCAAGTCTACTTTTCAAACAGTTTATTCCAGAACGAGATAAGACGCGGCGTAATAAGCGTCTGATCAGAATCCAGACTGTTTGACACTCGTTCCAATATTCCTTAAGTCATCCTACCTAATATCTAACTTTGGTATTTTCTTGCAGACAACACTTTTAAAAGAGACGAGTATATAGGGGTAACATATTAGTTTTCTTTACGGTTAACTTGGCGCTGAAAGGGTTAACCCTTTCGGTGCCAAATTATTTTTGAGTTCCGTTATTTTGTCGTCTGCTTCAATATTATTGTCTGCAAGATCATTTCAAAGTTAGGTTTAAGAGAGTATGACATAAGAAATATCGAAACGAGTGTCAAACAGTTTTGATCCTGATCAGACGTCGCGTAAACGCGGCGTCTGATCTGGATCAAAACTGTTTGCAAATTCGACTTTAGGCGACTCCGGCGGTGAAAAGGTTAAGCTTTATAATTATGAAGAAACAAAAATTGACGATTGATAGTAATGTGTCATGACGCAACACCCGATATACAGTCAAACCTGTATTAAGATATCACTGAATTAAGATGCATGGGTATCTTTGAAGATATTATGGTGACCGTTTAATGTAAGATATAAATTGAAAGAATATATAGCAGCCGTCTTCAAAACTATACTATCATCTGTCATGAATATTATAAATGCAGTAGCTTGGTACATGTAGTAGCCGTTCGACACAGGTTTGACTGTATATAGCATTAGGTTTTTGTATTGTCATTCTGTGTTTAGTTAAACTGTTATAATTCAACTGATTTGATACGTTGTGTTGAAGTTGTCATATAGAAATGTTCTTTTTACACTGCTTAAATTGGATATTTACCAAGTTTCGCCGAGTATCGGCATTTATCCAGTTTATAAGTGTAAAAAGACCATTTCTGTATGCATCACGCAGGACTGCTATGAAACTATAGTGCTCCTTCTCTTCAACGACACCCAAATGGAGACACAAATTGTGTGTGTTGTTCGGAGCGAGTCGTTTGAGGGAGGGAAAATTAAGGCTTGGCTTTCATTTGCAAACAGCTTTGAATCCAGATCAGACGCCGCGTGACGCGGCGTCTGATCTAGATTCAAGCTGTTTGTCACTCGTCATTATATTTATTCTATCAAATCGTCCACTAGTCATGTTGTTCAGAGAAGCATTTTTTACTGCCACAGCAGGGCTACCATAATTATTAAAGGTAATAAAATGCTAAGAATTTCTATTTTTATGCGCTATTTTAGTAATCGTATTTTAAACCCCTTTGTTGCCAGGCTTTATATAACACTAAAAAACATATGCACACAGTTCGGATCCAGATCAGACGCCGCATAACGCGGAGTCTGATCTGGATCTAAACCGTTTGACACCCACATTAACGAATACTTATAGTAAAACACGCTTAAAATTCCAAAGTATTAAAGTAAGAGCAGAAAGTCGAAAATTGCGTAAAAAATTCGTAGGTCCGGAGATATGATGAAAAATCAGAATATTTTGGAAAACTCAAGAGACTTGGCAGCCCCGTCACTGGCAACTACAGGCGACTTTACAAATAATTTGAATCCAGAATAGACACCAATTTAAGATATCATTTTTTTTTTTATCAAATTGCAGACGATACGTTTTAGCACAACATATTTTATCTGTGAGTGAGTTACAGTGGATAGACGCTATTAATTCCCAATAAACGCGTTTACGCTAAAATTATTATTTCAATTGCAAACAGTTTTTTTTGGAACCAGATCAGACGCCGGGTAACCCGTCGTCTGATCAGACTCCAATCTGTTTGTCACTCAGATCAACACGAATAGTCAGAATTGTCGAAACATTTTCTTTTTCTACGTTTGATTACAATTTTTTGCGTTTGCGTTTCGTTTGCGTTTGTTGGGAAAGAATAACGTACTCTCCACTGTAAAACCGATGGTTATATATGGAGTGAAGGTTTAAGATGTACATGTATATTTAATAGAAGGATCAAGTGATAACATTTTCATGTTGATTGTCGTCTGCTTAGAATATGATTTTAGTCTGCGAAATTATAATTAATTTTACGTTATTTTAAACTTAAAAAAATATAATCATTAATATGAATGGCACACAGTTTAGTTTGGATCCAGATCAAAAGCCGTGTTACGCGTTACGTGGGATTTGATCTCGATCTATCTTTTTGCAACTATTCAAAGTTTAAGACATCGCATTTAACACGTTAGAAAGAAAAGCAAACTCATACTCCGGAAATAAAACAATTTATTTAGATATAAATTTGATGATAAATACAAAATGTAGTAGATCTAACAAAAAGTAACAGCAAAACAAAACAAATTTGTAAATAAAAGCAACTTTATAGACAGTGAAACACGGAAAGTCTAGCATCATGTGATATTTACATCAAGCACAGCGGAAAAGAAAGTTTCTTTCCAAATAAACACGTTTCCCTAAAACTTGTATTTCCAGTGCAAACAGTATGGAGTCTGATGAGACGCCGGGTAAATCGGAAACTATCAAGCTAAAAATGTTTACCACTCAAATGAATAGAAATCACGAGAAGATAAGAAAAAATGTTAATTTCTACATTTTAGTGCATTAGGTTTGTGTTTCGTACGCGATTAAAACGGGAACCACCAACATTCTCTCCATTGCACATGCGCGGACCAAGGAATGGAAGAACAGTGTTTCTAGAACCCCGCCTCCCCTAAAACTGATGGTTCATGTTTGGGCAGCATCTTCAGTGGAGAACACGTTATTCTTTAAACGCAAACAAAACGTAAACGCGTCGCAATAAAATGTAGGAAAGGACAACTTTTCGACATTTTAATCGGAGTGGCAAACAGTTTAGAGCCTGATCAGACGCCGGATAACCCGTTGTCTGACCTGGCTCCAAACTGTTTGCAATTGAAATAATTGTTAAAGCGTAAACAAGTTTATTGGGAAAGAATAACGTTTTCTCCACTGTACACCGTTAGAGTCACCAATTTACCTTATCCTACTCAATAGCCAAGTTACATAACATGACCTTATTATTTCAAAGTGTGATTGATGTTAATGTACGTAGCAGCTAAACACCAGCGAACGTAGTCGAGGGGTAAAGCACCCGGTTTCGATGTCAGGGTTGAGAGTTCGATCCCCCACCGGACCAAGTCCTTCGGATAAGACTTAATAAACCGGGGACCTATGTATGAGTGCTTTAAACTTGGCATCTAAAAGAACCAGAGAACTCTTTCGATGATAAGAGTAGGGTTTCTCGCCCGGGTTCTCTGTATCCGCTCCCCTCTCTCTGGGCGTCCAATTAGCCCATAAATGGCAGAAACGGACGTTAACAAACAAAACAAACACAAGCAGCTTAACGCAAGATGACACTTGAGACATAAAGCTCCTAATTGAATGTTTTGCTTTACTTTTATCTACTTTAAATTGTCACGTTTAAAATAAATGTTTGTTAACTTATGCATACAATGTAAAAACATTTTATGGCGGATGAATATTGCTATGATAACGTCCAGACAAGTTCGAACTAAGTTTATACAAAGTCAGGAGACAACAGAATATGTATGCACGTGTAATTTGAAAATTATTTACAAGAAAACACTACATCCTCGAGCAATGCCAAGTCCCAGTGAAACGTCAGTTGGTTAACAACGCCTGTAACACACTTGCGAAAGCTTCCAAGGTTAGCTTTCAATCTTTTTTGTGTGTTTAATTTAAAAGTTTAAACAAAGCATTATGAACAATACTACACATTTAAAATTCCATAGGATTAATGACTGTTCTTGTGATAAAGCAGTGAATGGGGGTTAACGTAACTATTAACTTTAGTATAGTAAAACAGGATTAGAACAAGAAATGTATAATGTAGTGGAGACTCTGTTATTCTGTCCCGTTGAAACGCAAACGTACGCAAACGCAAAGCACTAAAACGTAGAAAAGAACAACTTTTGGACAATTCTGATATTTCATGTTTATCTTGGTGGCAAACAGTTTGGAGCCTGATCAGACGACGGGTTACCCGGCGTCTGATCTGGCTCCAAACTGTTTGCACTGCAAATAATAGTTTTAGCGTAAACGCGATTATTGGGAAAGAATAACACATTCTCCACTGTATGACAATATGTAAAGTCTATGTTTATACTTCTTCTTTAAATCTTCCCAATTAATTCATGTACGAGTACGTTCATTTTCAAATTAAGTAAAATCAAATATTTAAAGAAATACTTACTGTTGTCTTAACAACATATTTGCAAAATAAAAAATAGTATAGAACCAAATCAGACGCTGGTGTGGGATTACACTGTGTGGATTGGACACTCGTATTCTACACTGCTGCCTAGTTTGTAAAGAACGATAAAACGCGTCACTTAACCCTTTATCTGATAGCATTGTTTCTAGTATTGAAGATAGGTGACTATTAAAGCAGATTGAAAGTAAAACAGAATGCGCCTAAAGGCGCATTCTGCTTTACTTTCAGCCTGCTTTAAGCTATAATGTGCTAGAATATAGAAAATATTCCCTATAATATATATTCATGACTGATTAAATTGGAACTATTTTCTTCAGCGGAGGAATACATCATATTCGCTAAAAGGCGCTTCTATGGGGGAAAGGGTTAAGTGGAATGAGTATAGCGAGTCTCTCGTATCCAACTTCAACCGAATATATCCCATAACACGATCTCGCCGAGTCGAACAAACCCAAATTCCAAAGCTAAGACGTGTGATATCCATGTAGATGGCGTGCTGTAAATTGCTTGACCGTTATCATTTTGTTTGCAGCGTGACTTGATTTCTTCTTCCTTGGGTCTGTCTTCTATGATTATGTCCCAGTTTATCACACCTGTAAATACACACGAGTTATTCATAGGAAAAAGAAACACATAGCTTGTTTTTGCACGTGTATAAATAGTTTTTCAGTCTGAACTGACCAAACGCCGGGCAAAGCGGTGTCAGATCAGGCTCAACATTGTTTTCCACGTATGTCAGAAAAAATCGTTAGACATTTTAAAAGTGTATTCTTTTTTCCATTGCACTGTTTTTTGCGTTTAGATTCGTGTAAATGGCAATATAACGTCTTCTCACATGTGCTAAGGTTTTGTCTAGTAACGTAGATGTATACACGCATTACTTCAATAATTACTCAGAGCTTTCAAAAACATCGAGAAGTTAACATAATGACTGAGTACGGGCTAAGTGCACAAAATAACAGGTACATGTATGTGAATTGTTTTTTCTTGAAGTCAATTTACCTTTTACCTTCCATACAGTGGAGAAAACGTTATTCTTTCCCAATAAACGCGTAAATACGCTAAAACGTTTATTTCCATTGCAAACAGGTTGAAGCCAGATCAGAGGCATATTTAACATTAGCTAGAAGCTATTTACTGACATAATAACATACGTTTTTTAACAATAAAATTAACTAACAGCCTTTAAAAAATACATTATCAAGTTAATACAGTAAACTTCTACAAAGTGTATTATAAAATACATTCATACGTCACAGATTTTTTATATCAGATATGAGATAATATGCTTTAGCTGCTGCACAAATAAAGAATAAATAATGAACAGGGGGTAATATGCAGACAAAATGGATCCAGATCAGACATCGAGTAATTTGTTGCCCCATTTGGGTGAGTGATTGTCTGCATATTGCAAATGCTATTAGCAAACAATTTGGACATTGGCAAAACACCGCGTCGTACGGCGTCTGGTCAATATCCAAACTGTTTGACACTCATAACAAGCAAGATCTACATGTGAACCACTGGTATCAATGTTTTTGTAGTTAAAATGTCTGCAATTTAAAATTGATAAATATAAATAGACGAAACTTGTTTAAAGCAGATGGCGTCACGGCAGTGCTTGTCTTACATGTAATAAAGACAACGTGCTTACGTTCTTCTGTAGAATCTTTGGTTCATAATTGTGAAGTGTTGCTCTTGGCAGTCTTAATTGCTGTCGCTATCAGTGCATGCAACAAAGAAAATATTACAAATAGAAACTATTTCATGTATGTACGTCACAGAACGAACTTATTTTAATTTGACAGGCATGTATTTTAAGTGGAGGAGTTGTTTTTCTTTCCAAATAAAAACATTCATGCCAAAGACATAATGTCAAATGCAAACAGTGTAGAGTTAGATCAGACACCGGGTTATACACAGTTTGATCAGACTCCAAACTGTTTGTTATTCAGATAGAAATAAGACATAGAAATTTAAAAAAGAAATACTTTCTACATTTTATCTTATTGCATTTAGTTCCATTTAAACGCTTAAGACTTATGATATTCCAGTGCACAGACTACCGCCGAACTTATCATGAGTAACACTCAAAATAATAGGCATTAGCGTTCGTTAAGACAGGTAAAGAATACAGGATGAACGTTTATACAGAAAGCCAATTAAGGATATTTCTGTTTTCCGTTCTCCATCAATGACCAAAATACCTGCAATAAAAAACCCTATTATCATTTCACAGATCGCCCAAGGAATATTGTAATACACCAGCAGACGTTTGTCACGTGGTTAATAAAACGTAACACATAAACAGTTTTATATTGTGTACATGTACATAATTGAACTTATACATGTATGCTACAGAGCTTCGCTGTGTTCATTAGCACGAGCTCTACAGAACCTCTCACCGCGATCCTCTCAGCTCAGGACGACCAAAGGAGTAATGACCAACCCTACGTTCATTACCGTAAACTCAAAAGAACCTCTCGCCACGGTCCGTTTGCCTCAGGGCGCCCACAGGTTCACGTGCCTTTAACATTGCATGCTTTTGTCGTTCTCTATGGCCACTCCCCCTTTGTGCGCCTTGAGGCTAGCGGGCCGTTGCGAGAGATTCTGTAGAGTTCGCGGTAATGAACGCAGGGCAGGAGATACAGACACAAGAAAAATGTGAACATGTGGGCGCACTCAACTGTGAGGATCGCGGCGAGAGGTTCTGTAGAATTCGCGCCAATGAACACAGGGGTGGTGCATAATTATGCAATTCTTCTGTAGGTAAAGGCTAAGCTTATAAATATTTAGCATAATTATACAATAGTCGCAAAGAATCGAATTGTATAAAGACAGCTTTCCTATATAGTCGTTCATCAGTAGTTTAAATTTACGCACATTTCACAATCTATATCTAAATATGCAGTCATTTAACCCTGAAACTTCAAATGGAAAATTCCAATCTTCCAATTAAATCAAGTTGGATTTTTACTATTAAGGCGACTTTTTACAATATATGTCAAATGAGAAACAGTGTATGCACTGATCTGAAGACTACTGCTGGACTCATTTGAGCAGGGTATACACTGTTTGCATAAGCCACGTATATTTGTCACTTATACACTGTTTGTAAGTGACACATGCATATACGTTAATTGGTTTCATTGCACATTCAAACTTAAGTTAAGATAAAGTTTCAAGTGAGACACATGCACTTTTATTTATTTAGATACGGGGGATACAGTTGTACATACTGGGTGTTTCAAAGGTACAAAAACAAGTACATGTATACAGTGCTTCCTCTCTACAACGGCCCTCATAACAACGACTCCCTCCTTACAACGACCCTAGTCACGGTTCCCTAAACAGGAAAACTATGTCTAACGCTTTTACTGCTGCAATATCGTCAGCTTTAAATTGTGGTCTGCTGTTTTTCTTAAAGTTACATATAATTGGAGATTTTGAAAAAATAAGTATGATGACGAGTGACAAACAGCTTGAATCCAGATCAGACGCCGCGTTACGCGGCGTTTGATCTGGATTCAAGCTGTTTGCAAATGTAAGTCAAGGCTTAATTGTCCCTCTCTATAACGACTCCCTCCGAACAACGCACACAATATGTGTCTCCCATTGGGTGTCGTTGTTGAGAGGGAGCTCTGTACTTACATTGCCCGGCGAACGACCTTGTGCTTTCCACAAAAATAGACGGTAGGCTGCTTCATCGCTCATGGAATCACCTAAATAAACGAACATATTTACTTTTTTAATGCCAAGTCGTGTCGTCTGCTTTAGACGTTTGCGTGTACAAGCGATATAATAAATAATTATCTTCTAAATTAATCCATTTGTGCCCAGTGGATATTCCATGCTTATATATACCATTAGTCTATTTTTATCTAAGGCGCGTCTGGTATAAAATTTCATTATTGTTTGTTTTTTATATTGAGATATTTATTACATGTAACTAACAGGTACACGCTGATCAGACGCCGCATTATGCGGAGTCTAAACTGTTTGCCAATATCTGATAAATGGGATCACGGGCACGAATGGGTTACAGTGGTAAATACGCTATTCCTACCCGTTTACGCGTTTATCTATTCGTAAGAAACGCATAGCGAACGGTTAACGAACGCTTAACGAACGGTTAAGGCCTAACGATTTGAACGCGTTTAAACGCGTTAATAAACGAATATACCCGAGATGTTGCGATTGGGGCGTCCGTTTTCCGTTTCACGCGGAGATTTCGGATCTTATCGATGATTGCCGTTTTCGAAAAATCCGAATGAAACAAGAATCGATTTGTCACTGGAGCATTTTCGCGATAAAACTCATGTTGTAATGCGATTTTTGAAAACATTTTCTGTATATGAGACGCCTCTTATCAGGATCTAAACTGGTTTCGCTTATAGAATTTATATAAATATAGACAGTTTGGATCTCGATCATAATGCTGAGTGACTCGGCGTTTCATCGAGATTATTTCTGTTTGATATGTATTAGAATAATTCCTTCCATGTTTATTTCTATTCAAACGGTTTGAATCCAGATCAAACGCCTGGCTGTATAGATCGGCATAGCATCAGGATCCAAACTGACAGCTTTGAATAAACCCAATTACTTTTCATAATAGTTAACACTATCGATTTAGATGTAGATGGGACGCCGGGTAGTTCAGTTCTTATATTTTACAGCTAAGAATGAAGCATACGGTCTTGATTTTATTTTTACAGTTTGGCTCTAGATGAAATGCCGAGTTACGGGAGTCTCATCCATATTCAAACTATACAGATATCTTTTACTTTGATGAGAGAGTATAATAACTGACACATACTCGCATATAAGATTTGGTTTATTTGGTTGATATTCCAATCAACCCCAATGCGGATACTTACTTTGATAAGCCGCAGTTTTATTACCCCCCTATCCGGCTTGTGACGCAACACTGTTAGCGGCTTGCCCTGTGATGTAACATGCATGCCACATGTGCTATTTGGAATTCCGCATGTTCATAGAAATAAACACAATTTACAGAATCCTTTTTAAACCGTATCCTTTATATGGGAAAATAAATGTTTATTCATAAAACTCTCACAGGATAACCTTTCTTCTTAAAAGAAAATGATTCAATGAAATTATGTAAGATTATATTTACTCCACTGTAACGATATTTGCTAAATTCTTAAGTAGGATAAGACCGGCCTCCACGTCATACATCGATTACCTCTCTTTCTCCATGATTACTCCCCT
The DNA here is from genome assembly GCA_922989275.2 of Gari tellinella. Lineage (NCBI taxonomy): Eukaryota > Metazoa > Mollusca > Bivalvia > Cardiida > Psammobiidae > Gari > Gari tellinella. Next base: position 81,302,731 of record OV277860.1, on the reverse strand, counting down.
TTCATCCGGGCTCTTTTAAACCCGTTAAGAAACGCGTAAAGAAACGGATAGTAAATGCGTTTAACGAAACGGATAGTGAACGGTTAACGAACGCTTAACGAACGCGTAAGAAAGCATAAGAAACGTGTAAAGTGGGTAGGAATAGCGTATTTACCACTGTAATACTGCGGCCTGTACTTGTGGGTAAAACTAGATTTAACCCTTCTAGAAGCTCTCAATGACGTTTAAAACGCGTTTTCAAACAGTTTAGATCCTGATCAGACGCCGCGTAACGTTGCGTCTGATCAGGATCAGAACTGTTTGACACTCACACAGTGGAGAAAACGGTATTCTTTACCGTTTAAACGCAAACGAAACGCAAACGCAAAACATAAAAATGTAGAAAATGACAATTTTTTGACAGTTCTGACTTTTCATTTTTATCTGAGTGGCAAACAGATTGGAGCCTGATCAGACGGCGGGTCACCCGGTGTCTGATCTAGCTCCAAACTGTTTGCATTGGAAATAATAGTTTTAGCGTAAAGCATTTATTGGGAAAGAATAACGTTTTATCCACTGTATCGATATGTTTCAAGCTATACACTTTGAAACGATCTTGCAAGCAAAACAATTGAAACACACGACAGTGAAACCGTGAAGGGTAACACTTTGGATCCGGATCATACATTGAGTAATTCAGCATCTGATAGCCCAAAATGTTTGACACTCATAAAAATACAGTTGACATTTTTACCCATTACCCCGTATATACTTTTTTAGTTTTGAAGACAGAGGAGCCCTTAAAGCAGGTGCAAGTAAAGCAGAATGCGCCTTCAGAAACATTCTGCTTTACTTTGAGCCTGCATTAAGCTACCATATGCTAGAATATAGAATAGTTTTCTTATGTTGCATATTCATGACTGTTGAAAGTGGAATTATATACATCAGTGGAGGAATAAATTAATGGTGAAAAAAGCGTATTTATTTGGTAATGAGTTAAATAAACTGCCATTTACAGACGACTTTAGTTCATTGCACAACATTTCTTTTCACGAGACTGACAGGACATTTAGCACTAAGCATGTACCCTAGAGACATTTCTACCATGTCGTGGTTCTGGGGCCCGTTTTACTAAACAACTTACGCTAATTATTTGCGTGAGTCAAAATTTTAAATTTTAATTTATATTTTCTATTATCACTTGCTACAAAACGCAAATAGCCAGATTAGATGACGCTCTTTTAGCGCGTCTTCTAATCTGGCTAGTTGCTGTTTGCCAACGTTTATGATAAAAACATAAGAGTTAAACGATTTTGACTTACGCAAAACTTTTGCGTAAGTAGTTTAGTTAAACGGGCCCCTGGGGCTTAATTGTCATAGGGAATTGTTTCTGTTTATTAGACCGAGATTATTCCTTCTACCAAGAACTAAAAGGAATGCATGTAGGATGGTTTTTTTTTAATCCCATTCGCTGCATCGCAATGAATGAGATTACCCGAAATCATCTTCCTGAAATCATCATTATCTCAGCTAATGCCTCATCAACCATCGGCGCTTTAAACACAGTTTGTGTCGCAGTGCCGTAAAACCAAACTCATTTATCATCCATCTACACATGTACCTGTAATCCAACCGCTGTTTACTCTTGAGTGTCTGGGTTTAAATTTCCTTTCTCCTTTATAAAACAGCCACGGATTGTCATCTGGACCTCTAGCAGTGTTCCTGGAATTATTTAAACAACGATCAACGACCTGTGCAGGGCTGCCATAAGTTGATAATAACAATCCTAAGATTTCAAATTTTCAATTTTTCAGACGCAATTTTACTAATCGTACCTTTACCCCATAGTCTGGTTTTTGTTTTGAAGACACATGACTGCTTAAAAGAGGTTGAAAGTATTAAGCAGAATGCGCCTTAAGGCGCATTCAGCTTTACTTTCAGCCTGTTTTAAGCTACGATCTGCTAGGATAAAAATCCGAATACTTAGGAAAAATCCGGAGAAATTGCAGCCCTGCCTGTGGCAAAATAATCGGACGACAAGCACTACTCAATCAGATGTTTCTAATTAGTATGACTACTGGTACAATGGATAATACGTTATTCTTTCCCGCTTAAACTTAAACGAAACGCAAACGCATTGCAATAAACATAGAAAAAAACAACCATTCGACAATTCTGACTATTCATGTTTATCTGAGAGACAAACAGTTTGCAGTCTGATCAGACGCTGGGCTACCCGGCATCTGATCTGGCTCAAACCTGTTTGCAATAGAAATAAAAGTTTCAGCGTAAACGCGTTAATTTGGAAAGAATAGCGATTTCTCCATTGTACCACAGGATTTGGTGTTGGACTGAGTGGGAAAATGTTGGATTAACTCTTTTACTCCCCCATACATGTCTCTTGAGCCGCGCGTCTGCTTCAATTAAACTAACTAAACTAGAGGCCGCGTCACGCGTCGTCTGATCAGGATCTATACTCTATGCATATATGTTAGTATTATAGATCTTGGCATTTAAAGGACCAAACAGCAGGAAACGTCTAAGTATTATTTTTCTCATATAGCACAGCGTCAATAAAATCCTCTGAAAGACATTACTTTACCTAGCCTTGGTGGTATCATCTAGCCCCGTACAAGGTTTGAGTCAACGCATGGAGAGTATGCACTTACTGTGTTAGCGTCTAGGCAACTAATCATGCAGGCGTCTTATGTAGACCCGCACCTTATATTTGATACATGTAGTTTGGTTAGTAAAACCCTTTAAAAAGAACCTCAATTCACGCCTAATGAGAACAATCGGGGGAATCAAATGGCAAATAATTACCAATAGCATAACATAAGTATACATAATAAAATGTATACATTCTCCATTAATCTTGCAAAAGTATCTATACAGGGAACAACTTTTTGTTTGTTTGCTCCTTAAAAATTGCTAAAGAGGAGAGTAATTGATAAAACATGACCCAAAACCCCCAGGTCAAACAAGCCAAATACAAAATGGTATTTAAGAAACCGCTATCACCTCAAATCAGATTTGAGATAAACTGATTAGTAAAGAATGTACATGTAAGCATGGGTTTAAACTATGACCAAAGACACTAATGAATGGACTGAGGTAATGTCTTTAAGTACCGCCTGTCAAACTGCACACAAAGACAAAACACTCGTTTTCATATGTAGTTAAAACATATTTCATTTCAGAAAATGTACAGTATACAATATACAACATATTCATATAGGATTAAAGCTTATTAAGTTCTTCTCCTTAAAGTTTTCATATGTATATATACATTGTTCCGTCCAAATGCATTCCGCTATTGTTGTTAAATACTTTCTTTTACCATTTGTTAAGAAGGATGCACTTTGAGTAAAGTTAAATGTATGTTATTCGGCTACTTAAATATGATTACTAGACATATTTATATAAAGATAACAACTTAATGCAGGACAAACGATGAAACATCTACAGCATCTTGTCCTGCAATAAGCAATAACTTGTCTCAATTGTAATATCACAACATCTTATGATTAAGTCGACTCTTAACACTGGTTTTACTGTTTAAAAAATACGATGAATCGCAACATTTCTTCAGATTCACAATAATTTGTTAAACTAACGAAATAAAAACGTTCGGTCAACTCCTTCACAGCCATGACGTCATCAATTATAAACAATTGCCATTTGCTTGTCTCAAATTTAAGTTTTTAGTAATTTGATTTAAGAAATATTGAAAAGAGTGTCAAAGAGTTACGTGGCGTCTTCTCAAAACCCAAACCGTTTGCAAATAACCATTGAACAAGGGTAACGGCAGTGAAGGGGTTAAAACTACCTAAAAATATTGTTTTTTCATTCTTACGTTTCTCGATCCCTGAAGTGTTGGGCTTCTGTCTCTGAAATCGGTGTCCGTGGAAGTCCTTTAGGACCGGTTGGAAAATCGTCCGGCACCTTATAAAGTTTTGCCCTGCGTCGTCGGTTTCGTTCCTGTCGTTTCCGCTTTGATGCAAGTTGTGAAAGATGTGAACAGATCAGGATCAACACCGACGCCAACACGAACATGGACAAACCAATACTCACGCCAAGAATAATGGTGAACTTTTCTAGTGGGTAAAGAAAATTAGCCATTTCACTGCTAAGCAATCCTGCGCCACATTTGCGAATTATGTTGGTCAAGTTAAGTGCCGAATTACTTTAACAAGGATATAACTGCTCAGCACTGGTATTACCTTTCCTTCATTTAAATGAGTTATTAATATGAGCACTTTTAGAAGTACACGTAAAGTCACTCAAAAATGAAACATGCATCTTTAAAATGATAAAAGCTACATGTATATCACTACCACAGGGAAACTACTGAATGTTTACAATTTACTATGGAAAGGTCGCATGGTGTGTGTCTAAATGATATCAGCAATTAACATCAAATGATCTATCATGCTCTGACGAGTTATCAATCAAACTTTTGATATAGTAGCTAAATTCAATTTAGATGATACAAAACGCCTGATACGACTTCATTTTAAAATATACGATTATAGAACATTCATATGCATCGCGCACAAATGGAGAGACCCTCATATTGAAAGACGTTGTAGATTCAAATAAACATTTATGGTGGAGTTTTTTCTCCGTTTGTATTGACTATAATAAGCAGTCCTATACGACAAACTTCGCTGATAACAGTTATTAACCCTTGCCTGCTGGTCGCGACTTTATTGATTTTTGCAAACAGTTTAGATCCAGATCAGACACCGCGTAACGCGGTGTCTGATCTGGATCCAAACTGTTTGACATTCTTTTTTAGGTTTCTTTACGTAAAAAATGTATAAATCTAAATTTAACAAACTTTGCAGACGACAATTTCGAAGCAGACGATATCACCGCAGGATAAGGGTTAACTCTTTCAGTGTCTTACGAGTACAGCGAGTATAAGGGTTAGTTGAAAACTGTTTGGATCATGATCAGACGTCGCGTAGCGCGGTGTCTGATCCCGATACAATCTGTTTGCCACTTATTGAAATATTTTTTGATATACCTAAAACTTAAATATGAGAAAACAAGAGCCGTATACGGCCCTAAATCGCTCACCTGGAGCCATTGATGTAAATGTAACGTATCTTTGAAAGCTGAGAAATTATGACAATATGATTGTGCCATTTGCTGATTGGATGATGCTGAGTGCTAAATAGCTAAGCTCAGGTACTGTGGTTTCAGAGAAGATTTTTTAAGTTTTTATTGAAAAATTCTATTTTTAGCTACTGTGACCTAGTTATGCAACGGACCGGAAACATTTGAACAATATTGGTAAAGTACCTGTAGAAGTTACACCATGCCAAATATCAAAGCTCTAGCTATATCAGTTTGAGAGAAGAAGAGGTTTGAAAATTTCACTATATAACTCTATGTAAATTTGTGACCCCTGGGGCGGGGTCATTTTTGACCCCAGGGACATAATTTGAACAATCTTAATAGAGGACCTATAGATGATGCTTTGTGCAAAATATCTAAGCTCAGGGTACTGTGGTTTCAGAGAAGATTTTTTAAGTTTTAATTGAAACAATCTATTTTTAGCTCCTGTGACCTAGATATGCAGCGGACCGGAAACTTTTGAACAATATTGGTAAAGTACCTGTAGAAGTTACACCATGCCAAATATCAAAGCTCTAGCTATATTAGTTTCAGAGAAGAAGAGGTTGGAAAATTTCACTATATAACTCTATGTAAATTTGTGACCCCCGGGGCGGGGCCATTTTTGACCCCAGGGACATAATTTGAACAATCGTGATATAGAACCTATAGATGATGCTTTGTGTCAAATATCTAAGCTCAGGGTACTGTGGTTTCAGAGAAGAAGATTTTTAAAGTTTTAATTGAAACAATCTATTTTTAGCTCATGTGACCTAGTTATGCAACGGACCGGAAACTTTTGAACAATATTGGTAATGTACCTGTAGAAGTTACACCATGCCAAATATCAAAGCTCTAGCTACATTAGTTTCAGAGAAGAAGAGGTTTGAAAATATCACTATATAACTCTATGTAAATTTGTGACCCCCGGGGCGGGGCCATTTTTGACCCCAAGGGACATAATTTGAACAATCTTGATAGAGGACCTATAGATGATGCTTTGTGCTAAATATCTAAGCTCAGGGTACTGTGGTTTCAGAGAAGAAGATTTTTAAAGTTTTTATTAAAACGATCTATTTTTAGCTCCTGTGACCTAGATAGGCAACGGACCGGAAATATTTGAACAACTTTCAAAGAGGACCATAAAAGGACTATTTCTGCCGAGTTTGGTTAAAATCCATCCAGCAGTTTAGGAGGAGATGTCATTTAAAGAAATTGTTGACGACGGACGGACGAACGGACGGACGAAGACGGACGACGGACACAGCACGATCAAAATAGCTCACCTTGGCACTCTGTGCCAGGTGAGCTAAAAACAAAAGCAGACGACACTTGTCTAAACTAAATGTCGTCATGGCACGGAAGTGGTTATTATGAAAGCTGAGTTACAAATAAAAAAAGGTAATACTTGTTTATTCCCTCTTCACAAAGACCAGTCGTTCTTTAGCACTTTCAGCTAATGGTGAAATTATTTGTTTATTCTTTATTTAAAGAAATAGAAATAGTATCTGAAAGACAAGCAGTTTGTATCGAAACTGATTGCAAAGGTATCCAATGTACAGACGAACATCTCTTTCTCGACCTTGATTAAGTCGAATTTATCCGTATTTCAAATTTAATATTGAAACACTGGTATGTTCGGCATAAGAAATGATGCTTTGTCGTACTTCAACTAAAGATACAAGGATATGTGTGACGTAAGCGAGTTTGAGATACTGAAGTACGATATAGGTATTTAGTGTTGAAGGATTAAGTGACAAAGTACATGGCTTATTTTTGTTGTTGTTTTGCTTAGATGAGCAGCAACCAAACTAGATCACTGCGCAGGTCATCTTGTTTACTGAAGTTTAACACAGTGACAGTAACACGTCTTCGTTGATCTTTTGGTAAACAGCAAGCAGTGAACCGTCTATGTATTGTCCATAAGGTTTCACCTGTCAGTTTATAAATATTCCGTCTTTTCCGTAATCTATTTTTATCTTCAAGAAACATCTACAGTATTGTAAATAAGCAATTCAACGATGACTCGAATTGGATTATATTATCCGATAAGATATCTACAGTCGGCAATGGCTCAGTTGTTATGTGGCTATGCATCTGCGCTACCAACGTAAAGGTTGTGGGTTCGATCCCCGATAAAGTTTATCTTGTAATATTTCTAATGTGTATCTTTTAAAACCTTAATTAAGGTGGACACATACAAACCATGACATTCACGCAATTACCTAAAATAAAGTACAGTGTAACTGGATTATGGAAACTTGGATAGAAATGTGTTTATAGCAACACCACATTATGCAAAACACTCTCCGGCAGAAAGCACTCTGTGTTACTTTTGGCCTTTCGTTAAGCAGAACGTTTTTCTTAACCAAAACGTTTTCTGCTTTATTTTAGTAAGATATATAATTATATAAAAAACATAATACCTGAAGCGTACGTTTTACAAAACAAGGCCCAGAATCGAACCCACGACTCTAGGATTACGAGTCAATGACACTATCCACTAAGCTATTGCTATTACCATCGAAAGTTGACGGAAAGTGATGGCCTTATGGATAATACCAGACAATTTACTACTATACACGATATAGGGGTGTCTGTATTCTTGCAGTCCATCTAACTAAACTGTCGTTATGCAGACATAATGCTGACAACACCCCCCCCCCCCACAAAAAATGGACTGCGTTGAATGGCATGGGTTTTTGCTCGTTCTTTACTTATACCTAACCGTGTGTGATTTCCGTGCAGGAAGGCTCTTACACAGAGGAATGTGTACAGAAAAGCTCACTATTATTTTTGACAGTCAGGTAAAATATGATTTTAACTCAGAAGTTTTTAAACAAACTCTTACCATGATCAGGTTTTTCTCTGAAATAATAAAACAAAATGATTTGATATTTTGTGTTCATTCAAAACTTTGCTATGCAGAAAACCATTGCTATTACGACCACCGAAAATAATGTTAATTTATTGCATGAAAGACACGTGACAGTTTAAATCAATGTGATACTAAAAAAGAGAGTTCCTGAAGGAATATTCGATTTTACTCCTTCCTTGCTTTAAGCAACCACCTGTCTTTAACACCTAAAAGTTAACAAAATAACTGGTCGTCATAAAACTTTACATATTTCAGAAAAATATCAATTATGCATGTGCGATACATCATTGCAAAGAACAATACTTCACCTACACGATGGTTTATTGTACAATAAATGACCCCTTCTCCAGTGCACTGCACTTTCAGACATTATGTATTGAAGTAATAAGTGTTTTGACGTTATAAGTTTAAAAAGTACTATTTCTAAAGTTTGTTATTATGTATAAAGTTATTATTGTACATGTGAATAAAATTGCATTAAAATTGAAACAATAAAACCCATCAAGATATATTCTAAACACACTTTTTAAACGTTTTAAACTTCTCATGCCGATTACTAATATATATTAAACCTTCCCACAATCGACATCTACAATCTGCATTATACCGTTGGTTAATAAAACAAGACAACATTTCCATAGAAAAGAGTGAAGATTTATGTTAAATCCTATAAGAAAACAATGTAGACTTTGGTAATTGTTGCTGTTGAAACTATGAGACGACAAATGATATTTATGTGAGACATGCATTCTGTATAGTTTAAGTACAAAGCTTGCTCTATAAATTGTATTAGGAAACATTCTGTCAAATATATATATATACGAACCTGCAAGTCGGACTGCCATCTCTTATAACACACTTGTAGCCGGGCTGGCATTCACGGACATATGTAACATACACAGCACACACATCTGTAGTGTTCATAATCTGGCTGTCTACTGCAAATGCAATAAATTGATTGTTAAATCTTTAAAACTTGCTAACCTATGTCACTGATGCCACCGGAAACAGTTCCGATCCATCAAACCATGGGTTGTCATCTGGATTAAAACAATTTGTATAAAAAGAAATCACAAATTCGCTCAAAATCGTGCAAAATGTAAAAAGAATAGTATGCTCCATTGATATGTAACGTGGATTGGTACAGTGGAGAAAACGTTATTCTTTCCCAATAAACGCGTTTACGCTAAAACTATTATTTCCCATGCAAACAGTTTGGAGCCAGATCAGACCCCAAACTGTTTGCCACCAAAATAAAAATGAAGTATCAGTATTGTCCCAAAGTTGCACTTTTCTACGGTTTAGTGTTTTGCGTTTGCGTTTCGTTTCGTTTAAACAGGAAAGAATAACGTATTCTCCACTGTAGTATTAAAGCATAGAACCCTAGCGACGCGTATATCTATAGCTTCATTTACAAACAGTGTACCTGTAAACGCAAACTCATCTTTGCAAACATTGTATATATACAAACTGAAGGAGTTCTAAAGGACACCACTGATCTGCCTCCTAGACACTGTTTATAAGTTTGATTATTTATGTTATGACATCTGATGAACTTCCAATCTATATGAATGAACTATTTTTCTATATCTTCACCATATTTTATATTTTGCCGGAACTTCATTTTATTATCAGAAATTACAAGAGCAGTCTCTGAATATACTGCGAGACACAAATCTATATACGAGAAATCAGAAACAGAGTAGTGGTTATTAAAAATAGAAAATGAAACTGTTATTGGCAACCACTGAGTGAAACGGGAAGAAAACTGTACTCGTGACTACAGACTATTCGCTTGAGTACAATTTGACCGTTGCCATAGTGGGTTATTTTTAACACGGGCTTGAATGTTTAATTCTTTCCCGTGTTACTAATAATCCTGTCAGAGAATTTTGTTAGATGTTTTATATGTGTTTACTTACTGTGCTGGCGGTCTTTTTGATTGTAAGGTTGTGGAACAGGGTTTATATTTTATGTACACTGTTCGTCTTTATAGGTGAATATAGGAGATAAGTGTGAGGTTGGGCGCCCCTAAACCCAGGTTTAACCCCCAGTGGTTGTTAATGGTTAATTTATAATTAATTATTGATTGCTGCTGACCGTACCAAGGCGGGCTCCTATGTTCACTTTGCTTTATGTTTGTCTTGCGTATTGTTTTCTGTTTGGTGTGTGGGATTGCGTGTGTGTGTGTGTGTATGTGTGTGTGTTTGTTATGGTATGGCTGTGTGTGTGTTCTGCTTTAGAGATGGGTGTATTGTTTGTGTTGCGTTTCCTGCTTGAGTCTTCTTTCGTATTTATTTATGCGCCTGTCAAACTGTACAATGACTATCCGTCCAAACCATCTTTGATTAAAGTTTAAATCATATTGATTCAATACCTTTTGGAATTCTATTCCTTATTTGCTGTATCCGATAAACTGTTTATATATATCGGTGCTGCTGGCTATTGTTATTTCATACTCCAATTTCAATGCCACTCAGGATACAACAACACCGTTTCTTGCTATCTTGAATTGAATTGAGCTTGGTTTAGTTTAGTTTTAAAAAAAGAACAACAGTTAACATATTTCCCATTGTATTGAGAATGTGACCGAACTTTTAAATTCCACAATACTAAATACTACTAAACCGCAACTTACAATGGATAGCTGAAACCGTCTCATTGCGAAATTCTAAGGTATCCCCTTTGGTCAAATTGATAACCAGCTCAACAAAAGTTTTTGGATCGGCTTGGATGTCTGTCAAGTCTACGACATAATCAACAATAAGACTTCCTTGTCTGTAAATATGAATAAAACACATGTCGTTTTTATCAGAAAATTGCAACACAAACAATATTTGGAGGTGATAACATTGCACGAAAATGGTTGTCGACAATATTGAAAAGAACAGCAACAAACAAAAAAGCAAACACCCGCACTTAAAAGCATAACAATGCAGGAATTGTATAACAGTAGATAAACATTACGATACAACAACAGGGGTTCATCCCTTTTGCTGCCATGCTCTCTAACACTAACATATGCAAACAGTTTGCATCCAGATAAAACGCCGCGTAACTAAACCTTTCTATATACAGTGTTCCCTCTCTACAACGACACCCAATGGGAGACAAGAAATGTGTGTGTTGTTCGGAGGGAGTCGTTGCAAACATTTGCAAACAGTTTTAATCCAGATCAGACGCCGCATAACGCGGCGTCTGAACTGGATTCAAGTTGTTTGTCACTCGTCATTAAGTTTTTTTTGTCAGAATTTTCAAAATGTAACTCGGAGAAAAACAGCAGACGACAAACTTTAAGCAGACGATATTACAGCAGTGAAAGCGTAAGACAATTTTTTCCTGTTAAGGGAACTACGGCAAGGGTCGTCGTAAGGAGGGAGTCGTTGTTGGGAGGGCCGTTGTAGGGAGGGAACACTGTAACACTAACATATGCAAACAGTTTGTAGCGTATACAAACTGTTTGACACTCATATCAATGTTCCTTATAGTACAGTGATACCTCTTTACAACGACACCCAATGGGACACGCATAGGGAGTCGTTACAGGGAGGGCAAATTAATACTTGACTTTCATTTGCAAACAGCTTGAATCCAGATCAGACGCCGCGTTGTGCGGCGTCTGATCTTGATTCAAGCTGTTTGTCACTCGTCATATTATTTATTTATTCTATCAAAATGTCCACTTATATGTAACTTTGAGAAAAAAAACAGTAGACGGTATTGCAGCAGAAAAAGCGTTAGCCATAATTGTCCGGTTTAGGGAATTGCGGCAAGGGTCGTTGTAAGGAGGGAGTCGTTTTTCGGAGGGCCGTTGTAGGGATGGAGCAATGTAGATTTAAACGCTTACAATACCTAATTTTATAAATAAAATTGACGACAAGTTCAAGCAGACAATATTATGTTAACGACTGTGTTAGACGGAAATTTATCTCATAACGGCAGCGCTAGAATCAACCATCTGCACGTGATGAAGTTGACGTCTGTAAAACATGTTGACGACAAAAATTCTCAAGAAAAAGTGATTACGGTTAAACTATTTTAATCTAGACGAGACACCGAGTTAATTTGCATTTTTCACCACAAAGTTTGTCGCGTAAAGTACAGAAGGTAAATGTATATTACAAAGACTTACCGTAAGCCTAATACTGAACATCTGTATAAGTTGCGGTAAAATCTATTCAACTGAAAATATGAAACATTAACTGCCAAAGTAAAAATGAATAATATTACTGTTAAGCCTTTTCGAAGCATTTAACCCTTTCAACACCATCTTTTTGTAATATACTCAACGCATTAGAAAACAGTGTAGACCTAGATCAGAGTGCTCATATGACCAGGGTCTACACTGGTTTTTTTCTAAGTTTTACCAGTATTTATTAAACTACACATAATTTCAAGTAGACTGGTGCATGTTTTAGTCACTATAACGGTCAACAGGAGAAATAAATAACCTATAAAATTTACTTAGTGTTAAAAGATTTAAACAATTGACTATGCCAGTGAAATCAATCAACCAATAGACCAATCATTGCATCAATAAATAATAAAGCGATTCAAACAACCAATCTATTTCTTTATATGGAATTTATATAGCGCTCCTTTCACACAGAACATCATCGCACAAAAGCGCTTCATATGAAAACCTATACCAATAAAATCAATTCGATTCAATTCAATTCAATTCTGACTTAATGTTATATCTAGTTTTCTAACAATGTTTAATTTGAATTGCTCTATCGTAGAATTATCAAATAAATAGAGGATCTTGTATGAGTGCGCATTATTTATCATTTCAAAAAAACGAGCTGACTAAAATAATATGACGCAAGCCTTGGCGAGCGTCATATTCATTTTAGTCAACGAGTTTATTAAAAATGATAAATAATGAGCACGAATATGCGATTCTATTTATCACATAACACTTTTAATCACATATTAAACTAATTGAATCTGTAATTTGTAGACCCTCTGCTATATAGATTTTCCGCCAAATCGTAACGTTGTTTACGTTAACGTAATTGAAAATGATGTCATTTGTTGTCCCGCTACATGCAGCGTTTGTGGACGAAGGCTGGGCCGGAGCCCAAAAACAATATTCCACTTGTGGATTACGATATTTACATAATGCCTTTATGCAACTCACAGACCTCTGGTTATGTGATAAAGTTATGTATTTACGTTCTTTGAATCTGAGATTCATTAGATCTGAGATTTGAAACTATGCGAAAAGATACTAAATTTGCTAGTCGAATAACATTATTTATTATAATTTTGCTAATTCATGACTGTATAAAACGAAGGTTATATTCTTCAGTGGCGGAATAATTTAAAGGCGTTAGAAGTCGTATCTATAGAGTAATGAGTAAAGCGACACATCTCATTGCAAGGATTAAAGGCAAGTCGCAGTTTAATGCAATACAATTGTGATGCAAAGAAAAACAATGAACTTTTTACATAAGCTTTGTCCTGCGTTAAACAGACAACTATCTTTAAACTATTACTCATTAAATACCGGTACGTGGTTTTAACGAGTAAATAGTTCCACTGTTTACAGTAATGACAATTGGCTCTCTGAAATATTCCTATAATTATGCTAGCAGATTGCACCTTAGAGCAACTTGAAGGACAGGTAAAGCAGAATATAATTAAAATGACCGCCTGTCTTCAATACTGAAAAAAATAATGACCAGCCATTCTTACTGGAGATCACTGTGTGAGTGGTACTGTATATTGTATTATCACAATTGTCCTCTAAATAGCCAATTAATAAGATTAATGCATATGTACACTACTTACGCTCGTCTTCATGTCATTCCGATAGCTGTTGAAAATCTGTTTAACATGCAGATTTAACCCTGGTGTTAAAATGGCGCCAACTCTGATTCTCAGCGGTTTCGACGTTACTAAAACACAATCATTCTTACATAAAACGGCAACAAAAGAAGACAAACTATCAATTTAAGTACTAGTAATAAGGGATTTCCTTTTTGTGTTATCCTTAGTCACGGTGAATAAACGTACACAGGATATAGACACCGAAGTGATTAGGAATTGAAAGCGAAAGTAGCGATGTGAGTACTTTTATTACGTTTATCTCTAAAATCTTCTTACAAATAAAGTAAACATGAATTGCAAGATAGTCTGTAGACATATGTGACCACACTGATGCCAGGAATATAAATAAATTCACCTGGAAGACTGAATAAAAAGGCTTTAATCACTGGCCATAGTCGCATCTTCGTCAACATTTGTCATTATTTTCGCTGTTTATACACGTTATACAAAATAGTGAATCGACAGATCTGTTTATTTTTCATTTAAATGTAACTATGCAAAAGCTGCTTAAAAATCGACCCATAATAGCTAAGATATACCTTGTCAAACCGACCGCCAAATGTACTGGGGATAGTGTCCAACGGTTATTTCTTGTACTGGGTATAGTGGAAGGCCGTACTGGGGATAGCCTCACGAAAACTTATTGTTTTGTGTCGTAAAATGGTATTATGGTACATTGCGTTTGATTTTTATGGCAAACTACATGCTGTTACGTTTCCAGCATACGAAATAATGGATAATCTTCATTTTTCTAGGAAGTTAAGTCCAAAGCCACTAACTTTATGACATATCATTTTCCCTTCTTACACCTTTATGCGATAGTTTGTGGTGAAATACATGTCGAATGTATTTAACAGAGTAAACTATAAATTATCAAAGCATTCTTGAAAAAAAACCTGCTATTTGGACTCGGCTATTTTGTAGTTACTCATATACCAACAATGCGCAACCCTTAACACTGGTTTTCAAGGTAAAAACATACAACGTGTTCATCTATATATGTATGAGCCAAAATTAGACTTTACCTTTGCGACCAGTGCATATCCGGAGCAGCCTGCACATCCGCATTTTGATCAGGATCTGCACCGTTCTCCTTTAAGTTTCTAGATGTCGTCATACTACTTCTATTTCAATAAAAACAGCCATTATTAAGCATTGACAATGCACAGTTTTCTTAGTACTTGCACTTGCCGAAGGATTACAAGGAGTGTTGCCAACTCTGAGGCCGGTTTCATTGAACATTGTTGTCAATTAATCTTTGGTTAATGCTGCTTCAATGTATGTGTGTGGGAGGGGGGGGGGGTTGTATCGGTCTATCTGTATTGCTAGCACATACGGCTCTGCAATATTTTACAAAACAATATTGTTGCCTATATATGCGATAAAACCAAAAATCTTTTCTAAACTACTGGTCCATTTGCATCAAAATTTACTGTCAGTTATCCTTGGGTAATTTCTTCGTCTATTTTCATAACAAGTCTGAATAGGCTCCACACTGTTTTAAATAGAGATACTTTTGAGAGAAAAATTAAGATCTTCAAGCTCCGAAACTACGGTTCGAGTAGAAACATATACCGTATAGCTGGTATTTTCTACGGGGTAGAAATTTCTGTCATTCTGCGGTTTAATCATCGGATAGCTGAAAAAAAATCGGCAAAATAAAATTACCATACTAATTTATCACGTACAATAATTGATAATCCTTCAGTACGCTAAGACACCATTATAATAACAACAGACAATACCCACTCGGCAACTTAGACCATTAAAATTGTGTTTGGTTTTTAGTTTTTATCAAAATTCCTTATATTAGACACTGGAAACGCACTAACAAATCGTGTTTAAAATTTACCGATATCTACAACGACAAAGTAAATTTTGAGCGAATGAGTCCAAGGTACTCCGAGTACAACAAAAGCGGGTATGTATAATTATAGCGGGTAATAACAGTCCAAGCTGTTTGCTATGATAATGATTTATGTCCAGGAAGTGTCATTTTTTTACCCGAGGGGCATAATTAAATTTGAATAATCTTGATAGAGGACTTGTAGATGATGCTATGTGCCAAATATCTAAAATCAGGGTACTAGGGTTTTAGACAAGAATATTTTTTTAAGTTTCCATTGAAAAGAATCTATTTTTAGCTCATATTACCTATATATGCAACAGACTGGAACCATTTGAACAAAATAGGTAAAGGACATCTAGAAGTGTCACCATGTCGAATATCAAAGCTGAGGCAAATGCCATGTTAGTTTTAGAGGAGAAGACGTTTGAAAAGTTCACTATATAACTCTATGTAAAACTGTGACCCCCCAGGGGCATAATTTGAACAAACTTGATAGGGGATCTGTTGATGATGATATGTGCCAAATATCTAAGCTCTGACCCTTATGGTTTTTTACGAGAAGATTTTTTAAGTTTTTATAGAAACAAGTTATTTTTAGCTTATGTGACCTAGATATGCAACAGACCGGCACCATTTGAACAAATAAGTAAAGGATTTTCAGAAGTGTGACCATACCGAATATCAAAGCTCTGGCCATATTAGTGTCAGAGAAGAAGACGTTTGAAATGTTCACTATATAACTCGATGTAAAACTGTGACCCTGGGGCGGGGCCAATTTTGACCCCATGGGCATAATTTGAACAAACTTGATAGAGGACCTGTAGAAGATGCTATGTGCAAAATATTTAAGCTCTGGTCCTTGTAGTTTTTGACTAGAAGATTTTTTATGTTTTCATTGAAAACAATCTATTTTTAGCTCCTGCGACCTAGATATGAACCGACCAGAACCAATTGAACAATATTCGTATAGGACATCTAGAAGTGTCACCATGCCAAATATCAAAGCTCTGGCCATATTAGTTTCAGAGAAGAAGACGTTTGAAAATTTCACTACATAACTCTATGTAAAACTGTGACCCTCGGGGCGGGGCCAATTTTGACCCCAGGGGCATAATTTGAACAAATTTGATAGAGGATCTGTTGATGATGATATGTGCCAAATATCTTAGCTCTGGTCCTTGTAGTTTCAGACAAGAATAATTTTTAAGATTTCCTTATTTTTCCACTTTGGTTGCCATGGTAACCAAAATTCTACATTGTTTTTAATTCTTTGAAATAAAATCAAAAAGCTTGACCCAAGGAACATTCCTGTAAAGTTTGGTTGAAATCTGTCAAGAGGTATAGTATATGGTGTCATTTAAAGCAATTGTTAACTTCGACGGACGACGCACGACGGACACAGGGCCATCCCGATAGCTCACCTTGAGCCCTTGACTCAGGTGAGCTAACAATGCCTTACCTTTTGAGATATGTGATGCCCAACAAAACCCGTCGGGGTTTAATAAAACATAGAGCAAAATATCACCTCTCAATCATGACCCTTAACGCCTGTGTACTGTGAGGGACAGCGCCTGAAGTCTAACATTAGCTCGATGTCCCTAACTGTACACATCTGATGGACTATGAAGATGTATGTATTGTTTATACACGCTGACTATTATTGCAAAACTTCGTACTTCTCGAAAAGTGGCCCTAGTTTCATAGTTTATATTCGTCTATCCCCAGTACAGAAATATTTTTGGAAATGCTATCCCCGGTACAGTAATATACTATCCCCAGTACAACGTCCTATCGGTTTGACGTCAACTATCTCAGCTATTGTTGGTCTAATTTTAAGCAGATTTTGCACAATTACTTTGAATTGAAAAATAAATCGAACTGTCGATTCACTTTTTTGTATAACGTGTATAAACAGCGAAAATAATGACAAACGTTGACGAAGATGCGACTATGGCCAGTGATTAAAGCTTTTTATTCAGTCTTCCGGGTGAATTTATTTATATTCCTGGCATCAGTGTGGTCACATATGTCTACAGACTATCTTGCAATTCATGTTTACTTTATTTGTAAGAATATTTTAGAGATAAACGTAATAAAAGTACTCACCTCGCTACTTTCGCTTTCAATTCCTAATCACTTCGGTGTCTATATCCTGTGTACGTTTATTCACTGTGTTAGTGTATGGTGTGACTGTCATGTTTCATTATTTGATTCATGTACTATTTATCTATTTTACAATGTTTGTAAAAATGTCTTACTATGTATTGTTACATTTTATGCTGAAATAGATATGTCTACCTTTTAGTAGTCTATTAATTCAGGACAAAAAACCCAACAAAAAAGCCCCACTTTGTGCTATTTTTGTCCTGCATCATGATTTTAAGGATGAGAAGCTAAACTCGTGTTTGACGATAAATGTTCTAGGATTTCAAACAATCGACTTCATCTGCTCTTCCGTTTGTTGACAAAAGACGGTTTTAGAAACTACTCTATCAGTAGTGTGGACTTGTAAACTATTGCTTTGCTTCAATATTTGGTTTCAGGCAGTACGTCTCTAATTGAAACGGCGGAATGCCGGTCAATACCACTACTTTTCGTAGCATCAACTGACGATTTGTACTGAACATTGCTCGAAGATCAGGACTGAACAAATTTTACCATGGCAGGAACGCATTTATTCATTGATATCCTGTTGTATTTTAGATAAATTGACAGAAATAATCTCGTAGCGAAAGTAAACAAAGTTTGGATCATTATCAGACGCCTCCTTACCAGGATTCAAATCGTTGGCAAGTCAGCATTGTATTCGATGTAAGATGAAGAAGGGATATATTCATATACATCTCATGAAAACATGTTTTATACTTGTACTGCAGTTATAAAGTAGAGGGAAGTCATAACCACTTAACTGCATTACCCCGAGTGCAATAGTTATTTGCAAAATGTTTGCGTAATGTGGCGTTTGATCAGGATTCAAACTGTTGGATTCTGTTTTCAATATTTCTTTAGTCAAAATACTTTAAATTTGAGAAATAGAAACAGACGACACATTTGTTTTAAAGTTATGATCTCATGACAGTGAAGGGGTTAAGCTTTAGCGTATACAAACGCGAAGTACATTCTAAAGGCATAACGTGTTATCTGTCGAAGTGTAAGTTGCCTTTTTAAATGGTATCTTAAACTATAACAAGCTTAAAGTACTTACTTTCTGGAGAAGGGGTGGATGTCGGAGGCGCTGGAAATCAATAAATACATGTATGTACAGTCAAATCTATTATGCTTTCTCAATTGTGGTTTTTAAAAGGTGTGAACGACAGGTGACTGCCTGAAGTAAAGATACATTAAAGCAAGACAGTTGATTTAGGAGCTTTCCGAATACTGTCGCCTTGCTTTAATCTGTCTCCTGTCTTTTTTTACAATCAATCAGCTTTTGTTTGTGTGGTCGAAATAAAGAGTTTGTACTGTATACAGTACACACACTAAATCTCTAGTAAATTCAAACTTTTAAATACTGGTTTGTTATACTTAAAGAGCACTAACTAACGAAATAACGAAATTCAATTGGATGAACACAGGCAATTGCGGTCAGCTATAGCTCCTTAAACATGTACGTATATTTAAGCAAAGTCGACGTATCAGGGCACGACTATATATGATATTTTGATTTACAGAAGTTTGTTCTTCATAATTATTTACCAACTTTTTACCAGAGGTCTTTACTCAGCTGGGGCCAGTTTAATAACACTTCGCACGACAAATGTTGTCGTAAGTCAGTTTACAAGTCTCAATTATTATATATTTCTCCATCTGATCCTGCCTAGTGAAATCTCTTTGGTATCGTCTTGAAAATACGATTCCAAAGAGATGTCACAAGACAGACTTAGATAGAGAAATCAGAAATTAAATGTATTTTAAAGTTTTGACTTACGTCAACATTTGTCGTACGAAGTTTACTGAAACGGGCACCAGGAGTTCATTGGGTTTTTTATTACGGTTCAAAATAGTGTGTTAACAGTTATGCTAATGATTCTTTTTTCAATAACTTTTTAAATGTCTGGAAAAAATAACAAGCTCGACATTAAGAAAATAATGGCATAAACAGTTAACAAGGTTTCCTCATCTAATTTATATAATAAGATCGTACGCAAAATCAAAATCTCAAATTCCACTGAATATCTTCTGTTATTAAAATGTAAACATCAAAATAAAGGCAAACAAAATCCAATTAGTTAGTAATTTGAATTTATATTAGATTTTTTTTTCAGTCAATAAAAGCGTTAGCTTTACAGAAAGTTAAGAGAGTAAATTTAGAAAGTTAATTTATAAGCGGTCCTATCTTTATATAACGTACTTTCTATTGTGCATTGGCCGTCAGAGTCTTTCTCAAAACCAAGAACACAGTCGCATATGTGTCCCCCAATAAGGTTGGAACACTCAACATTTGGCCCATCGCAAAAGTTATCATCCATACATTCATTGACGTCATTTTCACATAATTCCCCTGTCCACAGGTCATTACAACGACAGATGCCAGTTTTTGTATCACATGCCTGTGTAGTATCTTCTACCTTCGTCTCATCACAGTTGCAAGTTCCTGTGCAGTTTTCGCCGTAGCGGTTGTTAAAACAGTCTGAAACAAACAGTTAGTCATACATGTACAGTGGAGAAAATTAATCTTTCCCAAAACACGCGTTTACACTAAAACAATTATTTCCATTGCAAACAGTTTGTAGCTAGATCAGATGCCGGGTTACCTGGCGTTTTATCAGGCTCCAACTGTTTGACACTCCGATTTAAATAATTTGTCAAAATTTTCTACATTTGCGTTTCTTGCGTTTAAACGGGAAAGAATAACGTTTTCTCCACTGTACTTGTAATAAGCGACCACCTACCAGAACATTCGTAGGTAGATTGTTCTTTTTAATGCAGGATATGAATCATGAAGAAAGCTACCTTTAGAGCCTTTTTCATTGTTTTGTATCCTTCATCAAGCAGACTGCTTTCTTATGAGATTTCTACACCATTTCAATTAGAAATTTCTTACAAAAAATATATTGTAGCATATACATACCCACTCTGGTGAACAAAGGTCATGTGCATTAAAATAAAGCATAGGTTTAAGAAAAGTCCGTTTTTGATACCAATTATGGCTGACATTGTTTTTATTATAAAATACATACAATTTATACCTATTTTGGAATTCACATGTATCTATGGACAATGAATTAAAAATCAGATCCACCTTGACTGTCCAACGAATATAGCACACCCATAAGTCATTCATCAATATTTTTACTAAAGTGTTCCTTCCCTATAACGACCCTCCAAACAACGATTCTCTTCTCATAACAACGCTTGTCGTTTTTCTACCAAACAAAACAATTATGTCCAACATATTCACGACTGCAATATTATTGTCTACTTAAAATTGGCGTCTGCTGTTTTTCTTAAAGTAACATAATGGACATTTGACAGAAAAAAAATAAACACGTGTAACAAACAGCTGCGTCTGATCTGGATTCAAGCTGTTTACAAATGTAAAGCCAATTTTCCTCCCTAAAACGACTCCCCCGAACAACGCACATATTGTGTGTTACCCATTTGATGTCGTTGTAGAGAGTGAGCGCTGTAGATACTAAAACAATATATAATAAACATATCGTTTTCAACATACCTCGGCAGGTAATACCATCCCCAGAGAAGCCACGTCTACATTCACAAATGTATGAACCCGGTGTGTTTATACACACAGTCGTCATTTCGTCTGTGCACTCTATCGGTGTATTCTTATCGAGACATTCGTCAATGTCTGTAACATAACAACTCATTTTGAGTACATGTAATTATGAAAGATAATACAGTAAAACCTCTCTATTACGACCACTACATTTTGTTAATTATTAGGGTGTTTACGATAGGTGACCGCTTAAAGCAAGGTGACAGTGAAACAGAAAGCTCCTATAGGAGCTTTCTGTTTCACTGTCACCTTGCTTTAAGCTGTCACCTGTCTATTATATACTCAATTAGCCTTCGTTTTAGTGGTCGTAATAGCGAGGTTTAACTGTACATACAAACCATTCTTCAAATGCCAAGATTCACACACAATTATATCAATACCAGTTGGCGTTATGATGATGACACTGGGGTTCAGCGATATACAGTTGAATTCCCCGTCTATGAAGCACTATGAACAGATTGAAAAAACTGACCTACTGATGTACTGAGTCTTTTATCGGCATACAACTAAAGGTCAGCATCTTATGTTTCGCTCTAGTCTGTAAAAATGCCCTACTATCTAACATGCATATGCTATCCCTTTGTTCACGGCGCACATATACTTGACTACAAATAGTTGTATACAATACGGGTTGAATGTGTGTTAGGAAACATCTCATGCATTTGTAGAATAGTTGGTTTAATTTGATTGTCAGTAGACAAAGGGGGACTAAATTCGATTGATTCAATTGTTAGAAATGAGCTGACAATGCACTGTGCCTTAAGGACACGATCGCTATTGAACACAAAAGCCATTGCAGTCAACCGACACAAATACATTCAACACAAGTAGCATCACAATAACAACTGAAAGCCCGTCTAAAACAGTCGCTATCATATTATCGTCTTCTTACAATTTTCATCTGCTTTTAGAGAGAGAGAAATTGTTTATTATAGTGACATGTGATATTTACATAACAAAATACAAATCATAAAAGTAAACACATGTAATAATCACCCCGCCCCATGGGCCTATATGTCACCTTATGCTTTTACTTTAAAAAATTGGAAATGCGTGCGTTTTTGACTTAGGAAACAAAACAATGAGGTTCAAACATTTTGAACCCTAATCAGACGCCGCTTAAGGCGGCGGATGATCAGGGTCTAAACAGTTTTCAAATATCAGTGTTGTCGGCCTTTGTAGTGAAAGGGCAACGCTCTCCATATCTGTTGAAAGCCAGTGAGCAGTTATCGTACCCGCACAGACATCGTTCAGCTCTTTGTATCCCTCAACACAGTCACACACAAACGATCCATCTGTATCTCTACATTCTGAGTTAGGTGTGAGGTCACAGGTATCTGTCCCTTCGTCACATTCATTAATGTTCACTGAACAATCGTCTCCTTTCCAGCCCTGTAAAACAAAGATTCGGTATAGCCGTCAATCTTCCTGAATCCTTTCACTCTAAATGACGCCAAAAGAATCCACACTGTTTAACACTTGTTGCTCATGCATACTGCCTTAAATTCAACTTTGAAACGATATTGCAAACGAAAAATTTGAAGCAGACGACAATAAGGCTGTGAAGGCGTAAAAATCTCCCGATACATGTGAAAATTATAAACATTTTGGCGTCTAATTTGGATAAACATAACACCCATTTCACGCTTTCTAATGTAAAAGTGCATACATTATGAATCTCAGTAATAAAAACTTACTATAGTATTTTTCTTATGAAATGATATAACTGAGCTTTTATACCTTCACGTAAGCTGTACAGACAAAATAAGATATTGTCCAAACGAAAATATTTCATGAAATATTTCCTGGTAAAAAACATGATTTAAAACCAGTCACAACCTGAAAAAGTCTCTAAATTTCAATTCACAAACAATCTCTATGTTTAACATACACTAGTTTTAGACTTATTATATATTTCATTTTAATCTTCTAGTCCCAAATATTTAAAAAAAAAAATACAACAACCATTACAGTTTATAATGATTTCCAGAAACTCAGACAAAAACTAACGCAATTGAGTGCAACTGTTTGTATTGCGTGTTGTTCTCTATTTAGTGTGTAAGTGTGTAGATGAAGGAATGTTATTGCATGTGTGTGTGTGTGTGTGTGTGTGTGTGTGTGTGTGTGTGTGTGTGTGTGTGTGTGTGTGTGTGTGTGTTTGTTATGGTATGACTGTGTGTGTGTTAATTCTGCTTGAGAGGTAGGTGTATTGTTTGTGGTGCGTTTCCTGCTTGAGTCTTTCGTATTTATTTAAAATGCCTTCACCTCTAAATAATGCCACATGTCAAACTCATTTTGAATATGGTAGCATGTAAGTATTTTTAGACAGGTGATCGCTTAATGCATATAATAGCACTTTATACAATACCAATGTTAAACATCTCAAAAAGC
The DNA here is from genome assembly GCA_922989275.2 of Gari tellinella. NCBI lineage: Eukaryota > Metazoa > Mollusca > Bivalvia > Cardiida > Psammobiidae > Gari > Gari tellinella. The sequence goes on along the minus strand of OV277860.1, from coordinate 81,278,938 downwards.
TTGCTGTTCATTATGCTCAGCGCGACTTTTCAAAAGCCTCATCAGACACAGAGTATTTCGGCATCTGATCTGGATCTACAATTGTACTTAAAATAATGGATGTATGTGATGTTGCACTTTATTTACGAATATTACATTTTTGAAGCAGACGATAATTCATTGAATATAATAAAGGTTAGAACAGCAAACAGGTTTACATTTAAACATGTGCAGGTCCCATTTTTGTGGTCACATGATGCTGTATTTGCTAGTAGACAGGAACACCCATACGCACAGTTTTCGCCAAAGAACGTATTACCACATACTGCAAGAGACAACAAGAGTACAACAGTACAAGAGCTATGATATATATAGAACGACTTCACTTGGACATATGGTCCGGTCTATAGTGGCTATATAACCAACTGAACACCGGTTGGTTCGACTAAAGTGATGTCATTTGACCTGTGAATCTAACTGCAGCGGACCATTCTCAGTTTACATTGGTTCAAAAGACGGTGTTCCTTTGCCGACCTCAATGGGCATGCACCGGCTTCAATTTTACCTAACTAAAAGTTCGCTCCAAGTGAAGTCGCTCATAATCGAACCCGCTTTAATTCAAGTCATCGAACTTCAACGGAGGAAAACAGAGCTGATTGACTAAAGCGATGTCGAGTTTTACGAACTTCCCATTATCGTTATTTTCGGTATGTGTACAAGCAATCTATCATGCTGCATCGTCATATTTTGTCAAATGTACCGTCTGTGACAAATTAATAATGAGTGTTATGCCCTTTAAAGCTGAAGGACAATTTATTTTGAATGTAAAACAATTTGAATCAAGATCAGATGCCGCGTAAAACGGAGTTTATTCTGGGTCAAAACTGTTTGAAAATGTTAGTAAAGTCTCGATTTGCATGATAAGGGCCACACAAAGAAAAACAATTTCTTGAAAACGGTATATTACAGAAACGGAAAGTTTTATACACGGACAAAAGTAATACAGCACTTTTCTTTAGACATTTCTGTATTCTCTTTATCTGCATGGAATGTTCTCTTGTCTTAAGATATACAATCTTGAAACTAACATAAGGATGTCAGGCCAGTTGAAATACGAACGTATGCCGTTTTCAATTAGATCATACATAACACATAAAATCAGCAGAGATACCGTAAATGACGCATGTGTTTGTTTTCTATGTTAAAGGTATTACTCTCTTATAAACTCCGATTCTCATAGTAATACTCAATATGTGTGTAAGTATGTGTGTCCCTATGTTTGTTTGTCTCTCTCATGTCCTTTTCTGGCTATCCTGTTCGTCAAGTCCGCCTTGTCTGTCTGTCTGTCTGTCTGTATAGTATCAAGTTTGCTACATACTTTTCTAGTTATTGAAGAAAGTGTTTTATCCTGTCACGTGCCTATTTTCCTGACGGATAAAGGGGTGACAGATAAACTTTGCTTTATTATGCTAGTTGGTCACATGACCGATGTTATTATGTCAGTTGGTCACATGACCTGTAGCCGGAACTATTGTTTCCCATCGCGACGCTTATTTTTCCCGCTGTTAGGAAATGTATTCTAAAACTCTTTCAACAGAATCCGACTTGTAACGACGTTTATTCGAACTATTCGATGCAATCAAAGCGTTATAGAGTACGCGTCACCAGTCGCTTGCTGAGAAACTTCTATAATTGTCCACCTTTTAGATTTCCTAAGTGAAAAACACTAGATGTTTAAAGGTTCTTTTTATTTCTTTTCAACGTAACTAGGATGTGACGTCACTGAAAGTGTTTTATCCTGTCACGTGCCTATTTTCCTGACGGATAAAGGGGTGACAGATAAACTTTGCTTTATTATGCTAGTTGGTCACATGACCGATGTTATTATGTCAGTTGGTCACATGACCTGTAGCCGGAACTATTGTTTCCCATCGCGACGCTTATTTTTCCCGCTGTTAGGAAATGTATTCTAAAACTCTTTCAACAGAATCCGACTTGTAACGACGTTTATTCGAACTATTCGATGCAATCAAAGCGTTATAGAGTACGCGTCACCAGTCGCTTGCTGAGAAACTTCTAAATTGTCCACCTTTTAGATTTCCTAAGTGAAAAACACTAGATGTTTAAAGGTTCTTTTTATTTCTTTTCAACGTAACTAGGATGTGACGTCACTGACGTCATCTATATAATAGCGCGCTTTCATAGAATAACATAGTCATGATTCTAGCTTTGAAAAAAGCATTCTCTATTTATTTTACTATTGTGACAAGTATAAATAGAATATTTGGTTCCTAGCTTTGAATGAGAAATGTTATCTGGCTCGGCTTCTGAAAATATCAGGTTCGCCTGCGGCTCACCAGATATATTCATCCGCCTTGCCAGATAACATTTCTCATTCAAAGCTAGTCACCAAATATTCACTATTTTGCATACAGCTTATATGTTGTATTCGAATTACCTTCACATTCGCCAATATCAGTTTTCAAATAGCCGACTTCACACTTGCAGATGTAGTTTCCGACTCTGTTTTCACATTTGGAGTTTTCAGGACAATCACCATTATTTGATTCACACTCATCAATGTCTGTTTCACAACTGTCACCGGTCCACCCATCAAGGCAGATACATGTACCGTTCACTGGTTCACACAGCAGTATATTGTCTATCATGCATGTGCAATTGTTGCTACATTTATCCCCATACAATCCTTGGTCACAAACTGATAAAATAGTACAATTTAAAGAACAGAAAACCTTTTTTATAACGACCACTAATTTGTGAATAATAAGGTAAATATGATAGTAACGGCTTAAAGAAAGGTGACAATAAAACAGTAAATTGCAACTTTGTGTGTTCCGCTCACTATACGTTAGTCTCGAATACAACCAATTGGCTTTCTTTTAGCAGTCAAACTAGTAAGTTTATTTCTGTATTTATGGTTATACATCTGAAAAATGGTATACCTGTCTTATTTGATTACCTGTCGTATGTGACAATTTTAGGTGTCTCCCATTAAAGTCACTTACGGCATGTTTGCTGCATCTGTGAATGGCAATAAATCAAGTAACAAACAGTCTCGATAGATTTATAAATCAGATACATTTAAACGGTATAAGGAACGGACTGAGGCACTTATAACTAACCGAATTACGCATTGAACGTGTACACAGTTAACCCTTTACCTCATAGCCTGTTTCTAGTTTTGAAGACAGGTGACCACTTAAATCAGGTTGAAAGTAAAGCAGAATGTGCCTTAAGGCACATTCTGCTTTACTTTCAGCCTGCTTTAAGCTAAAATCTGCTAGTCTATATAAAATATTTGTAATTATAATTGTTCATGAGGGTATAAACTGGAACTATTTTATTCAGCGGAGGAATTAAATTAAATACGCTAAAAGTCGCTTCTATGGGGGAAAGGGTTAAAACCTTGCACACCCATAACTGGGTCCAATCAATGTTCAAATCGCTGGACAAATACTTCAATACAATGTCAGTCAGTATTTAGCAGTCACCATGTATTAAGAGATATCGAAGCTATTCCAACAGCTGGTGGTTTAGTATAAATAGTATGTTTAAAAAACCTTTTCCATACATTACACGTCCAACAATACACAATGCTAGCCTAAGAAGACGTCATTCATCCATGTTATAACGGAAACGAAATGCAAACGTGATGCAATTACACGGAACAAAATTACAACCGTTTAAACTTTTTTACAATCAATTTCAGTTAAATTTTTCGAGATACATTGAGGGCCTCCATGGCCTAGTGGTTGCGTCACTACATCAATTAGCTCCTGACAGCTGTAGGTTCGAATCCCGGTCTGAGCATTCTGATATTTCGTGCGGGGCTTTCGATGGTCGGTGGTTCTACACATATGCAGGGTTGTGCTTGAAATAGTGCATAAAGGGTTTCTGACAGAATTCCTCAGCCTCAATCGTCAATGACTTGAATGAGAATTTAATTTTCCAACCTATATGTTACAGTCAAAACTATTACAATGTTACCTCCCTACAACGATTCCCTCCTTACAACGACGTTTGTCGCAGTTCCCTAACAGGACAATTATGTCTAATGCTTTGACTGCTGTAATGTCGTCTGCTTAAAGTTGTTGTCTGCTGTTTTTCTCAAAGATACATATTGGACATTTTGACAGAAAAAAATTAATGACGAGTGACAAAAAGCTTGAATCCAGATCAGACGCCGCGTAACGCGGCGTCTGATCTGGATTCAAGCTGTTTGCAAATGTAAGCAATGTTCCCTCTCCAATGTTCCCTCTCTCAACGCAATCAGTGTCTCCCATTGGTTGTTGTTGTAGACAGGGAGCGCTGTAATAAACTTCCGGGGACAATCGATGTACGACATTGGCTCAATTGTGTTTTCTGTACTTTACGAAACTATGTAGGTCTTGCATGGCGTAGAAAAAGTACGCGTAAGTCATGATAAACTTTATACCCTTGTCATAATAATTCTTTGATCGAATGTGTTTTAAAAAAGGTATACAACTTTTAGACATTTTCAAAGCAGACAATAAATCAGCATGCTGTGTGTTTATATCAATATGTACGTTTACCACATTATCTTTCCAAATATTTAGCTAATAGTGTGTAAGCCGTTAAAGACATCTCCTGACGACCTTTCGATCATAACGCCTTGCCAGACAATTTCCTTGCAAAAAGCATGGATCTTATGGACATGTCGGTAACAAAGAACCATTGTAGCTTCTCATGTATGACCCGACCTTTATATTTGATAGTTTGGTTAGAAATAACCATTGAAAATCACTAGAGCATGAGTATTATCTTGGCCTCACCAGGTAAATTGAGATAGGTATAACTTGTGCTGCATGCTTTGACAGTTAGAGAAATCATACCTATCGAGACAATGAGGGGGAGGGGTAGTCCATGAATGGACTGAGGAAAAGTCTTTAGCATACTCTTGTGTACGTTTGCAGTTTCATTATTTACTATAAAGGTACTTTAAATATACTGGTTACCTGTGTTTTCGATCCCCTTAGCTCTATATGGTTTGCATGCGAACACCAATTGTAACATTTGTTAGTTATAAATAGATCTTATTCTTAACTGAATAGTCATTAACAGAAATATCAACAAACAAAAGTGGTAAAATGTATTCCAAGTGAAAAATAATATACTTGTTCATAACTACTCTCGATCACCCGGAGGCTTTCACGTCAATTCGACCCATTCGATTGGTCAATTTATAAAAAGGTCAAACTGATATTGTCATTTTCAAAAAACAGTGCAGTTCTAAATTTTTTTTTCTTTTTGCAATTTATCAGTAAAGAGTAACATTGGATGGTAACAAATGACATTTTCGATTTGGAAATAATAATTGTAATTCAAAACTTTTAGGTCCATTGTTTTAGCATAAATACAGAAAAAATAAATTATTTCAATACTCCCAATCTGATACATACCTTTACAAGACGACTGATCGCTCTGTAGTTGATATCCAGATCGGCATTCACAATGATAACCACCGATATCGTTCATACAGATATCCATACATGGTGGTTGGAGTGCATCGCATTCATTTATATCTGAAAATTCAGAATGCAACACTATTTTTTCTCACAAAGGTAACGGCATATACACTTTACAATTTATGGGTCACTTACAGTATGTGCTCGTACAAGGCGAAAGTGACTGTATACTTTAACTGAAGAGACGTTTTCATTTTTTCATTTATCAAATTAACCCTTTGCCTGCTGGTCGCGACTTTATTGATTTTTGCAAACAGTTTAGTTCCAGATCAGATACCGCGTAACGCGGTGTCTGATCTGGATCCAAATTGTTTGACATTCTTCTTTAGCTTTCTTTACTTAAAAAATGTATAAATCAAAATTTAACAAACTTTGCAGACGACAATTTCGAAGCAGACGACATCGCCGCAGGATAAGGGTTAATATTATGAGCAAATTAACTGTAGAAACATCAATACGAACGAAAAACAATTTGAATTCTATTCTGATATGTCAATGAGCGTTTCGGTGTCTGATCAAGGATCCGCAATCAAAAGAAAATAGATTTCGTTCAAACAAAACAATGGTAATTTCTCCATCAACTTCTATTTCGACAATTTTAACCTATTTGACAATATAATATATAGAAGAACAGTAGACAGTTCATATATTTACCTTCACAAGCAGCTTCAATCATTTGAAATCCTTTGTTGCATAAACATTGAGATGTACCATCTTGAATAAAACAGGTTGATTGTTCAGGACACATTGACTTTTGTAGTTCACTGCAAACGTCTGCGGCTGTATACATAGAAATGAAGTGAAACGAAACGAAACCATTACATGTGCATTTATCCAATAAATGTGAAATGATATACGTGCAGGTTGTAGGATTGTTTTTTTCAATATAATTGCTATTAGACATTAACATTTGCCAAAACGATTATTTTTCTAGTTAAAACAAAGACATTAATATAGCGTGCTGAAAGGTCATTCAGTTTTAGAAATGTTGAAGCAAAAACCTTTGGCAAACGAGTTCTACTTTTTGTGCTCACTGTTTATTTATAAAGTTTTGTTAGACACATGTTTAGCTTTTATGTTGAAATTGACTAATAAAAACGAAAGACTCAAGCAGGAAACGCAACACAAACAATACACCCACCTCTCAAGCAGAATACACACACAGTCATACCATAACAAACACACACACACATACACACACACACGCGCGCAATACCATTCCTTTATTTACACACTAAATAGAAAACAACACGCAAGACAAACATGAAGCACAATGAATATAGGAGCCCGCCTTGGTACGGTTAGTAGCAATCAATAACTAATTATAAATTAATTATTAACAACCACTGGGGGGGGGTTAAACTTGGGTTTAGGGGCACCCAACCTCACTCTCATCTCCTATATTCACCTATAAAGACGAACAGTGTACATAAAATATAAACCCTGTTCCACAACCCTCGAACTATAAAAGCACATTATTGCAAACTAACTCAACCAATATATGTCTACGACTTTACTATATACTCAATCTTAAGCAGTATTTATCAAGCATGTTATCCAAGAAATGAAGGAATCACATTAATATACTCTTACTTACGTAAACATGATCTTCTGTCTGTACGATCAAGTTTAAATCCATCTGGACAGGAACACCTATAGCTTCCAATAATATCTTCGCATTCAAACTCACAGTCATGGATTCCTTCACATTCATTTACGTCTGTAAAAAGTGTACGTGGTATTGATATAGATACCTCATTTGTTTCCGTTGCTATCAAACTTCAACTTATATCTAAATCATTTCCGTATCACAAAAGTAATACGTTTCTCAGGAACGTTTTTTCTACAAAATATGGGAACGCTTAACTCGAGATTTTACTGTCATCTTCAAAATAATTAAATATACATTTGTATTATAACAAATTGAGTATTTGTTAAACATTTTCTAATTTACAGTAAGTACGTATACTATCGAAAAAGTTTTAGAAAATCTATATTTGGTTTTCAATTAACTCTGACTGTTATGTACATTTGTATTTGCATATTTAACTGGAATTTTAAATATGGTATTTTGGTCGATGTGATATAACCACGTACACGTATAGGTTAGACCATGGTTGCAAGCGAATAAACGATATAGTTCGAGGGGGCGTAGCCCCCGAGAACTATGTCGTTTATTCGCGCGCACGCCCCCGAGAACTATGTCGTTTATTCGCGCGCAACCATGGTCTAACCTATTTAGCACTGGCTTGGCTCGAGGAAAACAAGAAAACCATTCGTTTCTGATTTCTGTTTTAGACGAAAAAGTCATTTTGTTTGTAATATTTTACTAAAATTGAAAGGTTATTTCAAATGATAAGTTTGAGACATTAAGCATGCTTTAACACCAACATAAATAACGCTTATTGAAGCTCTGTATGTAAGCACAATTCATTAGTAATTGTCTTTAAAGTCTAGGTCTCACTGTACATAATAAAACGTCATGAAGCGGTATGCAGTTCACCTCTGACCTCAGCTGTTTTTAGAATTGTGACGTCAAATTGCCTTGAGATGACGGAAGTCAACAGTTTGTTAGTTATTCCATGGTTTGTTGAAATAAACGATATATTCGCAGGTTTTTGAGGCATCTGATTGGCCGAGAGCTCCAAGCCATGTGCTAACTTGTGTTATTTGATGACAAACTACTGTATTTTCATTTGGTAGGATTAAGCTAGACGGTAAATAAATTGTTTTTGTATGATGTTATGTTTATTTGATTTACTTTTACAACTCCAAATTAACCCACATTGACAAACATCGCCTCATAATCTACGGCATTTCGTATTAACTAATGCCTGCTTTGAGCCAACAGTAGGGTGATATGTTGCGTTCCAAATAGTGCGTGTGTTTTGAACTACTTTATTTGCGTTTGGCATACTTGAAATTACATATATAACACTGACAAACTTATACTACTACTTGACTGTTTTAGAAACACATTGCATTGCATTGCATTGAATAGAAAATGCCATTTGTCAATTTTATCTAGTCAATTTTGTATTATTTTGGAATTTTTACAATTCATTGCAACGTGAGAAACACTTTCTGATCAGGGGCTCAAGTAGAAACCCTCTCATATGGGTCTGCATTGTACAGATTTATAGGACACGTGTACTATTCAAAGTTATAATTTTGTAAAATACGCGTATACATTCAATTAGTTAACTAATAAAACAAAACAAGAGCCCAAGGGATCGAAGGTGACCACAATAGTACAACTTTTCGATATTACCGAAAACGGAAAATGACCACGCCCTCTGGTGGCCTTTTTGTGACTGATCTAAATTCTTTAAATTAAATTCGGACCAGTGGTTTCGGAGAATATGATTTTGTTGATATTATGCATAGTTGCTATGGCAAAAATGCTATTAGCCCCATCCACTTTTTGAACAACTTCTGAAGCTTAAACAAACAGCATGAATCTAAAGAAGTTTGGTTACGCTGGGCTATTGGTTTCAGAGAAGAAGTCGATTTAAATTGTTGACAGACAGACAGACAAACATACAGATTGGCAGACGGACGGCGGACAGCAGAGGTGTTACAAAAGCTCACCTTGAGCAATCTGTGCTCTTGTGAGCTAACAAAATTAACCGCAATAAATGCAATTGACAATATGAGAAACTTACGAATGATGCACCTGAAAATACCTGAACAAAATAGGTAGTGCCACAACGACTACAAATACTTCAAGGACGCAAGTCGTATTGCATAAACTCACACTATACATTGTAACTAAATAAAAGTAAAGACTCACTGTTGCACTTATTGTCCTGTGCCAAGAATCCCTGCCTACACGAGCAGGTAAAACCACCAGATGTGTTGGTACAAATGTGGTCACAGTTGTTAAGCGTTGTCGTTTCACATTCGTCAATATCTAAAATTCCGAAATTTACTTTTTTAAATATCGTGTACAATAAAAAATCATATGATATTTTGCAAAAATGCACATTTACCAAAATGTATTGAGAGAAGTAGAATTTTAGAAATATTATACGTTGTGAAGCATGTGTTACATGTGCATATTTCTATTAAAGATATGTTAACCTTAAACATATTGATAATGCATGTATACATGATAGTTTAAAACATAGCGATGTACTTCAATCAAAAGTTTACTGCAAATATACTGCGTGGCAATTATGTTTAATCAAAGCGATTTTTGATGTAATGAAGGTTATCCCAAATGTATTTACCAACACATTTCTCGCCAATTAAATGATACCCATCTTTGCATTCACATATAAAGCCACCAGGTATATTCCTGCATACTTCATTCTCAGCTATACAGATATCATTCAGCGTTTCACATTCGTTGATGTCTTTATCACAACTACCACCAGCCCAGCCATCGTCACACACACAACCTATGAACATATACAGAAACACCTCTTTATTATAACCAGACTATTACAGTCGAACTTCGATATCTCGAAGTCGGTTGTGTCGAGCATACTCGTATTTCATAGTTAAAACGTGGCTAAGCCACGTTTTAACTTTGAAATATGGGTATGTTCGACTAAACTGTGCATGAGATAATGATGATCATATGTCGAACCATGGGATAGTACGAGTTAAACGAGTTCGAGATATCGAAGTTCATTGTGTTAGTGTTTAGGTTTTTACGACGGTTGACAGTAAAAAAGAAAGCTCCTTCAGACTGAAGCTTTCTGTTTCCCATTCATCTTGCTTTAAACTTGAACTTGTCCTTATGTAATCAATTGGCCTTCTGTTATTGGTCGCGATAGAGAGGTTTTACTTTATTGTACAAAATAATCAGTGTACGATAATATCTCTATGTATAGCATATTTAAGAAATAAGCATTTCAGCAACTTTAGTATCGCACTGTATGTCTTGTACATTTCAAGTGAATATAATTACATTAGTATCATCAAATACTGATTCAACGAAGTTGGTATGTACATCATATACAATTATTCAACAATGCTACATTTAACAATTTTGTCCGCAAACTCGGTAACCAACATAATTATGCAGTTTAGATCTAGATCAGACGATGCCTAAACCGTCGACTGATTGGGATTCTTACTGGTTGACACTCATTAAAACGCTGTATAAAACATTCCGACAAACGTTTTAAACTTTGGAAATAAAAACAGAAAATGCGTTTGCGAGCATATATAATGTTTATCAGTGAATGTGTTATATGGGTTATTACCCCATAATGGCAGGAAAAGGGTTAACATAATAATATAGTATGCATTTATGTTGGAAGGTGATATTAGCATTAAACTGTCATGTATCGCAAATGCATTGAGTCTTACCCGTTGTCTTGTCACATATTCCGTTCAGACAACTGCATTCGTTCATGCAATTTTCACCATAATGGTAGTCATCGCACGCTGAAATGCCATGTTGAATGTTAACCAATTTTACACCAATAATGTTTAATATTTAGGTGAACATTGGATCAGAAGACAGGCTTTAACCCCTTCACTGCCTTACCCCGAGTACAGTATTTATTTGCAAACAGTTTGGATCCTGATTAGACGCCGCGTAACGCGGCGTCTGATCAGGATCCAAACTGGTTGACACTCGTTTCAATATTTCTTAAGTCAAATTACGTAAAGAATTGATTTTTAATAATAGAAGCAGACGACAATTGTTTAAATTTGATGACGTCATGGCAGTGAAGGGGTTAAATGTAAATCATTTAAACTAGGTATTTGTTGTCTGCAAAGTTTGTCGTCTGCAACAATGTAAAGGTGAACTATTTGCACTGTTATCCGAAAATATTACGAAAGTGTCAGCGGTTAATGATGCGCATTACAAATTTATCCCGCATAGTCAAAGTAAAATACACTTTATATTACTATGATTATTCATGATTACATAAAAAGTAAAAACAAATGTTTCACGCGGTCATGACAAAGCTGACTGACAGTCGGAGATACTGTCTGGGTAAAGTCCAACTTCTAGTAGTATAGTAAGAATGTTTCTGATAGTCAAAATTGCAAGTTAAATATCAAAGGTCTGGGCCTTACCATTTCAGAGAAGGAACTTTTAAAGGTGTTTCCGATAAAGCCCGATGTAAAACTGATGACCTGGTTTTGGGTAAATGTTTACCCGGGGTCATGATTTGAATATTCATGGTAGTATACTATAAGGAAAAACTACAAGTACAAAATATAGAGTCTCGGTCTCACGGATTCAGAGGAGAATATTTGTAAATGTTTGCATATGTAAAACTACTAAACCTATAGGCGGGACCATTTTTGACCTGGGGAACATAATTGAACAATCTTGGTAAAGGTTTCATGTCAAATTGTGTTGTCTTAGGCCTTATTGTTATTGACAAGAAATGTTTAAAAAGTTCGACCTTAATTATCAATATTATGTAAATGTGAAAAATTACCACGCCCTCTGGTGGCCATTGCTTTTGACAAATCACAATTCTGTGCTCAATTATAATTGATAGCAGACCTGGCGATCTTGAGAAGAAGATTAACTATAGATACTGTGCATGGTTGCAATGGTAACAACATCGATTGTCCACCAACTTTCTTTCTTTAAGCAGTTTTTGAAGCTTACAGCCGTTACAAATGGATCATTCGATTCAGAGAAGAGGTTTTTGAAAACAAAATGTATACAAACGACACCAACACCGACAACCGACACCGATGTACGACGGACGGCGACCGATCACAACAGCTCACATTGAGCATTTTGTGCTCAAATCAGCTTGAAGGACAAATCAATGCATCGTTAAAGAATTTTTGGCAGAATTGAAATGTTTATAAAAGTAAGCTAGTCACAAAAAACACGTAGTATACCAGAACAGGTCATGCCATCATTTTCGAGCTTTGATCCAATTGGACATGTACACGTGAATGCGCCTTCGGTATTTTTACAGGTTGCTGTCTCGGAGCAGGGATTGTATCTCTCACATTCGTTTATATCTAAAAACAAAATTGGATAAAAGATAATCAGTATCCACCCCCTTAAAAGATATAACAAATAACCCAGGCAATTTTCAGTATTTGCTTTGTTTTCTGTGCTTTCAAAGGATCTCCCCTTATTCAGATTTTTACATTTTACAACTATATATATTTAACCAGGTGTGCTTTATAAAGAAGCACCCGCGCCGACCCGGGTTTGAACCCGGGTCGCCAGGTTCGCAGTCATGCCCTCTACCACGTCGCCATAAAAGCGCGCTTGTACAAGAAGGCCGTACAAGTGATGATAAGCCTACACTATGTGACATGCTCCCCCGACAACTTGAAATTCGTCCCGAATTTCTATATGGGTATGAGAACGACTTGGGATCGAACTCGGAGCATAAACGGTCACAGAAACTACGTTGGGCGCCAAATGTAACCAGGTTTTTTTTTTATAGAGAAGCACCCGCGCCGAGCCGGGTTTGAACCCGGGTCGCCAGGTTCGAAGTCATGCACTCTATCACGTCACAATAAAAGCGCGCTTGTACAGCAAGGCTGTACAATTGGTGATAAACCTACACACTGTGACACATATATGTAGTCAAATTTGGGTTCAATCGAAATAACTCAAACATGAACGGATTTTATATTTAAAGCGTGATTAGCTACGTTTAAATAAGACAAAAACATTTGAAGTTAAAAGTGGCATAGCAAAGGAAAACTAAACCCAATTCGACGAAACGCAAACTTGATATGAAGATTATCAAACAATCTTCTATACACAATATAAGCTCAATATGTGAAAAAATGTACAATGAAAGTGCGGAAAACGACAGACTTATAATATTTCAAACTAAAAGACACAACTTACAGAAATCTTGACAAATATCGACAAAACGCAAACTTGATATTCAGATTATCAAAACAATCTTCATGTTTCCATAACAAAATCGGCTCAATATGTGTAATCATGTGCGAAAAATTACAAAAAACGACACACGTCTAATATTTCAAATGAAAAAAGTTACTGATGGAAAACTTGTCATATTCTTACGACACCCGAAATTAATGTACGGTTAGTCGAAACAATGCAATAGACCGAATCTTACCATCATAGTTCAATCATGTATGAAAAAAGTGCGGAAAACCCCGGACGGACGGAGGGACATCGCCATCCCAAAACACGTCCCGTTTTAAGACGGGCGTATACAACTTTATTTAAGGTTAAAGCTCTTAGACGATCAATTCAGAAATGGTCACCTTTGGCATGCATGTTCACTAAATCTTACTGTCCAATAATTGCGACGCAGCGTACCTGTGCAGGTTTGTTGATTTTTTCCCAGTTCGTATCCGCTATCACAATCACACCTGGCCACATCGTTTTCAACTATACATATCTGGGAACACTGAAGTGCGCTACTTCCGCCACATGGATTAAATACTGAAATGATTATGCCGTTGATATTAAGCATTAAGCAAATGTAATTGTAGCCCGCAAAACTTGTAATCTGCAACAATACTGACACTTTATTTATGATCATTTATAATACCACCAGATTCAAATTAGATGCAACATGTCTCGACTAATGTAGATTAAATAAGCCTGAACTTGTCACATGGTTATACGATGTATGGTACGATTCTCTGATGGATATCAAGCTTTTAAATGGTCAGGTTTGTAAAAGATCTAAGACTCACTCAAAACGGTTCATAACCATAAGCCCGGCCATCACAGTCTGTACCGTAAGGACGGACTGTTAATGTTAAGCTTCCGACTGAGTAACCTAATTTGAAACTTGACAATGAAAAGGATACTAAATATTATTTTCTCCAATCCGAATCATATTGAAACTCCGATATATCCCAAACTCGCCTGTATAACTACAGTTTAGCGTCAACATTTCGAACTATCTCTAAGTTGATTATATCAGTATTTCAGAGTTAAAACATTACATATGCGAGTTGGAAATATTTAAGTTTGACTGTGTTATCAATAAGTATATAAACTATATTTGTGTGTGTAAAATGGAACCAATGACACAGTGTTTTTTCTAGCAATACATTAGTGTCATGGTCACTGCCAAATTACAAAGCTAAAGGGCCCGTCACACCATAACGTTCTGGCCAACATTCTCTGAGCGTTTCAATCGTTCAATTTTCGAGCGTTCTAGAATAAAGATGACACTTCTGGCGTTTGATTAACTTGTGCCTAACGCATGACTAGCGTGTTTCTAACGCAAAAGAACCGTGTAACAGCGATCAAGTAAGATACCCCCGAAATCATAAGCGTGTGCTAACGTGCCACTGGCGTGCGACGAACGATTTGCCAACGTTAGACGAGCGTGTTGAGCGTTCGACTAACGTGTGACTAACGCGCGAATAACGACAGAATAACGTTTTGCTGGCATGTGATTTTGGTACAAAACGCTGGGAATTTCGTAGCGAATTCAGTTGTTCTTGTGAGTTTGAACAATCAGCACCATGCCGCCAATACGCAAAAGGGGTGGGAAGGTGACTTCTGCTACCAGCGCTGCAGATAAAAAGAAGCCTCTGTCACTAGCAATGTTTTCTGACGAAGAAGAACACCATTAGGAAGAGCACTTCCGAGAAATAATGGACCATGTGACACCACCTGAAGACCCTAAACACCCTGAAACCCCCAATGATGACGGTCCAACCATTGGAAAGAAGGGGAAGACGCAGAGAAAGGATTGTAAGATCGTGGATCGGGCAGTTGAGGATAGTCTGGTCGAGTTTTTCCGCGAAAACAAACTGCTGTGGAACACACAGAGGACAGATTACAGGAATAAAGCAAAGAGGCAACGAATATTCGAGGGCAAGGTCAGAGAAGTATAGATCAGCGTGAACCACTTGTGGACCTGGTTTAAGTCCCTAAGAGACATGTTCACAAGGCAAGTATTTACGTTATGGCATCTGCAGGCAACTTGTTTTCCGTCAAGGGCACCACAACAATGAGGGAAGTTCCACCTTATCATGAACTGGTTTGCAATTTCACGCCAGGCTTCAGGAGTACATGGTGGAGTCATTACCTCATGCAGATACTCGTCAATGATAGCCCGACACACACCATAGACAAGGACGGATATTGTGTTAGATGGAACACGCCACCCAAACTTCATGTCAGTATACTTAAATCCAGAGGTCAAATGTCGCAGTGTCACCGTCCGTTTCAGGCAAGGTTCGAGGGGCTCTCGGTAAAAGGTGTGCTGCTTTGTCAATATGTCCCTGACACGTCCAAAGATTTCATCAAACATTTGCGATGGCATGCGCATGAAGTTTGTCGAGGTACTAAGATCTTCCTGGCGAACTTCAACCATGAGTTTGTCGTACAGACCAAACTCTTGACGCCTTAATATCCAGCACTGCCAGGGTCTCTTTCTCTGCTGGCGAGGTCCCTCAATGTGTTCAGCTATGTTCAAGTTCAGTATATCTACGTCATGATGGGCTATAGCATTCACATATAGACTCCTTAGTCTTTCTGGGTCCTCCATAGTAGGTGTTCTCTACGGTAGTTCAAAATCAAATGAACCTTGCTGACCAAACGATAGTTTATATACCCATATACATGGACGTTCGGGAATCGTTCGAATAACGCTCAATGGACGCCAAAGGACGTTCGTTTGACGTTCGTTTGACTTTAGTCACACGCTGCGAACGCTAGGGGACCGTTCAGCGGTCGTTGACAGGTCGCCAGTGAGTCGTTCACTGCAAAGCAAACGATTAGTAACAACCAAGTAACGCTAAAGTAAAGACTGACTTACGATAGCCGAACGCGTGCAACGCTCGGTGAACGTTAGTAAAACGTTCAACGAACGTTCTTAAACGATCTGCAGCGTTTAACACTAAACGATCGAAGAACGCTGGACTCAGAGAAAACGTTTGTGCATGTTCAAAACTTTTATTTCGGACCACCGTTCTTCGACGATTACCGACGATCACTGACGTTTACAAGCGTTTACTAGCGTTTACACAACGCTCTTCTGGCGCTATCCAAGCGACCATGGGCGAATACCAACATTATCTCAATCGTCAGAGAACGTTGGCAAGAACGTTATGGTGTGACGGGCCCATAATGTTTCAAATATGGTAAGACCTCTCTATTACTACCACTTAAACGAATGCCAAATGATGACCTGCAAGGCAGGTGACAGCTAGAGCAAGGTGATAGTAAAACATAATGTTTCTTAGGGAGCTTAATGTTGTACTATCAGCTTGCTTTAGGCAGTCAATTGTCGTAAACATCGAATTATCATCATAATTAAGTGCATATAATATAGAGCTTTTACTGTATAATGACTCTTTTTCTAAGAAAACAACATACACAATCCACGAGCATTGATACATTTTGAGCAATCAATGGCAGGGAGATATGTCTTTCTTTCATTATTTACGCGAATGTGCTAGAATAATAAAATACACTGCAAACAATTTAAATCATTATCGGGTTCCTCATACTTGGTCACATGTTTCACCGTCAAATTGGTTGCATATTAGTATTGGATACATTATCAACATTTTCATGAAATTTTTATTTTATCGTTCGATTAAACAGGAAAATTAGCGTTTGTTCTACCGTATAATGGAACAGTATAGGTGAAACTACATGATATAAGAAGTCACAAGAATATCTCTACGTGTAAATTTTGCAAACTCGTGTTACCAAGTATAAACGACCTAAATAACATGATCTAGTAAGTTAATGTTGAGATTAACAATCCAATCTACAAAAAATATCAGACACTTGTTATACTAACCCATCGAACCCTAGCGCATGATATATGCCTCATTTACAATAAATAACTATGTGAAAAGCGCATTAATTACCTTGATCAGAAGGTTTCTGCAAGAGGTTTAGGAGCAGAATGTGAACTGTTGGTCATATTTCAACTTGAACTATCCTAATATCAGACTGGCCCGAACTGTTAGTGACCTTTAAAAATGTCATCACTGAATAATTTAAACGTATACAGAAATTTATGATTGAAATGACGTACTTGCGTTCTAGATGAACAAACTGAAATTTAAACCTGCGTCTGAGCAGGGTTCCAAACTCTTTGACTTTTTTGTACATTTCTTCAGTCATACTGTCTTTAATCGAACTTTAAAACGATATTTCAAATACTAATATTGAAGCAGACGAAAATATGAGATGAAGGGGTGAAATCTCACGATAAATTTGATCATATATTGGTTTATCAATGACATTGGTACTCACAAGGCTCACAAGTAAGTCTGTCCTCATTCAATGTAAATCCATAATGGCATAGGCAAAGAAAGAAACCAATGGAATTGTGACACCGATGTTGGCACCGCGTCTGACCGATATCACACTCATCCACATCTACAAGTACAATATAAAACTTTCTAAAGCATGTCATCTGGCTCTGAGGTTATAAAGCTTTTGACTTGAGTCTAAACTCGTTCCCAAGCATTTGATTGGTCAGATTTGAGCCTAGCCTAATAGCGATAATTCCCCAGCTAAACTGACTTGTCTGTAAAGTGTAAAGACTAGTTTCAACAAAACTTTGGTACTGAAAGGATTTAAGCTTACTAACAAGTTTGCGGTGACAGGGTGCTATACATAAATAACAGAAGGGCCCCCGCATTTCTATATTGTAAATTTATGTTGAATAGTAGCTTTAGTGTCTTTAATATACTCACCCTTACAAGAAAACTCTTCATCTTTTGTGAATCCCTCTTCACATTCACATACATAGCCACCGATGGTATTGATGCAGATCTGTTCACACATATTTAACGTAGGATTGGCACATTCATCAACATCTGCAATATAATGGGACACTCTAGGTCAAAGACAGAATAAATACAGGTTGTCACTTTTTCATTACAATATGCGTCTAAATTTACACGGTTTGTAGAAAATAAATTGTGCTACATAACTCTATGACGCCTGGACTAAAGATAAACCGTCAAATAAGAACAGGGCTCCAGATAAGAGCAAGTGAACTGAACAAATCCAACATTTTCTCACTTATTTCATTACCAAATCCTATGGTGTTACTACTCATTAGAATCGTCTCTTCGAGACGATTCTAACGAGTAGTAACACCATAGGTTTTAATGCAGAAATAAAGATTTTGATTTTTGAAATACTCCCCTTATCTGGAGCCCTGAAGAACACAGGAGTTATATGATTGGTCCCCTCAGGTATAAAGTTATTATTATATCATTTTTAGCTCCCCCTGCATATACAAAATAAGCAATTATTAGATGAAATTTCAGGCCGCAGGCCAAATCAAAAAGGCTAAAAAATACCAAGTTGAAGTTTTGAAAAAATAGTCTTGGCTGTAGTAAATCAGTATTAGTGGTTTTGTTAAAGTAAGAACAATCACTCTTTCTCTGCCAAGTTTATCATTCTGATTACCGCTTACCGCTGAAATATAATCTTCATTGGTAGCGTCGTTTGCAATATTTTTAAAGTCAGCTTTAGGGCTGTTTGACTTCAAAAGTGTAGATACAAGTGTCCAATAGTTTGCAAACTTGATCAGACACCGCGTTAAGAGGCGTCTGATCATGATCCAAACTGTTTGCCAAGCCGCTTTTTGGCGATGTTGGCAATGGAAGAGTTACAATCAAGTACTTCAAAGATGTTGTTTAACCCATCCACTGCCTAACCTTGAGTACAATCGTTGCGATTATATTTGATCTGAAAAGTTAACGTGAAAAGTGAAATCAGACGGCAGTTATTTAAAGAAGATGTTGTCAGGGCAGTGAAAATGTTAATGTTTAAAATACAGTTATATTTAAAGTGTTCAACTGTCAATGGTGATTTCACTGGCATTCGGAAACAATGTTAACCCAGATCACATGCCTGATATTTTGGCGCCTGACATGGATCATATTTCTTTTACACTCTTAGCAATAAATCTGGTGCTTAACCTAACCGATACATTAAAAAAGAACTTAAAAGTTGAAGAGTACAGACGGGACATTATAACACTTGGCAATATGACTAAGCTACGAATAACATTTGAGCAGGGCATAACGATTATATTTGAACTAGAAACATCCTAGTTTACTGATTTTAAAACAAACAAAACGCTACTTGTGAATATGCTATGTACAATGTGTCTTTTACTGCATTTTTTTTTATCATAGTTTGTTTTTTAACCTATATACTGCTTCACCCCGACTACAATGATTATTAAAAATAGTTTGGATCCTGATCAGACGTCACGTAATGCGGCGTCTGACCAGGATCCTCGTTTTTTGATACACATAACTATATATGACTTCATTCAATTTAGCGAAAGTTGAGATTGAAAAGAACACGACACTTGTTTAAATCAGATGACGTCATGACAGTGAAGGGGCGAACAGACATAATGGGCATTTATATATACCTATGCAGCCATTGTCACTGTCCTCATATCCATCTTGACACGTGCAATAGTATGAACCTTCCGTATTGTTACATTTCTTCCTGATATCGTTACATATGTTTTGGTTTTTAAGACACTCATTTTCGTCTTCTTCGCACGTGTTACCTTGCCAACCTGTGTTACACACACAGCCGTGCACAGAGTTACACTCTAGAGTACCTGTACCTGAGCACTCGCAAACATTGGCGCATTCCTCTCCCCAGAACGGCGTGTCACATTCTGGCAAAAGAATTACCAGGATATATTAATATAGCAATGACCATTTATTATATACTTTCCTGTGATATCGAGTTTTTCGTATTCTTAAACAATTATTATGTTGTTGGTGGGACACATTGTAGGCATATATTAAATACATCACCAGTTGGCGGAGCACTACAGGGCGTTTGTTTTAAGCTAGTCAGCTCGACTGTTTCAGCCTAGAAAGTTTCTAGCTGAATACATTTTGCTATAGCACACCATCAACTGGTAATATGCATGTATTGATCACTTATCAGATTATCTAGATCAGTCTCTTAAAAATCTTTATCTTGAAAATTAACGCAAGATAGCAAGCATTGAGACAATTGATATGATGGCAGTAAATAGATTGAACTATGCATTCAAACGACATTAGTTTGTTTTTAATGTATTAAGATTAAAATCATTATTAACACATGCTAGATTATAACGAGTTCAGACTCCTTTTAAAACATTAACAGTCAAGCGTACGTTCTCACTAACAATAGCATAGTAATGTACACCTTTGATTAAATTAGCAGCCTGGTGTAGTGCACAAGGCAGGGCTGGTAATCGAGCTTCATGCATGTATAAGACTTTTAGTATTGCATAAGTATTGTCTTACACCTGTTATTGAAAACCTTGTGTTTTAATTGTTTTTTACTGTCTTTGTCTGCTTTGATGTTATATGTGTAACGTGCAAACCGAGTAACCCAGCAACAACAAACCCTGTCGATGCAAAGCTTTTAAAGCTCACACCAAGAGATGTAAGTTGCGCTATATAAGTATAATCACACACTTCCATAAATACAATAATCTGGTCACCTTCATTTGCATAATTACCAATGTTCCACAAACGTTACATATTTGTACGCAAATAATCTAATCTTATTTTAGAAAGTGTTGTGTTCAGTAGATCTAGTACTGATTGTACGAGCATAAACATGCGTTTGTGTTGTTATATGCCATGTTTTTTGTATGTACATGTATAGGCCGAAGGTTTTTACCTGCCAGGAGTTTCGATGAGGACCATTGCATTTCAACTTTGGGGGCGAAAGCATTTTCGTTTATTACGGGAATTTACCGTTGTCGTCTACCGGTTTTTCTTCAACGTTACATATAAGGGGACATTTTGACAGAATGGATATAATAACGAGTGACAAACAGTTTGAATCCATACCAGACGACGCGTTACGCCGCGTCTGATCTGGAGTCAAGCTGTTTGAACATGTAAGCCAAGTCCTAATTTTTCCTCCATATAGCAACTCCCTCCGACCAACACACGGAATCTTTGTCTCCCAATGGGTGTTGTTGTAGAGAGGGAGTCCTGTACATACTTTATTCAAGTGGATCATGCTGCTCGCCCGTGTGTTTCTCCATGTTGAAAGTATCGGAAAATAATTATATTCAATACGGAACTATACCTATCACCCCTAAAATCAAATGCAAATTCAGTTATCTTTGCTAAAGGTTAGCTCCGCCCTGCCAGGTGAAAAAAACTGGCATATAAACCCGGCGTCTTCATAGGATTCAAGCTGTGTGACACTCATTGTATTCCATTAGTCTATTTACCTAAAATCAAAATCTGAGAAAGGCGACGGCAATCGTTTAAATTGGATGTCGTCATTGCAGTGAAAGGGTTAACTGTCAAAGGCAATACTGCAAACGACAAAGACTCTGATAAAACGATGTGTAAGTTCAGGCAAACAATTCAGCCGTAATATAGTCTGCTTTATCCAATTCATAAAATATCCAATTAATAGTTATACTTATAAATTAAACGAAAAAATGAGGATCATATAGTTGAGATCAACAACACTTCCATGTCATGCAAGGCTCCAGATACGAGAGAGTAAACGGAACAAATCCAACAAAGCTCACTCATTTCAGTACCAAATCCTATGGTGTTACTACTCATTAGAATCGTCTCGAAGAGACGATTCTAATGAGTAGTGACGCCATAGGGTTTAATGCAGAAATAAAGATTTTATTTTTTGAAATACTCCCCTTATCTTGAGCTCTGTCATGGTTAAATGCAATGTCATTTGAAAAAACTTTAGATCCTGACCAGACATCGTGTTAAACCCTCATTTTGCAATCAGACATTTTAAAGATATTTTAAATATACCAAGGCAAATAATAATGTTTGAACATTCTTATGAACAATATCTTTCTTAGAAATGTTGAAAAACGGACATAAATCCCTAAAACGGATGATTTAAAACCATAACAAATCAAAAGTAAAAATGCTGTTATCAATAGTACACCGCTACAGTTTCCATGTATCACGACCGAACACTGTCAAATTTCTTTTGTTACTGGTTGTAAAGAAAAGGGTGGTAAATTTCACTGTTTGTCTCTTTAGCACGGTCAAATGTTATATTCCGATTTTGTTGACTTAACAGTCATAATATATAACGTAATAGGACGAGATACATCGATATAATAAGCGGACACTAATTCTGACTGACGTGGTCAATACAATCGGACACTATATAGTTATAACAAGATTAGAATCGATTGGGACTCGAATTCGGAGCCTTGGGAATTCTAGTCACCCACACTACCAACTTAACTACAAAGATAGACAAATAATCTTATCAATTTTTTAATTATGTAGAGTACACAAAACATAGTGAACGTTTTGTTGTATCATTAGGAAATTACAAAACAAAATGTGTGTAGTTCAATGGGATCCAGCACAACAATTTTATGCAAGTTATGTACAATGTTCGTCTTTATAGGTGAATATGGGAGATAAGAGTGAGGTTGGGCGCCCCTAAACCCAGGTTTAACCCGCAAGTGGTTGTTGATGATTGATTTATAATTATTATTAATTGCTACTGACCGTACCAAAGCGGGCTCCTATGTTCACTTTGCTTTATGTTTGTCTGCGTGTTGTTTTCTATTTAGTGTTTAAATGAAGGAATGGTATTGCGCGTGTGTGTATGTGTGCGTGTGGGTGTGTGTATGTGTGTGTTTGTTATGGTATGACTGTGTGTGTGTTCTGCTTGAGAGATGGGTGTATTGTTTGTGTTGCATTTCCTGCTTGAGTCTTTCGTATTTCTTCTCAATTATATAATACGACTTTAATTGGAGTATTGTCAGATATCAAAACTATTTGACACTAATACTACCGCTCCTTACCCAAACTATCCGAAAAAATGAACATTGAGAAACTAGCAGAGGACAATTATTAAGAAGACAATATCCTTGCGACAATGTACTTACCTTGACATGTAATAGAATTTTCTAATCTGTATCCAGGGGGACAGTTACACTGATATCCGGGCTCCATATTGATACATAATTCAGGAAAAGGACACACATTTCTCCCGCATTCATCTATGTCTGTAAACAGTACAAATGTTTGTATTCTTAGCATATGTTTGCAGATGCGATAGCTGAACTGTATTCAGTCACATTTACAATAATATGTTTGTTAGCCGGACACTATTTTAAGAAGCGCAGTTCATAATTGATTATTGCACGACAAAAGTGAAATTGCGAACGTATACCAGTCCGTCTAAAGTCCCATAACCTTCCCCAAACCTCCCCAAACCATTTTTAAAAACAAGTTTCAATATTCTAGCAGATGGTAGCTTAAAGCACGCTGAAAGTAAAACAGAATACGCCTTAAGGCACATTCTGCTTTACTTTCAACCTGCCTAAGTGGATACATGTCTTCAAAACCAGGAACAGGCTATTGGATAATGGGTTAATATCAAGAAATAACTGTGTATAACTATCTTACGTTTTGAAGGAGTTGCTCCACGTAAAATGAAAACCATCGTATATTTAATTTAAGTTTAACATTTGTGTCATTATTTTAGCTTACATTCGCCTTTGTAAGCTTTATTAGATATATATGAAGGAATTAAAGTAGTTTGGGTTGTGATTCAAGTGGTTTAAGCAGGTTTCAGGAGGTTTGGATTGGTTTGGGGAAGTTTAAAGTCTTAAGACGGACCCAACATACAGTGGAGAATCTGTTATTCTTTCCCGTTTAAACGCAAACGTACGCAAACGCAAAACACTAAAACGTAGAAAAGTACAACTTTGTGACAACTCTGATAATTCATCTTTATCTTGGTGGCTAACAGTTTGGAGCCTGATCAGACGCCGGGTTACCCGGCGTCTGATCTGGCTCCAAACTGTTTGCAATAGAAATAATAGTTTTAGCGTAAACGCGTTTATTGGGAACTAATAACGTTTTCTCGACTGTATTTTCTTCTTTACTTTTGATCAATGTTGACAAATGACATTATGTCTTCTTTTAAATGGTAACTTAACATTAACATTTGTACGTTTATTACGAATATAATTATTGTTTATCAAGATCAGATATTCAATTATATAAAGTGCAGATCTTGCACCATGCCTCTTTTAATTTACATGTACATAAAACGTTTAAAAAAGATTGTAACGTTTATCATTGACGTTTAATAAAACAATTTTACATGTATTAAGGTACCACTGACTCAGGAAGAAGAGTTAACATCTTCGTCGGTGTTTTTTATTTGATGCAGGGAAAATGTCATTAAGAACACGCATATATATATATTACTTTCGTTCTGCATTAAGCTATAACCTTTCCTAAATACAGACAGTTTTATCTGTTTTTGAGCTGTCGCTTGGTACCATATTGACTTATCTATTGTATTGTAAATGTGTTTGCGCTATTGCACATGTATAAACTTCAGGACACAGCCTCTTTACCATCCATACAGTTTGACGACATTGGTTGCAATAGTTCCTAACTTAGCTTTATCTTAAAATAGCTTAGTATTGAGCCACCATAATGCTTTCATCTCATATTATATATGTGTAGCCTCAGTAAATAAAGTCGTTATTATTATTATTATTATTATATTGCTAGAAATGTCATAGTATTTGTATGGGCACATATTACCTGTACATTCTAGGCCATTGTCAGTCAGTTCAAATCCGTCGTTACAGAAACAAATAGCATTGTCTTCTTCATCCAACGTGCAACCATCAGCTTGTGAACAGTTTTTATTTGCACAATCCGCCAACGAAGCATCCCCGTCTAAAATGCATATCATATGTGTACAGCAATGTTAGCTGCTCTGTCGTCTTAACATTTTGGGCAAGGTCGCCAGTAATGAGCGGGTTAACTGAGCATTTTCAACATATCCGCATTCATTTATTTACGAAACAATTGTTGCGCTCAATTATAAGAATGGTATTTTCAAGACTAGGCTAATTAATGATCACAAGATGGACTTCGGTTGAAACAGGAAGATAAAAGTGAAATACCCGCCTTATATCGAGCTTACAGTGGATAATCTGTTTTTCTTTCCCGTTGAAACGCAAACGTACGCAAACGCAAACGCAAAACACTAAAACGTAGAAAAGTACTTGACAAATACCCGGCGTCTGATCTGGCTCCAAACCGTTTGCAATGCAAATAATAGTTTTAGCGTAAACGCGTATATTGGATAAGAATAACAGATTCTCCACTGTAGTACAACATTAAACTTGTTAATTGAACGTTTCCGCACAGATGCTTTGAAGCCAGCTTTAATACGAATCAAGTTACTATTGTCATAAGCGTTAATGATTTTATAAAAAAAAATACGAGCTTTATTCAATTCAAAGAATATACAGTGTTCCCTCTCTACAACGGCCCTCCCAACAACGAATCCCTCCTTACAACGACGCTTGCCGCTGTTCCCAAAGCAGGACAATTATGTCTAAAGCTTTCACGGTTGCAATATCGTCTGCATAAAAGTGTCGTCTGTCGGTTTTCTCAAATTTACATATTGGACATTTTGATAGAAAAAACATAATGACGAGTCACAAACAACTTGAATCGAGATCAGAGGACGCGTTACGCGGCGTCTGATCTGTAGTCAAGCTGTTGGCAAATGCAAATAAATTTCCCTCTCTATAACGACTCCCTCCGAACAACGCACATATTTTTGTGTCCCCTTGGGTGTCGTTGTAGAGAGGCGATGCTGTACTTACCTGGGAAACAGAAGTTCTCTTCCTTGTCATAGATAAAACCGATATAGCAGGTACAAGTGAAGCCACCAGCAGTGTTGTTACATACATGCTGACAAGTGTGGAGGGCCTCGTCACATTCATTGATATCTTAAAGTACAAGTACATGTACACTCCAACATCGATTACTTGAACTAACTGAGACATACCGGTATTCTAATGTTAAGCGTTAACATGTGACTATAGTATTAACAATTCAAAACACAGCGACGAGTGTACTCGTCGTTACCAAACAATGTATGTATAAAGGAGAACGCCTATATGTTATGGGAACAGTGTAGACCCTGATCAGAGGGCTCCTGCACTGTTTATTATCGTTTGAACTGGTATCTAGGATTTCAGGGGTCAAACAGATGAAAAACGGGGATCTTTCACTTTAACAAGCTAGCATTATCCAAAATGAACTAAAGCCATTGGCAACGTCGTCTAAAGCGAGATCGATTTATCAAAGTTCAACGGTAGCACATTGTTTAAAAGCAATAAAAGTTTGAATACAAATGAATAGAAGTAAAGAAGAAATGTCAACATGGACAGTATATTGTCTTATCCCTTTCCCCCATAGAAGCGACTTTTAGCGTATTTAATTTATTCCTATGCTGAAGAAAATAGTTCCAGTTTATACCCTCATGAACAATAACCATTACAAATATTTTATATAGCCTAGCAGATTTTAGCTTAAAGCAGGCTGAAAGTAAAGCAGAATGTGCCTTAAGGCACATTCTGCTTTACTTTCAACCTGCTTTAAATGGTGACCTGTCTTCAATATTATAACTAGGCTATCAGGTAAAGGGTTATTGGAGTTTTAATTTTACGTTCGTTTGAAAACAACATGTAAGTTAGCTAAGACACATTTAAAGGCATTCATTCGAGTTGCCCTTAGTGCGAATTTAAAACAACAACCTTAGAAAAAAACAGGACGAAATTCTATAAGTAATATTGATTTTGACGCGCAAGGTTAGCCCGTTGAGGTGTCGGAAACTGATGTCAATATCATCTCACTGTCACAGTGTCGTTCGTACCAAATCATATACAAATAAAACTGATATGGCTTCGAACTCGCTTAAATCGACCTTATCAGTATTTCATAAATTATGTTTATTTCGATAACTCGATCTGGCATAAGTCGAAAACACCATAATTTAAAGTTTAAACGTTTTAACTTTGAACTATGGGTATGTTCAAACTAACGCGAGTTCGAAATTTCGAGCATCGACTGTATCAAATTTCGAATTGATAACAACAGCATTGAGCAAACTTTGCTTTCGTTCTCATCCTAATGTATATTAATGTTTGATTATAAAATATGTACTATTTTGAAATAAAATATGTTTAAACTAACAGCATTGAGTGTCGAATCGAGAGGACGTTGACAATCCAAACAGTTTGCAACTGACGGTGTAAACATTATGCTGAACTAAGCGTATAGCTAAATAACTATATATCTTATTTATCAAATTCGTTTTGATCTTGATCTGATGCCTTTCCCATCAAGTCTGATATAAGTAAAAAAAAAAGGTCCATACTCTCAGTCGATAAGCATAGCAGTAAGAGAATATTATTAGCCCATATATACCCAGTGGCTTATTCCATGTTTATATATTGGATTAGTCCATTTTTTATAAAAGGCATCGGATAAAATTTCACTTTCATTTTGTTTTAAATTGAAATTCCTATCAGCAAACAGTGTAGACTCTGATTAGACGCCGCATTATGCGGCGTCTGATCAGAATCTACACTGTTTGCCTATGTCCCATATATGAGATCGTGAGCACAAATGGGTTAAGCTTTATTTATTTTTCATAAAGTCATGAAATACTTACCTCTACATTCGCTTGTATTTGATACACCTGACCTATATCCATCCATACACGAGCATATAAAACCGCCGTCAGTGTTATTGCAGTAGTGTTGGCAATCATCGAAGCCATCCAAACATTCGTCAATATCTGAAATACGGGGATGAGGACTTTGTTCTATTACATCTAATGAAAACATGATCAAAACACTGCATACTGTGGACCCACTCCCCATAAATACGCCTTTTTACGCCTCTAATATAGTATTCCGCTCAAATAAAAAAGTTTCTATATTCAAGCAGATTGCTGCTTAAAGCAGGCTGAACGTAAAGCAAGATGCGCATTAAGACAATGAGTAATTGTAAAGCAATACTACAGGCAGATTCGACAGACACTTTCTATAGTCTTGTAATGTATGCGAATTAAGGTGTATAGCATTGGTATATAAGTCGATACTATCGTTTAAAGAAAGGAAATGAAACCGAATGTTTTAGAATATCTTACAAAGATTTGACTCTTTCACTGCCAATATTACGGAAACACCCGCAGCATTGTTAATACCGTGATATAGTCTGCATCTAATTTTGAAATTTTAAATGGTATGTGTTTCTGAACTAATGAAACATTTCTACGTTTGTCAAACAATTCGGATTCTGATAAGACGCCGCTTTATGTGCGGATGATCTGGATCGTAACTGTTTTCATAAGTTACTGTTATAAGTAATACATTGAAAATGCATGTAACGAAACATTGACGCCTACGTCGAAATGCGCATTTGTGGGGTAGATCTAAGGGGTTATTAACAAAATCCCAATAACGTGGTTCACCTGAAAACAGGTGTTCATTCTGCTCACATTCTACCAGAGGAATCTTTTTCTCCATTTTCTATTTTTGATTAATCTCAAACATATGATCTCTTTTTGTTTGGTTTATACATTATAATTTGTATGTCACGTGATATGATTTGACCCGTTTAAACAGTTTGATTTATATATGCTGATGTAACGAGATAAAATGTGTATAAGTTACCTAATAAACTATGTCTATGTCTATGTTATAGAGTCTGACAGCGAAAGGGTTAACAACCTGGTTTGAAATATTTCAGAAAAATAAGTAACGCCGACCTTGATCAAATGGCTTCTTATGGGATCCACTGTTAAAGGTCGACATTTTTTGCAAAAATAGAATATATTGGCTACCACCATAAACAGGGTTACAGTGTCCAAAATACACCAACTTTGTCCATGATTATAACTAGAGTCATTTCCAAAACACGAAATTTCAATTCCGAAATATTGCAACCTCCGAGAAGCATATTACAAAACACGGACATTTCAGAGAAATTTCGCCTACGTCCATAACTACACAGCAAAAACGACAGTGGACGTTTTCGGATGAACCATTCGGATAAACATTCAACATATGATTTTTTGTTAAATATTGACATTTTATTAAATCTCAACAATTTACGACATTTCAATCTTTTCGATTAGCTATTTACCTTTTAGATTATTTTAGTTCCTGGTATTTGGCATGAAACCAGAATTGGCACCTTAAACATTCAAAAATCCATTTGCGGACATTCTGATTGCCCGATGCAGTCCGATATTGTAGGTTTGTGTATAAGGCGAAGCCGTTTTCTCTTTAGAATGCGGAAATTGCGTCATGCACTCATTTTGAAAACTAAGCAATGGGTGATCGCGCATTCTAGAGTGGTCAGAAGTGAGGTTTTCTGGATCATTTCCGTATGTCATTGAGACTGCAAATGCTGTTTGGTTGGACATCATTGTTTATCAATCGGCAGGTTATTGAACTTTCTGTCGATTTTAAAAATGGATTTCCGTATTTTGTTTATTTTTTATATAGATTTCCGAGATCTGTGAGTCCGTGAGTCCGTGATTAACCGTGGTTTGTTAACCTCCAGACATAAACGTAAATTACCTATACACTTTGTGCCATTGTCGTCATAACCATCTGGGCAGGGTTCACATTCATATGCAACCTGTAGTTCTTTGTGTCTCTCAGGTGTAAGATCTGTGCAGTTTCTTCCTAGAGAACATGGATCTGATTCGCAACCATCCAAATCCTCACCACAATGTGTACCTTTAGAAGCAAACATTTGTATATTTTAAATTTTGGTTTACAAAACTTTTACGAATACACATCCTTTACAAACACAGTACCTGTGAAGAGTACATTTATGACCCCAATAGGATAGATCTTCCATGCTTATAAAGCGTTAAAGTTAAGTCTGAGTTCGTTCTCAAGCATTTGATTGGTCAGATTTGAGCCTAGGCTAGGCTCAAATCTGACCAATCAAATGCTTGAGAACGAACTCAGACTTAACGTTAACGCTTTATATGTGCTGGGCATGTTCACAGTCCGCAGTGTTTGCAATATTTGCAATTTATTGTTCCAAATAAATCCTTGTCAGTCCTTGTGTAGTTGGATAGTGAAATTGTCCATGTGAAATTTCAGGGTAAATAAAGTGAAGCAGACGTGCAGGGTCTACACTGTTTGCATAGGCCAAGTGTACTCTTCACAGGTACAACTTTGTCAATGACGAAAATACTAGTCGGTAGGGTTGAGCATGTTAAACGGGACACTGGTATCTTTCCCACTGTAATTTGTTACTTCCAATGACAATGACAAACTTTATTTGATATGGGGTACGTATTATGATTTTATTTTTTAAATTTAGCAAGTTAGGTCCAAGATAATAAAGCGTTTGAGTTGTCTTAGATCGTTCCAAAATGTCTGATTGGTCAGATTTGATCAAAGCTCAAATCTGACCAATCGAATGCTTGACAACGATCTCGGAGTAAGTCGGCGTTTTATCTGAATCCAAAATTTCAGCTTCTGTAATTCCTTTTGAAGTGAAGGAGTTAAACAAAACTGCGATGATATAATTAGATATTTGTGTAACGTTTACAGCATGTGTTATTAAATATGTACCCGACTGTGTTGGATTATACGGTGTTTTACCCAACATGTTCCATATTGGCTAGTGCTGGTGTTTCATACAGAGAAGAAAACGTTATTCTTTCCCAATAAACGCGTTTATGCTAAAACTATTATTTCCATTGCAGACATTTTGGAGCCAGATCAGACGCCGGGTAACCCGGCGTCTGATCAAGCACCAAACTGTTAGCCACTCAGATTAAAATAAATAGTCAAACTTGTCGGAAAATTGTCCTTTTCCACGTTTTATTGCGATGCGTTTGCGTTTCGTATGCGTTTAAACATGAAAGAATAACATCTAAATTGAAGACTACGTTATTCTGACCTTATAATCACGCATGTGCTGAAACAACTAAGTCGACTGCAATCAGCTTGAAATCAAATCAATCGCCTTTCAACTTGGAATCTTACCAGACTTGTGTGTTTGTAATTTAGATTTAGAATCCTCGCTAACATTTTCAAGAACCTGTCACCATTTCATTTAATTGTTTTTAGTTTCGTTTAAAAGGGAAATAACTAACATATTATTCACTGTATTTGTCATGCCAAGAAATGATTACTTCAAAGTCCTCAGAACATGTGCGTCGCATACCTGTGTATTCGGGATAGCACTCACACTCTGAATATCGTAACCCTTGATTCAGTGTGTCGTCTTCTCTTGATTTATTTGTACATTCTCCATGGCCATGACAGCCAGAACACACAAGCACTGGAATCTTAACTGGAGGGGACTTCTTACCATTGTTTACTGCCGCAACGCTGAAATTGTATCAGTATAATTTACAAAAATTTGGCGAAAAACTGCGTTCGTTAGAGCATTTATAAATAGTCTAGCATTGTATGTTTTACAAAAATACTGTGTTGACCACAGGTTTTCAAAAATATTTTTGAATAGTTAAGTTTGCATATACATAAAACACATTCAGTAAAATTAAGTACACGTATATAGTTCTTTCATTGCAAGGGTTGAAGAACTTCACCACCATAGTATCGTCTGCTTCAATATTGTTGTCAAAGTAACGTAGTTGCAAAACGCATGTTAAAAGCTTGGATCGTAATATACTTAAAACTGTTGGCAAAAATTATTTGGGTTTCATTGGCACTAAAAAAATTAACGGTAATGGTAACATCGAAGTTTTAAAGACTCTAGCCTCCGTCACACGGTTTTTATGTTGTTTGATAACGGGTTCTATGTTACGATTTCTTAAGTTTTGAATAACACATTCTCGTTTTTGAATATTTAACGATATACATAGCTCATTGAATTCAGATGTAGCGTCAATTGTTACCCTTCGGTAACCTTTTTGTTGTAAGATAGACCTAAACAGAGCATAAATTCGAAATAAGGACTTGTGGTGTGACCCCAGTGACCAATGGCTTTTGTGAACGTTGTACAATAAGGAAGTTTATGTAGTTGTTTAGAATAGCTGTCGTCCTAATATGGTTTAGAAAGTTTCTCTTAAAGAGGCTCGCAACCGGATTTACATTAAAAATAGTAAATGTATGTCAAATGCTGATATAAATTGGTAAGATTTAGTTTAGGATAATAAATTCTGTTAACAAATGCATTTCAAAAAAAGAGAGAAGAAGCTCTGGTGGGATTCGAACCCGTGACCCTCCATGCGGAGACAAACATGCAAAATGCGGAAACGCCTGTATCCCCTCGGCTACCAGCGCTCTCTCTATATACATATAGATGATCTTCTAACCGATCACTTTTTAAACTCATTTTTTTCGAAAAAGGAAATGGCACACTGACGTAATCAGTTTTATTTCAAATACTAGGTTGGATGTGCATTGACTCAAATTATTGAATTTTGAACCAATCTCTAAGTTACGTCACACCTCCAAGTTCGACGATTTAGGCGTTTTGCACGTGCGAAACGTGTATGGGGACATTGGTAAACACGGCTTTGATTTTTTGTTGGTCATCAATCGTCCTAACAGAAAAACATTTAACATGTCGAGAATGCCGATTGTACTTATCACAAGAGCACTCAAAATGTTGTATTCAGAAATTGTGAAATGCAACGTTAACGTCATTGACGTTTTATGTCATGCGTGTCCTCGTTAACAAAAGCTAAATATTAAGCATCAGTATCTTATTTCACCAACTGCAACGCATTTCGACATGTTGTTCGCCAATATCTGCTTGTTTTGAGGAAATTTTGTTTGACCGGATTTGAAGAAACTAACGTCATTAGCGCTTACAAATGAAAACTCACGTTATCGAAATCCTTCTTTTTGGTCATCACACACTCGGTTGTATGTTTCCAGGCGTCTACGATGACTTTTTGCGCATGTCTGGACCGTAGAATATGTCAAAATAACGTAACGTAATTGAGTTAACGGCATCAACGCCATTCGTTTAAAAACAAAATATTTACTCGGCGGCTCAAAATTCACCTTTTTTATTGATACAGTAACATTGCACGACGCTGTTCAAAGCCGTTTAAGGTGGCATTCTTTAAGTATTCAGTAAAGGTCACTAAGTCACTGTTGACAGCTAGTGGCTTTTTTGGTATTTTACATAATTAAAGAAAACAGACCAAGAATTACCTCAGTATTCTTATTTCAGTGCCAGTTGAATAACATTCCATCAATACTTAGATAGTATTTTTACAAAATAAAAATTTAAGTGCTACACATGGCATCAATGTCGCGATGAAAGCTGGTAGCCAAACAGACACATGTCATTCATGATATTGTGACTTGTCATTTTAGGGTTAGGTTACAATTTCATTCATATTTTCCATAATTCGTGACCAATTTTAATTAAACTTTTCTTCCTATTATAAAACATCTCCATCTCATGGAAAATGTAACTTTTGGCATCCGGTTTAACTAGTTTTAAGAGTAGCACCTTTAAATGTGACTGATCGGTTAGAAGATCCTCTGAGTGTATGGTAGCGAATTAACGTACGTCACTGGTAGCGATTGATAGTACTTTATTCGGTTCGGGTTTTCGGGTTTATGTCTGAGCCCGTGTAGAGAAGCAACAACAACAACCATACCGTCAGCTGACGCTATAGTAAAACGATGGAAAATATCTAAAAAAACTAAGATTCGGTTTTCATGTCAGGACCAAATAATGCCACAAATTTGCTTCTATTTGAGTATTTCATTTTATTTTGACAAGTACACCATCCGGTTGCGAGTCCCTTTAAGATCTGACATGCCTTGTACGTGTATGTTTTCAAGGATTTATATGTGTATTTGCCCACTGTGGCACTTTCTGCTACTAACTTGCAGGGATACATTCTCTGGTTGATGTTTGAGAATTTGTATGTGCAGCGTGAAAATGAACGGATTTGACAATAGATGGTGTACACATACTTTTCTTTATAGTAAAAACATTATCCAACTGTTCTGACTAACTTTTGTGTCGATGAAATTGATTGGACTCAAAATGTATGGTTAAATAGGTTAAGCCAATCTATTCCTTGAATAATCCAATGGGATGTGGAAATTGATTGCTTGTATACGTATATGATGAAGCCGGCTGTACACACAGCGCTCACTCTCTACACTCTCAACAACGACACACAATGGAAGACACATAGTGTGTGTGTTGTGCGGAGGGGGTTGTTATAGGAATAAATAAATAAGATTTTGCTTAAATTTGCAAACAGCTTCAATGCAGACCAGACGCCGCGTAATGCGACGTCCGATCTGGATTCAAGCTGTTTGTCACTCGTTATTATATTTCTTCTGTCAAAATATCCACTTATATGCAGCTTTGATAAAAAAAAAAGTATCTGACAATTTTAATCAGACGATATTGCAGCATTAGAACTTAATACATAATTGTCCCGTTTTGTCAATTGCGGCAAGGGTCGTTGTAAGGAGGGAGTCGTTGTTGGGATTGTCGTGGTAGGGAGGAAACACTGTGTCTTCAAAAAGATAAAGTTCAAAGTCCGGAAACTTGTCATGGACGTTATTTTATATAGAGAAGCTTATAGTAGACGGCATTATGCACGGATTCGAATATTCTTTGATTAATTGAGAACTTGCAAAATCATAGTTATAGTTTAGCATTAATTGTCTTCCATTTACTGTCGGGTAAACTGCACTGTCGTCTGCTTCAAGAATATATTCACTTATATTGCTAGAAACTTCAAATATTGGTTGATCTCTTTGTATTCATGTTTTCTTAACTAAAACAGGTGAGCGTGGTCGAAAGTCGATCGATAAAACATTAATTAGGATTCAAACTTCCACGTTTCATCAGTATTGTTGAATGGAACTGCCATTCAGATAGAAGCCAATTTGTAAGCGATAATCTAACATCTATTTTCAGCCTCTTCACGAATACATAGAAATAAAAAATACATGAGAAAATTAGGCTAGTTGCATTGTTTAAACTTATCAATTATGTTCATGTAGCACACATAGAAACAAATGGATGTTTACAAGTGTAACGTAGTAATATTTTAGACCCCGGAAATACTACTATTCTCTTTCATATAGTTGCCTGGTTCTGACACTCATGTCAAAAACAAACATGACATAAAACATAAGACAAAATCTTTAGAAGTACATGTGAACTCAGGCTATATGGTTTGGATATGGAAGTGATCTGTAAAAACGGCTAGACGTTATTGTAGATAGACAGTTAAATTGTTATAATGTTAAAAATGGAAATTCCTACCTGATCCCAGACAGGTCATTCTCCATTTCTGGTAGCTCAAATAAAACTGAATGAGTCGTCGAGTTGTACCGTGCTTTGAAATCGTTATCTCCAAACTCTATTGTAGCACCTGTACTTATTTCAACAACGCAAGAAACGGTTGTACCAGCATCGGCAGTTATGTCATTGCAAACACTGATGGACGGTATCTCAGCAGCTGAAATTACAATCAATCAGTATTTTACTACCAATATAACCGGAAAGAAATATAGGGTGTCACTTCTGAACGAAATCTACCCATAGAACTCTATAGTAAATTGGTAATAGTCTCCTGTCTCTGCCCAGTACATGACCTTCCGATCAATATAATGACACTGTCGCGATAGAAAACAATAACAAGACACCAAAATTATTAAAAGAAAAAGGTACAATTAAGGTTCAACGTTTTAAAAAATATCACATTTCTAAGGTCTTCATCAATATTTTCAAAACTAAAGTTGATTCCTCCGCCTTACACACTCACATATCTGACCGTTTGTTCTTGCAAAGTAGTAAGAACCCAGAAACACCTATGATTTATCAACAACATCACTATTTCAACTAAAAATAAATACATCTGCAATTAATCAGCACTTTCAATGTAAAATATGACCATGAAAGCACATCAATGTTTGACGATGCTGTATTTAGGCATCCTACGACCCGGAAGGACTTCCGTTCACGTGTGACACCATAGTATAAAGTACTATCAGACCGATGGTGACTATTTTCAACTTTTGATCAAATTACTTCTTCACCAAATCTTTTGTTGAATTTCTTTTAATGCTAATCCTGGGAGGGGGAGGATACAAAAGAAAAAATGGTCATTTTCAGTTTGGGCCGTTTTATCTAGAACTTTGAGCATCATATCCTTAAACCACTTTAGCCTTACTATGTATTTACCCTCGACTTATTATGCACCCACACCACCGGTGGTGGGGGCTATATAGAAATCACGTTGTCCGTCCGTCCTTCGGTCGGTCCTTCGGTCGGTCCGTAGGTTCGTTGCGATTTTCCGGGATATTTGCCTTTTAACTGTTTATGATACTTTTTCAAACCTGGTATACATTATCAATGTTATTTGGGGACACTCATTGACAGGTTTCATAACTCTTGCACCAAATTGGACAGAATTATGCCCCTTTTAACTTGTTTTTTTGTCTCTTAATTGAGAATGTTTTCTTTCAACATGCCATTTTCTTGAAAACTATTCTTGGTGTTGTCTTCAAACTTAGTACACCTTATAAGTGTTGTATTGTGAGACATTTTATTAAGTTTGACAACTCTTGCACAAAAATTGACATATGACCCTTTATAATTTGAAATTATGTCCCTTAATGTGCATTTATTCTTTGGACATGTCATTTTCTTGAAAACTATTTATGACATTCTTTTCAAACTTGGTACACATTATAAGTGGTGTTTGCAGACTCTACTTGAAGTTACATAACTCTTGCCAACAAATTACTGAATAATGCCCCTTTTTAACTTGATTTTTTTCTAATTTCTTAACACTATATTTTCTTGAAAACTATTCATGATATTGTCTGCAAATGTGCTACACATTATATATGTGTTATGTTGTGAGGCTTTTCTTCAAGTATGACAACTCTTGCATAAATTTGACAGAATTATGCCCCTTTTCAACTTGAAATGCAGTCCCTTTATATGCATGTATTATTATTCTTTCTACATGATATTGTGATGTTTGTGACAGGTCAGTTGGTAATGGGGGTATTTATTACCTTGAGCGATAGCAGTTCTAGTTATATTTTCTTAAAAGATAGAGAGAGAGAGAGAGATAGAGAGAGAGAGAGAGAGAGAGAGAGAGAGGCGGTCGTCAGGAATAGAAAGAGACAAACAGACAGCTCAAGACAGAGAGACAGTCAGAAAGACAGAGAGATAAAGAGAATGCAGACACACATACAAATAAAGAAACAGAGCGAGCGAGCAGACGAACGAGTGAGAGAGAGAGAGGGAGAGAGTGAGTAGCAGACATACAATTGCAGAGAGTAAGTCATGGACATAGACAAATAACACCATATACATAGATACAGAACAAAAGAGAAACGGAGATACATAGAGGGGAAAGAGAGGGAAAGATACAGAGAGATAGAGAGAAAGAGAGATATCGAGGGAAATAGAGAGGGAGAGAGAAAGAGAGAATGAGAGAGAAAGCAAAAATGAGAGACAGAGAGGGAAGCAGCTAGATAGGAAATGAGAGAGAGATATACAGAAATACAAAACCTGAGATAGCAAGCAAACTTAAGAGACAGAGAGACAGATAGACAGAGAGGCAGATAGATAGATAGATAGATAGAAAGAAATAAAGAGATATATGGAAAAATGAGAGAGCTTCTGATTGATAAGTTCATGTTTTCATAACAAAGACTTGTTTTACATTTACATAATGTTATTTGCTGATTTTAGGAGAACTATTGCAACCACTTTGCAATAAAATAAAGCGCCGAGTATATTAGAATCTCATGTGGACCCTTACTAATTGTCACTCTGATATTTTCTTCAACAAAACTTTGATATGGCAACCCTTGAACTTGTTGCATACGACACGTCTGGCAGGCGATATTTTCTAAGCGTGTACAGAGCACTAGATAATGGTAGTTTTTCAAAACCTAAAGTCTTAATTTCTGAATTAAACCCTATGGTGTCACTACTCATTAGAGTTGTCTCGAAGAGACGATTCTAATGAGTAGTAACATCATAGGAATAGGTGCTGAAATGAGTAAGAAAATGTTTGATTTGTTGAAATAACTCCCTCTTATCTGGAGCCATGCGTGTAGAAGCCTAGTATATTACTTACATTTTAACCCATACATTGCATTGTTCCTTGTACACAGGGCTATTTTCAAACACTATAAGATAGTGTGACCAGACATTTTTAATAGATGACGTCATTACGATGAAGAGGCTTAGTTACAGTGGGGAGGAATTTATTCTTCCACAGATTAAAGGCAAACAAAGCGCACTGTAATGACATTTAAAAATACCACAGTTTGACAGTTCTTGTTTTACTCTTAGTGCCTGATCAGTCACCGGTTACCCGGCGTCTGGTCTGGCTCCAAACAGTTTGTAATGGGAGTATTGTGCTAGAATAAACACGTTTATTGGGAAAGAAACAATTCTTCTCCAGTGTATCTCTAACAAGTAAAGTGGAGAAAACGTTATTCTTTCCCAAGTAACGCGTTTACGCTAAAACTGTAATGTCCAATGCAAACAGTTTGGAGCCAGAACAGACGCCGGGTAACCCGGCGTCTGATCAGGCTCCAAACTGTTTGCCACTCAGAGTCAAACGAATACTCAGAATAATTAAAACGTTGAAATATTATACGTTTTAGTGTTTTGCGTTTGCGTTTCGTTTGCGTTTAAACGGGAAAGAATAACGTTTTCTCCACTGTACCTATTTCATTGTTAACGTTATCGGAACTCTCAACTGTAGCCTTTGTATCTTCAGCAATTTCTCTGTTTCCCGTGTAGAGAAAATCAAATTCACACTCTTGTCGGCCTTCACAAATCTCTTCAACCTCTTGTTCCATTGAATCGGGTATTTCGACACTGAACCCTGGGTCAAATGTTGTATTCCGAAAGTGTGTATGGTTCTTGCCATCAGGGTAAAAAAGGATACTCCGTTCATGCTCTACCGACCCTGTGTAAAATAAAATACATGGAGATCAAAATTATTCAGAGCACCGATAATGAGTGAAAAGAAAACCATGATTCAATATATGATGAACATTCTATGTGAACACTATTATTTTGTTTTAAATGTATTTGACTGTTGCAGTTGGAACTTCCTAAAAAACGTTTTCTGTATGTACATGTATTGTATATATACAGGTTATTTGCATGATGGAATGATACTGTAAAGAGTTTACCTAAATCCTATTTTGTAAATGAATTCTTGAAGCACGTGAATATTGTTTCAAGCGTAGTTGGAGATTATCTCTACATATAGCCTTTAAGTGTATTAAACAATCACAAAAAATATTTTCCAACAGCGGTATTGGCCGCCGAATTTCGTATTGTCGATAAAGATTGACCTGTCGGTTTATGAATATTCCGCCTTTTTCCGTAAGCTATTTTTATCTTCCGGAAACATCAAAACAGTGTATAGTAAATAAGCCATTCAACGATGACTCGAATTGGATTATATCATCTGATAAAGATAGCTACATTCGGTAATAGCTCAGTGGTTATGTATATGCGCTACCAACGTAGGGGTTATGGGTTCGATACCCGATAGAGTTTATTTTGTAATATTTCTTAATGTGTCTTTTTTTTCAAAAAAATTATAGTAGACACATACAAACCATGATATTCATGCAATTGTATAAAATAAAGTGGAGAAAATGTTATGCTATCCCGTTTAAACGCAAACGAAATGCAAACGCATAGCAATGAATCATAAAGCAGGATAAAATTTCGACAATATTTGCTATTCATGTTGATCTGAGTGGCAAACAGTTTTGAGCCTGATCAGACACCGGGTTACTAGGCGTCTGATCTGGCTCAAAACTATTTGCTAAGGAAATAGTAGTTTTAGCGTAAACGCGTTTATTGGAAAAGAAAAACGTTTTCTCCACTGTTGCAACATTATGTTATGCAATACAGTTTCTAGCAAAGAGCACTCTTTGTTACTTCGTTAAGCAGCAAGTTTTTCTTTATTCAAACTGTTTATTTTAGTAAAATTTATAATTGTCGAAAAAAAAACCTGAAGCCGACGATTACAAAACAGTGCCTAGAATCGAACCATCGATCCCTAGCACTACGAGTCAATGACACTATCCACTAAGCTATTGCGACAGTGGCTTTGGATAATCGACTGAAGTATACTACCTGAAGTTTTCATAAAGTATACGGAAACTTCCGATGATACCAACGAAAGGTGGGGGAAAGTGATGACCGGCAGGTCAAACCTTATGGATAATATTATGTCGTACTATTTTTGCAAGCAATGTTGTCCCTGATACTCTAACTAGGTTACATGATTTGTTTTTGTTTCCTCCGAAATATCATTTAATTTAACAGCCAGAAATCATGATAAATTAGCCATTTTCCATGTTCGTTTAAGTATAGTCAATTGATGACTATTTATGATTGATTTGAACAATATATTGCAATTGTGAGAGGAGCTCTGAGATTAGGGTCTACATTTAATACTTATACATGTTATCTTCACAGGTGCACTGTTTATCTATGACGAGAATGCCCGTTGCTAGAGTTGATTGTTTGAGCAAGCGACTAGTTACACGTTGCGATATGAGTGCACTTTTTGTTAAGGTGATGATGTTCAAAGCGACGTCTCAAATAATATCGTTTCTCCCTAAAATATTTTTAATTTTCATTGCAAACCTTCTTCCGAAACGTCGCACGACAACAACGGTCATAAGTCAAAACCTTAAACTACATCTTAATCCTGTCTTGTGATATCGCTTTGGAATGAAATGTCACGAGACAGTAAGTCAATAATGATTGAGAATTTTAGAAACTGATTTGTGACAAAAAAAAATGTATGACGTTTCGTTAAATGGTGTCCATGTTTCGATCATGAGATGACGGATAGTTATAATTTAAACCGTTATTCAATACAAAATACAAAATTGCACGGACTAAACGTATGCTTATCATGCCGTTATATCATCTGATTTGGCATTGTCGTCTTCAAAATTTGTGAAAGTATAGTTTTGTTTGGTTTTTTTATAAAAAAATACATTTAAAAACGACGGTCAAACTGTTTGTATTAAGACCAGACGCTGCGAAACGCAGCGTCTGATCTATATATAGACTGTTTACAAATATTTTTCAAGCCGCGCTCGTAAGGATAAAGATTAATACTCACAAGATTCGCCAAATTTGTGAACCATTTCTTCGCTTATATCAGATTCCAGTAAAGTTCCATCTTTCATAACGAAATCGTTATCAGGGTTTCCATCAAAATTCCCGAGCAGTCCAGTAGTCGAGTTTGCAAATGTCGGCGGAACGGCAGTTACCATTTTCAGAAGATTTGTTCCAATTGATATATTCAAAGCCAAACCTGAAATAAAGAAACTACATTGCTCTCTCACTACAACGGCCCTACCAACAACGATTCCCTCCGTACAACGACCCCAACAACGATTCCCTCATTACAACGACCCCAACAACGATTCCCTCCTAACAACTACGCTTGCCGCTCTGACCTCAAACAAGACAAGTATATCCAACCTATTCACGGCTGCAATATTGTCTGCTTAAAATTGTCGTCTGCTGATTTTTCAAAGTAACATAATGGACATTTTCACAGAAGAAAAGCTTAATGACGAGTGACAAACAGCTTGAATCCAGATCAGACGCCGCGTTACGCGGCGTCTGATCTTGATTCAAGCTGTTTACAAATGTTAGCCAATGTCTCTCCCTATAAAGACTCCCTCCGAACAACGCACACAGTTTTCGTCTCCCATTGAGTGCCGTTGTAGAGAGGGAGCGCTGTATTCAATTCAATCCCATTTGCGTTGAGTGGATTCTTCCATACTCATATTTTCGATGAGTCCGTTTCTAATTTAAGGGGTTCCTGATCTAATTTTCATTTTTATTTTGTCTTTGAAATAATTCCTGAAACAAACATTGCAGACTCAGATTGGACATTGCATTATGCGGCGTCTGATCAGAGTTAGCACAGTTTGAGTATGACTCTTTTATTGGACGCAACGCAAGAAAGGGTGATCGTTTAATTTTTATGAATATCAGTACATCTTTCTGCAATAATAGTTAGCTTTACTGATGAGTATAATATAAATCTAATGTTAACAACGTTTAGCCTAAAAAACATATTGTAGTTATTTATAATCATTGTTTGCCCTTCCGTACAGCAGTTTTGAACCAATGTATTGTCATATTTGTTTGGATTAACATCAGACAAAAAACATACTGA
This sequence comes from Gari tellinella, assembly GCA_922989275.2. NCBI lineage: Eukaryota > Metazoa > Mollusca > Bivalvia > Cardiida > Psammobiidae > Gari > Gari tellinella. The sequence goes on along the minus strand of OV277860.1, from coordinate 81,236,494 downwards.
AATGAAAACATTAAACAATACGGACCAAAATTAGCGGATTCTGAGCCCTCTACAAATGGAATAAGTGTTTCTACGAAGGACTGTGGGGCTAAAAGGGTTGACCTTTTTTAAATAATAACTACTCATATTCTAATTTACTGACTTTCATTTGATAACTTACTGTAATGGCAGACAGTGCGGTTAAATACATCAATGAACGCGGTGTCTAGGAAGGCTACAAACCGTTTAATAATTTTATGGATGTTGTTAAGGTCTAAATGACTACCATTTACATTCGACAAGTTTAAGCAGACAAACATTTTATAGTAGACGACATACAACAATACAATAAATGAAATGCAGTAAAAACCTCCGTATAACGACCACTAAAATGCTAATTGACAGCATAAAAGACAGGTGACAACTTTAGCAAGTTGAGCGTAAATCAGAAAGCTTTTAATTTAGTAGTGGCAATATAGAGGTTTTACTGTACACATACAGTCGAATTTCGATATCTCGAACTCCCTTAACTCGGAAAACCGATATTTCGACACATGAACTACATCATTTTATACTCGGTTAAGTAGAACATACCCGTTTTTCAAAGTTAAAACGTGGCTTTGCCACGTTTTAACTTTGAAATATGGGTATGTTTGACTTAACCGAGTTCGAGATACCGAAGTTCAAAATGTACGGCTTACCAATTGAGGTGAAAAGGACTGCGAGAGTGTCTTCTTGTCTTCTGATATTTATATCACCGTCGTTAAGCTCGAATGAGCTACTGTCTCTATAGCTTTTCGTAAGTTCTGCACCGTTTAGATAAATGTTCAATCCTGAAATTTGATTGATTAGAAAACAGTAGAACATTGACGCGACGACTACTGAGCAATATAAAACTGCAAAGATGTAATTTGATACAAAGTTGCCTTCTACAGTCAAACTTTAATTAAACGACATTTCATTAAAGAAGCGTACAGGCCATTTAATGCAACTGACTGCAAAATGTAGAATTAAACAGAAAGCCGAAAGCACTTGAAGGAGATGTCTGCATTACTTTTAGCACGCATTTAGGAACCAACTTTATTTTCGAACACTTATGATTGTAATTATTCTTTCATATGTTAGGAATAATCACTGAAAAAACAGATAAGTTAAGGTTAAAATAGCTCTTCATTATTTGTAATTCCCAAAACTATGTTACAGATATAAAACTTGAATATCGCATATTTGGTTGTACTATACCTGAGCCGCCATCGTTTAACTCAGCATGGAATGTTGTATTAGTTGTTTCGTCTTTTGCGGCAAAGGCTGTGAACACTGTTGCCTGTGCTTGCATCTGGTCAATAGGAGACGTTCTGGCTTGTAGTTCAAATATCCTTTCGTTTGTACGCATAAGAATATATTCCCCAAAACCGTTAAACGTGTAATTCTTTCCGTCTATGGTCTGAATGTGGGGATCACCCCATGTTGAAGCTATATAAAATACAAGCGCAATTTGTTATACAGTTATAGGGCAAATGCACATTCCAAATCACTCTCCAATAGCCAAAGGCGTATTAAATATACTGTTTAAATACACACGAAACGCAAACGCGCTGCAATAAAATGTAGAAAAATAATATTTTGACAGTTCTGACCATTTATTTCAATCTTAGTGCCAAACAGGTTGGAGCATGATCAGACGCCGGATTACCTGGCGTCTGATCTGGCTTCAAACTGATTGCACTACAAAAACTAGTTTAAGCATTAACGTGTTTATTGGGAAAGGATACGGTAACTTTTTTACCCTGTACTTCTAATGTCTAAGAATGTTGGAAGTACGTGACAGCTTGAACACAGTTGAAAGTAAAGCAAACTTATCTCATAGGAGCGGACTGATGTAAGTATAGTGTATAACCAAAACTGTGTAGTCGCTTTGAATAAGTCAAACATGTTTACGTACCGATGTTAAAATTTGTTTTACGACCGCAGGTACCAGTTGGCCTAAGTTGATAGTAACGGCTACAAAATGAAGACCTGTCACAGCAATACGTCTTTGGATTTAAATCATATTGCACATGTAATGCAGGGACTATCCGCGGGTGGAACCTAAAAAGGGTTCCAGCGTGTGGCATCTCAGTCACCAATAATCCAGTTGACCTGTCATAACAGCAACTCTGTAAGAAATAAATAAGTCATTTAACTCATTTTCTATTCAATATTATTATTGAACAGGCCCAACACCATACTACATCATTCCTTTTCGAACTTTATACAAAACATGTATTAGCTTAACTTGCCTAACACCCCGGTCACACAGAGCCATCGGTGATAGATCGGTTGTTTTTTTCGCCAAAGTAGGGAGGGGACCGATGACAAGCTATTTACTACCGACATCACCTATTGGCCACCTGTTTTCCACCTATCAATCGCTATTGGGTAAAGATGAGTTTCGTCGGCGAAAAATCACCGATTGGGATTTTTAAACGTGCTTAAAATTCTCGATCGGTGAAAATATTTTACAAATAACCGATTGACAACCTGTCTACTACCGATATCACCGACGAGTCACCGATAAACCACCGATAAAGCACCGATGAACTGATACTTACCACCGATGATAAAAGATGAGAATTAAAACGCAGGATCTCGTCGGTTTTCATCGGTTGTTAATGGCAGTTCAATCGGTGATCAGTTGGTGATCAATCGGTTGCCGCCAGCATTTCATCGGTGTTTTATCGGTATTCGTCGATTATTGATAGGTTGTTGGGCGCTTTTAATCGGTGGCCCATAGGAGTTCATGAGTTGCCAATCGGTGGCCAATCGGTGGCCAATCGGAGGCGGGGTGGCGTTTCACCGATTGAACAATTATTTATCACCGATACCCGGTCACACAGAAAGCCTGAAATTTAATCACTTATGACAACCGATCAAAACAGCAAATAATTCGACCGATTGGGTACCGATTTAAGCCCGACCGTCTGTGTGACCGGGGCATAAGGTCTCATATATGGGACAGAAGCAAACAGTGTAGACTCTGAAATGACGCGTCTGATCAGAGCCTACACTTTTTTGCTGATATGAAACAAAACGAAAATAAAATTTAAACCAGATACACTTTAGATTTAAGATGGACTAATCCAATAAAAGCATGGTCGAATCCATAGGGCGCAAATCGGTTAATGATAAAAAATTGATTGTTATAATACATTTCAAAAGGAATAGGTGAGATGACCTGGTTAAAGTTAAAACATGCTGCATAATTTGATCATATCTTACCTTTCCAAACGGTGCAAAGTAATTTGAGAATTTAAGTTCTCCGCAATCGACACTTCTAGATAGTGTTGGTGTCAGTCTATACCAAAAGTCTATCCGAAGTTTGTCTATATCACATGGACACTCCGGTAGCCAAGCAGCAACTTTCTTGAACATGTCCTCGTTTTGCTTATTATCATTGAACCAGTCGAGACAGAGAATGGCATCATTTTGCTGATTTTCTCCGACAGTTGTGAGGCGATAGAAGAGGAGCCCTTTAAGCCCTATGACATTGATTTCGTATTAAATTTATATCAAATAAGAGCCTAGACTCAAGCAAACAAAAATAACTTCAAAAAAAGAAAACTCTAAATATTTTTTTCTTTGTGGGTTGAGTTCGATACCACTTAGCTCATACAATGCGTTACACAGCGTTTTAGATGATTTTGACAAGAATAGTATACCGGATAGATGCAAATCACTTTACCACCTTACCAAACCAAAATATATTCCTGTATTCAAACCCTTACGCGTAATGACTTAATCTGGCTTAGTCGTCTGCTGTTATTTCTCATTTTTGAAATTAAGGTTTCTTGACTTGCTTTATATTAAGATTATTTCAAACCGTTTGAAGTTTGACCAGACGCAGGCGATATTTTATCAGGATCCAAGCAGTCTAGAGATTAAAATATTAGTTGTTTTTTCTGCGAGGGGAGAAACCAGCTACCGCGAGGCTCTGCCGAGCGGTCAATGGTTCTTCCTCGAGCAGAAAAAAATAGTCATTGTATACAATAACATATTATTCGAATCATCCCGTCATTAAATTATTTAAACTTACAAATTCATTTTAACATCATATTTCACAATTCTGATATACACATTCTTTGACATAATTGTCGCTGTGGAGCGACCTAAGTGTGCGATGTTTTCTTAGTCAGTCTTACACTAACATAAACATGACGAAGCAAAACCCTTAGAGCGATTTAATAGCAATATAATCGAAAAGTATCTCTATTCAAAATTGCAAAGTTACACATTTGAACTCTTATTGGTCATAGCTTACGCTTCAACTTGAAGACAAAAATAAATAAAAAACAACGACTGCAAATGGTCACTAGTTTTCGCGAGACTGTTCACAATTGTTTCTGTTTTGGATCAATGTCCTTTCTAATACAGTCGAACTTCGATATCTCGAACTCGCTTAATTCGAACTATACGATTTGTCGACACATGAATTGCATTATTTCATACTCGGTTAAGTCAAACATACACGTATTTCAAAGTTAAAACGTGGCTTAGCCACGTTTTAACTTTGAAATCCTGGTATGTTCGACATAACCGAGCTCGAGATATCGAAGTTCAACTGTACCTCATATTTAAACTCTGCTTTCCGGCTATGCTATGCTTATGTAAAAAAATTATATGAAATCTGACATTCTGTTTTGTTTGTTAGCCTACCTAAACTTTCTTTCAAGTTGTTGCTAATATTAGTGCATAAGCAGAAGACAGACTAAGAGACGATTGTAGAATCTATATAAGGAAAGAAATATTGAATGTAATGTATTTATATAGTGATTTTTCTTTTCAAACAGCAAACTTTTTTTTAAGAACAATAAATTTGTTTGTTGCTATTTATTAGACTTAAAAAAGGCAATACAACGCAAGCTTAATAAACACCTTAATCGATGTCAACTTATATCTAGCCCATTGTCCTAATTGATAGAATGACCGCATCGTCCCGGGTTCAAATTCCGCTCGATTCATTTTTTTATTATAAATTTGGTTTTATGAGGCTACTAAATGATTACTAAATTCATTGAACCCTAGTGACGCATATACGCGTCCTTTACCTTAAGTGTGTCAGTTGAGAGTACACTGGTCTAAAGCAAACAGTGTAGTCCCTGAATAGAGGGCTCCTGCAGGAGCCCTCTAATCAGGGACTTCACTGTTTGTAATTTTGCAATATATTATAAAAAAAAACCCAACTCTAAATAGTCTAAAATGGACCAGCCTTTATTGTAAACTGGAATTGTCCTTTGGAAGTTTCAGGGGATAATGAGTTAACGTATTCATTTTCAGGTATTTGCGTCTTGTTATTATCTCCTCTGCTATTTGTTCTGAATAATGAAAATAAATTAGTTTTGTTTGATTCGTACAACAACTATACAGATAAACTGAGGGTTATTATGCTCCCCTTTATTCTGTCACTAGAGGCTGCAGTGACGGGATAAATAAATTAAATTTAATATTGCAATCATTAATAGGAACCTCGAATATGATTTTTGTTCTTACATAAAGAGCTAGACTCTGTATATCAGACAAAACATACGTCTTGTGAAGATTTAATTAAGTTAAACTATAGCAACATAAGCTTACGTTGCTTCCGTCTAGTTTTAAGCTGCCGTGTGTCATAAAAAAAGGTTTATTAAAACATTTTAGTCCTTTCTCGTGTGTTTTTATTTTCTCAAGTTGGCTTTAGCACATATACTTGGAAACTTGTTTGCAAAATCAACTATCTGCTAAGGTCAGAACAGTGAAGGCTTCTATATAATTGCATTTAGAAATCATATAAAGTTGAAAGTTGTTTTGCACACAACTGTACGCTATGGATGCAGTGAAATAATTTACATATTACTCAAGTGCTTAACTCTTCGCTAGCTTTACTATCTTCCGCTTAACCCCTCTAATAAACTATTGTGGATGTTTTTAGTTACCAAAACAAGAACCAGTGTACTTGGAATTCTAGAATTGTTAATAAATACTGTTCTAAATTAAATCAAAGTGCAGACCCTGAAAGTTGTACGCTGTTTGCAAATGTAATTTAACCCTTAGCCTGTCACTCACGACTATTGCTCCATGTGCAAACAGCTTGGATCCGGATGAGACGCCGAGTAACTCGGCGTCTCATCGGGCTCCAAGCTGTTTGACACTCGGACAACATTTTCAGCAATTTTGAGCAACTTTGAAGCACTTTGAAACTTGAAGCAGACGAGAAATATAGCAGACGACAATTTATTTGGCGGGCTAAGGGTTAACTCTGAAACTGGTGCAAAGCGAGTAATTGTTTATGATCTGTATCCAACCATTTTCTTTTAGTTCAAGTAGTTTTATTTGAAATCACAATTTACAGTCATATGATTAACCCTTTCCCTTATAGAAGCGACTTTTAGCACATTCATTTTATTCATCCGCTGCAGAAAATAGTTCCAAATAATACCGTAATGAATATGTGTCATATTAAATTCTTTCCTTATTCTAGCAGTTAATAGCTTAAAGCAGGCTGAAAGTAAAGCAGAATGCGCCTTAGGGCGCATTCTGCTTTACTTTCAACCTGCTTTAAGTAGTCACATATCTTCAATACTAGAAACAATGCTATCAGGTAAAGGGTTAAGTCAGTTAACATTGAAAAATATATTGATAAAATACAGCCACACCGTTTAAACGAGTGAATTATACAAAATCGCGCATATCATTAACGTGTAAATGTTTCAAAAGCAGATGATTCATGTTCGTTTACTATTGTTAACTTTGAGAGAAAAAAAATAGCGAGATCAGATATTTGTCAATGAACTTGTATATTTACCTTTAGTATTTGCATACAAATCCATTCTTGATGTGTAATTGGTGAAAGAGAGATGGTGTGTCTCGTGGTTGATTCCTTTCGAGGTGTACCCTATCAGTGCTGTAGACGAACTTGGCCACATCATTTGCCCATGGCCATACACATACAGCGCATACGTGTGAACGCCGTCTGTAGTCAAACAGAGTTGAAACGTAGCTTTCTGCAAAAATTTGAAAAACACAAAGCGTATTTCCTGCCCTGATATCGGTCTGCAAAAGTTGACTCCTGTTTTGATATTCACGTTATCTGTTTAGGAATTCAGAAAATTAACTATGACTGTTTTCATTCAGTCCAAAATTGCTTATGTTTTGTCTACTTATAATGAGTATGTCTTTAACACTATTCTTAAAACAGCAAGACATTTCGCAAGATTGAAATTTCTTAATTACTATGTAATCTTAGTGGCAAACAATTTAGAGCCTAATCAGACCGGCGTCTAATCTTGTCCCAATCTGTTTGCAATGAAATTAATAGTTTAAGCGTGAACGCGTTAATTTCAGAAATATAAACGTATTGGTGCAGGGGTCTCGTACTGTACAACGCACATATTAACGCAGCGGTCTCGTACTGTACGAAGAGCATACTATGTCAAGTATGAATAGGTACGAAAATATCCGATATTATCTTATTTACCTATTAAAACTCATAAAAAAATGTTTTTGTTAAAAAACAAACAAACGACTATGTCAGAAAAAATGGACAATACCTGTGTATTAACAGCCTTTTGTATGTCAGGCTGTACATTGCTCCATGTTGCAAAGAGGATGAACTTTGCTTTGAAGTTCTTTTCATTGGCATAACTGTTTACGAAACCCTCTACCTCAATAACGTCGTCACTATTAAGTTTTTCATAGCTCGACAGCAGGTCGTACGATCTATAGAATACGGTTCCCCCTTCAATGTGTGCGTAATATGGTGCTATCAGCGTTCTAGCTGAATGTTCGAACAGGTTCTTGGACGGGGTTGGGTTTAAGAACTTCCTCCCTAAGCTTACAATTCCGTTTGAAGACACCTGTTGAAAGACATTAAATTAAAAATGCAGAGTAAAACTAGGCTCTAGTTCAGCTCTGACTTCTGTCTATATAGCAGAAAAAGTTAGCACGCAACGTCAATGCTAATAGTGGAACTTATGTCCAAACTTTGATGCAAAAACTAGTCATTGTTGTCATTGCTTGCAAGGCGATGAACGTACGTACGATTTAACAATATCATAGCGCAAAGTTAACCATCTGAATGCCGAATTGTTTATGGCAAAGTACAGTGTTCTAGCTAGAGAGATTTAACCCATCACTGTCATGACGTGACGCGGCATTTGATCAGAATCAAAACTGTTTGCAAATAAACATCGTACTCGGTCGTCAAAATGTTGATTTTTAGATGTTAAATAGCCTTAGGCAGACAAAAGTAATGCAACTGAAACCAATTTAGGATATTCCTGTATTTCTAGTGTCCTTATTTATTCTATTGAAGTTGTGTACCTCTTCGTTGAGGGATTTGCGGTGGTCCGTACAAAGATCCTTAACCTCTCTTAACCTTTCCAAACCAAAACAAAAACAAACACCTAAAACACTACCTACACTACTTTACTTCCTTAACATCTAATCATATAAACATTTAAGGGGTGAGCTTTAAGCTAAGAAATGAAAATGCTGAATGAAATTAAATTATCAAGTTTTTCCTTCTAGGGGAGCAACTCCAACAAAACTTAATATGGCTATAAATAATTACAACTAGATACTGACCTATTACACCATAGCCTTTGTTGAACTTCAAAGAAAATAATCCTCTTAAAGCGAGTTGAAATTGAAGCAGAATATGCCTCAAGGCGCAGTTTGCTTTACTTTCAATCTGCTTTAAGCTACTATCTAATATGATATGGAAATATTTCTTTTGATAGATATTCATACCTGTTTAAATTAGCACTGTTTTCAACAAAAAAGCGTACAAGGCGAAATTTGTAATGGTCATGGAACTGGCAAGAGATATGGAATTAAAGACGTGTGAGCTGTTCTTAGGGTTTTTTGGAAGGCTAATCGAGGTTTGGACAGGTTGTGTGTCTTTAGACGGATCAAATTCGTGATAAAGAAGAAACAATGTTTAGAACAGGGGCCCGTTTTACTAAACTACTTACGCAAAATGTTTGCGTAAGTCAAAATCGTTTTACTCTTATATTTCGATCATAAACATTTGCAAACAGCAAATAGCCAGATCAGAGGACGCGCTTAAAGCGCGTCCTCTGATATGGCTATTTGCTGTTTGTAGCAAGTGATGATAAAAAATATATATTAAAATTTAAAATGTTGACTTACGCCAAAATTTTGCGTAAGTAGTTTAGTAAAACGGGCCCCAGAGAACGGACATTGTTTCACCGACTTCTGCTTTACATTGTATCGGGACGTGGTTCGGAGGTTACATTGTATAGACACCGAAACTAGTAAGTTCAAATAACAATATCAATAGTATATCAATGGACACACAAATAGATAATACATGCACTGCTCTTTTTACACAGATAGTATACAGAGGCAGTTTTCCCTTGGTTTCATTTAGATCGACTGTCACACCGTTATAAGCTATCAATCAAATGAAAACATCAAATAAACTTCATATGCGACGTATGATCAGAATCAGAGCTGTTCGACACTCAATTCAATTTCAATACTTATTTTGTCCAAATACCTTCACTTTAAATTTGAGGAATTAAGAAAACGATTATTGTTTAAAATGGATGACACCATAGCAGTGAAGGGGTTAAAGTTAGCAAAAACTTCAAACCGAATGTCCATATGTGTCATTCACAAAACACGTTACAAAGACAATCCGTGGGTGCGCTCGTAGAAGTTGTTCCGGGCAGTGATCTGCAATTTCTTCGTTCCGTGACTTTCGAACAGGCAGGCGCAGGAACTAGTATATTCAAGATGGCGGCATACGCCAGGGTGATTGCAGCATTATTGCAAGACGATTACGTTGAACTCAATTTGAATGAATGCAGACAAAACACGTTGATGGCGTAAGACAAAAATTAAATCAATGTCAATTTCAACATATAAATACTTCTTTACTGACTTTATGTAGGAAATGCCAATGCTATGCGCCTCAGTTCATCCCCGTCGATTTATAAACGATTTACAACGGAGGCGAATCATGCGTTTGAACGACAACGAGTAATTGACAGGCGTCATATTGCCTCGGCCCGAACAAATTTTAGCATATTCTAAAATTATCATTCCTTTTTATTAGTCCTGTACCTGGCCTGAAGACCCGTTTGCAAAATGGTGTTGAGAGAGTTTCTCACTTGATGTGAGTTAACGAGACCCTAGACATCACAAATCACCGAGGTGCTTGTCTGCTACATGGTCCCGAGTCCCACAATATCCAAATCCAATATGGCCGCCGTCAGCCATTTTGGAAAAACTAACTTTTTTGTTTTTTGGAGAATAAACAAGTGTAATACCTCTAAATTGATTGTTTTTTGGTGTGGAACTCATTTCTGATGGCCTTTGTGCAATCTGGGGTGTCTTTGATTTGGAAAGGTCAAGTTTCACATTAGCCAAATCCAATATGGCCGCCGCAAACAATGTTGAAAAAGCTATTTTCGTTGTTTTTTTTAAGAAAAATCAAATATAATACTTCTAAATTGGTAATTTTTAGAGTATAACTCACTTCTGATGCCCTTTGTGTAATCTGGGATGTCTTTGATTTGGAAACATCAAGTTCCACAATAGCAAAATCAAATATGCCCGCCCCAAGCCATGAAAAAAAAAGCTAACTTTTTTCTTTTTTTGGAGAATTAACCAATTTAATACCTCTTAATTGATAATTTTTGGGTGTTGAACTCATTTCTAAGGCCTTTTGTGCAATCTGGGATGTATTTGATTCGGAAAGGTCAAGTTTCACTATAGCCAAATCCAATATGGCCGCCGCAAGCCATGGTAAAAAAGCTACTTTTTTTTCCTTTTTTGGGAAGAAACAAATGTTATACCTCTCAATTGATGATTTTTGGGTGTTGAACTCATTTCTGATGCCCTTTGTGCAATCTGGGATGTCTTTGATTTGGATAGATCAAGTTCGATGATAGCAAAATCCAATATGGCCGCCCCAAGCCATGTTAGAAAAGCTAATTTATTCCTTTTTTTTTAAAAATAAAATAATGTTATGCCTCTCATTTGATAATAGTTGGGTGTTGAACTCATTTCGGAGGCCTTTTGTGCAATCTGGGATGTATTTGATTCAGAAAGGTCAAGTTTCGTAATAGCGAAATCCAATATGGCCGTCGCAAACCATGTTGGAAAAGCTAATTTTGTTGCTTTTTGGACAAAAATCAAATGTGATACTTCCAAATTGATTATGTTTTAGAGTAGATCTCATTTCTGATAACCTTTGTGCAATCTAGAGTGTCTTTGCTTTGGAAAGATCAAGTTCCAAAAGAAGCAAAATCCAATATGGCCGCCGCAACCATGTTGAAAAAGCTATTTGTATTCATTTTTGGAGAATAATCAAATGTAATACCTTTAAATTGATAATATTTTGGTGTGGAACTTTTTTCTGAGGCCCTTTGTGCAATCTTAGGTGTCTTTGATTCAGAAAGGTTAAGTTCCACAATAGCAAAATCCAATATGACAGCCGCAAACCAAGATGGAAAAGCTAATTTTTAAATAAATAAATAAATTAAGAAAGATCAAATATACATGTAATACATGTATATCTTAATTGATTATTGCTTGTGTATAACTCATTTCCTCTCTGAGGTCCTTTGTTCAATATGGATAGTCATTATGGTTTGAAAAGGTAAAGTTCTAAGTCTTTTTGATTTTGATACGTCAACGACCTTTGGCTTGATTTCAGCGCATTTACAGTTAAAAGTTGAATTCAGCTTAAGCTAGTGCTAGGGGGCGTGAGCACTGTTGCATATTTCAGTATTGCAATTAAACCGAGTCAGCAATTTTCAGTATTTGCTTTGTTTTCTGTGCTTTCGAAGGATCTCCCCTTATTCAGATTTATATAATTCACAAGAGCAGATGTTAAGTGCTTGTGTGGCGGCTGTAAAAGGTCGCCCCGTACTTCATTCTCAGTGTTGTTATACTTTCTGATCCTTTGGAATCATTAATTTCAGCGCATTTACAGTTCAAAGTTGAATTCCGCTTAAGCTGGTGATAGGGGGCGTGAGCACTGTTGCATATTTCAGTATTGCTCATGAACAGACTCAATTAAACCGAGTCTGCAGTTTTCAGTATTTGCTTTGTTTTCTGTGCTTTCGAAGGATCTCTCCTTAATCAGATTTAGCTTGAACAGAAGTAGTCAATATGTAAACAAGAAGTAAGTAAATGGCAACTCTCTGACATTAGACAGAGAGAAAAACGACAGTGAGCGGGACTCAATCCTACGTCCTGAGGTGAGAGGCTGTTATCCAAACCACTAAGACTGTGGACAGACGGTAGGGCCGGGACAGAAATACATGTATAACACTTTGTTCCACATGCATGGAAAGGTACATCAATAAAGCATCAACAATTGATTGGATACACATGTAGTTCCAAAGTCATTTCGTGACGGGTTTTCACAGGGCGAAGAAACTGAAGTGTCCAGTTTTCCATGACAAAATGTGTTGCAAAAAGTACCTCTGCAGCACGGCAAAGACATCACCGAGTATCACACGTCTCTGTACACTAATAGAATGTGAACAGACTCTATGGTAAAAGCTTAAGGCACTTTGAGGGCAGCAGAGTACCTATGTGCTCCTTACCACGAGGATCCGACCAATTGATTTTGAGGGGGGAAATCGTCAGAAGGTATATATAGAGAAATGAGATACAACTGATTATCAGTTCATTCTCACACTATCTCGACAAACCGGGCATATCATGAATAAATATTGATGAATGACACGTTTGATGCATTTCTGTCTTCAGTTTCTTCACCCTGTGAAAACCCGACACAAAATGACTTTGGAACTATATGTGTATCTAATCAATTTTATGCTTTATTGATGTACCTTTCCATGCATGTGGAACAAGGTGTTACATTTCTGTCCCGGCCCTACCGTCTGTCCGTGGGACTGTGGAAGTCTTAGTGGTTAGGATAACAGCCTCTCACCTCAGGACGTAGGATTGAGTCCCACTCACTGTCTTTTTTTCTCTGTCTAATGTCAGAGTGTTGTCGTTTACTTACTTCTTGTTTTTACATACTGACTTCTTCTGTTCAAGCTTAGCCCAAGATCGTTGATGTATCAAAAATATATTGAACTTGACCCTTTCAACCTCCATATTGAACAAAGGACCTCAGAGAGAAAATAAGTTATAAACAAGCAATAATCAATTAAGATATACATGTATTACATGCATATTTGATCTTTCATAAAAAAATTTTTTAAAATTAGCTTTTCCTTCTTGGTTTGCGGCTGCCATATTGGATTTTGCTATTGTGGGACTTGACCTTTCTGAAGCAAAGACACCTAAGATTGCACAAAAGGCATCAGCAATAAGTTCCACACCAAAATACTATCAATTTAGAGGTATTACATTTGATTATTCTCCAAAAATGAAAACAAATAGCTTTTTCAACATGGTTGCGGCGACCATATTGGATTTTGCATCTTTTGGAACTTGATCTTTCCAAAGCAGAGACACCCTAGATTGCACAAAGGTTATCAGAAATGAGTTCTACTCTATAAAATAATCAATTTAGAAGTATAGCATTTGATTTTTGTCCAAAAAGCAACAAAATTAGCTTTTCCAACATGGTTTGCAGCGGCCATATTGGATTTGGCTATTGTGAAACTTGACCTTTCCAATTCAAATACATCCCAAATTGCACAAAAGGCCTCAGAAATGAGTTCAACACCCAAAAATTATCAATTGAGAGGTATTACATTCGTTTATTTTCCAAAAAAGGAAAAGGTTAGCTTTTTTAGCATGGCTTGCGGCGGCCATATTTGATTTTGCTATTGTGGAACTTGATCTTTCCAAACCAAAGACATCCCAGATTGCACAAAGGGCATCAGAAATGAGTTCAACACCCAAAAATTATCGATTGAGGGGTATTACTTTTGTTTATTCTCCAAAACAAGAAAAAAGTTAGCTATTTTAACATGGCTTGCGGCGGCCATATTGGATATGGCTATTGTTAAACTTGACCTTTCAGAATCAAATACATCCCAGATTGCACAGACGGCCTCAGAAATGAGTTCAACACCCAAACATTATCAATTGAGAGGTATATCATTGGTTTATTCTCCAAAAAAAGAAAAAAAGTTAGCTTTGTTTTCATGGCTTGCGGCGGCCATATTGGATTTTATTATCGTGGAACTTGATCTTTTCAAATCAAAGACATGCCAGATTACACAAAGGGCATCAGAAGTGAGTTATACTCTAAAAATCATCAATTTAGAAGTATTATATTTGATTTTTCTTAAAAAAACAACGAAAATAGCTTTTCCAACATGGCTTGCGGCGGCCATATTGGATTTGGCTAATATGAAACTTGACCTTTCCAAATCAAAGACACCCCAGATGGCACAAAGGGCATCAGAAATGAGTTCCACACCAAAAAAAATCAATTTAGAGGTATTACTCTTGTTTATTCTCCAAAAAACAAAAAAGTTAGTTTTTTCAAATATTGGCTGACGGCGGCCATATTGGATTTGGATATTGTGGGACTCGGGACCATGTGGCAGACAAGCACCATCAAGTGAGAAACTCTCTCAACACCATTTTGCAAACGGGTCTACAGGCCTAGTCCTGCACTATATCTCATTTTCTGAAATATATTTTCTATGCGCCTCAAACGCACTGGCGGTTGCGAAAACAATACCGCAACGGCATGAGTAAAAGTGATTGGCGGCAATTGTGTGTTCCGCTTGTATCACCTATCTGTCCGGAACGTACATAACACTGTTACGAGCGCACTCATAGAGAGTTGCACTGGACTAGAACTATTTCGACTTCCAATTGTCTATTTGACCTTTCAGGGCTGACTGTTACGACCGTCCCTCATAGAAATTCAATTCAAACGGTTTTGATAATTATAACATGCTGAGTTCTCCGGCACCGGGGCCCTATTTTTCATTTTCCCTTCCCCGTATTCAAATATCAATTACATACTATAGGCACCCTTGATGTTTAAACACCGGTTTGAAACTCTGGGCACTGTACACACAGGGTTTTCTGGCTTTGTACAACAGTTTGTGTATGTGCCTACATGCCATTGTATACGTGTGTAAGTACACTGTTTTGAATACAGTAGAATCCATCTATCACGACCACTAAATAGAAGGCTAAGTGTCCATATAAAGGACAGGTGACAGCTTAAAGCAATGTGAAAGTAAAACAGAAAGCTCCTACAGGAGCTTTCTGTTTCACTTTCACATTGCTTTAAGCAGTCACCTGTCTTAAACGATAAATATTTGACACAACTTAGTGGTCGTAATAGTGGGATTCTACTGTTATCCTTGTTACGCTTGCGCGTAATGATTTGTCTCATTTTTTGTTTAATTTTCTGCCAAGTGCAATTTACGCGTCCCACTTCCTATAGCATGAACTTACATAAACCATGTTATGTCGGGTACCAAAGACAGGTATTTCGGGTCTGAACGGTAATCCAATTATTTTGGAATCTGCTGTAAATTGACGATCTTTATCTGCTCCGAACGGAAAAAGGTCCACTGAAAAAAAGCAAAAACAGTTAAAATGCCTTCTTTATTGGCTCTTTATTTAAACTATTCACTTCCGTGACGCTATCTGCTGTATATTGTAGTCTACTGATATTCTCAAATTTGATTGCATGATGGTTTTTTTCTGCAGAAACATCGAAACGAGTGCCAAACAATTTGGACCCTGGTCAGGCGCTGCGTTGCGCGGTGTTTGTTCAGATTTCATTTAGGTTGTAAACAATCAATGTACTCGGAGTAAAGCAGTGAATGAGTAAACGCAGTACAAAAACGCGTAATCCCTTCACTGCTTTACCCCGAGTACAACAGTAATTTGCAAACCGTTTGAATCCTTATCAGACTCCGCGTAACGCGGCGTCTGATCAGGATCCAAACTGTTTGACACTCATTTCAATATTTCTAAGGTCTAAAAAACCTTCATTACAAATTTGAGAAATAAAAGCAGACGACACTTGTTTATAATTGATGACGTCATGGCAGTGAAGGGGTTAATTTACCTTGTGCGACATCAGATGAAATACAATGTACTACACAACTTATCTATATATGGCATAATTCCTAATATACAAATATTATCTACGAAAGACATATCCTTTTGTATATCAATGTATTGTTCATAAATGTTGTATAATTATATTATGAAATAAATTATTTTTAAACTAACTCCGTGTTGTGGTGCGATAATCAACCCCTTCACTGCCATGACGTCATCTGCTTTAACCCTTTTTAGTTTTGAAAAACAGGTGACTACTTAGAGCAGGTTGAAAGTAAAGAAGAATGTACCTTAAGGTACATTCTGCTTTACTTTCAGCCTGCTTTAAGCTAAAACCTGCTAGGCTATATAACATATTTGTAATGGTTTTTGTTCATGAGGGGGTAAATTCGAACTATTTTCTTCAGCGGAGGAATAAATTAAATACACTAAAAATCGCTTCTATGGGGGGAAGTGTTAAACACGAATGTATACAAATTGATGTCATGGAATCTAATTGGGCGAATGTTAATATTTTCGTATAGAGCGACCACTCAGAAGAAGACTATTGTGCAACTTATTTGATTCTCTTACACGGCTCGAAAACTACAGCATATAAAATAAAAGTTCTTGAGAGCACTGATGATGGTTTCAAACTAAATTATTGTGGTATTGAGTGGGGGTAGGGATACGGGATACTAGATATTTACAATAGTAAACATTCTGAACAAACGATATATCTTTAAACATTGAACAATACTGTAAAGAGTCTGAAAACTGAATTCGGGCTTATCCCTATCTTGTAAATGATTTAATGAACCACGTGATTATGTTTCAAGCATAATTAAACACTCATACCGGTAGGCGAGATCATTTTTACCCAAAGTAAATCAGTTTGCATTTAGATCAGAATCAGATCAGATGTTTAATAACTCTGACAGATTTATCAAGCATCTGGTCTGTATGCAGTTACTGATTAATGCCGTATTTCTGCAGTTTTGATCTGAACTCAAACGAATATCTATCACATTAGTAGTATCATTAATTGATATACACTCACCCCAAAAAGTTCCTTTACACTTTTATTCAGATATTGTATCAGTAGCTCGTAGACGTAATGCTAAATCTACCATGACCATATATGTTTACCTTAGCCTCTTAACCCTTTCCCTGATAGAAGCGACTTTAAGCACATGCATTTTATTCATCCGCTGAAGAAAATAGTTCCAATATAAACCGTACTGAATATGTGTCATATTTAATACTTTCCTTATTCTAGCTGGTAATAGCTTAAAGCAGGCTGAAAGTAAAGCAGAATGCGCCTTAGGGCGCATTCTGCTTTACTTTCAACCTGCTTTAAGTAGTCACCTATCTTCAATATTATAACTAGGCTATCAGGTAAAGGGTTAATGGGTAAAACGTATTCATAGCTTTTAACATGCACATACGTGTATGCTTTAGGTAGAGTATCTATACCAGACAAAACTTAACAAGCGATAAGTACAGGTTTTTGGCGAGAATAAAAATGCAACGTCAAAGTGACGCAGAGCAAAACTAAGCTGTTGACATGCTAAGTCGCTCAGGACGCTCAGGACGTTGGTTGCACCAAACTGAGAATTTATAATCTCAGGAATAGGTTTAACATCGTCTGGTCTGTTAGATATTAGTCAAGCCCCCCCCCCCCCCCCCCCCCCCCCCCCCCCCCCCCCCCCCCCCCCCGTGTAACAACGGTACATCAGAGATGCGAGCTCAGTTGCAGTCTTCAAAAAACGTCTGAAAACACACTTCTTTAATATTTATTATTATAACACATTAGGAAATGGATGACTGCTATCTTAGGATAAGCTATGTTCCTGCTGTAGATATTGTGGATCTAAATGGGAGTTCTGGAGTTGTACCGTTTGTCTGTGCCTGTTTGGTGGATCTTGATGGTAGGGATTGCCCCTGAATACTTTGAAACCAACTGGCTTGGGGTTTGCGGTATAATTCAGGGACAGCTTCTTATCTTGATGTCTTGTAAAGTAAGGGTGTAATTTCAGCCATGGGACATGTAGGTCCCGCGGGTGTGGGGTGGAGAGGGTGTATGACTGCTACCCCAGGGCTGTGTTCATTCTGTATATGTTATAGGTCTAATTTTTAGTTCTGGGGTTGTACCGTCGACCAATGCCTGTCTGGTAGATCTTTGATGGTAGGGATATGGCTCTGATCTGTTTTGAAACCAGCTGGCGGGGTCTATGGTATAATTCTTGGACAGCTTTCACCATTTTTACTTCTATAGTGTTTTAAGTTATGGTCGCATGCTATGTTTCCTAGTTATGTTACATTAGGCGGTTTGCATTGGGCGCTCTGCTATTATTTCTATTGGTCGGCAATCTTTAGCCGGTCGGTTCATTGCTGATTGATGGAAATAATGTGGTTGCCGTTTTGGCGGCTGTCTTTTGTATGCTTATTCATGTTTATTTTAGATCTAATTATAGTTATTTGTGTTTTGTCGATGGCCTGCATTAGGCGCTCTGCCATTATTTATATCAGTCGGCAATCTTTAGCCGGTCGGTTCATTGATGATTGATGGGGGTAATGTGATCGCCGTTTTGGGGACTGTCTCTTATATGTTTATTCATGTTTTATTTCAGTTTTAATTGTAGTTATTTTGTCTTTTCTCGATTTGTAGGTACATTTATGTTATTTCATGTAAAGCGCTTTTGAACGCACAACCCCTTTGTGAAAAGAGCGCTTAGCCTATATAAATCTGGTATAATAATAATGATAATAATACGTGAGGACCGCTTGATTACATTGACACACCTACGTAATCGATATTTGTCAGTATCTGTCACTACTTTGCAATACGGGGTTCATGTTCACATGATCATAAATCGTCTTTAACAGAATCCTCGCCCAAAACAAGTCCGTCGTACTTATACTGGACAGACGTTAAAAGAGCCATTCTTGCAGATAATCACGTTAATATCTTGCATCGACCCGGTTTGTCATCTGATTAACAAGCAATCGAGCAGATTTTGGATGAGCTGATTCGACAATGCAGGTCAACTCTCGGCATTGACAACATTAGTGTCCTGAAAAGTTTTCCAGCTGGAAAAGCTGCACCTACCTAATAACGCCATTCAACGTTATATGCACTACGTGAGATGACGTCTTCTGAGATGTATTCAGTAACATGAGGGTCACGACGGTTATTGACTTTGAAATTAACACATTTCGTCAAATTATTCGGTGTTTCCAACCTTTCCTGGCAAATTCTGACAAAACCGTGTTTTCTCTTAATTTTATTTTCACCCCTTTACATTTAAATGAGTAAAAAAGGAATGAAAAGATGATGACATTGACACCAAAATCAGACACTCCCCTACAGAGTCTTTCAGCTTTAAATTTCACTAATAACCTGTTCATTATCGATTGATTTGGAGGAATTATAAACGACTAGGCGGTGTCAAGGAACTTTTTTAGGTGAGTGTGTTTGATTTTTAGAATTTCAGATCATTGTGTTAACACTCTACAGCAGGACCGACCGAGTTTATGCGTTTGATATTATTATAGGTTAAGGAAAAGGTTTTACCGAAAACGACCAATCAAACGGACCGGAATGAATTGTCCCTGAAAATAGGCCAATCAACATACAGTAAAACCTCGCTATTACGACCACTAAAACCAAAGCTAATTGATTGTATGATAAACAGGTGACAGCTAAAAGCAAGTTGACAGTGAAACAGAAAGCTCCTGTTTCACTGTCACCTTGCTTTAAGCGGTCACCTATCGTAAACACCCTAATAATTACCACAATTAAGTGGTCGTAATAGAGAGGTTTTACTGTAAGTCGAAAATACCTAGGTTGAAACCACCAAGGGCCGAAACGACACGTTACCATATATACACAAAAGAAAGTGACAGTAATTCTTAAGCGGATAAAGACTAAATCAAAATTTTAAAAACTCAACGCTGACTAAAAAGGGATTCAAAACAAAACTTTGAATCATTAAAACGAATACCGAGGAGCATTATTTAACCCTTTACCTGATAGCCTATTTTTAGAATTGAAGATAGGTGACTACTTAAATCAGGTTGAGATTAGAGCAGAATGCGCCTTAAGGCGCATTCTACTTTACTTTCAGCCTGCTGCTAGAGTATAGAAAACATTCCCGATAATATATATTCATGACTGATTAAATGGGAACTATTTGCTTCAGCGGAGGAATGAATGATATTCGCGAAAAGGCGCTCCTATGGGGGAAACAAAACTTACTACACGTGAGGTATTCGATCGTCTGTCCAAATGCCGAATACGCGTAATTAATTAAATTAATTAATTCTGAATTCGTTTTCACAAACAATTACAAGTATTTAAATAAATCTAAATCTACAAACACGACGACTCTGGCATAAAAAATATTTAGGCATGGTGCACATGGTATGATATTAACTTCATTGTGAAAGAATGAAGCATTATCGATTTTTGTTTCTGTCGAGCTAGTGTCATTTGCTTGTAAAACATCAAGGGAAAAAGCCATGTTACTTCTAATTCCTAACCATGATCTAGTACACGATAATGCATAACCTACGAAATTATTTTTATTTAAATACGATTCCTTGACTCTGGATAAAAAATCTTCTTTAGAGTTGATTTATTACTTATAGCCGGTATTTAACAGACACTTGTCTTATTCGATGTTTGTAGTACAGCGCTCCCTCTCTACAACGACACCAAATGGGATACACAGATTGTGTGCGTTGTTCGAAGAGAGTCGTTATAGGGAGTAACTTATTTTACATTTGCAAACAGCTTGAACGCGGCATCTGATCTGGATTCGATCTGTTAGTCATTTGTCATTATGTTTTTTCTGTCAAAATGTCATTTATGTAAGAAAAACAGCAGACAACAATTTTCAGTAGACGACGATGCATCAGTGCAAGCAAGAAACACAGTTTTCATGGGAACAGCGGCGAATGTCGTTGTAAGGAGGGAGTCGTTTTTTGGAGGGCCGTTGTAGAGAGGGAACGCTGTACTTCACTAAGGGATCGCTTATTACAGTATCACAACCTTACTTAATAGCATGGCCTATAAAAGAAAAGTATGGCGCATATTGAGATGAAGATGTGTAAGTCTAACTGTTTAGAGTTATGAAGAGGTATTATAATTTTCGTTAAGATGTTTGTGTACAGCATTCAATGATATTAAACAAGAGAGCCAATATTATCCGTAGCATAAGTGATAACTTAATACAATACACCATGTACGATTGGACCTAGTGTTTGACCCGACATGAGCTACGTGTTTCCTTGTTGAGGCAAAACATTGGACCAAGTATCTTTAAAATCTAAGGTTGTTCTTTTTTTTTACCTTATGATTTTTTAACCAGACATTTTCTCACATTCGGATTTGATCTAGGTTTTGCGGAAAACATTTTGCCAACATTTGATTAAGATTAAAAGAGAATGGGTTTTCTACGGTGTTAACAAGATAGTTCTATTATTTAAACTAGTGATATAGTTTTTGAACACTGCTAAGCCATTCTCAAACTTGACCTAGATTTCACCATGTGCAATATTAAAAGTAATTTATCAAAACTATAATGGAAAAGTTGGTCTTTAGAGGTTTTTCTATGATTTGAACTATTGACCTAGTTTTGACCTAATATAACCCACATTGAAATAATGCCTAGTTTTTCAAGGAAACAAATAGTTTGACAAAGTTTGGCCATATTCTATAGAGTGTTCAGTGTCCTCGAGGAGGAGTCATTTAGGCTCATGTGGAGACTGATCGAGTAATGCGATCTTATCGTGCATTTCCTCACCGTGTTGGCAAATAATTGATTTTTTAAAATGATATAGCACGCATCTTTCACTAATAATAATGAAGTTATGGATAAAAAATCTCCATATGGATCAGTATCAACATTTTTGAACTTCCCTCATAATAAGGGATTTTTCCCATGATTTGAGCCAATATGACCCAAAAAAATGTTTCTGAGATTTCCTAAAGACATGAGGGTCATGAATATTGTATTGTTTTGTAGCTGCTAGAGTTTAAACGAACCAATGGTGGATGACGGATGGACGATCTAGCGATCCTGATAGCTCGCCTTGAGTACTTCGTGCTCAGAATGAATATTTTCTTATTTCATAAAGGACCATAAGGTTTCAACTAAAAGTGTGAAACCTTAAAATGCATTTTTACAATTCCTATACAATGTTTATGATATATGTAAAAGCGTTAAAGGCTAAAAAGCATACTTATATCGCATTCATCCATGTCAACGCTGCGGAGTCCGGACTTGCTACATACGCACTTTGAATCGACACAGGTTGCTCCCGTTGTATTGCATGACGATGTCCTTTTACAATCTCCGCCGAATGGCACTGTCAATATAATAATTTTGCTCTTGCTGTTTTAATACAGCAATATAACAAAACACTGTCAATGTAAATGACGCGAAAACTCGTGTTTGATAACAATTTGGATCCTATTAAAATGCCGTTTATAGCGGCGTCTGATCAGGATTCAAACTGATTGTCTCTCGTGACAAAATTTCGTCAGTCATACTGCATTAAAAAAACCTTGGAAGAATATTGCAGACAACAATATTGAAGAATAAGATTGTTTAGCGGTTAAGCGGTAAAAACCTCACGATAAAGTTTAGAATGGAAAGGATGAATACGTTAAGTAATCGTGGTATTCTATGTTTGCTTTATGGAGTGATTTTCTAAATGTTCCTTCTGCATTTTCACTCAGATATTATCATAAACTTATCGAGTTACAGTCTAATCTTGATCCAAACTGTGTGCAACTATTGTCACAAAAATCTCAGTTTAAAGTAACTGAGAAAAAAGCCTACGACATGAACATATTATTCTAATCAAAGAGATAACTGACCACGTGAAGCAGATTGGAAGCAAAACAGAATGCATCTTTAGGCGCATATTACATTACTTTAAGTTTGTTTAACTCTATCTCCAACAAGAATATAGAACATTTTCATGACTGTTTAAATCCGAATTCCTTTTTTATTGGACGAATATGTTAAATACGCGAAAAGGCGATTATATAGGGGAAGGGTAAAGAGATTTAACTGAAAAATGTTTTTTTGCTCATTTCGGTATGTTTGTTGTAGTCTCTGACAACCTTAGATATTTGAATACAATAATAGCAGTACACATACCTTTACTAATACACGCTGGAACTGCATGACTCCATGAACTGTTTGCTAAGCATTCTGTAGAGTTAAATCCGACAAGCTCAAACCCAGTCTTGCAGGTAAATGTGACTTTGGTTCCAAACGTTGTGGTGGTGGTAGAATTAAGTCCATTTGATAGAATTGCCAATTTGTTACACACTGAAAACAGATACTCAAAGTAAAAGTTTGTTAAGAAGCAAAAAGAAAAAACCCACTGTAGATTAAGCTGATTTCTTATAGAATAGTGCAACTTGTGAAATATAATTTGCTAGTGAGCTGTTACATTGCAACATACGAACATGGATTAGCATTTTCTTACCTTATATAATACAAGTTTCCCAGTTAACCCTTAATTATTTGTGCAATTATGTTTGTAAACATGGATTGATGAAATATCAAGACAATGCATTTGAATGGTATAATTCGTTTTTCATCTTTAGTATCAAATGTCAATTATTCTGTATTCTCAAAGCAATTAACGTCTATATGTATTAAGTCTCAAGAGAAATATACGCAGTTAACTAATGGTATTTTATGCGTGAATGTCTATGTAGCATTGTTGATATTATAGAAAGAGTGTTGGTGAATGCTGAAAAAACTCCAGCATAAGAGGAGATTATTTCATTACTTTTGTATTTTAATAGATAACCAGCTCTCTTGAAATTCTCTGTCAAGAATAGAATACCACATTGTAATCATAATTGCAATACTCTCCTAGGGTATTGCTTTTATAAATAAAAGACACGTGTACATTAAGTATGAAACCCTTGTCAATTGTATTGTTTTAAAGCAATTATTAATTGTTCTCCCTACAAACCTAAAGCCGATATAACAAAAAACTGGAATATAAATCATTTAAATTGAAGAATAGGATGTGTTGGTACACTATGCCGCCTGGTTTTATCATTAGTACTGTTGCCGATGTCTGATATGATCCAACTTGTACTGAACTTCGAAATTATCCGAGTGGAGAACACATGTCAGATGTTAAGTCTATATCGCATGCACTTCTAACGTTATTGTCAAAAGCATCATTTTCACTAATACTAAAACAGACGTCTGACAGTTACGATGAATACTATCACCATATTCTCAAAGACGTTACTGTGTCTGGAATTTTATTAACTCCGGGGCAAAGAGCTCTTAGATAAGGGACCGGAATTATTCGATGAACTCCGGACGCGGAGGTGTCTTTAGTGATTGTGAAATCAGACAACAGATCTATCAGACGTAGGTTTAAATCTGAATAAGGGGAGATCCTTTGAAATCACAGAAAACAAAGCAAATACTGAAAATTGCAGACTCGGTTTAATTGAGTCTGTTCATGAGCAATACTGAAATATGCAACAGTGCTCACGCCCCCTAGCACCGGCTTAAGCGGAATTTAACTTTCAACTGTAAATGCGCTGAAATCAATGATTCCAAAGGACCAGAAAGTATAACAACACTGAGAATGAAGTACGGGGCGACTTTTTACAATCGCCACACAAGTATTAAGTATAAGTATTGGAAATAATTAAATATATCCATTATTAAACTACATATAAATGAAAAGTTTCTAGAAACTTAAACCATTTGACTTCTAAATGACCTCTTAATTGAAATATGATCAATTTTGTACTGACCTCAAGGAGTGTCACAACATTCAAATTTATATCCAGGGTAAAAGTTATGTATAGACTGACAACAAAGGCTCGACAAAATAATATGCCAACGACCTAGTTGAGATAGGGGCATATCATCTGCGCTCTACAAACATATTCCAAAATTTAGAAATTATAAATAAAGTTATGAAACACAGATTAGGCTATACGATATAATTCATATTCAATGTGTCATCTTTAAGTTAAAATAATACAAGTTTCACAGCTTAGACAGATGCAACTCTTACTTGTGCCACAAACAAGATAAATGCAAATTTTAACAATTTAGAGGTTTAGGGGGGCAATTGTTAGGTACGAAGGATACCATGACTAAAATGACATAACTCGTGTTCTGCTACTTTTTGAAAGAGGCATCAACT
Source organism: Gari tellinella (assembly GCA_922989275.2). NCBI lineage: Eukaryota > Metazoa > Mollusca > Bivalvia > Cardiida > Psammobiidae > Gari > Gari tellinella. Next base: position 81,211,309 of record OV277860.1, on the reverse strand, counting down.
AAACAGGGATATGTAATTTCAGCCAGTATACTTCCTACATTAAACCCTTCACGGAGAACAGAAATGCCCTGTATCTATTCTCTGACACTGATATATAGCATTAACAGCACAAAAATGTGCCAATTTTAGGCAAAAACCTTTGCACTTTATTCCGGTGTTAACTAGTCTATTTTTCATTCCTTAACCATAAACACATATCTAATAAGTAAATGGTCACACAACAGAAATAACATGCAAATTATACGCTATAGTTTTGACTCAATTATTTTATTTTTGTTTATGAATATGAAATATTTGGGTACAATATACTAAATGTTAGTACAAACGATGTAGTTGGATAAACAGAACATCATAAAGTAGGAAAAGTATAATAACCGACTTATACCGATCACGATAACCTTTTAAGTGTAGTACGTAACTTAGTTATGATAACTCATTCACGCGTAGCATAACAGTTTAACGGTGTAGGGCAGAACTATTTTAGGTAGTAAACTAAACAACAAATAACACAGACACATAAACTAATGTACCAATGTACCAATGCAACCATGCTTACATGCATTATCACATACAAACTAACAGACATACATAAGTACCACACATACAATCGTATAGAGAAACTTATACAGATAGGCCGATAGATAAACAACCGGGCAAAATGACAGACATAAAGATAAAGTGGTTGAATGACAGATACAAAAGAAAATTTAGCGGACATAAAGCTAGACAAACGGACGGACTATAAAGCAAACAGACATACATTACGCATAAAATAAACAGAAATACGGATACAATGAGAGGCAAAAAGGTAAACATACATACAGACAAAAAACAAATAGACAGAAAGAAAAATAAGTATACACACATTTCTGGAATGGACACACATATAGATAGATAGACGGACGGACGTAATGAAATACAAATAGACAAGACAAACAACCCAGAGAAATACAGCCAGATATAACACACAGACGGTCGAACGGACACAATACAAATATACTGACTGTTCGAACGATCGAGGATCCGAAAAACAGCAGATATAAAGACAAAAAAGCTCACATTCAGCCACACCAAAACACTATATACCGGTCGATCTTCGTTCTCGATATAATAAATCCATATTATAAATAATTCCATTAAATGGAGCCGTACATTTTTTATTTCTTATTCAGTTAAACAGTATCTCAACCAAAACCATCAACTGCGGTGTGTATAACAATCCTGCAATAGGTATGTACAGTATGGACGAGAAAACAGCAATCTGAAAAACCAAAACAAGATAAGAGCATTGATTATAAACAAAAAGTATATCATTACGATAAACAACATTTTAATTCATAGACATGATTTCTGCATCGATCCGAAGGAAAGCCGTTTTTCAATTGTGACGTCACCGTTGTCCTTGGCGGCGTGTACATGGCGGCTGTAGGCATATTCTGCAAATGGGACAACAAAAAATGCTCGAATTATATGGTTGACCTAAATCATTGTCTTGTGCTGCATATAGGTTACGTGTTTTAAAGGACTTATATTTCAAATATATAATCTAGTGATAGAGGGATTAAGGTTTGATTATTTCAAACTCATTTATTTGTTTTAATTGTTTTATTCATCAAAATCAATTCGATAAAACAAATATAAATATCAGTATGTATCATTTATAAAGCTACACTTTAGTTAACACAATAGCAATGATTATAAGACTTATATATAACTTAGAAGGGCTCATAAGTAAGCATTTATTGTTATTCATTTAAATTTGCATCACTAAAAATGTAGTGCATTTGGAATTGTTTTACTCTTTCATTCGCAAAACATTCGTATGATGAATTGAAAACACGGGAATAACTAGCTTTACAGAGTTGTGCTATACGTTGTTTTGGTCGTAGACAGGACTCCGTTAGATAGTGCGACCGACACGCCACAATATGAACAAACCCGGACCTTAGATTGATTAGTAATGCTACATCGTATGTTTTATTAAATATCTGATGCACACTTCAAATGTCATTATTTTTCTTTTTTGTAGTACAGTGCAATCAAAGACATGTTTGTTTAAAGTAAACAAAAATATATTCAATATATGCTGAATGCATAAAATACGCTTAAAGTGTATCGACTTTTAAGTAATAATTCTAGTACGTTAAAATTGTATGACTGTTGAGTCAAAAAAGAAGTCAAAACTGGGTGCGAAGAGGAATTCCAGTATTTACTAACGGATGGGGATTTGAAACTGAATACTTTCTCAATTTAATGTGTATTAAAATATACATTTCAAAATATTTGACCTTTTATAATTTATCTTGGTACTGCTTTACCCTTAGCTCGGACCTCAAAGCTCTCGGTTTGTAAATTGAAATCACGATCATTACCAATCTTACGGTAAACATAGCAATCGCCAAAATGTACACAACTTTGAAGTCGATGGGAAGATCGTCGCAGTTTAACTATTATAAAATCATAATATAGCAAATCATCATACGAGTGCTAAAGAAATGATTTTTGTTTCGGTGAAACTGATATGTATTTCAAAGGAAGCAAACTAGTTATGTGTTATCATGTTTAACTAAAATAATACAGAAAAGCAAGAACAGTGTGTGTGTTCTGCTTGAGAGGTGGGTGTTTTGTTTGTGTTACGTTTCCTGTTTGAGTCATTCGTATGTATTTGCTCATCAAAAAGCAATTCGATAAAAAAGAAATATGTATGTAATATTTGTTGATATATCATAACTGTATATAAATTACAATAGCTAATACCGTATGAAACAAACCTAATTTTTTCAAATTGTCCGTTCTAAGGGAGCATAAATTATTGAGAAAAAAATCCTAAGTCAATATAAGTATTACAGTATGCTTGACCTTTAATAGTGCATATAGGGACTGTTTTACTCCAAGTTCCATTCGCCAAACATTAAGTTAATGAATTGCAAACACGGGAATAACCAACTGTACAGGTAAACATCACAGTTGTGCCAAAGGTTGTATTGGTCGTCGACAGAAACCCGTAAGATGGTGCGACGAGAGCGCCACAATCTGTAAATCAAAACTGGATGTTCAATTGCATAGATATGCTAGATAATTATGTTTTTTGGAGTTATCTGGTACACATTTCAATCGTCATTATGTATCTCTACTGTAGTATATCACCATATAGAATAGGTTTTTTCAGGGGACCAAACACATATTAAATCTATGTTGAACGCATGAAATATGCTGAAATATGATATATACACCTTGTGTGGTTTAACTGATACGCATATCATAAAATACGCATTGGATGTGAGTTACCAAGCTTAACACTAACTAAAATGAAAAAATATCTGAAGTCAGGAAAAGGCCTAAACTTCGGTTTTGTTCATAAACGATATGCGATAAAAGCAATTTACTGTTAAATTTGTGGATATGATAATATTCTAAAGAGAAACCATAGCATATGCCTTAAAAACAAATTTATTGTGTAACTTATTAAGCGCTTTAAATGCGCATGAATTGTTTAAAAAGATTTGAAGTTTCGATCGCCAATATTTGTTTTACAGTTTGGTTGACCTTTTATAGTGCATTTTGGAACTGTTTTACTCCAAGTTCCATTCGCCAAACATTCGGTTGATGAATTGCCAACACGGAAATAACCAGCTTTACAGGTAAACATCACAGTTGTGCCAAAGGTTGTATTGGTCGTCGACAGAAACACGTTAGATGGTGCGACGAGAGCGCCGCAATCTGTAAATCAAAACTGGATGTTCAATTGCATAGTTATGCTAGATAATTATGTATTGTTGTATTATCTGATACACATTTCAATCGTCATTTTGTATCTCTAATGTAGTATATCACCATATAGGACATGTTTATTTCAGGGCACCACACACATATAAAATATATGTAAAAGGCACGAAATAGGCTAATATTATACAAAATAGTTATAACAGTGTATAAATGGGGTGTTCAGTATCTACTTACGGGTAATTAAATCATATTGAACCTTTTTTCTAAATTTAATTTCTATCGATCGAACTTTATATCTCAAACTGTTTTGCCGTGAATAGTCCCTGTCTGTACTGATTTATTCTAACCAGATTTCACAAAGCTTTCTGTGTTTATATTGTCACCACAACCAGAACAAATGTTTACAGGTAAATATCACAATCGCCCGTTTTGTTCGGAATTTCAAGAAATACAACTTTGAAATGGAGGGATGAGATTACCTCAATTTCAATGAAATAGTCGGAATGCGAATTCAACATATTTGTGCTAAATAATTTCATTTTGTGTAGTTAAACTGATATTCATATCAAAGGATAGGCAAATGATTGGAGTTACCAAGCTACGCATAAACTAAAAATAAATATTAACTGAAGTCAAGAAAAAGCATAAACTTCGGATTTGTTTATAAACGAAATGCAAAAGAAAGGAATGTATCTTTTAGATATTTGATATAAATATATACTGTATGGAAGACACAATAGCAATACCGTATTAATAAAAACTACTGTGTAACTTATTATAGCCATTTCAGTGAGCATGAATTGTTTAAAAACTGAATTGTCGTCCGTCATTATGTGTTTTACAGTTTGGTTGACCTTTTATAGTGCATTTTGGAACTGTTTTACTCCAAGTTCCATTCGCCAAACATTCGGTTGATGAATTGCCAACACGGGTATAACCTGCTTTACAGGTAAACATCACAGTTGTGCCAAAGGTTGTATTGGTCGTCGACAGAAACCCGTTAGATAGTGCGACGAGAGCGCCGCAATCTGTAAATCAGAACTGGATGTTTAATTGCATAGTTATGCTAGATAATTATGTTTTGTTGTATTATCTGATAAACATTTCAATCGTCATTTTGTATCTCTAATGTAGTATATCACCATATAGGACATGTTTATATAAGGGCACCACACACATATAAAATATATGTAAAAGCACGAAATAGGCTAAAACTATACAAAATAGTTATAACAGTGTATAAATGGGATGTCCAGTATATACATACGGGTAATTAATTGAAATTTGACATTTTCTCAATTTAATGTCTATCGATCCAACTTTATATCTCAAAGTGTTTTGCCGTGTATAGTCCCTGTTGGTACTGATTGTTTCTAACCACATTTCACAAATTTTTCTATGTTTATATTGTCACCACAACCATAACCATTCTTACAGGAAAATATCACAATTGCCCTTTTTGCTCTAAATTTCAAGAAATACCACTTTGAATAGGAGGGATGAGATGACCCCAATTTCAATCAAATAGTCGGAATGCGAATTCAGCATAGAAGTGCTCAATAAATACATTGTGTGTAGTTAAACTGATACCCATATCAAAGGATAGGCACAGGATTGGAGTTACCAAGCTACGCATAAACTAAAAGTAAGTATTAACTGAAGTCAAGAAAAAGCCTAAACTTTGATTTTGTTATACAACTTTTAATTAAAGGGGGTGTTACCACTGGATTTTGGTTAATTTACTGTGTATAAAATCGTTAAATTTCAAAATACTCGTATCTATAGATAATGATGGTACCGCTTCACTCCAAATTCCATTCACCATGCACTATTTGGCTAAATTTTCAACAGGGTCACAATCGTTATATAGGGTGTATTGTTTGGGTTGCGTTTCCTGCTCTAGTATTTCGTATTTATTTATTAACAAATGAAGAAACAACATCTTTAAATGGATACGCGAGATTACCAAGATAAAAAGAAGACACAAGCGGAATGTGAATTTAGTATAAATATACTATATAAATGCTTTTTTGGATTAAACTGATACACAATTCAACAGAAGCAAACTGGTTAGGTGTAATCTAGTAAAGCACCAGCTAAAACCAGAATATTGTAAGCAAAACAATAAATATTCAACAAAACCTGAAATGAAGAAACAGTCAAATAGTGATGGGGTCTCATCAAGATCATTCGATTCAAATATAAATATGTATGTAGTAATACAGTAGCACCTCTCTATTACGACCACTTAAGTGTGTCAAATATAAGACGTTTAAGACAGGTGACTGCTTAAAGCAATGTGAAAGTAGCACAAAAAGCTCCCACAGGGGCTTTCTGTTTCTGTTTCACTTTCGCATTGTTTTAAGCTGTCACCTGTCTTTTAAACAGCCAAATAGCCTTCTTTTCCGTGTTTGTAATAGAGAGCTGCTACTGTAGTTAAATAACTATACAATATAGATAATAAAATAGTAAGTAGAGTGTCTATAAAGTCATATTTAACAGGAGCTGTTTTAAATCTTACTTCACATCAGTCACAGTGTATTTTACAGGATGGTTGACCTTTTATTGTGGATTTTTTGAGCCGCTTTACTTCAAGTTTCAGTCCAAAATAAATCGATTAATGAAATGGAGAAATTTGTATAACAATTTTGGAAAATACTGCTAGTGATGTAAATATCTACGGGTTATTGTTTTTTTAAAAAAAAAAAGTTTTTAGCAATATATAAAAGTAATGCGCATTAACAAAAATTTTACCTTTGAAAATATTTGGCTTTTTATAGTGTTTTGTGCAAATGCGTTTATCAAGTTCCTTTCACTAAACTGTATGTGGCTAAATTACCAACACGATCATAACCAGTCTTACAGGTTTAATCAAGCTGAAGTTCAATCGAATAAGCATTTAGGCATTCATTTTTCAAGTGATGGTAAATAACACTTGCACACTGAAATATTAATAACAAAGCGATAAACAGATTAAATATATAGAGGATCTTAAATGAGTGTTCATATTTATTTGATTTATTAAATGAGTCTTTTTGAAACGATAAAAAACGAGCTTTAGCGAGTTTTTTTATCGTTTCAAAAAGACTCATTTAATAAATCAAATAAATAAGAACACGAATAAAAGATCCTATTTATATCATATCCAACACACACTCATATTTACAGCACAATTCTCAGGAGTAAGGTAGGTTGTAGTAAGTGTTCCTTTTATAGAAACAATCAATGAAAGGCGAAATGAGGTTTATAAGTGCCTGGGAAAAAGTAGTTCCAAATATATCAATGTTTTATTGACTTATTGTCACTATATAAGTCATTACTCGATTAAGATTTAGTTTTAGAATCTTTCTGATAATTAAGTTAACTGTGAAAGGTGATTAAAAAATCATGTCGAAAAACATTTTAAGTTACAGTTAAGAACGTCACATCATAACGTCAAAAATATTTCCCATAAAAGACAACACAGTCGTGACGTCACTCTACTAGCATTATTAGGCTGTGTCAAGTCCGCGTCGTATTTTTATTTAAACATTTGAACGAATACACAAACACAGTTGTTGAATTTCTACTCATCACTGTCACTATCGATTTGGTTTAAAATCCGTCTTCGTTTTTGAACATTCTGTGCTATTGTGAATATGGAAATTTCCACCGTGAATCGGAGAGTCAAAAATGTTGAAACCGCCAGAGACATGTATCTAGGGTTGATGACCTAGATTCTGTACTAACGGTGGCATAGGAGTGTGCATTAAGAGGAGAATATTCGAAACGAACTGTGTTGGAATATAAATTTTCGAAATCTATTTGAGCTGTGATGGATTTAGATAAACGAGATGTCGACTGCATTATTTGATTGGACTGGATTGTTGTCTTTCAGCTTTGAATCGTGAAAGGGTGGCTGGGACCAGAGTAGCTGGTAGGTAATCTTTCTGCATAAATGGTTTAAAATCTTGTAGATTATGATTCTAACAGGAGAGCGATCAGGACTTCTATGATATGAACACACTTTAGGCGGAACAGTTCGAAAGTTTCGTCCCTTGGGGCTTCGCCTGACTTAGCCTTCTGGTTTTGGTTTGACTCTCGGTAAACTGCAGATACTCGTGGTCAATTGTACCGTAGGATCCGTACCGTATAAAATACACCGAAAATTATGAATAGTGAATGCCGTTGATTTTATTGTTTCTAGTCCCCTTCAGTCTATTGGCACTCGATCGTTGCCAGCTAGGTCAGAGTCCGCCTTTTTTTTTTTTGACAGCGCGTATGAATATTATTCGGTCCTAGAGTGTAATAAACTTCTGTGTGTTACCAAAATTAAATAATGCTGTTAATCACACGCAGAGCCGCGCAATATGATATAAAATGTGTCTATTTTAATTTATGCTTCAAAGAAAATCCTTAACGACGAATTACCTTAGTTTTATAAGACCTATCGTTGAACATGCTGATATTGTTTGGGTCTACAGTACACATACAGAGAAAGGTAAACTTGATAATATTCAAACTGAAGCTGCAAGAACAGTAATTCAAACTCTTTATGTTTTATACAATGGTTGATAATTTAACCCTGTCATATATCTCTTCGTCATTGGTGAGTTCGCCTTTTCATCAAACTAAGATCCACTGGAGTTTTCTCAACATTACTAATTTTTTAAAGCGTATCAACTCTCAACTCTGTCAGTACGGGAGAATAAAGAGTACAGAGAATTTCCTCCTCTCTTGTCGCATATAAGACACATTACATTTGGCATTGATACATACTGTCAATTCAATATAAACAGTCACTACAAACCTCACTCCCTACGGCAATTACAGTTTAACAGTGGAACAAACTGTTTAAAGTGTTAACGCTGTTCAAAATTATGTCTAAAGACACGCTTAAAGTAATCAACAGTTAAGCTGTTTTTTAAACGGCTTTGTACGATTAATCTTTCCGTGTTCAATGAGCAAAATGAACAACCTCAAGAGCAACAACCCGCAATTAAATATCATATAGCTACCATTAAAAAGCATTATTCTAAGAATAAATTGTTCTTATGAAAACGGAAAAGATCAAGTGTGTGATCAGCGCTTTTGTATCAGTTGGTTACATGTAATCCGGATCACACTCGAGGCTACGCCTCTCTTGAGATCTTGATTACACAACCAACTCGAACTTTTATATATAGATCTACCTAAATTGTTTGGGACAAGATATATATATATATATCGGAAAAAGACGTAATGAAAAATCAGCCGCCGCGGCCGGGAATCGAACCACTGGTCTCTGGATTGCCGGTCAGGCATGCCGTCATAAGCGTTTATGACGTCACACTTATGACGTCACACTTATGACGTAGCATTACCATTGACGCCACGTCATAGCAACAAATATATTGCAATCACTGATGAGCCGAGAGGCGAAACGCGTATGGTAATACAAAAGAAAAAATAGAAGGCGTGTTTAGTCGTTTTTACCTTTACAATTATTTAAACTTTTGCCGTTCCGGCATGTTAAACCGGATAATCAAATAGATCTATAAGCACCCGTGTATACAATGTTTAGACTCCTCCGTACACCTATAATGCAATCTGAAACTACTTTTGGAAGCCATGTGACCACCAATAATTACGTCATTATTTATATTAATGACGTATTGATAATCCGTTATTTTTCTCGGTTCCACTGAGAAGTAGCTTTTTGCAAATAACACTCATTTAAGCGTTTAAGGGTATGAATTGAACTGTTTTAAACTTTATCCTTTGGCGGAAGTCATTACAAGTGAGTGTTGTGTGTTATTCATGTTTGCTTAAAATGGTTTAGAAATAGCACCGAAACCTGGATTTCTGAAAGGTCACGCAAAACGATTCTAAAAGCCGTGACGTCATCATCCAAGATGTCAGCCCCACTGTTTTGTAGTTGCCTAGTTTCGAGGAAGTTGTTCACGCGCAAATCAAACACTTTTCAAAGTCTGTCAGGGATTGAATTGAATCGGAATACCTTTGATTTTACCATGCATTACTTAAGAACGGAAAAAAGCAAGCTTTTTTCCGTATTATTCATGCATAATAAATACAATGACAACATACTTATCAATAATTGTAATCAACTCTTATAGTGTACACTCTTTCTTGAAGCACGCGAATACTCAGTCAAGTATCGAATAATTGTAAAATTCATGTACGTCAATACAACAATGTAGAAATACTCCCAAGGGTAGTATGTATTTAGCGAAAGTATCAATGTATTGAATCTTGCACATTAACTCCCAGTTGGATAGTTGCTTGTTTGAGGGTTGGTTGTATACTGTCTATGTCTTATGTTTATAGAATATATTCCTGCTTATTCTCTATATTGAATTCATTTGTTATTTGTGATTGTGTTTAACCATTTACTAGGAGAATAACTCAATAAGCAAACGTTGTTTTCTCTCTAATCCTAAAGTGTATTTATATATGACTTTTCTAGGACGCTTTCATTGAAGTAAAACTATGTTTAAACCAACAATTGAATAAACAGAACATTTACAGTAGGGGCGAGCGATATCCCTGTAGTTTAAAAATCACAGTACCGGAGATTGCTAATGATTGTTTGACATTGAAATGCACAAATATGGAATGAAATGATAGCAGGATATTGCATGTGTACCCTGTCAAACATAATATGAACCTTTACTAAATTGAGTTCTAACATGACGCGTAAATTCTTCTCTATAAACAAAGATCAAATGTACCGTGATATATCATTACGATATACAATGATGTGAAACTGATATACAACGATGTGAAAATAGTCCGGTTACAACGGTTGTTCCTGTGTCCACCCTACGATAAATCATATTTTAAGAACGCTTAATTACAATAAATATATGCAAATTTTAAAACGTTTTGCAGATAGTTTGTAAAGAAGTTGACATAGTTAAGTGATAAATAGTTTATTCAATGTACTTAGATGATAAACTTGTTTAAGCGGAGGTTTAGAACAAATCTTCAAAACGTTTTAGATATGATGTTTTTGTAATATGGGGGGGGGGGGGTGTTAGAACGGAATAGCCACAGAAGGGGAGTCCTTATAAAAAGGTCCGAGGCAATTTTCCTAATAGTGTAGGTCCGCTAAAATCCTTTCTTGTAAAGTCAGAATCGAAATAATTTTCTTCCATGGTTGCTATGTCATCATCTACCACGATTTGTCGTTCTGACGCGCTGCAAATTCACCAACTGGGCCCTCGGCCCTCCTGTTGAATTTGCTACCCGTCATAATTCCAAATCGTGATATATGAGCAAACCATGGCACGAAGCTTATTTCTTAAATTTACCATATGGAGAATGAAAAAGTGTTAAAGTAAAATATAACACTAAATTTCAAATTAAAGAAATCTCGAAGTTAAAAACTCACAATTTTTAGACTTATTAGATTGAAATTTCTGAATTCTAGGAGTCACAAATATGAAATCAAATCTACAACATACATAGGAAATTAACAAAAGCAGGGTTAATGCTCGTGGGTTCAACTTTAAAATACCTTCAGCTCTAAATAATACTATACGTCAAACCTTTAATAAGGACCCATTGAATTTGGAAGCAACTCGAATAACTCAAAATGCAGGTGACCGCTTAATGCACGACATATGTAATACATAAAAAACGCTTAGGGATCTTTTGGGGCATTACTTCTGTCGTGTGTTAAGCTGCCTCCTGCCAAAAAGGACTACATACACACATGTTTTTGACACCATGTATATATAAATTATTTGAAAAATACGAATGATCATGCTTAACCCTTTACCCCATAGCCTGTTCCTAGTTTTGAAGACATGTGACCACTTAAAGCAGGTTGAAAGTAAAGCAGAATGTGCCTTAAGGCACATTCTGCTTTACTTTCAGTCTGCTTTAAGCTATCATCTGCTAGTATTTCGAAACAAATTCTGATGGTTCATTTTCAAGACTGTATAAACTGGAACTATTTCTTCAGTGGAGGAATAAATCAAATGTGCTAAAAGGCGCTTATATAAGGGAAAGGGTTAATAGATGGCGAAATATTTTAACTGAATATATTTAAATCCAAATAAACAGCTGTTCACACTTTAAATTAATTCCTACACGGAAGAAAACATTTTCCCCGTATACAGTTACGGATATAAATCATAACAACTACTATCTATATTCAATAGGATGATACCTCAAGGCAGGCTTAAGTTAATGCGGATCGCTGCTATTTACTTTCAATCTGCCTAAAATTATCACCTTGTATTCAATACTAGTAACAGGTTATACGGTAAAGAAGTCTTCAAACTGAATTAAAGCTAGATAAGCAAATGGCAGAAACACTAAAACGATTAGGTTTTAATGATTAGGCCTATGTACAACAACGTGTTTCTTCAGAATATGTGTTAAACGATGTACCACGTTTCGTGTGTGTACTAAACACTTTCAAAACGAGATATAACACTTCGAAGAACCAAACAACATCTACCACACGTTAGGAAAGTATATATCAATCGGTTATACAGTTAGATTTAAATCTTATAAGGTCTGATAAGTGTGTGTGCATCATCAAGCAAATACAGTGAAAGAAAAGCGGAAGCACTATATTAATACGAAAGCAATACAATTATGTCTTGTTGTAAAGAAACTGGATACAGATATCAATAAATATGAATAGATAAGTATAGGCTGAATACCTTTTCTCCTTACTTTGAGAAAGGCAGAGGAACAGAAGTAACGCCACGCTCATCCAATGCTTCCTTAAATCTTCGATGCCTTTATCATTTTGATAAGATACGGCTTGATCCAGTAACAGTCTGTCGGAAGGTGCTCCTCTGTTGCCGTTTAGACGAATAATTTGCAGGAAAGGGCCTTTAACCAGACGTAAAACTTGTTACTGTGTGTTCATCATATGCCTTAAGCATAGTGAAACTGTAGTGCCTACTTTATTTAACCCTTCCCCCATAGAAGCGCCTTTTAGCACATTTTTTTTATTCCTAAACTGATGAAAATAGTTCCAATTTATACGGTTATGCATATGAATCATAAAGAATATTTTCTTTATTTTGGTATGCAGAAGCTTAAAGCAGGTTGAAAGTAAAGCAGAATGTGCCCTTAGGAGCATTCTGCTTTACTTTCAACCTGCTGTAAGAAGTCACCTATTTTCAAAACTAGATACAGTCTAAGGGGTAAATGGTTAAAATCTGCATTGCAAATAGTTTTGTTCAAATCATAGACTATTCAAATACAATACAGGTGCAAGTATACCAAAATACCTTTCACGTAAACATAGGCATCATCGTAGTAACGAAAATGTTAGCACTTCATTGTATAATTACTTCACACATATCGGAAACCTGCGTTTTCTTTTCCATCTGATTTTCATACATTAAATAATGTAGTGATCGAATTGTAGATTTGTTACGGTATTGAAATGTATGTATGTGCGTGTGCCCTTTCTTTATCTACATTTGTTATTTACAATTTGTACAAGTGCAATAGATAATCTCAAATTTGATGAGAATCTTTCACTTTCGGAAACAAGCATAAACAATGACACATTATACTCCTTTAGGATTGCTCTTTTAGCCACGTAAACATGTGATATACATGTACAAGGTATTAACTTCTAGATGCGCCAATGTTAGCGATTGATCTATCCACGGTTAAGGTGGTTTGACAGCGGGGGCCCGCATCTCGAGTTCCGGAAATGCTGATGACTTTCACATGACTTTTTTCGGAACTTGGTTATAGCGAACATTTACATAAAAGAAACGTTTGATCAACTACAGTGTCTTCTTTGTTAGCGCAGTTGGTAGAGTGATTGACTAGCAATCTAACGATTCTAGATTCGAGTCCCGTTCGCTACAAAACTTATTTTTAAATTAAATTGTCAGATTTTATCGACTAGTCAGTCCATAACGCAGTGATCAAAGGACAGGCTATGTTTAGTCACAAATGTAATAATGAACAATATCAGATGCAAGTATAGTCAAGTGACTACTAAACTTTGTGGGGATTTATAGCCTATATGACACATTTTTTATTTAATCATATTTATATATATGACACATGACAAAAGTAATGCGACATTATAAATCCTAAAGGAGCTTTTATGTATTACTTTTGCCATGCAATTAGCAGTCACCCTTCTTTAAGGATATACAGGCTACCGTATTCAATGGTTCATTACTACAGATTTCACTTATGGTAGTATTTAGAGCTGACGGCATTTTAAAGTTGAACTCGGTTTGTGATAACATTTTTTCAGAATTTCTGGAAATCATGTAAGAAGTAAGAACTCAGATGACGGGTAAAAGTTTAATTCTTTCCCATGTTACTAATGATCTTTTCATAGAATTGTTGTTAAATGTTTTACATGTATTTACTTACTGTGCTGGCGGTCATTTTGATTGTGAGGTTGTGGAACAGGGTTTATATTTTATGTACACTGTTTGTCTTTATGGGTGAATATAGGAGATAAGTGTGAGGTTGGGCGCCCCTAAACCCAGGTTTACCCCCAGTGGTAGTTAATGATTAATTTATAATTAATTATTGATTGCTGCTGACCGTACCAAGGCGGGCTCCTATGTTCACTTTGCTTTATGTTTGTCTTGTGTGTTGTTTTCTATTTAGTGTGTAGATGAAAGAATGGGATTGTGCGTGTGTGTGTTTGTTATGGTATGACTGTGTGTGTGTTCTGCTTGAGAGGTGGGTGTATTGATAGTGTTGCGTTTCCTGCTTGAGTCTTTCGTATTTATAAGTATGACCACCAAGTAATGCGAAAAAAGACTGATTTAAAAGCATGTTTGACCTCCGAGGCTGGTTTATGATTTGGTTACTGGACGTTTCGTTACCCTGTTGCGTTCCCGCCTGCCAATTGTCTACACAGTGTGCTTTTTACCCTTGACGTTTCGCTACCCGCACATTTTCGCTACCCCCCCCCCCCCCCCATTTTTAATATACCGAACTAAAATATGTTTTTTGTTAATGACTTATCGTGGTTTATTTACCCTTAGTACTTTAAATTTAGCGTAATATACAAAAATAAAGAGTTTAATGATCTGAAAGTTGCAGTTGAAAATGAAATTAGCAGTTGTTAATTTTGGAAGGCGCTTCTAAAGTTTTAATTTTATGCCATGACGTTTTGTGTGTGATACAGATCAGCTTCCGCAAATATCTAATCAATAAATCACTTTGCGCATTGAGAAGAGTATATAAATATAATTCTCTTTTATGGAGATGCCATTGGTTTGGAGTCCATTTATAAATATAAATCTCTCGTGTTGACAAGTGGCGTCTACACAAACATTTTGTCAAAATAATATTTATATCTGTCATGGTTTGTTTGGATTTAGATTAGTATATAAAAAAGCTCATATTTGTGTCCGTCAGTTGGGATACAGAATAATAAATGACCCCTAAATTCCGTGAATAAAAAACTTTTATATTGAGCTAGCATATTGGTTTGGATCAAGATTAGTAAATAAAAATAATCTGATGTGAATGCGTGGCGTTTGCAAAAGTATTTCGTAAAAATTGTAATTATATCTGTCTGTATGTTTGATCCAGATTATTAACTTAAATCACTTATATGGCGATTCCATCGGTTTGGATAGCAAAAAAGTTTAGGTAGCGAAAAGACCAGCCGCGAAAGCCACAAGGTAGCGAATATGCAAGGGTAGCAAAAATCCAGGTAGCGAAACGTCTTGAAATATATGATTTTAGCGGTTGAGCACTCTGCTATTTTTTTCGTGCCCTTTCCAATTGTGTACTGTTGAAGATATGGTGTCAATATAGGTGAAACTGCACTTCGTGCCTCTTAAAAGTTTCTTCCGCGCCATCACCATCTTCAAGTTTGACTGGATAAAAAACAATATATATCTCATGTTTGAGTGATAGAGGGGAAAGTTACTTGCAAATGTAGTGTAGCAATCATGTTTTTGACTGTTGTATGGTAGCATGAGCTCTACGGTTTTTCTTCTTCTGGCAAACACATAATTTGCCCCAGATCAGTCTGACAATTGGATGGTCCTAGACCTTTGTGAACGGCAACAAATGTGGTACAGTATGATACTTAGATGTACATGTATATGTAGTCAGTGAATCAAAGTCTGAAGTTATCCGGTATTACACATACAGCGTGTGAATGAAAAAGTTGAATTTTACGGCACTTTGATACAAGATTATTTATATATTCAAAAGGTTGTTATCCCTTGCTCGGCTCCCTCGCTCTGGCACACACTGTCAGTTCAAGCATGACATTAAACTACACAACTACGTTAAGGTGGTTCGCGGGTCTGCTTATTCCCTGTCAGACTTCTTTGAAACCTGGATTAAATTGAGAAATATCATATGGAAAGTGAAAAATCGTTAAAAAGAGAGTTACAGCACAGTTTTTTCTTGTCAGGACCTTTTGTCGAGACAAATTCCTTTTTAAAGCTGCATTGTGTTTTTGGGAAACCTGCATAAAACTGTTGTTTGGGATCCCATTAGAACTACATGGGACGTGATTCTTTCAGAAAAAGCGGCTTTATCTAAGAAATTCGCTTTTTAATTTATTTTTTAATTTATGGATATAACTTCCATTAAAGAACTAACTTGTGAACGGAAAGAAGGACAACTCTGTAAATACGGGGCTCCTGATAAGGGGAGTATTTCGAAAACTAAACTTTTTATTTCTGCTTTTAAACCCAATGGTGTCATACTCATTAGAATTGTCTCGAAGAGACGGTTTAATCAGTAGTAACACAATAGCAGTCGGTGCTGAAATGAGTGAGAAAATGTTGGATTAGTTCAGATAGGAGAAATGGAGTGGTCATTTATTACTTAACTTATTACCAACACGGCTAAGATGAAGCACATGCAAACATTGACCAACTATTTGGCTAAACTAGAATAAAAACTTGTCCTTTTACAGAGTGGACAGGGCAAAAATAAGGATAAAATAGCAAAAATTTAAAAATTGAAGAACCATAACTCCAACATGGCTTCGGCGATTTGGGTATGTATAGAACTGTATCAAAATTTTATACAACTATTATTTTCAGTAAATTTGGTGAAGATCCAATTAAAACTGTTTGAGTCAGAAAGCTGACAAGGCTTAAGTATCCAATTTTTAGTCATTCAAGGGCAATAACTCTAACATGCCTTGTGCGATTTTGGTAGTTAAGATGATTGACCTAGATTTTATATTAATAAACATTTTCAACAAGTTTGGTGAATATCTGATAAAAATTGTATGTGTTAGAAAGCAAAAAATGCTGAAACATTCATTTTTAATACTGTACTTAAAGGGCAAAAACTTAGACACGCCACATGCGATTTTTTGTAATAATCAAACTAGACCTAAATTTTATATAATTAAACATTTTCAGCAAGTTTAGTGAATATCCGATAAAAACTGTATGTGTTAGAGTGCAAAAATGACTGAAACAGTCATTTTTTATTAATAAACAGGCTATAACTCAGATATACCTTATGCGATTTTAGTAGTTATCAAACTAAACCTTGATTTTATATCAATAAACATTTTCAGCAAGTTTAGTGAAGATCCAAAAATAGATATTTGTGTTAGAGAGCAAACCTTGCTAAAAACAGTCAGTCATTTTTTAAAACTCAGATATGCCATATGCGATTTTAGTAATAATCAAACTATACCTAAATTTTATATGAATAGATTATTTTCAGCATGTGTGGTGAATATCCGATAAAAACTGTTTGTTTTAGAGTGCAAAAATGACGGAAACAGTCATTTTTATTAATTAACAGGCAATAACTCAAAAATACCTTATGCGATTTTAGTAGTAATCAAACTAAACCTTGATTTAATATCAATGAACATTTTCAGCAAGTTTGTGGAAGATCGGATAAAAATTATTCGAGTTAGAGAGCGGACACAAAAGTGTGATAGTCTAACTGACTGATGGATGGACGGGCGAAGGTAATTACGGTTGCACACGGTGAAGTTGATTCCGACTGTATCACGTGATACTAAGCCGTGTGGTAAGATTTATGTCAGACGTTCTATTTTCGGTTTGTTATGATTTTAAATCGCCCTTTTTGATGATTTAGGTCCGTCTTCATCATTTCATAGATCAGTTTGGCCAATAAGAATGTTCAAACATTATTATTAACCGTTATTGTATTTCAGACATTAAGAAAAGGTCTGAAAACTCAATGGGACTTTAATAAACAGGAATACTTTATTTATAAAATAATAAAATTCAATAATTACTGTACATTCAAGTAAACTGTACAGAGGCTATAAGATATTGAGCAAACAAAAATATGTCATGACATAATTTCTGGAAATATCAGTGTTTTAAAAAAGTCAAAACCTGAAAAAGTCACTATATTTCAAATTACAAAAAATCTAGCTGTTTAACATACACTAATTTTAGGCTAATTCGAAAGATATTTCAAAAGTCTACTAATCACAAAAAAATAATGATAATCTACAGTACACTTTACATTTATACATGATTTCCAGAAATTCTGATAAAATGTTAACACAAACCGAGTTACCTTCCTATTTAAAATGCCGTCAGCTCTAAATAATACCATACGTCAAACCTGTAATAATGATCCATTGTAGATATTTAAAGGCAGGTGACTGCCTGCTTAATGCATGAAAAATGTAACGCATAAAAGTTCCTTCAGGATCTATCTTTTAGCATTATTTTTGTCATGTGTTAAGCTGACATTGACCATATAGGCTATAACTCCTCTCAAAGTTTAGTCACTTGACTATGCTTGCATCAAATATTATTCATTATTAAATTAGTGACTAAACATAGCCTGTCCTTTGATCACTGCGTTATGGATTGACTAAGCAATAAAATCGGAAAATTGATTTAAAAAAAGGTTTAAACGAGTGGGACTCGAACCTAAAACCTTTGGATTGCTAGTGAATCAGTCTACCTACTGCGCTAACAAAGTAGACACTGAAGCTAATCAAACTGTCCTTTATGTAAATTTTCTACTATAAGCACGTGTTGAAAAGATCATATGAAAGTCATCACTGTCTCCGGAACTTGAGGTGCGGGCCGCCCGCTGTCGAACCACCTTAATATTTATGCAAACTACATTAGCTTACTGACACTTGGCTTATTATGTAGCATTTGGGATTCTTAACAAATTTGTCAGCTAATACTTAATTCCATAGGACAGGTATTTGCGTTTTATCACAGACTGCTATATGGTGGTCATCTTGAACATTGAAGTGATTAATGGATGCAAGGAAACAATTGAGTAATTCCATTGTTCCATACTAAATTATATATGGTCAAAAAGAATTATTTGACACACAGACTACTAAAAAAGAACAAGTATTTGCGATTTAATGGCGAAATACAATATTTTTTATATTTCATTGCAGCCATATTAAAAATGGTGGCCATCTTAAATTTCAAATAGCGTACGGATACTAGTGAGTAATCCTTGTGTTCTACATTTGAATCTTAGGTATTCAGAAAGCATAGTGGGATCATTGAAGGAGGACATTATTATGCTTGTTTTAAGAAATGCAATTTACCTTTTTTTATTAATATATTAACATTGTACCTCGCTAGAAGCGTTTAAGTATTCTGTAAATGTCACTAAGCCACTGCTGACAGCTTGTGGCATTGTTTGGTATTTTACATATTCACAGACCAGGAGTAGCCTCAAAGTTTTTATTTCAGTGCCACTTAAACAAAATTCCTTCAATACGTTAGGGAGAATGGACGAGTATCTCTCCATTCCTGAAAAGTAATGGAGACGAGGCCCCGAAGGGGCCGAGTCTGCATTATTTTTCAGGAATGGAGAAATACGAGTTCATTCTCCCACTTAAAATACACCTAACATGAATTTAGTATTGTTAAATAACAAATGTATTCCCACTTGTACCCTCAGCTAAATATTGTGTAATTGCACTGTTAGTGATACTCATGCTGATGAGCATGCTTTTTTCAAGAAATTCTAGCAATTAGAAATAACTCTCCATTCCTTAAAGAATGTCGTGTACAATGACTGTGTACAGTGCTTTAACTGGTCATTTCATGTAAAATCACCGTAGACGATGGCTGACCAGAACCTCTCTGGCTATACTCAGTCTGTGTTAATATGACACCGGGAAAAGATTTGAAAACGTTGGATTTATTTCATAATCTGGATTTTCTTTCTTTCGAATGGGACTTATACTTGTGTATGAGTGTATATTTAGCAGCTTGAAAATATCTTCTAAGTAACATTAGTCAAACATCTTAGATCCGGATCCGTCGTCGACCTACCCGGCATCTGATCTGGATCTAAGGCGTTTGTTCATGTTATTATGGTCACGATTGTAAGTACGGGTTACAACCCATACCATACACCATTTGAGCAATTTATACAGTAAACTCCTTCTATCACGACTACTAAACAAAAGGCTAATTAATTGTATAAAAGCCAGGTGGGGCTTAAAGAAAGATGAAAGTAAAACAGAAAGCTCCAAACGGTGCTTTCTATTTTTCATCAACCTTACTTTAAGCAGCCACCTGCCTTAAACACATTTTTTAAAAATAACCTAGTTTAGTGGTCGTAATAGAGAGGTGTTATTGTATACCAAAGCCAGTAGTGTCTCTAAAGTTATCGTCTGCATCACTTTGAAAGCTAACCAATATCAGTTACACGTATACTTGAGGATATGGATCTATTAATCAAGTGTAAACCAGTATGGATCCACATGAGACATCGACGTATTTGGTGTCAGGGCTGGATCCAAGCTGTTTGCAAATTTATTATAATCTGATGTTAAATTGATTGGATTCTCTTAAGACGCCAAATCTTTCGGCGTCTTATTACATTCCAAGCTTTTTGTAAGGGTATTCGTTTTAAGTGTCTAGTCGTTTGTAGCTTGCTGAAGGCGAATAAAAAACAAGTGACAGGTAAAGGAAGATGTAAGTAAAACAGAAAGCTTCAAAATGAAATTTCTGTGTTACTTTCACTTTCCTTGAATGGATCTAGTCACCGGCCTTAGACACCAAATAGTAAACAAAGAATTAGTTGTAGTAATAGGGAGGTTTTACTGTATGCACAATCAAACCTGTCTTCAGCTACCACTAAAATCGATAAGCAGGTTGCGGCTTAATGCAGGACAAAAGTAATACAGAATGTTCATATAGGAGCCTTCTGTTTTATTTTTGTCCTGCGTTTAGCGGCAACCTCCCTTAAACGATCACCCTGCATCTTCGGTCAGTGGTCGCTTAGCAGTCTCTTTTTACAGTGGATAATACGTTATTTTTTCCCGTTTAAACGCACACCAATCGCAAACGCATTGTAGTAAAATGGAGCAAATTACAACTTTTTGAAAATTCTGAGTATCCGTTTTAATCTGAGTGGCAAACAGTTTGGAGCCTGATCAGACGCAGGGTTACCTGGCGTCTAATCTGGCTCCAAACTAATTGCAATGGAAATACTAGTTTTAGCGTAAACGCGTTTATTGGGAAAGAATAACGCATTCTCCACTGTATTCAGGAATTGAGCGTTCGGAACAATAAGTCTCCATTACTTTTTCCGACACAATTGTGTAACTACATGTATTACACACTTGTGTAGGGAAAAGTAATGGAGACCTATTGTTCCGATCGCTCCATTCCTGAAAAATAATGGAGCGTTTTTGAATGGGATAATAGTACAGGTGTATTTTAATTAGATAGTAATTATTTAAGTGCTATACATGGCACCAATGTCTCGTTAAAAGTTGGTAGCCCAACATACAAATGTCATTTATGACATTGTGACTTGTCATTTTAGGGTTGGATTACAATTTCATTCATATTCCATTATTCGTGATCAATTTTGTTCAAACTTTTCTTCTTATGGTAAAACATTCTTCATCTCATGAAAAATGAATTAGTGGCATCCGGATTAACTAGATTTTAGAGTAGCACCTTTCAATCTGACTGATCGGTTAGAAGATCATCTGAGTGTATTTGTTTCGGAAACCTTGAAAAAAATATCTTGATTTGTAAGTGTCTACCGGTTACAAGAAAGTCGCTGAATCATCCCGTGGTTCCAAGCATTAACTCTAGATGGTCGAATAATAATAATATTATTTCACACAACAAAAACATTGATAAAGGACAAGTTTTTGAGAAATTAATGCGAAACCCTGTATTTTTTGTCGAGGATACATCAATAAGGGCAGATATCTTGAATTGTAAGTGACTAACGGGTTCAGTGAAGCAATTAATCAACTATATTTTGAATTCGTCATAATTAGTCGAAAATAAAAAAGGCAACTACACTATTGAAACATGAAAAGTTATTATCTATTTATAGCACGTTGTAATTTTTCTGTACATTCCTTGTAGCTATCTTAAAAATTGCGGCCATTTTGAATTTTTAAGTAGCTTATGGTTTCTTGTTAAAAGAGCAATCCCAAAGGAGTATGTGTATCACCATTGATGCTTTTATACGAAGTTAAATAGTGTAACAGTTATATACCCCGCTATACTGAACTATCAGTTTTAAACATATTTAAGTATGTCTTAGTGTGAAAATATATTGCAAATCTATCAACTTCTTAAACATTAAACAAATAATAAACATTTATATGGAAGTCAAGGTATTTATTATGTGTACATATGAACCAACAAATATCTGAAAAAATACTTACTTCATTGTCTAGAAAGATCAGCAGCATTTAAAACATTTTTCGGCATACATCATTCTCATGTGCACGAAACACCGAACTATTTCAGACTACGACGAGCTCTTAAACGGTTGAATGTACATTATGTTATTCAATAGTTCAAAGTAGACAAACAACAAAAACATACATAAAGTTGGGCCACAACAAAATATTGTTTGTTGTTTTAAAGATTAATCAAGTTCGTAAGTAGCCGTGGCTTCACTGGTCTTTTCAAGTTTATGTAATACAGATTAGAAATTCAAATCCAGGTGTAAGTTTTGTAACTATGATATGAATAATTATTAGAAATAAACTTTACTTATACCTTTAATCGCCTGAAAACACTATAATGAGAAATGGAAATTAACATTGGCCAGTGAAATATCTTTGTTACAGTCCAGTCATGATTCTAAATATTTTTATATATACATTTAGTTATAAAATAGCTTTGACCATGCCATGCAATTAGAATTAAAAGACAATATTAAGTAATTATCATAGCAAGCTATTTCCTGATTCTTATTTTACAAGAATCAGTTATTCAATAAACAAAAATTGAAACCATGTACATTGTGCTTATCCTAAAACGAAGACCTATCATACATTTATAATCCAATTCTGAAGTTCAATACATGTACAAACATGCCTTAGTGGTACTAATAAGATATCCAAATCTAGTCTTACCATTGTTCAACTCAACGGCAACTGGATCTGCAGAATCTAATAATGATTAGTTTCAAATTAAAAAAACAACATGTTATATTTAACTGAAATGGGTTTTTTATGCTCTGACTGGTTCTTCCTAGTCATGTGACAAAGACAATATGAAAACTCCGTGCCACTGAAGGAAGGAGTGAGATACTTTCTTAAATTGCACATGTTACTCCACAGTTACTTGACACATATATCCAAAAGTGTACAAGGGAATTGAACTGATAGTCAAAAAAGTAAACTTCAACTGCTGTAAAAATGTGTTTCAATAATTTTACTTTTCATATGATTCAATTTCGTCAAATAACGCTACGATACAGTAATTTTCAACGAAAATGTACATAAAATCGCGAATGTCGTTACTGACGTTCTTTAGAAAGTTCATAAATATAGAGTGCATCCAAAACATTATCCTTTACGCTATAAGCTATCCGAAATACGCATGGAATTCATCCACTAATTGATATGGGAAGGAATTATTATGATTGTGATGGAATGCTTTATATGTTCTATGAGAAATGCATTAATTAGCCCCTATTCTGATAAAGTATCGTCTACTTTAGTAGAGAGACGATTGGTTCGGACCCAGGTCAAGCACGTGTCAGGCGTCTTCTAATGTGTACACTTACTGCTTGAAAAGTTATACATGCTCTATGTACAAGTCCTAAAGTAGAGTGTCAAGTGCCTTGAACCCATATCATATACAATATGTGGCGTCTGATCAGGACCGAACAGTTAAGAAGCGATTATCTCGCAGAGGTGTTAATATCCATCAACCAGTACTTTATGAATTAAGCATATTGCCTCAGGAATTCGGAAACAATCGTCTGACGCGTATATAGGTAGTGATAAGCTATCTGTCCTTGGGGTTTTAGGCAAAAAATGACATTCTTTTATTTCATGCGTTATATATTTATAAAAGGTATTTTGATAGCTATTATCAGTGTTGTTTAAAATAGTTTCAGATCCATTGAAATCCAAAATGGCCACCAAAATGGCTATTTTAGTATCATTTAAGCTTTTCGAGCAAGAAAAGTGCTTATATTGACTACACATGATACTCATATGGAACAATTTTAATTGATTCGTATTAAAAATTACTAAGAAATAATACTAGCTTTGATTTTGATTTGTTTCATGTCATCCTCTGCTGAAATAATCCAAAATGGCCGCCGAGTATACCTTCCTAAATAATCTCTACTTAAATAACTTTTCTTTGATTGGGGTATTTATTTCATCTGTAGATTTAACAGAAAGAAAATTACCCTTTCTTTGAAACACTCAATTAACATTCAGTTTGACATACCATAATATGGCCAGGCAAGACGTATATTCTCCATTTATATACATGATAATCAACTGAAAATTTCGACTTAACCACGAAAACAAATGAGAGCACATTACCCATCTGGTAACAAAATATAGGCTTTTATACAGTGCTACGCATTTCATTTTATAAATTTATTTTGATATTCAGTAATAATAATTATGTTCAACATTTGTAAGTAAGTATCCACTTTATTGGCACATATACCCTTATAGTAAATAATAGCAGACACTATCAATATTGACCAAAAAAACGTTTGATTGTATGGTTATCAATACAGGCCATTACTTATCCTGTAAATACATTGCCAACTTCAGCATTTATCAGCATACACTATGTTATGTTCGGCACATAGAAAGAAACACACACACACACACACACCCACACACACACACACACTGACACAAATTAGCATAACCTTTCAAATCAAGAAATATTATATAAGTAGAAATTGGTAGAAATGTACAAACGGCAGTCATTTTGGTTAATATCACACTAAGTGACAGGAACCAATCAAAATCAAAGCTAACCAGACTTCTCAGTAAACTTTCAATGAATCAACGAAAACTTTATATCAGTAACAATTACAGTTAATAAAAGTAATTGAGTTGCTCGAAAAGCTTAATTGTTGCTGAAATAGCCATTTAGCAGCCATTTAGGATTTCAATGCGTCTGAAAGTATCCATAAACATTTTAAAAATTTGTATTTAGTTAGACTACATTGGTAATTGCTAACAAAATACCACTTTTAAATCTGCAACACACGAAGTAAAAGCCCAATATGAATGTTATGTTTGGATTCAAAAGTTTAATGTTGAAAGGTGTAATGCAGAGAGTTATTTGCATTACTCTCTTCCTGTTTTAGTAACATACACATTAACTAGTACGTTTCCTTTTTTCTAAAGAATACTCACCGTGCCAATTTAGAAGCTGAAATCTTACGTACATGTCATTTAGATCTAGTACAATCCTTTTTACGTATTCATTGGATTTTATACGCAGGATTGATTGCTTTATAGAGGAAGGTCAATGGACTGTTCAGGATGAATGCCTACTGTATTATGTCTTTCCTCTGAAATCTAATGATGTAGAGGTTGCTGAATAGTTTCCCAATCTCTGATTTGAAGTGATGCATGTTTTAAACCATCAATCGTAACTGTCACACTTTTTTTATCTAGTGTTTCATATATGTTTTTCTTATTTCAGGTATTAGGGCTCTGGTCAAGATCAGCATGTTTCACACAACCTTGAATACATTAGATAAATATGACCACTCCATATTTGCTATGGTGTATATGATGTTTTATAAACACACGCATTGTATGACGATTTCAAATACAGAAGTAGTATTCAGCAAACAACCGCATCAGTTACGCACTAGAAAAGAACACTTTAAACTTACCATAGTCAAATGCAGAAATTCAACTAGTAACAGTATTGATTTCCTTATCATAGAGTTCATCTCGTATATCCTCATTACAATGGACTATTAGTATATGACATACTATTCCGACAGTATTTTTTACAATACGGACACGATCTACATCCTTATTGTGGCCTTTCATTCCTACATGTTTCTATCTATATATTGAGCAAATCCACCTTCACTAAGCAAAGGCAGATAATTTTATGTCTACCAGTGGAAGAATACTTTTAACATAGTATGCGGTTTCAAATGCTTATTTATTACACATGGATCCTGATAATAAAAGTCTACATTTATATTTGTCTCCATTATTTCTTGAATGCCTCCATATATGCATTTGTCACCTTAAAAATGATATCGGGTTCTGATATAAAGCTATTAACAAAAACTTCAGTCATAAGTTTTAATATAATTTTTACACACACAACTCGATTGATAAATAAAGAATAAACATACATGCGTGTTCATTATGTCAGCTGCCATGTTTACTCCTCTAACTCATACTGTTGACATATTCTCAAAAGTCTTATACAGATAAGATCACAAACACCCCCCCTCTTATGACGGGAGCACTGGCGTGTTTACCTATCCCTGAAACAACGTACATGTATTTGCAAAGATATGACTTGCATCAATAAACAAATAATATTCATCATTCAACTCACCAAAAAGAACATAAAAGATACACAGCAGGCTGATAAATTTGTGCTGTATTAGGTGGGAAATATGAACTTAGTTTTAAGTCGCCTAAAGCAGTTTGTCTATATTGGTCAAATGGAAATTTGCAAAATCTCCTTACCATTTATTGTACAGTTTGGCACATCGTTGCTCCAGTTTCCAGTGGCTAGACACTCGGTGGATGACTGGCCGACACGAGTATAGCCCGCATTACAGGTAAACGTCACATTTGTTCCATAGGTCGACATGTTTGTTGATTTTATACCGTGTGAAGGAGTATTCAGAGGACCACAATCTGAAACATTTTATATGCATTGTTTATTGTTATATTTCACTTGTTTTACAAAGCATTATATCAATCGCATCTATCAATTGGAAATGTAAATAATTCATTTGTTCTACAAGTGCTGGAAAATACAGCAGTTCTATTGTGATAGTGTTCCAATTTTAATAGCGCGTT
This sequence comes from Gari tellinella, assembly GCA_922989275.2. Taxonomy (NCBI): domain Eukaryota; kingdom Metazoa; phylum Mollusca; class Bivalvia; order Cardiida; family Psammobiidae; genus Gari; species Gari tellinella. The sequence continues at coordinate 81,184,365 of OV277860.1, read as the reverse complement.
TAGATACCGTACTATCGATGCCCATCGATATCCTCCAAACGTTACACTTTACACCAAAACGACCTGTTTGCATGAACTAGTTGGCTATCTACTTAAACGGCCTCAGATACTATGTGCCTAGTCGAACAGGAATTTAAAAACGGGGAATTCAAATGAGTACACAAAAAACAGAGAACAATCCCTCCTGAATTTCTCTTCAATAAACAAACTTTTTCCGATACTTAATGTTTTAAACAAAGCAGCTAAAACATATGTTCAATGCGGTTCAAATGATGCAGTTCAGTTGATATGTGTCTGATTGGTTTAAAGGTTTACAGGTAAACGTCACATTCGTTCCATAGGTCGACATGTTTTTTTATTTTATATCGTGTGAAGGAGAACTCAGAGGACCACAATCTGAATCATTTTAAATGATTTGTTTCTTGTTGTATTTCACTGATATTACAATGTTTATATAAATATTATCTATACTGGAAATTTGCAACATATCCGTACTTTTTATTGTACAGTTTGGCACAGCGTTGCTCCAGTTTCCAGTGGCTAGACACTCGGTGGATGACTGGCCGACACGAGTATAGCCCGCATTACAGGTAAACGTCACATTTGTTCCATAGGTCGACATGTTTGTTGATTTTATACCGTGTGAAGGAGTATTCAGAGGACCACAATCTGAAACATTTTATACGATTTGTTTAATGTTGTATTTCACTTGTTTTACAATGTTTATATAAATATCATCTATACTGGAAATTTGCAAAGTATCCTTACTTTTTATTGTACAGTTTGGCACAGCGTTGCTCCAGTTTCCAGTGGCTAGACACTCGGAGGATGACTGGCCGACAAGGGTATAGCCCGCATTACAGGTAAACGTCACATTTGTTCCATAGGTCGACATGGTTGTTGATTTTATACCGTGTGAAGGACTATTCAGAGGACCACAATCTGAAACATTTTAAATGATTTGTTTAATGTTGTATTTCACTGGTATTACAATGTTTATATAAATATCATCTATACTGGAAATTTGCAAATCTCCTTACCATTTAGTGTACAGTTTGGCACAGCGTTGCTCCAGTTTCCAGAGGCTAGACACTCGGTGGATGACTGGCCGACAAGACTATAGCCCGCATTACAGGTAAACGTCACATTTGTTCCATAGGTCGACATGTTTGTTGATTTTATACCGTGTGAAGGAGTACTCAGTTGACCACAATCTGAATCATTTCATACGCATTGTTCATTGTTGTATTTCACTTGTTTTACAAAGCATTATTTCAATTGCATCTATAAATTTGAAATGTAAATAATTTATTTGTTCTACAAGTGCTGGAAAATACTGCAGTTATATTGTGATAGTGTTCTAACTTTAAATGGCGTTTCAATACCGTACTATCGATGACCAGCGATATCCTCCAAACGTTACACTTTACACCAAACCGACCTGTTTGCATTAACTCGTTGGCTATCTTCTTAAACGGCCAGAGGTCGACATGGTTTTTGATTTTATATCATGTGAAGGAGAACTCAGGGGACCACAATCTGACACTTTTTAATAATTTGTTTATTGTTGTATTTCACTGGTATTACGATGTTTATATAAATATCATCTATACTGGAAATTTGGAAAATATCCTTACTTTTTATTGTACAGTTTGGCACAGCGTTGCTCCAGTTTCCAGTGGATAGACACTCGGTGGATGACTGGCCGACAAGAGTATAGCCCGCATTACAGGTAAACGTCACATTTGTTCCAAAGGTCGACATGGTTGTTGATTTTATACCGTGTGAAGGAGAACTCAGAGGACCACAATCTGACAATTTTTAAATGATTTGTTTATTGTTGTATTTCACTGGTATTACGATGTTTATATAAATATCATCTATACTGGAAATTTGCAAAATATCCTTACTTTTTATTGTACAGTTTGGCACAGCGTTGCTCCAGTTTCCAGTGGCTAGACACTCGGAGGATGACTGGCCGACAAGGGTATAGCCGGCATTACAGGTAAACGTCACATTTGTTCCATAGGTCGACATGGTTGTTGATTTTATACCGTGTGAAGGAGAACTCAGAGGACCACAATCTGACAATTTTTAAATGATTTGTTTATTGTTGTATTTCACTGGTATTACGATGTTTATATAAATATCATCTATACTGGAAATTTGCAAAATATCCTTACTTTTTATTGTACAGTTTGGCACAGTGTTGCTCCAGTTTCCAGTGGCTAGACACTCGGTGGATGACTGGCCGACACGAGTATAGCCCGCATTACAGGTAAACGTCACATTTGTTCCATAGGTCGACATGTTTGTTGATTTTATACCGTGTGAAGGAGTATTCAGAGGACCACAATCTGAAACATTTTATACGATTTGTTTAATGTTGTATTTCACTGGTTTTACAATGTTTATATAAATATCATCTATACTGGAAATTTGCAAAGTATCCTTACTTTTTATTGTACAGTTTGGCACAGCGTTGCTCCAGTTTCCAGTGGCTAGACACTCGGAGGATGACTGGCCGACAAGGGTATAGCCCGCATTACAGGTAAACGTCACATTTGTTCCATAGGTCGACATGTTTGTTGATTTTATACCGTGTGAAGGAGTATTCAGAGGACCACAATCTGAAACATTTTATACGATTTGTTTAATGTTGTATTTCACTTGTTTTACAATGTTTATATAAATATCATCTATACTGGAAATTTGCAAAGTATCCTTACTTTTTATTGTACAGTTTGGCACAGCGTTGCTCCAGTTTCCAGTGGCTAGACACTCGGAGGATGACTGGCCGACAAGGGTATAGCCCGCATTACAGGTAAACGTCACATTTGATCCATAGGTTGACATGGTTGTTGATTTTATACCGTGTGAAGGAGTATTCAGAGGACCACAATCTGAAACATTTTATACGATTTGTTTAATGTTGTATTTCACTTGTTTTACAATGTTTATATAAATATCATCTATACTGGAAATTTGCAAATCTCCTTACCATTTAGTGTACAGTTTGGCACAGCGTTGCTCCAGTTTCCAGAGGCTAGACACTCGGTGGATGACTGGCCGACAAGACTATAGCCCGCATTACAGGTAAACGTCACATTTGTTCCATAGGTCGACATGTTTGTTGATTTTATACCGTGTGAAGGAGTACTTAGTTGACCACAATCTGAATCATTTCATACGCATTGTTCATTGTTGTATTTCACTTGTTTTACAAAGTATTATTTCAATTGCATCTATAAATTTGAAATGTAAATAATTTATTTGTTCTACAAGTGCTGGAAAATACTGCAGTTATATTGTGATAGTCTTCTAACTTTAAATGGCGTTTCAATACCGTACTATCGATGACCAGCGATATCCTCCAAACGTTACACTTTACACCAAACCGACCTGTTTGCATTAACTCGTTGGCTATCTTCTTAAACGGCCAGAGGTCGACATGGTTTTTGATTTTATATCATGTGAAGGAGAACTCAGAGGACCACAATCTGACACTTTTTAATAATTTGTTTATTGTTGTATTTCACTGGTATTACGATGTTTATATAAATATCATCTATACTGGAAATTTGCAAAATATCCTAACTTTTTATTGTACAGTTTGGCACAGCGTTGCTCCAGTTTCCAGTGGATAGACACTCGGTGGATGACTGGCCGACAAGAGTATAGCCCGCATTACAGGTAAACGTCACATTTGTTCCATAGGTCGACATGGTTGTTGATTTTATACCGTGTGAAGGAGAACTCAGAGGACCACAATCTGACAATTTTTAAATGATTTGTTTATTGTTGTATTTCACTGGTATTACGATGTTTATATAAATAACATCTATACTGGAAATTTGCAAAATATCCTTACTTTTTATTGTACAGTTTGGCACAGTGTTGCTCCAGTTTCCAGTGGCTAGACACTCGGTGGATGACTGGCCGACAAGAGTATAGCCCGCATTACAGGTAAACGTCACATTTGTTCCATAGGTCGACATGTTTGTTGATTTTATACCGTGTGAAGGAGTATTCAGAGGACCACAATCTGAAACATTTTATACGATTTGTTTAATGTTGTATTTCACTTGTTTTACTATGTTTATATAAATATCATCTATACTGGAAATTTGCAAAGTATCCTTACTTTTTATGGTACAGTTTGGCACAGCGTTGCTCCAGTTTCCAGTGGCTAGACACTCGGAGGATGACTGGCCGACAAGGGTATAGCCCGCATTACAGGTAAACGTCACATTTGTTCCATAGGTCGACATGGTTGTTGATTTTATACCGTGTGAAGGAGTATTCAGAGGACCACAATCTGAAACATTTTATACGATTTGTTTAATGTTGTATTTCACTTGTTTTACAATGTTTATATAAATATCATCTATACTGGAAATTTGCAAATCTCCTTACCATTTAGTGTACAGTTTGGCACAGCGTTGCTCCAGTTTCCAGAGGCTAGACACTCGGTGGATGACTGGCCGACAAGAGTATAGCCCGCATTACAGGTAAACGTCACATTTGTTCCATAGGTCGACATGGTTGTTGATTTTATACCGTGTGAAGGAGTACTCAGTTGACCACAATCTGAATCATTTCATACGCATTGTTCATTGTTGTATTTCACTTGTTTTACAAAGCATTATTTCAATTGCATCTATAAATTTGAAATGTAAATAATTTATTTGTTCTACAAGTGCTGGAAAATACTGCATTTATATTGTGATAGTGTTCTAACTTTAAATGGCGTTTAAATACCGTACTATCGATGACCAGCGATATCCTCCAAACGTTACACTTTACACCAAACCGACCTGTTTGCATTAACTCGTTGGCTATCTTCTGAAGGGGGTAGGTGCACCTTTGGAAAGTAATTACCAAATTCTTCAAACTTTGCATACAGACACTAAAATTAGTTTCTATAACAAAACTGGTGAAAAACGTGGGGGTACCGGACCTTTCTTTTTCACAATTTGAGATTTTTCAGGGCTACCCCCCTAAAATTGAAACTTCACAAAAACTCCTACTTTTTTGTACTACGGTTTTTCAATCTTTATTTAAACAAATTATTTGTACAAAAAGTATCCTAATTTATATTACCATAGTAAGAATAAACTCTGAAAATAATGTTTTGTCAAGATTCAAAATAAAAATGTTTGATTTCACCGAAAAGGAGTAAAATTTACCCCACCCACTTTTTTATAATGGGAGAATAAGGCACAGTGAAAATTGCCCTACAAATTGTAGCAAACTAATTACCAAATTTTTTATTTGTTGATTTTAGCCTTCCAAACATAAAGTTTTAGTGAAATAGCAAATAAAAACACAGGGTCTCGGATCTTTTAAAAAAAGATATAGATCGTTTTATTGAAAAAATCCATTTTTTCTCATTTTTTCACTTTTTGGTGTATTTTTACCAAAAAAATTTTTTTTCAAAAAAATATCATTTGATCTTTTGAATTATCTATAATTTATACTAAAACTGTACTTCCATGAAAATTTCATGCTTATATTCTGCGAAATTGAAATGAAATCGGATGTAACAAAATGCAACCTACCTATGAAAACGGTGTATGCTGTAAGCTACGAATAGGACATAAAACTTAAAAAGTCCCTTCCGGAACGAAAAATCTAATTTTTTCCCGGGAAAATAGTATTTTATGACTGTTTGCATTCACAAAAAATGAGTTCTTAACATTTTTCGGAAAATGAGTTCGTAAAATTTTTTCGGAAATTTCATAATGCTCAAAAAGACAGGCCGACATCCTTAAATGGCCAGAGGTCGACATGGTTTTTGATTTTATATCATGTGAAGGAGAACTCAGAGGACCACAATCTGACACTTTTTAATAATTTGTTTATTGTTGTATTTCACTGGTATTACGATGTTTATATAAATATCATCTATACTGGAAATTTGCAAAATATCCTTACTTTTTATTGTACAGTTTGGCACAGCGTTGCTCCAGTTTCCAGTGTATAGACACTCGGTGGATGACTGGCCGACAAGAGTATAGCCCGCATTACAGGTAAACGTCACATTTGTTCCATAGGTCGACATGGTTGTTGATTTTATACCGTGTGAAGGAGAACTCAGAGGACCACAATCTGACAATTTTTAAATGATTTGTTTATTGTTGTATTTCACTGGTATTACGATGTTTATATAAATATCATCTATACTGGAAATTTGCAAAATATCCTTACTTTTTATTGTACAGTTTGGCACAGTGTTGCTCCAGTTTCCAGTGGCTAGACACTCGGTGGATGACTGGCCGACACGAGTATAGCCCGCATTACAGGTAAACGTCACATTTGTTCCATAGGTCGACATGTTTGTTGATTTTATACCGTGTGAAGGAGTATTCAGAGGACCACAATCTGAAACATTTTATACGATTTGTTTAATGTTGTATTTCACTTGTTTTACAATGTTTATATAAATATCATCTATACTGGAAATTTGCAAAGTATCCTTACTTTTTATTGTACAGTTTGGCACAGCGTTGCTCCAGTTTCCAGTGGCTAGACACTCGGAGGATGACTGGCCGACAAGGGTATAGCCCGCATTACAGGTAAACGTCACATTTGTTCCATAGGTCGACATGGTTGTTGATTTTATACCGTGTGAAGGAGTATTCAGAGGACCACAATCTGAAACATTTTAAATGATTTGTTTAATGTTGTATTTCACTGGTATTACAATGTTTATATAAATATCATCTATACTGGAAATTTGCAAATCTCCTTACCATTTAGTGTACAGTTTGGCACAGCGTTGCTCCAGTTTCCAGAGGCTAGACACTCGGTGGATGACTGGCCGACAAGAGTATAGCCCGCATTACAGGTAAACGTCACATTTGTTCCATAGGTCGACATGTTTGTTGATTTTATACCGTGTGAAGGAGTACTCAGTTGACCACAATCTGAATCATTTCATACGCATTGTTCATTGTTGTATTTCACTTGTTTTACAATGCATTATTTCAATCGCATCTATAAATTTGAAATGTAAATAATTGATTTGTTCTACAAGTGCTGGAAAATTCTGCAGTTATATTGTGATAGTGTTCTAACTTTAAATTGCGTTTAAATACCGTACTATCGATGACCAGCGATATCCTCCAAACGTTACACTTTACACCAAACCGACCTGTTTGCATTAACTCGTTGGCTATCTTCTTAAACGGCCAGAGGTCGACATGGTTTTTGATTTTATATCATGTGAAGGAGAACTCAGAGGACCACAATCTGACACTTTTCAATAATTTGTTTATTGTTGTATTTCACTGGTATTACGATGTTAATATAAATATCATCTATACTGGAAATTTGCAAAATATCCTAACTTTTTATTGTACAGTTTGGCACAGCGTTGCTCCAGTTTCCAGTGGATAGACACTCGGTGGATGACTGGCCGACAAGAGTATAGCCCGCATTACAGGTAAACGTCACATTTGTTCCATAGGTCGACATGGTTGTTGATTTTATACCGTGTGAAGGAGAACTCAGAGGACCACAATCTGACAATTTTTAAATGATTTGTTTATTGTTGTATTTCACTGGTATTACGATGTTTATATAAATAACATCTATACTGGAAATTTGCAAAATATCCTTACTTTTTATTGTACAGTTTGGCACAGTGTTGCTCCAGTTTCCAGTGGCTAGACACTCGGTGGATGACTGGCCGACACGAGTATAGCCCGCATTACAGGTAAACGTCACATTTGTTCCATAGGTCGACATGTTTGTTGATTTTATACCGTGTGAAGGAGTATTCAGAGGACCACAATCTGAAACATTTTATACGATTTGTTTAATGTTGTATTTCACTTGTTTTACAATGTTTATATAAATATCATCTATACTGGAAATTTGCAAAGTATCCTTACTTTTTATTGTACAGTTTGGCACAGCGTTGCTCCAGTTTCCAGTGGCTAGACACTCGGAGGATGACTGGCCGACAAGGGTATAGCCCGCATTACAGGTAAACGTCACATTTGTTCCATAGGTCGACATGGTTGTTGATTTTATACCGTGTGAAGGAGTATTCAGAGGACCACAATCTGAAACATTTTAAATGATTTGTTTAATGTTGTATTTCACTGGTATTACAATGTTTATATAAATATCATCTATACTGGAAATTTGCAAATCTCCTTACCATTTAGTGTACAGTTTGGCACAGCGTTGCTCCAGTTTCCAGAGGCTAGACACTCGGTGGATGACTGGCCGACAAGAGTATAGCCCGCAATACAGGTAAACGTCACATTTGTTCCATAGGTCGACATGGTTGTTGATTTTATACCGTGTGAAGGAGTACTCAGGTGACCACAATCTGAATCATTTCATACGCATTGTTCATTGTTGTATTTCACTTGTTTTACAAAGCATTATTTCAATTGCATCTATAAATTTGAAATGTAAATAATTTAATTGTTCTACAAGTGCTGGAAAATACTGCATTTATATTGTGATAGTGTTCTAACTTTAAATGGCGTTTAAATACCGTACTATCGATGACCAGCGATATCCTCCAAACGTTACACTTTACACCAAACCGACCTGTTTGCATTAACTCGTTGGCTATCTTCTTAAACGGCCAGAGGTCGACATGGTATTTAATTTTATATCATGTGAAGGAGAACTCAGAGGACCACAATCTGACACTTTTCAATAATTTGTTTATTGTTGTATTTCACTGGTATTACGATGTTTATATAAATATCATCTATACTGGAAATTTGCAAAATATCCTAACTTTTTATTGTACAGTTTGGCACAGCGTTGCTCCAGTTTCCAGTGGATAGACACTCGGTGGATGACTGGCCGACAAGAGTATAGCCCGCATTACAGGTAAACGTCACATTTGTTCCATAGGTCGACATGGTTGTTGATTTTATACCGTGTGAAGGAGTACTCAGGTGACCACAATCTGAATCATTTCATACGCATTGTTCATTGTTGTATTTCACTTGTTTTACAAAGCATTATTTCAATTGCATCTATAAATTTGAAATGTAAATAATTTATTTGTTCTACAAGTGCTGGAAAATACTGCATTTATATTGTGATAGTGTTCTAACTTTAAATGGCGTTTAAATACCGTACTATCGATGACCAGCGATATCCTCCAAACGTTACACTTTACACCAAACCGACCTGTTTGCATTAACTCGTTGGCTATCTTCTTAAACGGCCAGAGGTCGACATGGTTTTTGATTTTATATCATGTGAAGGAGAACTCAGAGGACCACAATCTGACACTTTTCAATAATTTGTTTATTGTTGTATTTCACTGGTATTACGATGTTTATATAAATATCATCTATACTGGAAATTTGCAAAATATCCTAACTTTTTATTGTACAGTTTGGCACAGCGCTGCTCCAGTTTCTAGTGGATAGACACTCGGTGGATGACTGGCCGACAAGAGTATATCCCGCATTACAGGTAAACGTCACATTTGTTCCATAGGTCGACATGGTTGTTGATTTTATACCGTGTGAAGGAGAACTCAGAGGACCACAATCTGACAATTTTTAAATGATTTGTTTATTGTTGTATTTCACTGGTATTACGATGTTTATATAAATAACATCTATACTGGAAATTTGCAAAATATCCTTACTTTTTATTGTACAGTTTGGCACAGTGTTGCTCCAGTTTCCAGTGGCTAGACACTCGGTGGATGACTGGCCGACACGAGTATAGCCCGCATTACAGGTAAACGTCACATTTGTTCCATAGGTCGACATGTCTGTTGATTTTATACCGTGTGAAGGAGTATTCAGAGGACCACAATCTGAAACATTTTATACGATTTGTTTAATGTTGTATTTCACTTGTTTTACAATGTTTACATAAATATCATCTATACTGGAAATTTCCAAAGTATCCTTACTTTTTATTGTACAGTTTGGCACAGCGTTGCTCCAGTTTCCAGTGGCTAGACACTCGGAGGATGACTGGCCGACAAGGGTATAGCCCGCATTACAGGTAAACGTCACATTTGTTCCATAGGTCGACATGGTTGTTGATTTTATACCGTGTGAAGGAGTATTCAGAGGACCACAATCTGAAACATTTTAAATGATTTGTTTAATGTTGTATTTCACTGGTATTACAATGTTTATATAAATATCATCTATACTGGAAATTTGCAAAATATCCATACTTTTTATTGTACAGTTTGGCACAGCGTTGCTCCAGTTTCCAGTGGATAGACACTCGGTGGATGACTGGCCGACAAGAGTATAGCCCGCATTACAGGTAAACGTCACATTTGTTCCATAGGTCGACATGGTTGTTGATTTTATACCGTGTGAAGGAGAACTCAGAGGACCACAATCTGACAATTTTTAAATGATCTGTTTATTGTTGTATTTCACTGGTATTACGATGTTTATATAAATATCATCTATACTGGAAATTTGCAAAATATCCTTACTTTTTATTGTACAGTTTGGCACAGTGTTGCTCCAGTTTCCAGTGGCTAGACACTCGGTGGATGACTGGCCGACACGAGTATAGCCCGCATTACAGGTAAACGTCACATTTGTTCCATAGGTCGACATGTTTGTTGATTTTATACCGTGTGAAGGAGTATTCAGAGGACCACAATCTGAAACATTTTAAATGATTTGTTTAATGTTGTATTTCACTGGTATTACAATGTTTATATAAATATCATCTATACTGGAAATTTGCAAATCTCCTTACCATTTAGTGTACAGTTTGGCACAGCGTTGCTCCAGTTTCCAGAGGCTAGACACTCGGTGGATGACTGGCCGACAAGAGTATAGCCCGCATTACAGGTAAACGTCACATTTGTTCCATAGGTCGACATGTTTGTTGATTTTATACCGTGTGAAGGAGTACTCAGTTGACCACAATCTGAATCATTTCATACGCATTGTTCATTGTTGTATTTTACTTGTTTTACAAAGCATTATTTCAATCGCATCTATAAATTTGAAATGTAAATAATTTATTTGTTCTACAAGTGCTGGAAAATTCTGCAGTTATATTGTGATAGTGTTCTAACTTTAAATGGCGTTTAAATACCGTACTATCGATGACCAGCGATATCCTCCAAACGTTACACTTTACACCAAACCGACCTGTTTGCATTAACTCGTTGGCTATCTTCTTAAACGACCAGAGGTCGACATGGTTTTTGATTTTATATCATGTGAAGGAGAACTCAGAGGACCACAATCTGACACTTTTCAATAATTTGTTTATTGTTGTATTTTACTGGTATTACGATGTTTATATAAATATCATCTATACTGGAAATTTGCAAAATATCCTAACTTTTTATTGTACAGTTTGGCACAGCGTTGCTCCAGTTTCCAGTGGATAGACACTCGGTGGATGACTGGCCGACAAGAGTATAGCCCGCATTACAGGTAAACGTCACATTTGTTCCATAGGTCGACATGGTTGTTGATTTTATACCGTGTGAAGGAGAACTCAGAGGACCACAATCTGACAATTTTTAAATGATTTGTTTATTGTTGTATTTCACTGGTATTACGATGTTTATATAAATAACATCTATACTGGAAATTTGCAAAATATCCTTACTTTTTATTGTACAGTTTGGCACAGTGTTGCTCCAGTTTCCAGTGGCTAGACACTCGGTGGATGACTGGCCGACACGAGTATAGCCGGCATTACAGGTAAACGTCACATTTGTTCCATAGGTCGACATGTTTGTTGATTTTATACCGTGTGAAGGAGTATTCAGAGGACCACAATCTGAAACATTTTATACGATTTGTTTAATGTTGTATTTCACTTGTTCTACAATGTTTATATAAATATCATCTATACTGGAAATTTGCAAAGTATCCTTACTTTTTATTGTACAGTTTGGCACAGCGTTGCTCCAGTTTCCAGTGGCTAGACACTCGGAGGATGACTGGCCGACAAGGGTATAGCCCGCATTACAGGTAAACGTCACATTTGTTCCATAGGTCGACATGGTTGTTGATTTTATACCGTGTGAAGGAGTATTCAGAGGACCACAATCTGAAACATTTTAAATGATTTGTTTAATGTTGTATTTCACTGGTATTACAATGTTTATATAAATATCATCTATACTGGAAATTTGCAAATCTCCTTACCATTTATTGTACAGTTTGGCACAGCGTTGCTCCAGTTTCCAGAGGCTAGACACTCGGTGGATGACTGGCCGACAAGAGTATAGCCCGCATTACAGGTAAACGTCACATTTGTTCCATAGGTCGACATGGTTGTTGATTTTATACCGTGTGAAGGAGTACTCAGTTGACCACAATCTGAATCATTTCATACGCATTGTTCATTGTTGTATTTCACTTGTTTTACAAAGCATTATTTCAATTGCATCTATAAATTTGAAATGTAAATAATTTATTTGTTCTTCAAGTGCTGGAAAATACTGCATTTATATTGTGATAGTGTTCTAACTTTAAATGGCGTTTAAATACCGTACTATCGATGACCAGCGATATCCTCCAAACGTTACACTTTACACCAAACCGACCTGTTTGCATTAACTCGTTGGCTATCTTCTTAATTAAACGGCCAGAGGTCGACATGGTTTTTGATTTTATATCATGTGAAGGAGAACTCAGAGGACCACAATCTGACACTTTTTAATAATTTGTTTATTGTTGTATTTCACTGGTATTACGATGTTTATATAAATATCATCTATACTGGAAATTTGCAAAATATCCTTACTTTTTATTGTACAGTTTGGCACAGCGTTGCTCCAGTTTCCAGTGGATAGACACTCGGTGGATAACTGGCCGACACGAGTATAGCCCGCATTACAGGTAAACGTCACATTTGTTCCATAGGTCGACATGGTTGTTGATTTTATACCGTGTGAAGGAGAACTCAGAGGACCACAATCTGACAATTTTTAAATGATTTGTTTATTGTTGTATTTCACTGGTATTACGATGTTTATATAAATATCATCTATACTGGAAATTTGCAAAATATCCTTACTTTTTATTGTACAGTTTGGCACAGTGTTGCTCCAGTTTCCAGTGGCTAGACACTCGGTGGATGACTGGCCGACACGAGTATAGCCCGCATTACAGGTAAACGTCACATTTGTTCCATAGGTCGACATGTTTGTTGATTTTATACCGTGTGAAGGAGTACTCAGTTGACCACAATCTGAATCATTTCATACGCATTGTTTATTGTTGTATTTCACTTGTTTTACAAAGCATTATATCAATCGCATCTAATTGAAATGTAAATAATTTATTTGTTCTACAAGTGCTAAAAAATACTGCAGTTCTAATGTGATAGTGTTCCAACTATAATAGCACGTTTAGATACCGTACTATCGATGCCCAGCGATATCCTCCAAACGTTACACTTTACACCAAACCGACCTGTTTGCATTAACTCGTTGGCTGCTATCTACTTAAACGGTCTCAGATATAATGTGCCTAGTCGAACAGGAATTTATAAACTGAGAGTTTAAATGAGTACACAAAAAACAGAGAACAATCCCGCCTTAATTTCTCTTCAATAAACAAACTTTTTCCTGTACTTAATGTTTAAAACAAGCAGCTAAATCATATGTTTAATGCGGTTCAAATGATGCAGTTCAATTAATATGTGCCTGATTGGTTTAAAGGTTTACAGGTAAACGTCACATTTGTTCCATTGGTCGCCATGGTTGTAGATTTTGTTACGTGTGAATGAGTATTCAAAGGACCACAATCTGAAACAGTTAGAATGATTTGTTTAATGTTGTATTTCACTGGTATTACAATGTTTATATAAATATCATCTATACTAGAAATTTGAAAATCTCCTTACCGTTTAGTGTACAGTTTGGCACAGCGTTGCTCCAGTTTAAATGGCGTTTAAATACCGTACTATCGATGACCAGCGATATCCTCCAAACGTTACACTTTACACCAAACCGACCTGTTTGCATTAACTCGTTGGCTATCTTCTTAAACGGCCAGAGGTCGACATGGTTTTTGGTTTTATATCATGTGAAGGAGAACTCAGAGGACCACAATCTGACACTTTTTAATAATTTGTTTATTGTTGTATTTCACTGGTATTACGATGTTTATATAAATATCATCTATACTGGAAATTTTCAAAATATCCTTACTTTTTATTGTACAGTTTGGCACAGCGTTGCTCCAGTTTCCAGTGGATAGACACTCGGTGGATGACTGGCCGACAAGAGTATAGCCCGCATTACAGGTAAACGTCACATTTGTTCCATAGGTCGACATGGTTGTTGATTTTATACCGTGTGAAGGAGAACTCAGAGGACCACAATCTGACAATTTTTAAATGATTTGTTTATTGTTGTATTTCACTGGTATTACGATGTTTATATAAATAACATCTATACTGGAAATTTGCAAAATATCCTTACTTTTTATTGTACAGTTTGGCACAGTGTTGCTCCAGTTTCCAGTGGCTAGACACTCGGTGGATGACTGGCCGACACGAGTATAGCCCGCATTACAGGTAAACGTCACATTTGTTCCATAGGTCGACATGTTTGTTGATTTTATACCGTGTGAAGGAGTATTCAGAGGACCACAATCTGAAACATTTTATACGATTTGTTTAATGTTGTATTTCACTTGTTTTACAATGTTTATATAAATATCATCTATACTGGAAATTTGCAAAGTATCCTTACTTTTTATTGTACAGTTTGGCACAGCGTTGCTCCAGTTTCCAGTGGCTAGACACTCGGAGGATGACTGGCCGACAAGGGTATAGCCCGCATTACAGGTAAACGTCACATTTGTTCCATAGGTCGACATGGTTGTTGATTTTATACCGTGTGAAGGAGTATTCAGAGGACCACAATCTGAAACATTTTAAATGATTTGTTTAATGTTGTATTTCACTGGTATTACAATGTTTATATAAATATCATCTATACTGGAAATTTGCAAATCTCCTTACCATTTAGTGTACAGTTTGGCACAGCGTTGCTCCAGTTTCCAGAGGCTAGACACTCGGTGGATGACTGGCCGACAAGAGTATAGCCCGCATTACAGGTAAACGTCACATTTGTTCCATAGGTTGACATGTTTGTTGATTTTAAACCGTGTGAAGGAGTACTCAGTTGACCACAATCTGAATCATTTCATACGCATTGTTCATTGTTGTATTTCACTTGTTTTACAAAGCATTATTTCAATTGCATCTATAAATTTGAAATGTAAATAATTTATTTGTTCTACAAGTGCTGGAAAATACTGCAGTTATATTGTGATAGTGTTCTAACTTTAAATGGCGTTTAAATACCGTACTATCGATGACCAGCGATATCCTCCAAACGTTACACTTTACACCAAACCGACCTGTTTGCATTAACTCGTTGGCTATCTTCTTAAACGGCCAGAGGTCGACATGGTTTTTGATTTTATATCATGTGAAGGAGAACTCAGAGGACCACAATCTGACACTTTTTAATAATTTGTTTATTGTTGTATTTCACTGGTATTACGATGTTTATATAAATATCATCTATACTGGAAATTTGCAAAATATCCTTACTTTTTATTGTACAGTTTGGCACAGCGTTGCTCCAGTTTCCAGTGGATAGACACTCGGTGGATGGCTGGCCGACAAGAGTATAGCCCGCATTACAGGTAAACGTCACATTTGTTCCATAGGTCGACATGTTTGTTGATTTTATACCGTGTGAAGGAGTACTCAGTTGACCACAATCTGAATCATTTCATACGCATTGTTTATTGTTGTATTTCACTTGTTTTACAAAGCATTATATCAATCGCATCTAATTGAAATGTAAAAAATTTATTTGTTCTACAAGTGCTAAAAAATACTGCAGTTCTAATGTGATAGTGTTCCAACTATAATAGCACGTTTAGATACCGTACTATCGATGCCCAGCGATATCCTCCAGAGGTTACACTTTACACCAAAACGACCTGTTTGCATTACCTCGTTGGCTGCTATCTACTTAAACGGTCTCAGATGTAATGTGCCTAGTCGAACAGGAATTTATAAACTGAGAGTTTAAATGAGTACATAAAAAACAGAGAACAATCCCGCCTTAATTTCTCTTCAATAAACAAACTTTTTCCTGTACTTAATGTTTAAAACAAGCAGCTAAATCATATGTTTAATGCGGTTCAAATGATGCAGTTCAATTAATATGTGCCTGATTGGTTTAAAGGTTTACAGGTAAACGTCACATTTGTTCCATTGGTCGACATGGTTGTAGATTTTGTTACGTGTGAAGGAGTATTCAAAGGACCACAATCTGAAACAGTTAGAATGATTTGTTTAATGTTGTATTTCACTGGTATTACAATGTTTATATAAATATCATCTATACTAGAAATTTGAAAATCTCCTTACCGTTTAGTGTACAGTTTGGCACAGCGTTGCTCCAGTTTCCAGAGGCTAGACACTCGGTGGATGACTGGCCGACAAGAGTATAGCCCGCATTACAGGTAAACGTCACATTTGTTCCATAGGTCGACATGATTGTTGATTTTATACCGTGTGAAGGAGTATTCAGAGGACCACAATCTGAAACATTTTATACGATTTGTTTAATGTTGTATTTCACTTGTTTTACAATGTTTATATAAATATCATCTATACTGGAAATTTGCAAAGTATCCTTACTTTTTATTGTACAGTTTGGCACAGTGTTGCTCCAGTTTCCAGTGGCTAGACACTCGGAGGATGACTGGCCGACAAGGGTATAGCCCGCATTACAGGTAAACGTCACATTTGTTCCATAGGTCGACATGGTTGTTGATTTTATACCGTGTGAAGGAGTATTCAGAGGACCACAATCTGAAACATTTTAAATGATTTGTTTAATGTTGTATTTCACCGGTATTACAATGTTTATATAAATATCATCTATACTGGAAATTTGCAAATCTCCTTACCATTTAGTGTACAGTTTGGCACAGCGTTGCTCCAGTTTCCAGAGGCTAGACACTCGGTGGATGACTGGCCGACAAGAGTATAGCCCGCATTACAGGTAAACGTCACATTTGTTCCATAGGTCGACATGTTTGTTGATTTTATACCGTGTGAAGGAGAACTCAGAGGACCACAATCTGACAATTTTTAAATGATTTGTTTAATGTTGTATTTCACTGGTATTACGATGTTTATATAAATATCATCTATACTGGAAATTTGCAAAATATCCTTACTTTTTATTGTACAGTTTGGCACAGTGTTGCTCCAGTTTCCAGTGGCTAGACACTCTGTGGATGACTGGCCGACAAGGGTATAGCCCGCATTACAGGTAAACGTCACATTTGTTCCATAGGTCGACATGGTTGTTGATTTTATACCGTGTGAAGGAGTATTCAGAGGACCACAATCTGAAACATTTTAAATGATTTGTTTAATGTTGTATTTCACTGGTATTACAATGTTTATATAAATATCATCTATACTGGAAATTTGCAAATCTCCTTACCATTTAGTGTACAGTTTGGCACAGCGTTGCTCCAGTTTCCAGAGGCTAGACACTCGGTGGATGACTGGCCGACAAGAGTATAGCCCGCATTACAGGTAAACGTCACATTTGTTCCATAGGTCGACATGTTTGTTGATTTTATACCGTGTGAAGGAGTACTCAGTTGACCACAATCTGAATCATTTCATACGCATTGTTTATTGTTGTATTTCACTTGTTTTACAAAGCATTATATCAATCGCATCTAATTGAAATGTAAATAATTTATTTGTTCTACAAGTGCTAAAAAATACTGCAGTTCTAATGTGATAGTGTTCCAACTATAATAGCACGTTTAGATACCGTACTATCGATGCCCAGCGATATCCTCCAAACGTTACACTTTACACCAAACCGACCTGTTTGCATTAACTCGTTGGCTGCTATCTACTTAAACGATCTCAGATGTAATGTGCCTAGTCGGACAGGAATTTATAAACTGAGAGTTTAAAAGAGTACACAAAAAACAGAGAACAATCCCGCCTTAATTTCTCTTCAATAAACAAACTTTTTCTTGTACTTAATGTTTAAAACAAGCAGCTAAATCATATGGTTAATGCGGTTCAAATGATGCAGTTCAATTTATATGTGCCTGATTGGTTTAAAGGTTTACAGGTAAACGTCACATTTGTTCCATTGGTCGACATGGTTGTAGATTTTGTTACGTGTGAAGGAGTATTCAAAGGACCACAATCTGAAACAATTAGAATGATTTGTTTAATGTTGTATTTCACTGGTATTACAATGTTTATATAAATATCATCTATACTAGAAATTTGAAAATCTCCTTACCGTTTAGTGTACAGTTTGGCACAGCGTTGCTCCAGTTTCCAGAGGCTAGACACTCGGTGGATGACTGGCCGACAAGAGTATAGCCCGCATTACAGGTAAACGTCACATTTGTTCCATAGGTCGACATGATTGTTGATTTTATACCGTGTGAAGGAGTATTCAGAGGACCACAATCTGAAACATTTTATACGATTTGTTTATTGTTGTATTTCACTTTAATCTCATCTATACTGGACATAAAAAAATTGTTTGTTTCATTAGACCCGGAAAATACTGCAGCTTTTTCTGAATATTGTTACAATTTTGTTATTTATTAGCATTGCTCTTTATTAGTTCAATGTGATGCATTTTTTGTAGTAAGAGTGAGTCGAAATCGATTGCTTAAGTAACTCCTTTTGTAATGATTGGCACAGCATTGCTCCTTTGTCCACAAAGTACCACAATCTGAAACATTTTATATGATTTTTTGGAACTGTTACGGGACTAGTACTACAAAGTATCATATAGATTACATCTTAAAGAGGCTCGCAACGAGACTAAGCATTACAAATAGTAATGTGTAAATATATGTCAAACGCTTATATACGGGTAAGAATTAGTTTAGGATAAAACATTCTGTTTAAAAATGCATTTAAATAAAAAACAATTATTGACTTCATGTGGGATTTGAACCCGGTACCTGGCATGCGGGGACAGAAAAGCAAAAGGCACAACCGCTTAGACCGCTCGACCAATCGGGCTTTTCATATATCTGGGATCGATTTAACCTAGTTCAGTGTGTAGCGATGGAGAATACTTTAATCGGCCCGGGTTTATGTCCGAGCCCGTGATCAACTTCTGTTGCGTCTTTCGACGCAACGGATATAGCGATGGAAAACATCTTCAACTAAAAAAAGATTTGAAGACTTTTCTTGAGAATGTTTTTGGACTGATTATAATTTTCTAATGCCAAATGCACGATACAACTACACATTTAGTTTTATCTGAGTATTCATTGTAATTTTGCAATTACACCATATGGTTTCAAGTCGTTTCAGTTGAAACTGAAATTAACAATAACTTTGTTTTCTAATGACAGTACCGTATTAAGCAGCACCATGTCAAAAAATTACAAAACACCCGATATTAATGATGAAATTAAAAGGTATTTGAGTCAATTATATTGGTTTTGAAAACAATAGCATTTAGGGGTCCCTTTAACTAAACCTTCATTTGTTATTTTTGTAGCAGACATGTTGAGTTTTTTTTAATAGCATGTAACCTGTATTTTTCCTAATGCTTAAAAGAGCTGCGAAACTCGTATACGACGAATTTCTTTATTCAGTGCGAACAAGTTAAAATCGGTTTATTGATAACTAATGCATTGCTGTCTTTACATGTCATTTTGCGAACAGACGTTTTCGATTGTAACTTTGATCCGTTGCTTGATTATAAATGAATCAATAATATGGTTGATAGGTACAAACATTTGATTTCTTAAATACAGTGACAATGACTTTATTTGACCAGTACATGGCATTGTTTACCGCTGAAATATATCGAAACAAGCTGAGCAACCCAGTAGTGTTATATCGAGTAGCTAATAGGATAATGTACCATCGGAACAACCTCCCTCTAGTTACGAATTGCCTAATATATTATGTTTAAGATACACTAACTTTGCGGATTCACAGTGTCAAACATTATTGACACAGTGATGAATTGAGAAGGGTGAAGTTTACCATCGTGTGTTTCTCCCTTGGGTTTGGTACCCAAATGAGGTAGCGCTTTCTGGGTAATGGCGATCTAAGAGTGCTACCTTTTTTTAATATGTTTATGAAAATAAATACACGTTTCTTTAGTGGGTTGCAAATCAGGACAAGTGTGTGTATTTCGGTTTACAAAGTATTTTATTGTAATAGTATGGTTGCACGGTTGTACATGGCATAAATCCATTTTCTTTTTTAAAGTTACTTTTTAATACATTTTGAAAATGAATATCAGCCTCTATAGTCGTTGATTCTCGTCTAAATTGACTCATAGTTCCTTTTTGCATGTTTTACTTTGAAACACAGATAAGTCAACTTAAGTGAGTTCGCATTGTTGATGTTTGACTGTAGTTAGATAGTTCGGAGTGATCTAACCATAAGCAATGAAAGCAACATTCAGCAGGTATTTTAAGTGTAGAACACAGGTAGCTGTTTTAGGAGCAAAACGACACCTTAAGACGTCCTATTGTCTTATTTGATCACACTCCGATTAATTTTTCATACGTTAGTGCAAAGCAAAGGGTTATTGTCACTATTTAAGTGGAGGTGTGAAAAAATACCTGGCAACAGAGGTGTGACCATGTTTTGTTTTACATACCTCCATGAAAACAATTAATGTTCAGAATTATTCATTATAATTTAATATCACTACCGTATTTAAGAAAGAAGTAAGATAGAGAATATGGCACGAGTATTCCATATTCAACACTTTTAAAACGTAGGTTGTAGTCCCTCCGCCATATATATTTTCCGCCAGCACGTGACGTTGTTTTGTAGTAGTGTCGTCAATGAAGTCATTTGACGTCCTGCTTCATGCAGCGCTTGTGCAGAGCAGTCGGACTAAGAGGAATTAATCCCGACAAGGCGTGGCTTGATTGTTTTTCATTGAGTTATGAAAAATGTTTCACAGCCAATCACAGCTATCCAAAAGAAACAAAAACAAACAATATGAGATTATTTGCGCATAAACGGTTTGTTTCGCAGCATTCATTTTGATTCCACTTAAATTTGTTCTGACTGTTTTAAACACATCTTTTACAGTGTAACTCGCATCTTGATATGTACTTATCGATATAAATACAGCAAAACATTTCTTTTACGATCATTGAAACTAAGACTTATTGAATATATAAAAAAGAATGTGACACGGTGACAGTAAAACAGAAAGCTCCTGAATGAGCACAATTTAGTGAAAAGCTGTCACTTTATCCGTAGTCCTTTCATGATCACTCGCATCGGGCTCTTATTACATGTAGGTTCAGCCATTTTGGAACGATTTGCCTACGACGACGTCTTTATTGAATGTGTGATTTTCGGTTGAACTTCTCTAACTTGTTTGGCAGGCGTTGTTGCATTAAATCGTGACAAACGACAAGTTTGTACTTTATAATAAAGGTTCATTTAAGTTCGTCATGTAAAACCCTGAACAAAGGGCTACACAATGTCAGTATTTACCAATTGTGAACCAATTTGCAGAACCATGTGAACCAATTATTTTCGTTTACAGTGACCCATGATTAATTTATAAGCATATGAAAATACATGTATTACTAGCGCGTGAGCGAGATACGTGCTTAGTTAAAACACGTTATGACCCACGTTAGTTTACCACTTGAGAACGCCCTCCTAAACAATAATCTGCCTGAATACGGTTAAAAACCCGTTTTGTCGAAACTTAATTATCCCTTGTCGAAAGTAATAGGAAAGTCGTTAAGGTTTGTCCGCCCATTCGTATGTCCATCAGTACGTACTTCCATCTGGATTCCACAGCAGCATCTCTCAAACCGATCAACAGGTTTGTATGACACTAGGTTTAGCTATTTTCTATCACAGGGGCACAATGGAAACTTACTTTTTGACATATTAAGGCACTTAGGAGTTATCTTCCCGTTATGTGTTAAAAAAAGTTCTTACCCTCTAGCAACTACATTTTTCAATTGATTATACTTGCACATAATGTATATAGGTTTTTAGAATTATTATCGAAATAGGATACTGCTGACAATAGCTTTCAGCTATCGATGTACAGTAAAACCTCTCTATTACGACCACTAAATAAGGTTCATTAGAAGGGTGTTTACGATAGGTGACCGCTTAAAGCAAGGTGACAGTGAAACAGAAAGCTCCTTTAGGAACTTTCTGTTTCACTGTCACCTTGCTTTAAACAGTCACTTGTCTATTATACAATCGATTATCCTTCATTTTAGTGGTCGTAATAGCGATGTTTTACTGTACTTAGGAATGCCAAAAAAACATTGTTTTAATATTGTTTATACTCTAGTGTCTACAACTGACTGGATTTTAATTAAAATTTATTGAAATACTAGTCATACGGCTTTTAACTTTCAAATCAGTTCAATTATTTTCGAAAACTGGCAAAAGTGTAGGAGTAATGAGCTCTTGATGATGTTTAAATGCCATATTTAACAGGTTTTACACTTTAGCAAGACATCTCTAAATATATTTTGAATATACTCGCACACAATGTACTGTTGAAATCTAAAAATTGTATCAAGAGTTATCGCCCTTTATATACTCAGATTTGCTAGCATATGCTTTTTTTAGTATTGTTTACGCTTTCGAGGATGAAACAAAGGAAGTTGATAAAACTTTATCAAGGTTCAGAAATGTGGATCTTTAAAGACGTATGTCCGCCATTAGTCCCGATCACAATGAATTTGTCCTCCTTCTCTACAATCGCCTCGCAGAGGTAATTTGCTTGTTTTAACAAGCGTCACGCGTATATGAATACCTGTAAATGTACATTTTCTATTGAATTCACTTAGACTGTCTGCATTTCACTGCTAAGACACGCATCATAATTATATTTTTCCAAATTAAGTTGTCTTAATAGGGAGGTTTGACTGTATGGTACACCACTTACCTACCACAGAAGATTCTCGAAGATGTACACATCGAACGGGACTGTGGCGTCTGAAAACAATCAGGTCTATATAAAGCAAATGAAACGCGAATGTATTGTAATAAAAACGAGTTACAGTTTATTTTTACAGTACTGGCTATATTTTAATCTGAGTGAAAAACAATCTTCTGCATTGTAGGTGCCTAGTAGATTAAAAACAACCAAACAAAGTGATAATGTTTCTTACCATACAGTATTTCTTCCTTCTTTGGTGCGATTAAATCAGTCGCCTTTAACCCTTTACCCCATAGAAGCGCCTTTTAGCGAATATGATATATTCTTCCGCTGAAGAAAATAGTTCAAATTTAATCAGTCATGAATATATATAAATGGGAATAGTTTCTATATTCAAGCACATTGTAACTTAAAGCAGGCTGAAAATAAAGCAGAATGCGCCTTAAGGCACATTCTGCTTTACTTTCATCCTGCTTTAATTGGTTACATGTCTTCAAAACTAGAAACAGGCTATGGGGTAAAGGGTTAAGTAAGTACCGTTTTTTCAGAAAATATGACATAACTTAGATCTCATTCACCAATAAGATTGATAAAATGCAGTTTTCGAGACAATTAAAACACTAATACTAGTAAAATCAATAGTTTATCAAACGACAACCTAACAAAATATAGGTGCATGCTAAAAAAGGCTATTTGCATTAGTTTTGCTTTATATTTAGCAATTACCTCTCTTAAGAGAGTTCTGTACTTCTTTAATTAGCAGTCACTTCATACAGTACTCAAAGTATGCGGACTCCTACTGCCTCTCCGGAAGTCGGTAGCTATTAGGGATACAGTTTCGCCAAATAGGCATAACTGTTGTTAATAACTGTTGTACACTTGGTAAGGGAGTGAAGATGTTTATCCTGAGATTTTCCCAATTCACTGTCATACTGTCGACTGATGCATTAGTGTTATCTGCATTATCGTTTCAAAATTAGATTTAAGGTAGTATTACTGACGAAATTTCGAAATCGGTGTCAACTATTTTATATTCTGACCAGGACGCCGCGTTATGCAGCGTCGTTTGATTTGGAGCCAAACTGTTAGCAAAGTCGACTACTATGAAACGGAAAAAGGGTTAAATAACTTTTGGCTAATACATCGCTCCCTCTCTACAACGACACCCCATTGGATACACAAATTGTGTCCGTTGTTCGTAGAGAGTCGTTATAGGGAGGGAAATTTTCAAACAGCAAAAATCAAGATCAGACGCCGCGTAACGCGGCGTCTGATCTGGATTCAAGCTGTTTGTCACGCGTCATTGATTTTTAATGCCCCCGGCATCGATAGATGCGGAGGCATATAGTAATCGTCCTGTTCGTCCGTCTTTCCGTCTGTCCGTCCGTGTGTGTGTGTGTCCGTCCGTAACAAGGTTTAGTAGATTTTACCGTTTCGTCTAGCATCAACACCGCTTACCCAAACGCTTTGATACTTATACAGTTGTTGCCTTGGACCATTCCCTATCTACCAAACTTTGATTCTGACCTTGACCTTGACCTAATTTGGACTTAAAATATTTAAATAGGCTAATTCTTGGTTAACTAGATTTTACCGTTTCGTCTAGCATCAACACAACTGACTACAATGCTTTGATACTTATGCAGTTGTTGCCTTTGACCATTCCCTATCCACCAATATCACTTAACTGTGATTTTGACCTTGACCTTGACCTTGACTTAATTTGAACTTAGAATATTTTAAATTGGCTCTTTCTCGGTTAACTAGATGTTACCGTTTCGTCTAGTATCAACACTGTTTACTACAATGCTTCTATACTTATACAGTTATTACCTTGGACCATTACCAACTCACCAATAATACCCAAGCTCACCTTGACCTTGACCTAAGTTGGAGTTAGAAAAGATTCAGAATATATTGTCAAGGATGCCACCGGGGGCATACGCGTTTATTGAACGCGCAGTCTTGTTCTGTCAAAATGTCAATTATGTACTATGAGAAAAACAGCAGACGACAACTTTAAGCAGACGAAAACTTTAAGCAGACGACATTGCAGCCGTGAATAGGTTAGACATAAATGTATTGTTTAGGGAACTGCGACAAAGATCGTTGTAAGGAGGGTTTCTTTGTTTGTAGGGAGGGAGCACTGTGATTGGTATTTACGTGTTTGTGGTCCTCGCAGCAAAGCAAACAATATGGGATGATGCATTTGATTTTTGGACATGGGTAGGAACCCATTCTAGGTCCATTGTTATGTAGAAGTCGGTACTGTGCGACCATGTGTGCACGTTAGATTTCATCACGCCCAGAGGTGACGTAGCCTCAATGTCTTCAAAACTGAAAATAAAGAATTGTAGACAAAATCATAACGGAAGCTCGAATAAAGAGTTTAGCTTCTATCTGTTGACATACTGGAAACAATTACATGTAGACCACCAGGGAGGACATATATTACAAATTAAAACAGACTTGATGTTGATTAGCAGTTGAGGGTGATATAAATTCATAACCTTTGAAATAGTCGACAGTCAATACTTGTCAAAAGGGTAAATAAGTAGACTTTAAATGAAATAAGTCTTTCTTCGTGTTTCTAGATTAAAACATTACAAACAAAATGTTAGCAAATGTATAATTATTCAGACCTAAAATGCATAATAAGTATAGGTTAGAAAATGGTTGCGCGCGAATAAACGATATAGTTCGAAGGGGCCCCCAGAGAACTATGTCGTTTATTCGCGCGCAACCATGGTCTAACCTATTTAGTACTGGCTTGGGCTCGAGGAAAATAAGACCATTCGTTTATGATTTTTGTTTTAGTAAAAAGGTATTTTATTTGTAATATTTTACTAAAACTGAAAGGTTATATCAATGTGAAGTTTGAGACATTAAGCATGCTTGAACACCAATATAAATTACGCTTATTTAAAATAAGCACAATTCATTAGTAGCTGTCGTTAAAGTCTATGTCTCATTTTGCACAATATAACGTCAGCACGCGTGTGCAGTTCACCTCTGACTTCAGCTGTTTCTTAAAGACATGCATAATCCGGTTTTTACATATACAGCTGAAAGAATGCATATATCTAGGTCCAGAGGGATTTAGATCTATTATTGTTACTGTGAAGATTCCGTATTGCTTCAGTTTAAATTCTTGATCTGGTGGTTATTCCGATTATTTAACGTTAAGCCTACAGTGCAGGCAAACGGTTTTCGCGGTGTCTCGATCAGAGGATTGCTAGGATTGTGACGTCAAATTGCCTTGAGATGACGAAAGCATGGTTAAATAAACAGTATGCTAGTTAGTTCATGGTTTTGTTGAAATAAACGATATAGTCTAGTCAAAGGTTTTTGAGGCATCTGATTGGCCGAAAGCTCTAAGTCATTTGCTAATGTATGTATTGACTTTTCTCCGCTTAGCCCATAATACCAAATTGATTATTCCATGATTATATCGTGGATTTGTCCATATTTTAATGAAAGAGTGCCTGGTCTAAATTTTCCTTTTCGGTTTTCTTTAATTCCTATCAGCAAACAGTTTAGGCGTGTGTTCAGAGTTTACACTGTTTGTCTTTGTCCATCTTATGGGACGCTGGAGGCACATATGGGTAAATAACGTGTAGTTTCGCTATGAGAAAACACTGTAGACCCATATCAAATATCTGTTTAAGACGCTGTCTGACCAGGACCCGCACTGTTTACTTCGGCAGCAAAAGGATTAATATAACATATACTGAGTGTAGTAGCATCACGATCTTACTAAATAACAACCAGGTAGATCTAGTATCATTAACAGCCTGTTACAAAGACTACCATTTGAATACTTGTAAACTGTTTAAGCATTGTTAGGGCAAGCGCTTTAAAATAAAAAATGAGCCAAAATGAAACAAATCATTTGTTACATTAGACTTGTATCGTTTCAAGCAGTATTCATTATTTCACAGTTTTGAGTCAAATCAGACACAACGTCTGAGATGACTGATTTGATCGGTATACACTGTTTTGTGATGCAATAACCCATTACCAGCCGTAACGTCATATAATTTAAACATTTGCCGTCTGCTCGAATTGCTCAAGTTTAAATTTTAGATATTTTGACTTAAGAAATGGTGAAATGAGTGAGAAACAATTTAGATCCAGATTGGACGCCGCATAAAGCTGCGTTTAAACAGGATTGAGTCTGTTTGCAAAAATAACGCGGCGTTATCATGTTTAAATAAAGTGTGCAAGCATAACGCGGCGTCTAATCAGAATTGAAAAACTGTTTGCAAAAATAACACTTGCAGTGAATAGGATTAATTCATTCGTGATCAAACTTATCTTGAGATTCTACCCCTTCACCGCTATGTCTTCGTCTGAAATCGTTTCAAAGGTAACGTTAAGGCAGTATGACTGACGCTTAAGAAATTTAAGAAGAATGTCGTTATCTGCTTTACATGGCGTCTGATCAGGATCTGAACTGGTTTCAAACACGCCTTTTTGCCGTCGTTGATGGTGAAAAGTTGAGCATGTTTTAACCCTTATCCTGCGGTAATGTCGTCTGCTTAGAAATTGTCGTCTGAAACGTTTGTTAAATGTAGATATATACATTTTTTAATTCTAATTTGTTTTCCATTACTCAGAGCGAATTTGAATTACCTGTGTAATTTTCGGAAGTGTCTCACTTCCTTTGTCGGCACTGACTGTTCGACTAGTGCTGGTCACGTGACCTGGTGTGGTCACCTGACTCGAGGAGAGGCGTGTAGACGGACCAGGTCACGTGACCAGCACTAGTCGAACAGTCAGTGCCGACGAAGGAAGTGAGACACTTCCGAAAATTACACAGGTAATTCAAATTCGCTCTGAGTAATGGAAAACAAATTAGAATGAATCATCCAGAGCATGGAAACAACCTTTTTAGTTGTACATTTTTTAAGTAAAGTATCCTAAAGACGAGTGTCAAACAGTTTGGATCCAGATCAGACGCCGCTTTACGCGGCGTCTGATCTGGATCTAAACTGTTTGAAAAATAAGCAAAGTCGCGACCAGCAGGCAAAGGGTTAATCAAGACATGAATCGTAAATTGTTTACCTTGTTGGTCCTTTAGCTGTTACGTTAAATGAAGAAGCTTGGTTTGTATTGTAGTTAATGATGGCGTCATTTGCTGGTGTCGGATTCACAAACTCCGGTAAGGTCGCCCCTGATCGCTGGTACATGTTTACGACGAATTGCAATGATACACTGCTTAAAGGTGTCGTTGGGGCTGATGCTGAGAAATCCTCTACCTGTACAGCTACACCTCTAACACTTGAGGCGGTTATGCTGTTTACGTTGTATGTTAATGTACATGTATTCTGAAAATAAGGTTCATCGAAATGTTAGCACTGAGCTCAAGATAAGCAAAGGTTTTACATGTACTACTCGTTAGACTTGCCTCGAAGAGATACATGTAGTACGCACTAGGGTTTTGTGCATGAAGATGTTTGGTTTGCAAACACTCCCCTCAGCTGGAACCATATATAAATGTTATAAAGTTTTTGAGTTGAGTGTGCGCCAAAGGTTCTTGATACATGGATCTAGATCTACAACTATTATCAAATAAAATATTATTTTTTGGGGGGTAATAGATCTACATCTATGTGTCAAGTAACTGCTATATGTGCGCTCTAAAGCATTTGATTAGTCATATTTTAGCCTAAGTTCAAATCTGACAAATCAAAAGCTAAAGAATGATCTGCGACTCAACTCAAACTTTTTAATAAAATTAAACCGTGCAAGTATATCACAACTTACTATGGCATTGCTAGATGTGTTTTGAGTTGTGTACCCATTCACCACCATAATGTCATCTGTTTCAATGTTATTTTCGACAATATAGTTACAAAGTTAGAATTAAGGCAGTACAAAAAATGGTCAAAACATTTGAATTCTAATCAAACGCACGTCACGCAGGGTCTGATCAGAATCCAAACCTTTTCAAAGGCCTCTTAGGCGCCACTGACAGTGAAAGGGTTTAAAGATTGATTCAATACTTTTGAATTAATTGCATTACACTGAGCGTATGATTCTCTCTTAGTACTTATTTTACTGATAAATAGTAACAGAAAACTTTAACACACTGACCTTGATACTTCAAACTAACAAGTCCATTAGATCTAGTATATTATGGCTGGTTAGGTTTGCATTTTACTAAATATTTACAAATATACAGACCCTGAATTCAAAGCTCGATGCGCTCTGAACCACGTTTACACTGTTTGTCTAGCGCAAGAGCAATATTCATTGGTACACTATCAAACAATTCCAATTAAATTTAATTTCAATAGTAATGCGCATACATCAGGAAAGTTCCACACACATTAGCGTTACGTCCGAATGGGTGTAAAGGTATTTGTTTCCATTTTTGATACGTTTGCAAGCCGTATTAATGCAGCCGGAATGAGATAAAAGTCTATATAATAATATACATTCAGTTGAGAACTTGTCTATCATCAGTAGTTGAATATAACGAAATGGTATTATGGTATACCTGATCAAGTGTTGCACCCATAAATGTGTTGCAGATAGTTACACATTCGTTTAGATTATCACTCCCAGAACTAGTTGCAAATCTGCATTTAACAGTGTCACCGTCGGCATCCCATACTGTAAAATAATGAGAAGTATTTTAATTCTTTCACTGCAACTATATCGTAATGCGGAGCACATAGCCTGTCTCACACAGTCGCGGTCAAAGTATAGGCTGGAAACAGCTTTGCCTGATTTTACCTATAAAATAGGATATTATATGCATTGTCGACATACGAAATATTACACCTGTGCGCATGAGTTAATAAGTATGTTTTAAGCAATTGATATGAATATACATACATTATATCATAGCAAAAACGATTAACACCTTCACACATATACTACAGGACGTAACATCATTTTAGGCAGTTTAGCTGTTACTGCAACGTGGTCGAGGGCATAAAAAAGTGTAAAAATCTGGCTGCCAGTCCTTTAATTGTTACCTTTCCCATTAACACTTAAACTACCACTGTGACGCCATAACCAATCCAACACATCTATTGTCATAAAGTCGTCTGCTTGCTTAAACGTAGCCGTCTATTATATCCAATCTTTTGACTTCTAAGTATTTTTATTAAAAACCTTCCATGTGAGTTTTAGCCGTTTTTATCCTGATCAAACGTCTCTTTAAGTATAGTCTGATTCAACTGTGTACATGTATATTTGATTGACGAAACGTTGTCCGTTCGTTCTTCTGCCAGTCCGTCCGCCCTACCCTCTCAAAAGGTTAGGAAGGTTGGATTAACCGGTGTGTAAGTCACTTGACCGTAAACTCTTTGTCACAGTGACCAACTTATCCATAGCATGTAATGCTGACCTGATTACAACTCTACATACCGAATGGTTGTTGTAGGGACAAACAATACTGTAAACCAAGATGTTGAAGGACCTACGGGCTGACCGACGGCTTTGGCCTTCTCCTAGCTATATTGTCGATTTGGCAAAATTGTAAAGATTTTCATTCTACATTGACTAGAAAGTATTATGTTGCAAACGATTCGGGAACTAATTTTGAACGGTTATCATTGGAAGCCCTATGTATTGCATTTGTAAACACATAACCTGCTTAATCACATACAGGAAACACTTTAATAAAGATGATTTTGAAATTAAAGTGGATGGCTATGACCCAATGATATACATCTTTACTAATACAATAATTATATTATGTGGTAGTTTTATAATTGTGTTTAAAGAAATGAGCAATGCAGATCCTTGTCAGATGTCTCCTATAAGTATGCGCCTTCTAATCATAGTCTACATTGTTCACAAAAACAGTTTTACTCTTTACAAATTCAGTGTTTATAAATGAGGAATATACTGGTGACTAGGATACAGTATGTTGATACCTTAACTGCATTGACGTCATTAATTTTAAATAATAATTGTCGTCTGGTTTACTTCAAAGATTTAAAATTTAGGTATTTCGACTTAAGCAATACAGATTTGCGTATCTGTACGCAGTTTTTAATAAAAATTCAAACTCTTTGCAAATTACCATCACATACTCTTTGTAAGGCAGTGAAGAAATTAATCAATATAACATTAGACGAATTATATTAACTTAGTGGCTTACCTGGTATCTTAATACTAAAAGTAGTGTCGTAAGGAAGATACAGATAGGAAAGCATATCTGTAATAGGGGCGTTGTTGATTCTCCCCGTGTCGCTTCTCGTAGCTAAATCGGCCCTGGAAACCAAACTCCAGCTTCCAGATGATGGTGATAGCCCAATCCAGCCACCTCCACTAAATCTGTTTGTCAAAAAAAATCAATGTTAATGCCTATTTACCTTATAAACATCATTTACGATTGTGAAATGTACAAATGTATTTCAATTATACATAACAACAGTCGAACTTCGATATCTCGAACTCGTTTAACTCGACCTATCCGACAGTTCGACGTATGAACTGCATTATTTCATACTCGGTTAAGTCGAACATACCCAAATACGGGTATGTCGAGTTAAACGAGTTCGAGATATTGAAGGTTGACTGTACTATATATTTTAATATAGATTCAAGGAGATACATTTGTATCATTGAACCCGTTAACCGTTTTCGTATGGCTTATGTTAAGTACTGAAGACAAATTATTGCTTAAAGTGTATTTGTTTACTCTCTACCTGCCTTAGGCTAGGACCTGCTAGGATATATTTTACTTGTTTATTTGCATTTTATGACTGTATGAAATGGATATATTTTCTGTAATAGATTAATCAAACTCATCCGTAAAAAGGCATTTCTATTAAGGAATAGATTATTAAGTATTTTTATTAGAAAAAATATATGGTTATCATGCCGGTATTCAATTGATATTGGAACCGTTTAGATGTGCATCTCGTCGATGTATATTATATTTCGTCGAGCTAACAGTTCTGCAATCTTACAACTCGTTACCAGTATAACAAGGCTGTCATTTCTCCGGATTTTATCGAAATTATAGACTTTTTTATCCTAACAGATGGTAGCTTAAAGCAGGATGAAAGCAAAGTAGAATGCACCTTACCGCGCATGCTGCTTTACTTTTAATCTGCTTTAAGTAATCGCGTTTGCAAAAGCTGGGGAACAGGTAAAAATTACAAGGAACTTTAAAACAGCATATGACACTCTGCCATCCTGAAATGTACTCTCACACCAAATTCGGTATCAGTTTCGGATGTTGAACGGAAATTGTTTCCTGCAAAATGATTTTCCCTAAATGGCCTTAATGTCAAGGTCACGATGACCTGAAAAGTGTACGTGACACTCTACTATCCAACATTTTCACAAAAATCTAATATTCCTAGCTAACAGCCTATTGCGGTTTAGAAAATGTGCTTCAAACAAGTTCTTCAAATGAAGTCAAAGGTCAATAACGAGCGCGTACGCTCGTACTCCCCCTGCACGTAATGCACTACACCCTAGTATCAAACGATGTATTTCCGCATTAAATGTCGTATCCCTTGCTGATTGATGAGATGTAAAAAATAAGCTATAATCAAGATGTTTATATAAGTGAAGACTGTGGTCAGGTCAATGTCACCGAGACCTATAAATGGCATGTCACACTCTGCTATCACAGCATTTACTTACACATCGAATTTGGAAACTCTAAGACATGTCCATGAATGAGGTCATAGGTCAATGTCAAGGTCACGGTGACCTAACAATTAAATGTGCCATTTTGATATTCCAATATATACTTTCACAACGAACTTGTGCCCCTAGATGGTGTTGTAAAGGAACTATCATCCCTAAATGATTGTTCTTTTTTTACATTGAGATCAAATGTTAAGGTCCATGTCAAACTGATCTGAAAATGATACGGAACACACAGCAGTCCAAATATGTTTTCACAAAAAGGCCATACGGATAAACTAACTGTTAAATCTCTGCATGCCTCCAGCAATCAAATTATAACTTATACATCTATTGAGTTGAATACATTCTAAACTATAGCATCTAGATTTAAACTTCAAATCGATATTCACCCTAAGAGTGTTTATTACTTCGTGTCTGACACTTGCAAAAAGTTAAGATCCAGAACAGATGTAGCGTAACAAATATCCGGATCCAAATTATTGAAATAGATCTACTGTTGTTGATGAAAATGATTCAAATGCCTAATTTCTTCCCTTGAGCTGTTAAAGCAGGTGATACTTTTGAAGCAGACCATATTACAATATTGAAATGGCTAACAAACACACGGGTTAAAGTGTGATAATAACATAGTATCATACAAGAAAGTAAACTGTGTTCCTGTCGCTGTTACAGTTCCACTTGCTCGCCCTGAAGACCATATTGCATGTCCATTGTAATCCGTGCAGTAGTATGTCAATGATATTGATCCGCTGCAACCTTTATTACAAGATAAACTGTAATTCTTGGATGATGTTCCATCAGAAACACCTGTAGCAGTGCAGTTAAACTCTGAGGTTGTCCATGTAAGTCGTGCATCTATGATAATCTGTAAGAGAAAGGTACTACATGTACTATTAAGTTTCGGTAACTCGCGTTGGCTAACATTGAACTTATCCGTAGTTCTCAAACTATATTGAACATATTCGAACCCAATCGTATTTCTTAAACTGTATTCACCGTACTTAAAAGCACTTAAATTGAACTATACCGTATTGCTAAAACAATATTCACCATACTCGAAATCACTTACATTAAACGTTACCGTATCTTTAAACTATATCCACAATACTCGAAAACACTAACATTGAATTTTACCGTATTTCTAATACTATATCCACCATACTCGAAATTACTAACATTGAATTTTACCGTATTTCATAAACTATATCCATCATACTCGAACTCGCTAAGATTGAAATTTACCGTATTTCTTAAACTATATCCACCATACTCGAAATTACTAACATTGAAATTTACCGTATTTCATAAACTATATCCATCATACTCGAACTCGCTAAGATTGAAATTTACCGTATTTCTTAAACTATATCCACCATACTAGAAATCACTTACATTGATCTTATCCGTATTATTTAAAATATATTCATTATACTCAACATCACTTACGAGGGGTGTTTCTTAATTGATGCAACTCCATTAATAACTTCGATATAGTAATTGTTATATGCATGTGTGATATATCGTTGGAAATGGCAATTCCTTACCTACACGGTCGTATAATGCACGATTAGATCATATAGCGGGGTAAATCACAATACTTATCTAAATGACCCCTTCTCAAGGGCACAAGAGCATAGCACTTTTCAGACATAACTTATTGACCTAATAACATTTTTAAAAGTAAAACTTCTATACCTTGTTTTGAAATATATCAGTGTATGTCTGAAATTTAATATAAATAAGATTTTATTACAATTAAAAGACTCAGCTGTTTTAAATCTCAATTTGAACAAGAGCCGCATGTGGTCCTAAATCGCTCACCTGGTACCCATGATTATGGTGATGGTAATGGACCAATAATGATTAAGTTTTCTCTTATTCACCCCACCCACTGGTGGCCATGTTGTTTGAGCTAGGAAAATTATTTGAAGAAAACTGGCAAAGGGTCATCCATTAATCATTATTTGTAAAATCATTCTTAAATCAGACCAACAATTTCAGAGAAAAAGATTTTTAAAATTACAGAAATAAAAGGAAAACTTACACCACCCACTGGCGGCCATGTTTTTTAAGATAACACAATGATTTTAAGAAATTTGGTAGAGGGTCATCAATTGACTATTTGTGTAAAATAATTTTGAATATGGACCAGTAGTTTCAGAGAAGAAGATTTTTAAAATCTTTAATATACAGTAACATAAGGAAAACGTGCCCCACCCACTGGCGGCCATGTTTTTTTTAAGATAACAAAATGATTTTAAGAAATCTGGTAGAGGGTCATCAATTGACCATTTGTGCATAATTATTTTCAATTTGGACCAGCAGTTTCAGAGAGGAAGATTTTTAAAGTTTTGATCATACAGTAACATCAGGAAAACGTGCTCCACCCACTGGCGGCCATGTTTTTTTAGATATCAAAATAATTTTAGGAAATCTGGTAGAGGGTCACCCATGGATCATTTGCATAAAATTACTTTCAAATCGGACCAGTAGTTTTTCACTATATAGCCATATAAGGAAATTCTGCCCCACCCATTAGCGGCCATGTTTTTTAAGATAGGAAAATTATTTTAGGAAATCTGATAGAGGGTTACCAATGGCACATTTGGGTAAAATTATTTTCAATTCGGACCAGTAGTTTTTGACAAGAAGATTTTTAAAGATTTTTCAATTGGTTGCCATGGCAACCACAATTTGCAATTGGATGACCTAAATTTGAAAAAAATCTGAGAGAGTATTCTACAAGGAACAATCCTATAAGGTTTTGATGAAATTGGCCCAGTGGTTTCCAAGAAGAAGATCTTTGAATAAAAAGTTTGACGACGGACTGACGGACTGGCGGACGGACGGACGACGACGACGGACGACGACGGACACAGGGCGATCACAATAGCTCACCTTGGCACTTCGTGCCAGGTGAGCTAAAAAGTAGAATTTCTCATTTTGCTAATGGAAAAAGTTGACATGAATTTTCGAACGCTATGACATTTTTCTAGATTCGTACATCTACAATTTGATTTTCAAACATGAACATCTACTTCAATTGCTTCAATTATAGCCATGGTTTAATATATCAAAATGTGTTCTAGGTTTCAACAAAACCTCTTGAACATACCGGAAGTGTCATATTTTATGATATTTTCAGTAAGAGTTAAATATTACCTATATTTTTGTCATTTTGTAAAATAATATAATTTTGAATTGCGTAATGTGTGTATAATTATGTGAATTAATATGACCGAAAGTGTCATAAAATGTTTCAAATAATAAAACCGTAATGGTAATTATAGTATCCAAATGTGTTCGAAACTCTACCTCAAAAATACACAAAAACGGTCCAGTGCCCTAGACATGGGGTCATTTAGGATCGTGATGTGACTTTTCTAGTCATGTGATCCTACTGTTCATTATACCATTGTGTAGGTGAAGAATGGCTCTTTCGAATGATATATAACACATGCATTTTGCATTTATATTATTAAAGTTATTGCTCTAGTTGCATTAATTATGGAACACCCCTCGTACAAGGAACTCAATCGTGTTTCTTAAACTATATACAACACACAAGAAATCGTTTCCCTCGAACTCAACCATTTTTCTGAAGCTGTATTTAACATAATCATCTAGTTTGAATTCAGCAGTATTTCCGACACACACGAGCTCAACGACGTCGAATTCAATTGTTTTCTAACATTCAAATGACGTGTTCCTTACAGTAAAACATCTGAATGACGTGTTCCCTACAGTAAAACTCCCGAATGACGTTTTCCCCACAGTAAAACTCCCGAATGACGTGTCCCCTACAGTAAAACTCCCGCATGACGTGTTGGCCACAGTAAAACTCAGCAATGACGTGTTCCCCACAATAAAACTCCCGAATGACGTGTTCCCAAAAGTAAAACTCCTCTATTAGGACTACTAAAAAGTGATAATTATTGGGTTCATACATGTACGACAGGTAACAGCTTAAAGGGACTCGCAACCGGATGGTGTTCTTGTCAAAATAAAATAAAATACTCAAATAAAAGCAAATTTGTGGCATTATTTGGCTTTTGACATTAACAAAATATGAACAGTCCAAAAAACGTCTCAAGAATCGTCACCGAATCTTAGTTTTTTAGATATTTTGCATCGTTTTTCCATAGCGTTAGCTAACGGTATATTTGTTGTTGTTGCTTCTCTACACGGGGTCAGACATAAACCCGAGCCGAATAATGTTCTATTAATAGCTATCATTGAAGTACGTTAATTCGCTACCATATATATAGAGAGCGTCCGTAGCCGAGGGCGTAAAGGCGATGCCTCATTTTTCATTTTTGTCTCCGCATGGATGGTCACGTGTTCGAATCCCACCAGAGCCTCTTCTTTTTTTTTTGGAAATGCATTTTTAACAGAATTTATTATCCTAAACTAAATTTTACCCATTTATATAAGCATTTGACATATATTTACAAATTACTATTTTTAATGCTTGATCCGGTTGCGAGCCTCTTTAAAGCAATGTGACAGTAAAACAGAAAGCTCCTTTACGAGCTCTCTGTGTTACTGCAACATTGCCTTAAGCTGCCACCTGTATTTTAAACAATCGATTAGGTTTCGTTTTAGTGGTCGTTATAGAGGGGCTATATTGTATTAAGCAATCAGAGAGGAAAGAACAAAAAGAGATAGATTAAACCCTTGGTATGAACACTACTTGTACAGTGTGTACAGTTTGGCTTACAATCTCAAACAGTTTTGATCCAGTTCAAACATTTTGTGTAACTACGAATCGGATCAGAATCCAAACTGTGTGATACAGTGTGAGAGTTTGGTTGTATCTATTTAAAGAAGGCATGCTACTGAGTTGTAGTTATTCCACCGAGAGCATTTGCTGAAACAGGCTATCAATTATAGTGAATCAGACGTTTTTCTTTCCCAAATTGCGCACTGATATGAAAATATCAAACATTCTTAGACACACCAGATGCCGTGTTACCCTGTGTATAACCAGGCTGCAACTTTTTGTTTGATATTATTTGATAAGTAAAAATCATCAGACATTTTTTTAAACGTCAATGATATTTTATTAATTTGCGATTGCGTTTCGGTTCGTTCAAACGTGAAAGAATAACACCGTCTTCTCTGTATATTTATAAAGGCATAATGTTTATACAATACGATTGAAAAGACTGTTGCCACTTTCGAAGACTACAGTAAAGAGGGACGTTATTCCTTTCCAGTTAACGCGTTTTCGCTAAAACCATTATTCTCATTGCAAATAGTTTGGAGTCAGATCAGACGGCTGGTAGCCAGACATCTTATCAGGTTCTAAACCATTTGCCACCCAGATTAAAATAAACCGTGAGAAATGTTAAAATATTGTCATTTCTCCATTGTTTTTGCAAAGCGTTTGCGTTTTGGACAAAGAATAACGTCATGTCCACTGTGTCCTCAATAATAGAACAAGGAAGTTTAAAACGTTATGCTTGGCCAATTTTTAACCCTTTGCCTGCTAAATATGAATTTATGTCGCAAATTTGTATTTTTTGTTAACAGTTGGATCCAGATCAGACGCCGCGTAACGCGGCGTCTGATCTGGATCAAACTTGTTTGACACTTGTCTTCGTGTTTCTTTACTTAAAAAAAAATATATATCTGAATTTTACACATTTTGCAGGCGACAATTTTAAAGCAAAATATACCACAGCAGAATAGGGGTTACCCTTTTTTGAAGACACAGTTCAAAGTACTAATTCGACCAGATACCATTCTCCTGCTATTTGTGCATACGTTAATTGTCTTTTAAAACGATACAGACCAAGATCAGAAACTTTATGAAAGTGCTGTTTGTTCTGAATCACTAATGTTGTCTTAATATGTGATCAGCTTGAAATGTGTATGCACTTTTTACTTGCGAATGCTCTCCTTATTGTGTTCATAGTGAACGGCTATCTATTACAAATATTCAGCGGTGAATGGATTACAGTTACATTGTATCATAATTTACATTTTTTTCTTTCACTAGAAGTCGCGCAGAGTTTTAATACTGGTCCTGGTTTCGGCAACTGCTCAAATATAAACTATATTTGCTACTCATGCTACCATGATAAATCGTCATGGTTTGCAAAACCCCTCATTGTAATCCCATGGTATTACGTTTGAGGTGAGTTTCTCTGTAATATATATTTGACAAGCCAATAAGTATTTGGCGCTCGACGGGTAATTGGATCTTATCCTTTCATTAACGAGTGGCATTTATACCTTAACCGCTATTTGATTGTCTGCTTTAATCTTCCTATCGTCAAATTCGTTTTTAAATGTCAAGATATATGGATTATGACACATATTTCCAAGTGTACAGTAGTATGAATCCAGATCAGACGCCGCATCACAACACTTCTGAACTAGATCCAACTTGTTGTCAAAGTTGACTCAAAGCTCCTGTGATGACAAAAGGGTTAACACAAAACGTTAATCAGACCGTGTAAAACTGTACATAGAAGAGGAAGTGGGAATAGTTTATAACGCAATCCCTTTATCCCTTTATTTCAGTGCCACTAACAACCTCACTCACTTGCCAATATAACGATCCAGGCCCAGCGCTTATAAAGCGTATGAGTCGAGTCAGCGTTCTGAAGCATTTGAATGGTCAGACTTGAGCCTAGGCAGATAGCAGATATATTGTAAAGAAACCCACTAAAATGTAACCAAATGACTTCATTGAAATTTGGATAGTTAATTGACGATCCAGGGGTGAATAAGAAAAAAATATAAAACCTATACTTCAAAAGTTTCGATTTAAATGGCCTTTCAATTATATCCAAACTACAGTTAAACCCCTCTATTACGACCATTACAACAAAGGCTCATTGTTGTATAAAAGACAGGTGACAGTTTAAAGCAAATTGACAGTTAATCTTTCGGTATATAGAGTACAAAGACTCTTGAGCAGCTACATGTAACTAACATTTTTCGCACTGGTCAATTATTTCAGTTTCAAATTTAGTCTAGTCCAAATTTCACGCAACACAAACAATACACCCACCTCTCAAGAAGAACACACACACAGTCATACCATAACAAACACACACACACATACACACACACACGCGCGCAAGACCATTCCTTCATCTACACACTAAATAGAAAACAAGACGCAAGACAAACATAAAGCAAAGTGAATATAGGAGCCCGCCTTGGTACGGTCAGTAGCAATCAATAATTAATATAAATTAATTATCAACAATCCCTTTTGTGTGTCAATGCTATACAATATTAAAAACAGTGCGTGCCACTACTAGAGGGCTCCTTAAGAAACCTTTACGGTAGTTCTGATCAGGGTCTACACAGTTTACAAATGACAAATGTACACAGAATAGGTACACTGATTGGAAATAGTAGATATATGCGTGATAAGGGTTGAAAGGGTTATCTGTATTCATAATATAATTATTAAATTGTCCTAACTCAAATTATCATAAATTCCTCGTCTGAAAAGGCTGGAAAATTACTAGGTCAGAATGACAAGGAAGAGATTACATTATTTAACCCTTACACTGCAAATACCAGGGGCCCGTGTCCTTAAACTTCGTACGACAGATAGGTTGTAAGTTAAAACTTTAAAATACATTTCATTTATTTCTGATTTCTCTATCTAATCCTGTCTTGTGACATCTCTTTGGAAGCGTCTTTTCAAGACGATTCCAAAGAGATGTCACACGACAAGATTTTTTATTGAGAAACAAATAATAATTGAGACTTGTATAATCTGATTTACAAAAATATTTGTCGTTCGCCAACCGACGCACAAATTCCTAGTCATATTACGTCTGACAAGGTTGTGATCAAAACTAATAGACATACATGTAAAGATATAAAAATTGTTTGACAGTTTTATATGAATATATTTTATATTAATTAAAACTAATTACTGATTGTTATACAGACTTTTCTATGCGGGATAAATGTAATCTGAATCTAAAAATAAACAATTAACAATTGAGACCCTTCACTGCTTTTATTGAGAACAATGATTATTTGCAAATATGCTGGCTACTGATCTCTCTCCAATCTGTTTTCAAAGTCAGATAGAAATAACTTTTCAGAACATATTATTAACAAAAACCCAGGTGTCATGTGCAGGATTTCATTGTAAACGCTGACAACTCATTGTATCGAATGACTACCTGGCAGCTGATCTGGCTGTAAACAAATACAATTGACACACGGGTTTTAGCATCAAAGTCATGCTGCTAAGTAGGCTTTGGGGTTTTCTTAAATGCCGCGCGATCCTTTGTTTTCGCTCCAGTTTCCAATTGTGCTTGAAAAAAAATATGCAATAAAAAAAAGAATATTGACACATTTTTAGACTGATATAATCGCCATTTTAAATCTGAGTGAAAAACGGTTTTGACGCTTGATCAAAGGTTGTGTATATTTTGCAGACGGCATTTATCCCGGCGCCTGTACTAGGCCCACATCTGTTTTCAACACAGATTACCATTGCAAACATTTTCAAAAATGTACATTTAGTACGTCATTGTATTTCCAATTAATTTCTTTTGGACGGAAAACTATAATTTAATATTTTTCATTGTAAATCAAACACGCGTAGAACATTCCTCCAAGCAATGTGATTTATCGGAATTTAAGAAAAAAACGGCAGTAAACCAGAGGTCTCGTCTTTCAAAATGTCGTACGGCAAATGGTGTCGTAAGTCCGATTCTAAAAGTCTCAACTTTTGTTTATTTCTCCATTTAATCCTGTATTGTGACATCTTTTTGGAATCGCCTTGAAAAGACACAAGATAGATAAGATGGAGAAATCAGAAATTATATGTATTTTAAAGATTTTACTTTCGACTTATTTTGTCGTACAATATTTCGTAAGACGGGCCACAGTAGAGTAAA
This sequence comes from Gari tellinella, assembly GCA_922989275.2. Taxonomy (NCBI): domain Eukaryota; kingdom Metazoa; phylum Mollusca; class Bivalvia; order Cardiida; family Psammobiidae; genus Gari; species Gari tellinella. The sequence goes on along the minus strand of OV277860.1, from coordinate 81,142,899 downwards.
AGGCTAAAAGGAATGTTCTGATTCACCTCTATTCCACATTAAGCAGTACCCTATCTTTAGAGAGCCATGTGATTCAGTAAATAGTAACCGATCTAAACGAATTGATTATATAGGAAAACATATGTTGTTTTCCCCCACTAAATTACGCCAAATCTATTATTTCCATCGCAAACATTTTAAAGACAGACCGGACGCTGGGTAACCCGTCGTCAATTCAGCCTTCAAACTATTTGCCATTCAAATTGAAACAAATAGTTAAACATTTAAAAATACTATAATTTCTACATTTATTTAGAACATTCCGTTTGTTTTTCGTTCGCCTTTAACCCTTTACCTGATAGCCTATTTCTAGTATTGATGATAGGTGACCACTTAAAGCAGGTTGAAAGTAAAGCAGAATGAGCCTAAATCTACACTCTGTTTTACTTTAAACCCGCTTCAAGTCACCATCTACTAGAGAACATAACACATTTTCATGAAACATATCTATGTAGTAAAGGGTTAGGCGCATTCTGCTTTACTTTCAGCCTGCTTTAAGCTATTATATGCTAGGATTTTGAATTATATTCTTATGGTTCATTTTCAAGATTGTATAGATGAGAACTATTTTCTACAGTGGAGGAATAACTCAAATGTGCTAAAAGGCGCTTATATAAGGGAAAGGGTTAAACGCGAAATAATGTCTTCTCCACTATACATTCGAGCTGCTGGTACATTGTAGACGGGCGCCAACCAAGCACCCCGCCTACAAAATGAGAACAATCACATCTTGTCGCACAGAACACTGTCACAACGAATACCCAAACAATAAAGCTGAACATAGTTCCAGCCATTCACTTTCTAACCAAAATGTTTCCTGCTGTTATTTCAAATGACTATTCGGCTTAACCCTATCGTCTGCTTTTAAACTGTCTTTGGCAAATGAAATACAATTATGATCTTTACATGCTGTTTGATAAAATCCACACAATGACGAGTGCCAAAGAATTTGGATCCAGCTCAGAAGCCACATTACGAGGCATCTGATCTGGATCCAAAATATTTGCAAATACCACTCAAGTCGCGATCGGCAGGATCGGGGTTAAAACAAAGAGTGTATCGGCCATGCGATTTGGTTCAGACGATTTCTGTACGATGTCGTTATGCAGTGTGCAAACAACAATTTGATTTGCTGATCAAAACTTGTACGAAATCCAACACTGCTATGTCTAGTTTCAAACGTATTGAAATTTGCAAACAGTTTGAACCAGACAATAAGGCGAACATTTGGCATTTGGTCAAGCTCTGCACTGTTTGATACTAATTTAGATTTTCTAAGACAAACTGTGACGTCACGTTAGGATTAACTCTTTCCCTGCCCTGCCCCGTTTACAATGATTATTTACAAATACAATGAGGATTACAATTATAAAGTGATGCTATTCTTTTCCGTTTAAACACATCACTGCCTTGACGTCATGAACTTTAAAAAAAAACTATCGTCTGTGTTTATTTCTCAAATTTAACTTTTCGATAAATGACTTACATATTATTGAAATAGGTAATAAACAGTTTGGAGCCTGTTCAGACGCTGCCTTACGTTCAAACTGTTTGCAACAGACGATTCCAAAGAGATGTCACAAAACAGGATTAGATAGAGACATAAATAATAATTGATGCTTTTTTAATCTGACTTACGACAACATTTGTCGTACGAAGTTTTATGAAACGGGCCCCAGCTGTTTAAAAATGTATAATCATTGATATCTACCCATGACCAAGTTTTCTATAGAAAAGATTATGTTTACGGGGTGAAGCAGAACTAACAACCGTTCACTATAACATGATGTTTTGTAATCGGGATGGTAAATCAATGAAATGGCTCGACTTTTCCTTCATGTTTTCATTATGTTGTTATATTTGATCGATACGAATATTAAAACACAAATTAAATAGTCAGAATTTCTCATTTTATTACCCAAAGGCCAGTAGGACCCTCTATATTTATTACGAAAGCAAGAAAGTTCCGACGTATCATAATGTTATGTCACTGAGATTGGGATTTTAAGTCGGTCCATTTTTAGAAAGTGGTGTTACAGTTTGATAATTTCTTAGTTATTTGAAATATAAATTTACATCAAACTTTATAATAAACCTGGCGAAGGTGATTTGAAATCAAGTTAGATCTGTACACGATAAAGCTGAGTATCTCACTTCCGAATATTATATACGAATGCCCGATAGGGAATTTGCACCAATAAAAATGCCGATATGGGTGGAAATAAATTGTTTATCCCGTAAAAACTTTGCAGCACAATACATTCGTTAAAATGTTTCTTCCTAGGGTGCATGAGTATTTTTCCCCTATTTTGATATCACTTTATATTCGCCTAACGACACGGGCAACATAATTTCCTGAGGCGGGAATAAAATTAACCTCCATGTACACTGGGAAGACACTGTATAACTAATAATGTACTACTAGGGGTAATGCAGCGAAGTGTTTCAGCGAAACTGGCGGCAAACGAAAAAGGTTTTTCCCTCTGAAGGTTCTTAATCCATTTTCTCCCAATGCATTTTCATGCTTATAAATTGAAATATTCAGTTTCTGATTTAAGCTGTGTTTGATCAACTGTTTCATTATTATTTTGTTTTATATAGCCATTCCTATCAGCAAACAGTGTAGACTCTGACCAGAGTCTACACTGTTTGCCTTTGTACCTTTTATAGACGTTTTTTCACGTATACATAATTATGGTAATCATAAAATGAATCGGCATGATTGTATTTTGACAGTACATGTAGTATATCCTTGGCAGAAAGAAAATTGTCTGCTGACATCTTCGTTTGAAGTTTTATACAAAATTGAAAATATTGAAGGTCTCTTCGGAGAAAGGTAAATGCGAGAATGTTTAGATCTCCCAATTCCTTGGATTTTCGATTGCACGATTGAACTTCAAATTTGCCAATGTCCCGTTTTCTCGATTTCTCAAATGATTGCACTTAACCGTTTACCCCATAGAAGCTACTTTTAGCGCATCTAATTTATTCCTCCGCTGAAGAAAATAGTTCCAGTGTATACCCGCATGAATAATTACCATAACAAATATTTGTATGAAGCCTAGCAGATGGTTGTTTAAAGCAGGCTGAAAGTAAAGCAGAATGTGCCTTAAGGCACACTCTGCTTTACTTTCGACCTGATTTAAGTGTTCACCTTTATTTAATATTAAATACGGGTTATTGGGTAAAGGGTTAAAGACTTTTCCTCAGCCCATTGAGGGACCACCAGCCCATTGTTCTGGAGGTGTCAATGTAACTGTCAATCACGTGCAGCACAATCTCAGTTTACCTGGTGAGGTCCAGATTATACTCATGCTCTAGTGATTTTCAATGGTTATATCTTACCAAACTATCAAATATAAAGGTCGGGTTTCACATGAGAAGCTTTAGTGGTTCTTTGCTAATTACATGTTCATAAGAACCATGCTTTTTGCAAGGAAACTGTCTGGCAATGTGTTATGATCAAAAGGTCGTCAGGAGATGTCTTTAAACATTCCGATGCCCTAATTTATCTGTTTCACGATTTCACATCAAACTTTCTAGCTGTGATAATGTCTCGATTTCTTTAAACTGGGTAGCTATGAAATGCTGAAATGAGTAAACGCAATCGAGAAATATTCATATCTACAATGGTACATTTACGTACATATACAGATACATAGATAAACGAAGTTGTGCTTCAATACATATATATACATTGCACAATGTATTGGTTTGTATAATTAGATAGTGAAAACAAAACGTTCAGTTACTTCCATTGTTTATTAAAAATATTATCACTGAACAAACGAAACAAATGAAAATTAGTACCCTCTGATATGAGCCTACACAGCTTGCATCGTACTCTTCTAGGGTACTGTAAAACAGGTATTTTTCGCGTCATGAATATTTCGCGTAATGCGATTTTGTATTAATTCGCGACATCATACAAAATTTCTAGCAGATGGTAGCTTAAAGCAGGCTGAAAGTAAAGCAGAATGTGCCTTAAGGCACATTCTGCTTTACTTTCAACCTGCTTTAAGAAGTCACCTATTTTCAAAACTAGAGACATTCGCGAATTAACGCGTAAATTATATTCTCGCGAATAAAATCGGTTTTACAGTATACAGTTGGAAAAGGAAACACTAACTCTTCACTAGGATTAAAATCATTACCTCCGTGTTTGTCGATGGTCTCCAGCCTATTTGTCCGCCAGCAAAATGTGAACCATGGCATAGTGTTGAACTGAAGACAATCACCAGTAAATTCCAAAGAAACCAACGTGTATCCTTCGTCATGTTTTTAAAGATTCAGCTAGTTTGGAAGGAAATTCAAATTGTCATTACAACGCCTTCGAAAACGAATATAGTTTGTTTTTCCAAATCATTTAATTAATGTAACGCTGTCGTTCAATCTAGATGAACTGGTTTTTTTAATGTAGTCGTTAGTCCGTAACCCTTTATTCCATAAATACAGTAGAGAAAACGTTATTCTTTCCCGTTTAAACGCAAACGTACGCAAACGCAAAGCACTAAAACGTAGAAAAGTTCAACATTTGGACAATTCTGATAATTCATGTTTATCTTGGTGACAAACAGTTTGGAGTCTGATCAGACGTCGGGTTACCCGGCGTCTGATCTGGATCCAAACTGTTTGCACTGCAAATAATAGTTTTAGCGTAAACGCGTATATAGGGAAAGAATAACGTTTTCTCCACTGTACGTCTTTTGCGCCTATGAACTCACACCTCCGCTGAAGAAAATAATTCCACTTTTTTGCAGTCATGAATTTGCAACATAAGAAATAGTTTCAATATCCTAGCAGATGGTAGTTTCAAGCAGTTTGTAAACATTCTGCTATTCTTTCAACCTGCTTTAAATGGTCACCTGTCATCCAAACAGGCTATTGGGTAATGTGATAATCGGAATATAACCCCGTTGTGGTGTATTTGCCAAGAGAAGTGCGTGGTTTCTAATGAAGTTTACTTCCTGTTCCGTTTCTAATAACAGTTTGGGTGAAAAAACTGAAACATGATTCCACTACAGTTGTTTTATCCTCTCGTGTTTGTACGAAAGGTAATTGTTAATTGCATAAAGAAATACCCCTCTCTAACGACAGTCAAATGAAGGATACAGTTTGGTATTTAAAGCAAATAGTTGGTTTAACTCATTCACTTCTAGTGGATAATTCCAGATTCTAATTAAGTCTATACCAGTTGTTCTTTGCTAGTATATGCTATTTTTAATATATATTTCTAAGTGGGACACAATGCTGACCCTAATCAGAGGGCTAATGTAAGAACTATTATCTTACATTTTAAATTAAATGAAAAAGCAGTTATATGAAATGTAAAAAAAATGTTTCGAATAATTTGACCATACATTTTTAATTGGTCGCCATACAGCATAACATATATAGCGTCAACACAGTTATCTGAAATGTTGATGCAGTGTATAAGACGGTATTCTTTAACCCGTGTTACCCTTTACCCCATAGCGTGTTTCTAGTTTTGAAAATAGGTGACTACTTAAAGTAGGTTGAAAGTAAAGCAGAATGCGTCTTAAGGCCTATGATTCCTATTCGTGACTGTATAAATTGGAACTATTTTCTTCAGCTGAGAAATAAACTGAATTGCGCTATAATGTGCTTCTATGGGGGGAAGGATAAAAAAAGAGTAATATACCAAGTTATAATCTGCTTTCAGTCCGAAGGACCGCTCAGCCGACTTTACATATACTCCCCTGATCATTGAGCCATCTTGCCTACATTATTGAGCACTGATAACATATGGCGCAGTCAAATGTAGCCGCAGTACCGACTCAGACCCTTCACAGGTATCCATTTTAACCCCTGGGTGGAGAGGAGCAATTCGCGGTACATGTCTTGCTCAAGGACATTCCTGTACATCATCGGGGATTCAGAAAAAATCCCCTATGCAGACCGCTGGTCCGGCGGGGGATCGAACTCACGACCCCTGGTACCGTAGTCCAAAACACACAGGAAAAGCAAATGCATTGACATACAAAGTAGATAGAACCAATTAATTGACAAGTCTAACTAGTTACTTAAATCTGAGTGGCAAGCAGTATGGAGCCTGATCAAACGCCGGTTAACCCGGCGTCTGATCTGGCCCCAAACTGTTTGCACTGACAATAATAGTTTGAGCGTAAACGCGTTTATTGGGAAAACTTATATCTTCTCCACTGCAAATTGACAATCGAGCACTACAAACACCCATCAGCTGCGACGTGAAATTCACATTCGCTCAGGGCTCAGGATCTGTAGTCTGTCTCACTCTCCAGATATACATGTTTTGGTTTACTCTACCTGAAGTTTTCATATTCAATCGAAATTAAGAAAATGCCAACATTTTTTAAGATATTGACGAGTTATATTCATTTGAGCAGAAAATAGTTTGGAGTCTAAAAAGTCATTAGGTTATTCGGCGTCTGATCTGTGTCCAAGTCATTTGCATTCGACATTAGAAAACGCGTAAAAGAATAAATTATCGTCTCTATTCGAAGAAGTTATTATTTCCGAATTAACACTTAGAACAAAATATACTCAACAAAATAATTCAAGAGGCAAAGGTATAAATACATATATCATTTTCTTCAAAATGCAAACATTTTTCAAGTTAATAGAGTGAATGCGTGTCTAGATGCTTTAGAATAAAAAAATAAAGAAACAAACGTCACTATGTGCAAAAATGGTCAGAGTAAAATAAATTGAAGCGGACAAGTATCAAAAGCACGGTTTTTAACGTCCACTGGATTTTTGCCCAATGATTCTTGCTATTCGTCAACGACTCGTTTTATAGCTGTTTTGATTATATGAGTGCATATTTGTATATTAAGCAAAAATAGATCGCTTATCGATGCAAAACATGAAAGACGCCATTTGTCGTTTGGCTATCTCCTAGATAAGCAGTCCAACGTCATGTTGTGACGGAGTTTAACATTAGTAAGGGTGTCGTCGACAGGTTGTGGTAGTTGTACCTGGACACTGGGATGGTTAATTGGAGACCAGGTCAAGGTCGTTTGCAGGTCATATTTGAAAATGACCGACTTTCTTCTTTCTTCCATCTATAAGGAAAGATTGAGGATAAAACTAGGATAACTTCACTGCATTACCCAATTAGATCTGCAATAGGTTCAAATAGTTGTAGCAAACAGTTTGGATCCTTATCAGAAACTGCGGAAGGCGTTATTCAAACTGTTTGACACTCATTTCTATATTACTGAAGTCAAGAAATATACCTAAAACTTACAACTGAGAAGTAAAAGCAGACAGTTATATTTATCAAACCCTTTCACTCTCAATGACGTCAAAAGACGCATTTGCAAACGGTTTTGTTTTGTTTTGATTTTACGTCGCTTTCAACAGTATTTCAGTCATATCGCGACGTCCAGCTACATGTATTTACAGGTGGAGGAAGACCCCAGAAGCCCTTAATGCACTGTTTCAGTCATAAATCGGCAACTGGGTAGAACCACCGACCTTCCGCAAGCCAGCTGGAAGGCTTCCCCACATGAAAATTCCGAACGACCCTACTGGGATTCGAACTCACAGCGGTGAGGAGATTAGTGATGTAAGTCACAGTGACTATACCACTAGGCCACGGAGGCCCCCAAACGGTTTTCGATAAGGATCCAAACGGTTTTGGGTCCTTATCAGACGTCGCGTAACGCGGCGTCCGGTTAGGATCCAAACGGTTTGACACTCGTATCGAAATTTTGTCCGTCATGCTGCCTTAAAAATTGCAGACAACAAATATGAAGCAGACGACATTGGGGCGGCGAAGGAGTAAAAATCTCTCGAACAACTTGGCATTGAAAGGGCTACGTGTAAGTAGTCAATTTGGTGATGATACTCCGACTTTTAGTTTTACATATCATCCCAGTTACCCGGTGTTTGACCAGGCTCCAAACTGTTTGCAATTCAGATAATTATTTTAACGTAAACCCGTTTAATGTCTTCCCCACTGTGAAATTACGATGACAGCTTTGATCAAGATTAGAGTAATGCAAAAAGCTTCTTCGGATAACAGAATATTTAAACCAACCTAATTCTATAACGATTCAGAAGTATACAAATATTGGATCTTAACGAAACGTGTCAGCCGAATGTGGAACACAATTGTAACAGAAATACAATTTGAAGCTCAATGTTCTAGTTCTGTCCTATCTTGATCCTTAACCCAATAGATGCATTGAATTAGTTTCACCACTAAAGAAATAAGTTCCGTTTAAAAAAAATGTAATGAATGTTTATTATTATGAATATTATAATGTTATACATTGTATTAACAAATGGTAGAGTCTAACGCAGACTGGAAATAAAACAGAATTCGCCTTAACGGACATTCTGCTTACTTTCACCCTGCTATAACTATACGTGATCACTTGTCTTTAAAACTAGAAACAGACTATGGAGTAATTCCTTCTTAACACACATTATTGTCTGTATACTTTTATTCTGATACATTCATTATGCATACATTAATTCAGTTTTTGAATGTTGTCAAATGCATTATTGTTCAGTTGAAAACTATACTTGTATTCGACTGTACTTTATACTTATGTAAATATCACTTGAACTGTTTTGCTAACCGAACAATACACAATTCATGATTGACTTAAATCTTTTAAAACAGGTCAAGCTTGCAAAAGAAAGCGTCTAGAAACAACGTTGTTAAGACTTCCTTGTCAAGTTTGCGATCACCGAGACACATAAAATGGTCATTTGCAATTAGCGTATAAACCCTGGTGAGAGATCTCGTTAATAGTACAGTGGAGAAAACGTTATTCTTTCCCGTGTAAACGCAAACGAAACTGAAACGCATTGCAATAAAATGGAGAAAATGATATTATCTTGACCATTTTAATTATTCAATCTAATCTGAGCGGCAAACATTTTGGAGCCTGATCAGACGCCGGGTTACCCGGCGTCTGATCTGGCTCCAAACTGTTTGCACTGGAAATAATAGTTTTAACGTTAGCGCGTTTACTGGGAAAGAATAACGTTTTCTCCACTGTACATGTAGTTTCATAAGGGCCTGTACTGTTTTTCTTCTTCGTATAAAATGGTCTTCTGTATGTACAAACACTTCAGTGTCTTTTGATAACCTTTATATTCATATAATGATAATATCCAGCATGTATATAGGGAGATTCCATTGCAGTACCACGACATATATACCATAAATGTATTACCTATTCGTACAGCTTGGTTAGACATATTAAGGTATACATATTTAACTTGTCAAAATGAAATCGTTTAAACTCAATCAAACGTAAATTTGACAAGCGGCGCATGGAAATTCACTACCTATATATATGTATAGTGTTAGTATTTTTTAAATCTATAAAACTTGATTTATCATTTTAACATAATATATGAACACATAAAACGTACTTTCTTAAAAATGGCTGATGCAGTAAGGTTTAGCTGGAAACATAATGTTAATTGATTCAGTTTTACGAATTAAATTGAGTACGCTGTATAATTGTCGTCTGTTAAATTGACCATCTGCACCAATTTAATAACTGTTGATATAACTTAATTTTCCCTTAGAACATATATTAAATCAGAATGTCGAAAACCAGATGAGAAAGCGATTGAGGACCTTTTGTTTACGGTAACACTTTGCGATTGCTTAACTCTTTCCTCCCTGAAAACTTTAAATGGACAATTCCAGTATCCATTTTAGTCTAGTCCATTTCTGACTTTGAAGGGTTGTTTTTTCAACGTTTGACATTGTGACAAACAGTGAAGACCCTGATCAGAGGGCTCCTTTCGGAGCCCTCTGATCTGGGTCTTCACTGTTTGCATAGGACATATGTTCTATTCACATGCACAGTGTTTGAAAAGGACGCCTATATGCGGGACTAGGGTTCCAAGGGTTATAGAACGAAGCCACTAAAACAGAAAAACGACGTAGCAGCTCTCTGGCTTCTTGCCAGTCTGTTTTAAAGTATCACATGCGTTGGCTTTACTTTGTGCTGTTCAAATAATGTATTTGGTTGTGATAGTAACCCCTTCACTGCCATGACGTAATCAGTTTTAAAAAAATGTCTTCTGCTTTTATTTCTCAAAGTTAAACTTTATGTAGTTTGGCTTAAGAACATTTTATATTGAAATTAGTGTCAACAATTTGAATCTTGATCTGATCAGATCCGAACTATCTGCAAATAACTGTTGATTTCGGAGTAAGGCAGTGAAGGGGTTAACTCTGCTTTCAGAGACTTCCGGCTTCATGGAGATCAATCTGTATTCAATGATTACATGTTTTCATACCAATATAATAGCAAATTGCTTAATCTAATAATTGGGCAATTTCACTCTTTCTCTGCCAATCACGATTTTAGTAATTCTTTAAATTCATTTTGCAATCAGTTTGCACAAAGATTGGACACCATGATACTCGCTGTCTGATAAGGACTGTATTATATTGTACAGTGTTCCCTCCCTACAACGGCCCTCTCAACAACGACTCCCTCCTTACAATTACCCTTGTCGTAGTTCCCTACACAGGACAATATTGTCCAACCGATTCACGACTACACTGTCGTCTGCTTAAAATGTTCGTCTGCTTTTTTCTCATAGTAACATAATTGGACATTTTGACAGCAAATACTTAATGACGAGTGATGAACAGCTTGAATTCAGATCAAACGCCGCGTTATGCGACGTTTGATCTGGATTCAAGCTGTTTGCAAATGTCTCTCCCTATAACGACTCCCTCCGAACAATGCACACAATTTTGTCTCCCGTTGGGTGTCATTGTAGATAGGGAGTGCTGTATTGTATTGTAGTGTATTGTTTGTATTGTATGTATTTTATTGCACCCCATTAAAGCCTAGTGCCTATTCAAAGGGCATTGGCAAACAGTGTGGACGCGGCCGATCACCAGGTTCTGTACTGTTTGCGATTGCATGTGAAATGGTTTACTGTATGGAAAAACATTGCAGCGTCCTTAGATCACCGTTGTACATATCTATAACGAAATCTTCCAGCAAGCGTATAGGGAGAGTTCATTGCAATAACGGGTTAATCAGACAATAGTACATGTATGACAAGGGATGCGCTTAAAAGAATGGAGTTTACGTTATTCGTTTTATTCTTTTCCATTCCAAAGGCAATATAGAAAATGGAAACCTTTTGAAAGTTATGACGCGTTGTTTTTATCTAAATAGCAAACATATTTGAGCGTCTGACCTGGCTCGAACCTGATTTCAATGGACATATTGGTTTGAGCATGAACGGGTTGATTGGGCGTCTTCTGTGCTTTACTTCCCAAATCATCAAATGACAAATTGACAATGAATATACTAATATACAGATAATACAGATAAACTCAATACTATTTCTAATCGGTCACCTTATATTTCATTCATAAAAAGAAATATGAAGAAATTATAAACCATATGATTGTGTTAGAATGCCAATGTAATCAATTTTGAAACAGACTATCAAACTTTGCCGGTTTAACGCAGTAGAATGACCCACCCCTGCTAAAATGACCCATTTCATGTCACTACGTCGAACAGTGACCCGGGTCACTTTACTACGTAGAAAAATGACCCCAGACCGTAGACAAAGGACCCATCAACTCGTAGTAGAATGACCCCCTCACGGTTTGGGGTCATTTCTCTACGTAGTATAAAGACCCGGGTCCTTTTGCACCGGTGGGTTATTCTACTTCGTTACACCGGCTATCACCTTTCACTTCTATGGAGGCACCCCATATTTACAGATCTTAGGTCAAATGTTAGTAATGCGTATTGCTCCCGTCAGATGCAATAACAGTTTCGTATTGACCTCGAATAGACGAGAATAATTTAGCAAAAGTATCGATGACCTTACTTTCTCACACATCAATGACGTCACGCTCTAATGCGTCAAACTTTGTAGGCTGAGGTAAGGTGCAAACGCGTTTCTTGAGAATGTCGCAAACATGCTCTGCAGGGTTAAACTCATCTGTATCGACGGGCCTAAGCTGTCTGGTGATGACATCATCTTTAAATGACTGTCGACAGGGACTGTCTACCCCTTGGAACCGTTAACGTGCCGTTGTGGGTGTGACGTTACGGCCGTGTTAACCATTAAGCTGTCTTGTCGTCTTTGCAACGGGAAGAAATCTGTTTCTCAGGTACATCACTACAATGTATCGGTTCTAGGGGTGTTGTTACCCGCCGTTTTGGTTTCCTCGGGCGGTCTGCACTACTTCCGGCGACGTCAAATTTCCACGTTAAAGCCTAAATAGTCGAACGTTACCGGTTAAAAGTCCTTGTCAAATGCAAATGGACGGAAACATTTCCTAATATGGAATACACGGGAATTAGTCTTGTTTTGTTTCCACTTCTGGAATTCCTCGATGGTTGAATCTTATTTGCCGTAAAGATACACACGCGTCCAACATTCCGACGGCTCTGCCGCTCTCTTCGTGTATTATTCTCGACATTTTAGTTGTTTTTCGGACTAGGCAGTCGTTGTAGATTACACTAGTGTAATCTTGCGGGAAGAGACTTTCTTCTATACCTTACACCGTAAAATAAGGCAAAACAAGTCACGTGGTTGTTCTGACGTTCATGAAGTAGGACAGGGCGTATAAAGCCACAAATAAGGAGTGCTAAGAATCCATCATTTTGTGTGTAAAGTATCATTAATGTGACTTTAGTATTTAAAGACATATGTAGCTTTAAAAAGTGACCGATTAGAAATTGTGTTAAGTTTAAGGTAACTCGCGGGTAAGCTTAGTTTCCATGAAAGGTGTTATGAAACTTTGCTTGAAGAATGATAATAGCCTCAGAAACAATGTGTGAAAATATAGGCAACATTTATCGTTTGGTTTGTCTCTAAGGTCTCTTTTTCTGTCAAAACCTGGAATTTTGATGATTTAATTGTTCTCAAAAATAAATTAAGCTAATGAATATAACTCTCGCGCAATTAGTAGTCTACAACATTCATTGCAAGAAAAGCTAAAAACATTTTGAATAACGGTGTTCAGAAAAATGTTATCAGCTTTTTAAAATTTGCAAAATGCTAAAAAATTGAATTACAAAAAACTGACTCATTCAATGTATTTTTTTCTTCATTTTATTCAAATATATATATGGTGAAATAGTTGGTCAGAAAAAATTAGAAAATATTACAGTCAGGATTTGTTGTAATAACAGATTTTCTTATTAAAATGTGGGAAATTTGAAGTTAAGAAGCAAATACCCACCTAAAATTGAAATTCTGTCATTAAAATGCATTATTATTTATTCATGGACTTACATACAAGGTTAATAATATTGTTTAAACATTATAATGGGCAATATCGATCTTGAAAAGGTTTACGTATTGATAAGCTTCAATGTGTGGCTTTATAGTCTGATCAAATCTTATACATGTATACCGATTGTATTGACTTGTAAGTCGTTAAACTAAAACGTGCACGTAAGTGTACATGTATAATTGGACCGTATATATAGCATCACTAGTTATAATCAACCAAGACTAAACATAGCATGTCCCTTGATCACTGCGTTATTGATTGACAAGTCAATAAAAACGGACACTTCATTAACAAAATTATTTGGATCGAATGGGACTCGAACCTATGGCCTTAGGAATGCTAGTCAAGCAATCTACTGACTGCGCTATGAAGGACTATACTGAACGGTATCAACATTTCCTTTATATAAATGTTCTAGTATCAGCACGTGCCGAAAAGGTCTATGTCGCCAAGACGCATTTCCGCTCGCCCGCAAGACCGACTTCCGTATGCGAAAGGCCTTAAATAAAAAATGTTTCGTTCACTCTTCATGTACGATAAATACATTTGTACCACGGCCATATACCGTGTTGTACGGTGTTCCCTAAGGACAGAAAGTGCCTGTTGAAGTATGAAAGTATTATAGCGCGTCCATACATGATCTTGGTTCTGTTATTTTTATCAGGCAGCAGCTGCTATACTCACACTTCTTCCGCTGAATACTTATATACAGTAAGTCCTCTCTTTCACGACCGCTAAATTTGATTAATCATCAGGTATCTAAGGCCAAACATAAAGAAATACCTGTGTTTCCTTTTACATGCCCAAAACATTAGTGACAGAAGGTCGGAACACCTTTTTTAACCCACATAGAATACATTTAACTGTCCGTTGGAGTATTTTATAAAATTATATTCATATATGAAAGTATATAAAAAATATTTGATTGTGCACAGCCCTGGGGCTTTGCATATTAAAACATTTTTAAGGGTGTATCAATGTCATAAGCGATTTTTTCAAAGTATTAAACTTGTTTTCTATTATTGTTTTTTCGAAGAGCTGTTTATGATGAATGAAAAAATGAAAAAAAATAATATGGTGGTGTCCTTTTTTTTTAGCTACAGCGATTTGAAAAAGGTATGTCAAATTTGGATTTGTTCCCCAAATGTTACCCATTCAGAGCATAGGCATTCGGCCCGTTGGCTATGACACTACCCCTAGCTGCTATAACCCCCTCCATCACCACCAAACGTGGATAAAATACCCTAAAATCTATCCATACATTCAATAATCATCATAAAAGAACATTTCCTGAAGTTTCGTGAAATTTAAAAAAATATTTTTTTTTTGCTAATTTATTAAGTAAAATAGTAAAGGCTGCCATGAAAAAGCGCCTTGCAGAAGCAACCCTCAAGTTCCCAACCCTGTCATTTTGTCAAATCTTGGACGATCTGGACAGATGATGGCTCATTGTTTACAGCAAACAGTTTTCTTTGACGATAATTGGTAAAACATTCAAAGCAATCGGCGAACACGCGCATGGGGACTCGAAGGGTGGGGAGACCCCTTATTCGGAAACCATCTGTCACGCAAAATTTTCCCAAACAAACGACTGGTTGCCCAGTCAAACTATTATCATTCTAGCGAACCCGAGAACCAGCTTCAAAGCAGGAAATGACGCAAAAGTCAAGCGCCTCAATTGGTCGTATTCGAATCAGGACAACCATAGCGTTAGTTGGACGTGTTGTCAACAGGTTCTATTCGAATCACCACTTGATGTTTTCCGTTGACAAAATGTTGTCAAACCATCAAATCGTTGACCACAATTTCGATTCGAGTCGGGTCAAAAACGTTGTAATCAGTAAATCTTCGAGCATTTGCTCCGCCTAGTTTTCGTTGACAACAAATTGAATGATTCGAATACGACCAATGATATCATATCCGTTTGTCAACCGAAACGAAACGAAAGTTATCTAGAAATTTATTTCGTAACAGAAAATGCTCATTTACCGATAATTCAAAAGGTATTTATTATATATTTCATTTTCTATTAATTACCCGTACCATGGTGTAATGCATGGTCGCAAATGCCCTTGTTAATCGCTGAATCAGTGAATGACTGACGAACAAGTCCAACAATTAAGGTGACAGAAGGATTCCGATATAAGGTGCCTATCGAACTTTTTATTTCTTCACTTGTGCTCGTGTCTTGCTTGGGCTGTGAGCTAACTTTCTTTGAACAAAACTGTTCAATGTAAATAATAAGCCATCATTTGTCAAAATCGGCCCAAAAATGACAAAATGACAAGGTTGGGAAGTTGATGGCCCTGAATACACATCCACCTTCTCATTGTATACATACATGATACGATTTTTTTTTTTTTTTTTAAACTTCTTGAAACTTCTTGAAACTTCTTGAAACATTTGTTAAGGATGTTTGTTGAACATATGGATGTATTTTGACTCATTTTGAAAGATTTGGGGGGGGGGGGGGGGGGTCATAGCTTACGCGCCGAAAACCTGTGATTCAGAGTACACGCTTCAGTAAAATCTATTTCAAAACAAAACAAACATGGTAATTTGGGCTTTCATTATTTATTTCATGTCTATGGTGGTATTTTCACATATAGAAACCAAATTTAGACAAAGCAGGCTCTAGGTTTGAACAATATGGATCCTCGAATATCAAAAATATGCTTTTTATAGGGCATGATTTTAAAAGATTTTTTATTTTATGAAAAAAAATAAAAAAGTTTGAAAATGAACTAGTTCTAGTATTTAACTTTTTCTTATATTCTACCAAATGAAAGCCGATGCTAAGGCAGTTCAAAATATGAAAAGAAATTGAAAGGTCGGTGTTGAAAATGTTGAGTTATTAAAGTAAAAAGAGTTATCTCCCCTTACAAAATTTACAAAAAAGTACCATATCGATGATATTTAGAGCTTTATAAATTTCACATTTGGTGCCTTTTTTTTCTTAAATTAGTTTTTGTATGAAGAAATACGACCATAGATAGGAAATAAATAACACAAAACCAAATTATCATATTTGTTTTCATTTAAAATGGATTTTATTGAAGCGGGCTGTTTGAAAAGGACAAAATAAGAGGAAGTGGGTGGGGTAAATTTTACATGGCCGTAGAGCCAACTGTTGTTAACCAAAATGTACACTTTTTCTATTTTTCATTCATCTTAAATAGCTCTTCAATACAAAACCATCATAGAGTGTTTTCAAATACTTTGAAAATTTCCCAAATGCATGACATTGATACACCCTTAAATAGCCATTCAAACTGTTGATTCTATTGGTAGGTCCCATTACCAAAGTTACCTTACAAAACTAAATCGGTATCATTGTTGATCAATATTGGTGTACCAAAACGGCAAAGTAATGACTTATGTTTGATAGATAGAACACTCAAGTTTTCAAACACTTAAAGATCTATAAATTGGAGATTATCGTCCATAACACGCTCCGGAAAACGACTGAAATATGCGCCGCAAAAATGACCGACATTCACTGATACGGGTTTTCGAAAACTGAAAAAAATGTTACTGGTCGGAGGGAAAACCTATGGTCGATCAGGTTACCGTAAACACATGTATTTGTTTTTTGGCCTAAGGTATGTAACTGTTTAGAGCAGTGTGAATGTCAAACAAAAGTTTGATTTAGGACCTTTCTGATTGATTTCACATTGCTTTAGCCTGTCTCTTATGCAGTCGATTAGCCATCCTTTTGGTGGTGGTAATAGAAAGGTTTTACTGTACAAAAATTGCCCCCTATCAACATCTGTAATATGAACTATAACTTCTGGTAATAAACAATGATGCCTTCCGCAAGAACGAGCACTTACTCATTGCAGACATATCCAAAGCAAAAGCAGTGCAGACCCTGATCAGAACGGTAACATTTGGGTGCTTTTAGAGAATTCCGGTGATGGTGTGTCCGGGTTTCGATGATTACATTTTACAGTGCTTCACCACAACGGCCCTATGAACAACGACTCCCTTTTTTTCAACATGGCTTGCTGCTGTTCCCCTAAAAGCAAGTACTTTCAATGCTTTCACTGCTGCAGCATCGTCATATAATGAACCTTTTGACAGATAAAAACACATAATGACGGGAGAAAAGCAGCTTGCATCGGAATCAGACGCCGCGCCACGAGGCGTCTGGTCTGGTTTCACGCTGCTTGCAAATGTAAGTAAATTATTTTTCCTTCAAACAACATATCCATCTGAACAACTGGTACACTCCTAGCCTCCCACCTGGTAATGTTGTAGAATGGGAGCACCGTATCAACGTTCGATTGCAGGTCCATGAGAAGCAAAGGGCGCTTGAGGGGGACAGGTAAGAGGCGTAGCTAGATCGAGAGGGTGGGGTTTCAGGGACATGATTCCCCAGGAAAACTTTATTCATAGATAGTTTCTGGTGCGTTCTAAGGGCGTTTCGCACATTCAAACAGGTAAAATACTATTATAATCTATGTATTTGTAAGTGTATAATGATCAATATTTTAAAAGTATTGTAAATCAGCTTTTGACTTTCCAGTCAACTAACATATATTTTTGGTAGAAGTTCTAGGTAGTGTTACCAATATTTGCAAGTTATTTGGGGAGTGTGATTGGTGCACGATTTCCTCTCCGTGATCCCTCTCTGTTCTAAAGGGTGTGGATTGTGTTTTGAATATACAGCTGGCGCATTGACCAGTACTGGTACGTTTAAGTTGGAAACCGTGTTCTTTCCAGTTCAAACTAAACTAAAAGAAAACAAAATGCAAGAAAATATAGAAAATGGCGAATTATTAAAAACATCAAATGTTAAATGACAACTACAAAACATGCAATGTGATTTTTAGGGATATATTATTGCGTAACGCATTACAAAAGTAATGCAGAGGGCTATATATAATGTCAGACATTAAGCTGTCACAAATATAAATACTTAAAATAAATTGTCATTTCAATGGTCGCTTTTGAACACCAGTTTTCACTTTTTCAACCAATTCTAATGGTACAATGGAGAAGACGTTGTCATTTCCCAATAAACGTGTGTATTCTGAAACAATAATGTCCAGTACAAACAGTTTGGAGCCATGTTGCGTAGTTGGATAGTTTAAATTCCATTTAGCGATGTGTAACCCACGTTCATGGATCTGCTTTATATCAAGGTAAACGTTTCTGTCTCCTTTTAGTTCTTAAACTGTTTCCAGGAACGGTCTCTTTCTAATTTCAACCTATATCTTTCCAATTCCTGCTCTTAACGTATCCCTACATCTTGCCAGCTCTAGCCTTTACATTCCGTACAATTCGTCTTTCTATCATCAGTTCTCGCCACTCTCACAGGGCGCGCAGACTCTTTATATACAGTCTGTAGGAACTCGAATGAATAACGTCAAAGCTACTTTAGCACATTCCTAGCAACGTAACTAACCCGATTCCTTAATATGACAATCCCCCCCCCCCCCCGCTCATGACAAAATATATAATTAACGTAAGCGATTGACGTTACATCCATTTTCGTAATCCTCAGCACATTCCAGAAGGCGTGACGAAGGTGGAGTAATATTTCATTTTAAGAACGTATGCTAAAAATACACTCCAAACAGATAATGCTTCTCCAGCATTTTCTGCCAACTGCTAATCAAAGTACTGATAGTACTGATGTGGCGTTTGTCTGTAAAGTTGCGGAATTTACCAGCAGTCCAAAAGTGATAAAAGCTCGAAAACCTAGAATTCAAAGTCGCTTCTATTTCAGTCATATCGAAACATCCAGCTAAATACAGGTGGATGAAGACCTAAGATGTCCTTTATACACTTATGGGTACAAATAAACAACTGGGTAGAACCTCCAATCTTTTGCAAGTCAGCTGGAAGGCTTACTCTCATGGAAATTGGAATTCAGAGATGAGTGATTGTCACAATGACTTTAACCAGAAATGGGTGTCAAAGCCACCTGATGCTCGCCTGTTTAAAGTTTAAGTCTAAAAAAAACATCTTGTATCGAAAGCAAATCAATTTTCAGTTTAGAAGGATTATTAGTTTAATGTTGAGCCTAAATGTAGTTATATTAAACTTTAAAACAACCCGTGCAACCTTTAACCTGGTGATTTGTAGTCAAAACAACTAAGTCCAAATCGTGTCAAAAATTGACAAATATTAAAATTATTTTTAAATTTCAACTACATAACATCAATGTTTAACACCTAATGAACCTCCATACAAAATTTCAGCACCTTAGCACAAGTATTAAACTATAAAACAACCCGTCCAAAAAACTTTAACCTGGTGTTTAGTAGGAAACACCTAAGTCCAAATCGTGTCAAATATTTACAAAAATTAAAATTATTTTTAAATTTCAACTTCATAACATCAATGTTTGACCCCTAATGAACCTCCAAACAAAATTAAAGCACCCTAGCACAAGTATTGAACTTTAAAACAATCCGTCCAAAAAACTTTAACTGGTGATTTGTAGTCGAAAAACCTAAGTCCAAAACATGTCAAAAATTGACAAATCTTTAAATTATTTTTAAATTCCAACATCATAACATCAATGTTTAACCCCAAATAAACCTCCATACAAAATTTCATAACCCTAGCACAAGTATTAAACTTTAAAACAACCCGTCCAAAAAACTTTAACCTTGTAATTTGTAGTCAAAAAACCTATGTCTAAAACATGTCGAAAATTGACATAAATTAAAATTATTTTTAAATTCCAACATCATAACATCAATGTTTAACCCCAAATGAACCTCCATACAAATATCATAACCCTAGCACAAGTATTAAGCTTTAAAACAACCCGTCCAAAAAACTTTAACCTGACCACGCTCACGCTCACTCACGCCGGGGGTATGACATTAGCTCTGCTGTTCTACGAACAGGCGAGCTAAAAATGGGGTCATTCATGTAACTTAAATCACGAAGATGTCTCAATATCTGAATCGCAACTGCAATACTTGGTCCATAATATTAAACGCGTCTTTACCTTACCAAAAGTTATGTTTATTTGCAAACAGTTTGTATCCTAATCATAAGTACTAAAATAGAGAAATAAAAAAACTAACAATGGATGAAGTCATGTCAGTGAAATGGTTAAAAGAACAAGAGGATCATGATGACCCTTTATCCCTCCCCTGAGTAAAATGAACTAAATAGTTTTATATTTGGATTTCGCCCATAACCCAAATCATCTGAGGACTTAAAGTCATATATAAATATATAGTTTGTCATATATTCACTGATTCTAGACGCTATATAGTGTAAACACTGTGGCATCTAGAATGTTCACAAGTTTTGGCTATGATTTGACCTAGTGACCTACTTTTTGACCTCACATGACTCACTTTCGAACTTGACCTAGATTTTGTCAAGAACAACATTTGGAGCAAGTTTAGTGACGATTTGCCCAAAAGTGTGGCCTCTAGAGTGTTCACAATTTTTTTAAGATTTGACCTAATGACCTACTTTTTAACCCCTTATGACCCATTTTCGAACTGATCTCGATTATTTCAAGAACAACATTTGGAGCAAGTTTGATGAAGTTTGACCCAAAATTGTGGTCTCTAGAGTGTTCATAAGGTTTTTATATGATTTTACCTAGTGACCTTCCTTTTGACCCCACATGACCCACTTTTAAAGTTTACCTAGATTTTATCAAGAACAACATTTGGAGCAAGTGTGTTGAAGATTGGTCCACAATTGTGGTCTCTAAAGTGTTCACAAGGGTTTTCTATGATTAGACCTAGTGACTTACATTTTGACCCACTTTCGAACTTGACCTAGATTTTTTTAGAACAACATTTGGAGCAAGTTTGATGAAGTTTGACCTGAAATTGTGGTCTCTAGAGTGTTCACAAGTTTTTCTATGATTTGACCTAATGACCTATTTATTGATCCCACATAACCCACTTTCAAACTTGACCTAGATTTTGTCAGGACCAACATTTGGAGCAAGTTTGATGAAGTTTAGCTCAAAAGTGTGGCCTCTAGAGTGTTCACAAGGAAAAGTTTACGGACGACGGACGCCGACTCCGGACACAGCACGGTCACAATAGCTCACCATGAGCACTTCGTGTTCAGGTGAGCTAAAAACAAGAGCTCCATGGGGCATAATTCGCTCACCTGAGAATAACTGACAAAATGGAGATAATTATTTATGTCCAGGTAGGGGTCATTTTTTACCCGAGGGGCATAATTTGAACAATCTTGTAAGAGGACCTGTAGATAATGCTATGTGCCAAATATCTAAGATCAGGGTAGAAGGGTTTTAGACAAGAAGATTTTTGTAAGTTTCCATTGAAAAAAAATCTATTTTTAACTCCTGTGACCTACATATGCAACAGACTGAAACCAATTGAACAAAATAGGTAAAGGATATCTAGAAGTGTCACCATGCTGAATATCAAAGCTCTGGCCATATTAGTTTCAGAGAAGAAGACGTTTGAAAATTTCAATATATAACTCTATGTAAAACTGTGACCCCCGGGGCGGGGCCAATTTTGACTCAAGGGGCATAATTTCAAACCTGATAGAGGACCAGTATGTGATGCTATGTGTCAAATATCTAAGCTAAGGCCCTTGTAGTTTCAGAGCAGAAGATTTTTTAAGGTTTCATTGAAAAAAAATCTATTTTTAGCTCCTGTGACCTTGTTATGCAACCGACCAGAACCATTTGAACAATTTTTGTATAGGACCTCTAGAAATGTCACCATGCCTAATATCAAAGCCCTGGCCATATTAGTTTCAGAGAAAACGACATTAGAAAATTTCACTATATAACTCTATGTAAAACAGTGACCCCCAGGGCGGGGCCAATTTTGACCCCAGGGGTATAATTTGAACAAACTTGATAAAGGACCTGTAGGCAATGCTATGTGCCAAATATCTAAGCTCTGACCCTTGCAGTTTCAGAGAAGAAGATTTTTTAAGTTTTCATCAAAAAAATCTATTTTTAGCTCCTGTGACCTAGTTATGCAACCGACCAGAACCATTTGAACAATTTTGGTAAAGGACATCTAGAAGTGTAACCATGCCAAATATCAAGGCTCTGGCCATATTAGTTCCAGAGAAGAAGACGTTTGAAAATTTCACTATATAACTCTATGTAAAACTGTGACCCCCGGGGCTGGGCCAATTTTGACCCCAAGGGCATAATTTGAACAAACTTGATAGAGGACCTATAGATGATGCTATGTGCCAAATATCTAAGCTCTGGACCTTGTAGTTTCAGACTAGAAGATGTTTTAAGATTTCCTTATTTTTTCACTTTGGTTGCCATGGCAACCAGAGTTCTACATGTTTTTAATTCTTTGTAGAAATTTGAAAGAGCTTGACCCAAGGAACATTTCTGTAAAGTTTGGTTGAAATCTGTCAAGGGGTATAGGAGGAGATGTCATTTGAAGCAATTGTTAACGACGACGGACAACGGACACAGGGCCATCCCAATAGCTCACCTTGAGCCTTTGGCTCAGGTGAGCTAAAAATGGAGATATTGATTTATGTCCAGGACTGACCTAGATATGCAACAGACCGGAACAATTTGAACAAAATATGTAAAGTATAGTTAAAAGTGTCACCATACAAAATATAAAAGCTCTGGCCATATTAGTTTCAGAGAAGAAGATGTTTGAAAATTTCACTATATAACTCTATGTAAAACAGTGACTCCCGGGGCGGGGCCAATTTTGACCCAAGGGGCATAATTTAAACAAACTTAATAGAGGACCTGTAGGCGATGATATTAGCCATATATCTAAGCTCTGGCCCTTGTAGTTTTAGACAAGAAGATTTTTTAAGTTTTCACTGAATAAATCTATTTTTAGCTCCTGTGACCTAGTTATGCAACGGACCAGAACCATTTGTACAATTTCGGTATAGGACATCTAGAAGTGTCACTATGCCAAATATCAAAGCTCTGGCCATATTAGTTTCAGAGAAGAAGATGTATGAAAATTTCACTATATAACTCTATGTAAAACCTTGACCCCCGGGGCCGGGCAAATTTTGACCCAAGGGGCATAATTTGAGCAAACTTGATAGAGAACCTGTAGGCGATTCTATGTGCCAAATATCTAAGCTTTGGCCCTTGTAGTTTCAGACAAGAAGATTTTTTAAGGTTTTCATTGAAAAAATCTATTTTTAGCTCCTGTGACCTAGTTATGCAACCGACCACAACCATTTGAACAATTTTGGTAAAGGACATCTAGAAGTGTCTCCATGCCAAATATCAAAGCTCTGGCCATATTAGTTTCAGAGAAGAAGACGTTTGAAAATTTCACTATATAACTCTATGTAAAACTGTGACTCCCGGGGCGGGGCCAATTTTGACCCCTGTGGCATAATTTTAACAAACTTGATAGAGGAGCTGTAGATGATGCTATGTGCCAAATATCTAAGCTCTGGCCCTTGCAGTTTTTGACAAGAAGATTTTTTAAGATTTCCTTATTTTTTCAATTTGGTTGCCATGGCAACCAGAGTTCTGCATTGGTTTTAATTCTTTGAACAAATTTGAAAGAGCTTGACCCCAGGAACATTTCTGTAACGTTTGGTTGAATTCTGTCAAGGGGTATAGGAGGAGATGTCATTTGAAGCAATTGTTAACGACGACGCACGACGCACATACGCACGACGCCGGACACAGGGCCATCCCAATAGCTCACCTTGAGCCTTTGGCTCAGGTGAGCTAACAAAGCTAGTGATGGTCAAAGGGATAAAATCTGAACTAACCTGCAATGTATCATGTCAATGTCAACAACAGAGCTAAAGTGAAATCCTCTTTTTAAAGCTTCAGATGTACAAATATGGGTAACACTATATGCCATGCACTACTTTGTAGCGTGGCATAAACATGCTTTTTTCAACTCATACAGGGAAAACGCATATTGACATTACTAAAAAACAAGATCATTTGTCTTCTCAAAATTTTAATAAAGTAATAATTCTACATGAAACTAGTGTATTGAGTCAGCCAAAAAAACATGTAAAGTAATAGATATTATAAGATCAATAAAACGTGTAAACACGCAAATGCTTCAATAGTCTTCTGCCATAGGTTTATGTTAATGGCTAGCATGGCAGTACATTTTGTAGTTTTGAAAACAGGTGACCACGTAAAGCTAGTTGTAAGTAAAGCAGCATGCTTTACATTCATCTTGCTTTAAGCTGAAACTTAATTTCAACACATTACTGAATATTTTATTTTCACAAATTTTCAAAAATAGAATCAGGCTATGGGGTAATGGGGTAATGGGTTAAAGCGCTCTAATGTGAAGGAAAGGGTCATATAATTGACGATTTAACTCCTTCCAAGTGGCTGCTAAACTTCCTCAGTCCAGAAACCTATATAACCCGATCTTATTTCTCAGTCCAGAAGCATTCGAGTTTCAGGTTTTACTGTAATAAATACTACACACCCCATTATCACGACAGTCTTACGAATGTCATTGATTCGGGTACCTGTAACCTATCTAATCCGATATTTTTTCTCAGTCCAGAGGCATTCGATTTTCAGAGGTTTAACTGTAATAAATACTACACATCCCATTATCATGACAGTCTTACGAAAGTGATTCGGGTATTCAGTTCCTTTCTTTTCCTCATATACAAACAAGTGTCTAGCTATTACACCTATATACTGTCGTCACGCCAGCAAGAGTGACTGTCTTCTGTTTCCATGTCAACCTGACTTGTTGTCTGTTGCTGATGCTGTGTTTTGAGGAACTTCTTCAGCAAGTGTTCCAGAGATTTCATAGCTTTGCCCTCATCCTCCAGTTCTTTGCGCATTCTTTTCTGCTCCTATAAAAAATAAATGAAGGCAATTTGTGAAATTAGCTTTTCAGAGTTCCAAATAAGGGAAGTATTTTAAACACATAAATCTTTATTTCTGCATTAAACCCCACAGTGTCACTCATTAGAAGTGTCTCTTTTAGTCACACCATAGGATTTGGTGCAGAAATGAAGGAGAAAATGTTTAAAAACTGGAGTTTACTCCTTCTTATCTGGAGCCCTGACTTTTGACTTTGATATGCACTTTTAAAAGGTGTCTGAAAAGGTAGAGTCTTCTATATATCTGAAATTTACTTTCCCATGCCTACCAGTGGGTTCCAGATAAGAGTGACTGAACTAAATATTTTCAGCATTTCCTCCTTAACGTTTAAACTTTGTTTTGACTACTCAATAAAATTGTCTCTTCGAGAATGAGTAGTCACACGGTCACACCATATATTTTTGAGCAGGCATAAAAAATTGTTTTCAAAATATTCCCCTTGTCTGGAGCTCTGACATAGGATGTGCATGTACAATTTGTCACACAATTTTCATCTACCGGTAGATATGAGTTACTTGACAACTCATAACAATTTGCAAAACTTATCAATACCATTTTTACCTGATTAGCTCTTAGAATGCACACCTTGTAACCACAGTAACCTATGCAAACAGTTTGGATCCTAATGTGATATCAGGTAATGTGGTGTCTTATTAGAATCCAAAGTGTGGGACACACTGACCATGTTTTGAAAAGAAATTTAGAAAAGTCTATTTTTAGAACAGTAGCAGACGGCGATAGTTTCAGAGCTAGGAGGGTTGGGGTTAACCTAGCTTTACTGGTTCCAGCAATAAATACCAATATCAAAAACTTTTGCAAACAGCTTGGATCCAGACCAGGCCCCACTGAACTTGAGACTTGATCAGAATCCAAACTATGTCACAAAGTTCCTGTTTCTATAAAATAAAGGTTGAGCCAAGTTTTAGAAGTATAGCACTCATCATTTTCATATGGCAGTTATTCAGTGTTTTTCAGTGTTGAATAAGATAAATACACCTTTTAATGCCTTTACTTTATTCTTCCAATAAAGAAAAAAGTCCTGAATACAGTATCAATATAAGAAATACATGTATTTCTATATCCTAGAAGGTCGTTGCTTAAAGCAGGTTGAAGGTAAAGCAGAATGTGCCTATTTTTAAAGGCGCATTCTACTTAGTTTCAGCCTGCTTTAAGTGGTCACCTATTTCAAAACTAGAACGGCTATCACTAAAGGTGAAAAATACCCCCACTATACAGCACTATGTCACACTCTGCAGACGTTTTCAATCAGGTTTTACAATAAGGTCAAAGGTGTAAGCCAAGGTCATAATGATTTCAAAATGGTATATGACACTCTGCAACTCCTGAGTAACATTCATGCCAAGTATCAAGTAAATCCGGTTGAAAGTGAAGATTATGCCTGCCAATTTTAAGACCAATTTCAAGGCCAAAGGTCAATGTCACAGAGATTTGAAATTTGTGTCTTGCACATCTACTACTCCTGAGAAACATTTATTCCAAGTATCAAGTGAATCAGGTTTAAAGTGAAGGAGGAGTTCAAAGTACAAAATTTTGCCTGCCAATTTCAAGACTGATTTCAAGGAAAAAGGTCAAGGTCACAGAGACCTGAAATTTGTGTCTTGCACATATACTACTCCTAAGTAACATTTATATCAAGTGAATCAGGTTGAAGTTGAAGGAGTTGTTCAAAGTACAAGATTTTGACTGCCAATTTCAAGACCAATTTCAAGGCCAAAGGTCAAGGTCACAGAGACCTGAAATATGTGTCTTGCACATCTACTACACCTGCGTAACATTTATGCAAAGTATTATGGCAGAACAGTAATCCTTTTTGTGTCAAAAAACTTCTTACAGATCGGACTTTTTTACAGTTATACAGACGTACAGAAGTAATTTTCGCAAAATGGCGGTAGTGTCTTCAAGGCGGACCATTCTGGTCACGTTATTCTTGTGATAAAACGTTAATAATTGGTCAGTATGAAATCGAGAGACTTTTTAAGTTTGTATAAATGAAATAAGCAATATAAACTACTTCAGATTTGATACATTAATGATTAATGGTGGCTGTTGATATAGTGTAGGCGTTATTACGGTATCCACTGGTAGCAAGAAAGGTCCGTGTTTTACACAATGGCCTAGGTCTTTTTGGCTCAGTCGGAACACCTCACAAGTTTCTGCTATACTCCTGTTCAGAGTGCTTTGCCAACAGAATTTGGAATTGGCCAAGATGTTACGATGGGGTCCTAGATAAGTCAACATCCGATTTGAGCGTGATTAACCGACAGAAAAGGTTTATGGAAAAAAATCAAACATGTCAAAGCTAATTTATGGGGGAAAACGACAATTTAATAGATCATACACATTATTTTCCACTCCTCCTGCAGGACAAAAAAAAGTAATATACCAAGTTATAGTCTACTTTCAGTCCGAATGACCGCTCAACCGACTGTACATTTACTCCCCTGATCATTTAGACATCTTGCCTACAATATTGAGCACTGCTAACATATGGCGCAGTCAAATGCAGCCGCAGTACCGTCTCAGACCCTTCACAGGTACCCATGTTAACCCCTGGGTGGAGAGGAGCAATTCGCGGTACATGTCTTGCTCAAGGACATTCATGTACATCATCGGGGACTCAGAAAAAATCCCCTAGTCAGACCGCTCGTCCGGCGTGGGATCGAACTCACGACCCTTGGTACCGTAGTACTGCATCTTATGATATCTGGAGCCCTGATTTAACCCATTATTACAACATTTTAGAAAAGATCTAATGCTTAATTTACCTTCTGAATTCATCATCTCCACTAATGATGCATCTGCAAGGTATGTTGTAGATTCACCATCTACCTCAAGAGTGATGTAAAATCTGTAAAATATGTAAAAACTGTGGTTTTTATGTAATTTGCAAAGAAATCTTTAAGCACTGTGGTATTTTACAAAATGTTAGGAAAAGTATTTTTTTTTACTTGGGAAAGGGGGCCGAATATCGCTTACCGGACCCCAAAAATGTCACAAAACTGGGCTGCCATAGAAATTAAATGTCATTCCAGTTTTATAGTTTTTGTTAGCGTCAAACTCAAACTCAAAGGGGTCAAAACTTTAACTTGAGGACGAGTGACAAATTCCATTTCTTTTATCCCTGTATCATGATACTAGAAACAAGATATTGGGCAATGGGTTAAGCGGGTTATGGTCAAAGCGTACCGATTCAAAATATACCATTTTTGGTCGAAGCGTACCACATAGAGGATAAAAGGATATACATATAGGGAAACATTCAATTTGTTATAAGTTGATGCGAAGACAAAGGATTATCTTTGAAAATTTAGTAATTAGGAACAAATTTGCCATTATGGTCATCAGTTCACAAAGTTTCGAAATATTAATATTAGTGTCAGTGTCAACAATTATGTTGATCCTGACAATTCTGTTTTCCAGTGCTATGTCATACTCTGTTTGTTTACACTTAGCGAGCATGCGCACTCGGGGACAACAAACCCGAAATCTACATATAAGCTAGTATACAGCGTCGCTTTTCATCTCATTCATTTTTACGCATTGTTATCTGAATAGGTCCTATGAATACTACAAAGGTCTTACATAAGTTGCAAAAGAGTGATTTTACCGAAAATTAGATTTAATTTTTTCTCCAAGTAAGACCGACGCCATCCGAATGAAGGACCAAGAGTATGCATATGAGTTTTTATGACATTAAATGCCCGGATGACTGGAAAAGAGAATATGCCGCCATATACGGCTTCTGATCAGGATCCAAACTGCTTGAAAATAATTTGAGCAGGCCTATCATGCAAAAGATAGTCTTTCTTTATGCAGCTTCTGATCAGGATCCAAATTGATCAAAAAGTAATAGTCACTACCAGATATATTTAAAAAGCATTAAAGCAAATATAGTCTGTTCTAAAACTAAGTGTCAATAATTGTGGATCTTAAGCTCTACACGGCTTCTGATAACGATCTAAAATCTTTCATCCGTTAAAAGGTGGCTTTTGATCAACTAGCTTTTTCTTGAAACTTCGTCTGTTCTAAAAGTTTAAACTAATAAAAAAATGTCAACCATTGTGGATCCTGATCAGATGCCGCTTTACGCGGCTTCTGATTAGGATCCCAAAGGCTTGAAAAGTAATAGCGAGCACGCTCGCGAAAATGGCCCGGAGGGCCATTTTCGCGAAAAGCGAAGCATTTATGGTAAGGGGGTCATTTTCAAACTAATTTCACCTGTTTTTTTACCTGTACATTGAATTGATTTTCAGCTGTCACATTCCGTTTTCCGGCGGATCTACTTGCTAAAATATTTTTCTTCCGGCGGATCTACTTGCTAAAATATGTTCAAGGACTGGTTCTGTATCTAATTTAAAGATTTTTACACGTTTACTCTAACACTCTTTTTACTTGAAATACAGTTGACCAGTGTTGCAATTCAATCTCGCCTGTCACCCGGAAGCTGTCTTTCGATTTATTTACCTCCAAAAGAGTATTCCGATTACCGGATGTGGCGGTGTATAAAACCTGCGCTACATCACCGGACGATCGGAACGCCTTCGTTCTCCAGTCGAATAACGAAAGGTTCCGTGGCCGTAATCGTTAGTTATGAGAGATATCTTTCCGTCATAAAAACTCTACGTTTTTTTGTCCCGTTAACAACGGAATGTATTATTTCGTGCTTTCACCATTGTTTCAAAACCAATATACTCATAAAATATTTACGTTCTATTTATAGATTCCGGATCTTTTCGGTCCTGTGTAGGTTCGACCTCGGTTGTTTCGGCGCAGTTTTACTTTTTTTTTCTTTATCATGTCAAATTTACATATCAGAAAGTTTTTTTAACATGGATATCGACTTGAATTCTGTTCATGTACAGTGTTAACCCTAATCAGGCTCAAAAAAGAATATTCAAGAGTCACTAAGTGAGAGTAAATTATTGGCAAAAACCTAAAGTATTTATTTATGGTACACTTCTTAGCCAGTTACATCTTTTTTATGTTCAATATTTGGCCATCGTTTATTTTAGTTACTCATACAGATAACTACTTATGTGATTTACATCTTTGACACATGCTATTATATAAATGGCTCCCAAACTTATGCCTGTCAGTCTGTCTGTCACGCTTTGGTTTCCGGACAATAACTTGTTTTCTTATAGAGAAATCATGTCCATTTTTGGTGTACTGGTTGCTTATGACAAGGGGATACAGTGGATTGCATTTGAGGTCAAAGGTCAATGATCAGTTACTAAAAATAGAATTTTGATTTTTCTTTGGTATACGGACAATAACTTTTGTTCTAATGTCCATTTTTCGGTGCACTGGTTGCTTATGATGAGGGGATGAATGGGGTTGCATTTGAGGTCAAAGGTCACATGATCAATTATTAAAATAGATTTTGACTGAAATTATTCGTGATAGGGGAATACAGGGGAGACATCTGCTTTTCTCAAAAATACGTTCCAGTTTTAAATAGATTTCATTTGACATTGGGAGAAAATAAAACAATAGAATTTGCAAATAAATATTTTTATTTCGCTTACACAAAATGCAGTTTACAAAAAACGAAGTAACTATTAGATATCTATTTAAGTATATAAGATCTGTGCCGCAAACTGGTAGTGAAGGTAATTAAGAGTCAGTAAATTTTTTGGTCACTCTGGTGCATGGCCAAAATTGATTCTTTTCCATCAAGCACATCACTGTCTATCTTGATAATGTACATCCACTTTTCTAGAGCCATTAAATCTGAAAAAATCAAATGGTATCTCATTAAACTCAAATTTAAGTGTCCAATTTTCTCTATATCTCCCTTCAAAGCAAAATATTCATTTAATCACCTTTATCATATTCTCAAACACAGTGTAAATGTGACCAATACCACATTTGGTCTTAGCTAGTAGACTATGAAGTACATACATCCTTAGTTACACCTGATTGAAATTAATTCTGGCTTTCAAATAAATTCAATTCAGAGTAATATTTCTTGAAATTTACAAGAATGAAGATAAAAACAAGTATGAACATGTACATACATCTAATTCTCAGATCATCTAAATAAAACAAACAACAAAAACAAACACAGACTCACCAAAGAAAATATAACGACCAAAATAAACTGCCAGTTTATTTCAATGGATAGATCCCCGAATCAAATCACCTTAAATTTCTCCTGTGCCTCTGTCACATCAATGACCTACTTGACTCCGTTAAATTGCAAGTCTGGCTGTTTGCAGATGACTGCCTTCTGCATGTACAGAACAATCTGGAGTCAGGAGGATCATGACGTGCTACAGAGGGACTTGGGTGGGCTGGAGGCCTGGGCCTCGACATAGGGTATGCGTTTCAATGCCAAGAAGTGCTACCTCATGAGTGTCAATAACAGATCCAGTCATTTCTACACCCTAGACAACCAAATCCTAAAGCAGGTCCAGGAGAACCCTTACCTATGCGTGACAATATCACAAGACCTGAGAAGGGGTTTCAACATTAATAAAATAACCAAAAAGGCTAATTCCACCGTAGCCTTTCTTAAATAAATTTGACCCTCATTCAGTAGGAATAGGGTTTGGGTAAGTGTCATTCTGTTCAAAGGTTAGTATAATGGAGCAACCATTAATGGAAACATATTCTTAATTTGCTCCAAATGTACAGCTGCACTTGCTTATTTCATAATACATTGCATGTAGCTAAATTATTGTTAAATTTTATTATCTTAAGTAGATATATAAAACATGCATTTACGCATAATCGTATTTATTTGGTATATACTATTTTGTTACAATCTTCATTCTTTGTTTTCTGAAGATGGTTTAGCAAACTGGGGACCGTCACAATAGAAGTCTGAACCCCAAAAGAAGAAAAAAATGTATACAAAGTCTATATATCTAGTGTCTATACATTTTTTTTCTTTTGGGGTTCAGACTTCTATTGTGACGGTCCCCTGTGGTTTAGCAGTGCTCGCTTATAGGCTTTGCCTATTCCATATTATTGCATCCGTGAAAAGATGGTCGTGTAAAAGCCTTTATAGGATTCTACGACGTACTATATTCAGATTCAGATTCAGGTTGTTACGCGAACATAACCGACTGTCACTTTTTTCCCCACCCACTCCGTAACGAGCTAAGGCTGGGCAATAAGTTTTCATAAGGCCGTATTACTAATTCATCAACGAAATTCAGTTCATAAAACATTAATAAATTACAAAGAGAATTTGACTGATGAGTTGAAATTGTGTATGTTGGAGTAAATTACGAAAATTTGACATTTACGAACCTCTTGCATCTCTGGAACTATTTTGGGCCCGTTCGATTCACTGTTCCGATGTTCCGGACAGACGGAACATCAATCGAATGCAGTGGAACAGTGTTCCGGACATGTTCCAACTGTTCTGGTTTTCGAGGTGGTGCAGTCGGAACAGTGACGTCATCAACATGGCGACAATCGGAGCAATTGGAGACGCCAGATTTTATAAATGTTGCTTTGGAGTGTTTTTCACCACTCCTGAAGCAACATCCTGCATAGTAATATTTTGGGTCAAATTGGCCAGCGGAATTTCAACAATTGCATCAAAACCTTAACTGACACCAACCCCGATGCACAAGTACATGACATATTTTTATCTAATTTTTATTTATACAGGGTTTCTTGTTGGTTATACCAAATTTTTTATATGATATAGTAAAAAACAAACATTATTTAACAAAAATAAATGTGTCAAGTTCCTGACGTGGCTACATTATAAGCGCTACAATTTGACTGGTGCACAAATGTTCTTCAGTATAATGAGGATGAAAATGGTGATTATTTTATGAAATTTAGCCAGTGGTACTAATTTAGTGCTGCTCTTTGATTCAAAACTATTCTCTGGACGGGATAGCAAGAAAAACAATAACAACTTCAATCATTATTTTATTTTGACGCCATTTAGAATTTTCAACTTCCTGTTCTAAATAGAAAAATTGCGTTCGATTGAGAGCTGTTCTGGAACAGGTTTGGAACGTGTTTCGGACAGTGAATCGAACGGACCCGTCCTGTTGTATCGCTCCGCACACGGCGCGACCCCACTTCATAATTTCTATTTGAGTTTTTCTTGTATTTGTTTTTATTACAAATACAAAGAATTTTAAGCGTACCCGAGTGGATTTATGCTCCAGACCTACTTTCTACGTTTTATGTGATAAATTAGTTAAGCAATCGCCCATATATTGAGGGTCTATTTGTTATTACGTCATGCTCGGAAAGTCGGAATATTGGCTGTTATAAGGTATCAAACCCGGCCACAGTATTACCTGTTTTAAGCGAGCATGCAATGAGGAAGTAAAGTGCACATTAAAGACAGATGGCTTTTTATTCAGGTCAGATGTAGTGAATAACGGTTTTATAGGAGCGGTCTGCATTTTTTTCCAACCTGCAGTAAGCAGTCACCTGTCTTTGAGACCTGGATAACCTCATTTTGATGGTCGTTAAAGACCGACTGTAGCATGTGATACGATTGTTGAAATTCAGTACTGACATTGTGGCGTTGTCTGACGACAAACGCCACAAAAAGTAGCTATGCTTCAGCCAGAGCAGGCGCCGGATCAGACTGTAACAACTTTCCATCCAGATAGATATATTAGAGAAAGACAACCCTTTTACTGAAATACTGTCATTGGTTTCCATTACAACATTGCGTTTAAGTTTCGCTTAAAATGGAAACAATATCGATATGTCTGTCCACTATAACTCAAAACATTGTGAACCATGTCTCCTGCATGTAGACTTATAAACCCATTTGTAAAAGACCAATATCTATCAAATTGAACATTGACAAACAGGGTAGGCCCTGATCAAACACTGCAGTGTCTTTAGATCATCCTTGTATACCAGCAATGAAAACTTCCAGCAAATATACAGGGAGAGTTTATTACTAAATCCAGGCATAAATGGATTAAAGTATGTTTCTTATCCATGTCACATCAGCCTGCAATACTGAATCCGGCTTCTTTTAAGGGAAACAATTTTGTTTTCCAATACTTAGCTTTTAAATGAGATTATCTCCCTTAGAACCTTTCAGTAAGATCTTTGTATTTCTTAAATTTGCCTTAACTCTTTTGCGCCCAGTGGATTCTTCCATTCTTATATATTGGATTAACCCATTTTTATGCCCCCAGAAGTTTTTGTCATGTCTGTTGGTTTGTCTGTCCGTCCGTCCGTCCGTCTGTCTGTGCCAAAAAGCTTAACCTTGGCTATAACTCTTGCATTTTTGTTCCTAGGCCTTTTATACTTGGCATGTGTCTTCCCTGTATCAAGACCTTTCCAACCATACAACACTTTTTGACATTGTGACCTTGACCTTGACATTTGACCTTCTTTTGTAAAAATCTTAAAATGGCTATACCATTTGCACCAGTTGGCCCAGGGCTTTCATATTCTGTATGTATATTTCTTGTGTCAAGACCTTTCCAACCATACCAACATCTTTGACCATGTGATCTTGACCTTCACCTTTGACCTATTTAATCAAACTTTAACCAAAAACCTTAACCTTGGCTATAACTTTTGCATTTTTGAACCTCGGCCTTTTATACTTGTCATGTGTATTTCTCATGGCAAGACCTTGCCAACCATATAAAAAATTTTGACCTTGTGACCTTGACCTTGACATTTGACTTACTTTTGTAAAAATCTTTAAATGGCTTTAACATTTGCACCAGTTGGCCCAGGGCTTTCATATTTTGTATGTATATTTCTTTTGTCAAGACCTTTCCAACCTTACCAACATCTTTGACCTTGCGACCTTCACCTTTACCTTTGACCTATTTAATCAAATTTTAACCAAAAACCTTAACCTTGGCTATAACTTTTGCATTTTTGCACCTGGGCATTTTATACTTGGCATGTGTATTCCTCATGGCAAGACCTTTCCAACCATACAAAACTTTTTGACATTGACCTTGACATTTGACCTTCTTTTGTAAAAATCTTTAAATTGCTATAACATTTGCACCGGTTAGCATAGGGCTTTAATATTTTGTATGTATATGTTTTGTGTCAAGACCTTTCCTACCATTCCAATATATTTGACCATGTGACCTTGACCTTCACCTTTGACCTATTTAATCAAACTTTAACCAAAAGCCTTAACATTGGCTATAACTTTTGCATTTTTGAACCTGGGCCTTTTATACTTGGCATGTGTATTCTTCATGCAAGACCTTTCCAACCATACAAAACTTTTTGACCTTGTGACCTTGACATTTGACCTACTTTTGTAAAAATCTTTATATGGCTATAACATTTGCACCAGTTGGCCAAGGGCTTTAATATTTTGTATGTATATTTCTTGTGTCAAGACGTTTCCAACCATACCAATATATTTGACCTTGTGACCTTGACCTTCACCTTTGACCTATTTAATCAAACTTTAACCAAAAACCTTAACCTTGGCTATAACTTTTGCATTTTTGAACCTCGGCCTTTTATACTTGTCATGTGTATTTCTCATGGCAAGACCTTGCCAACCATATAAAACTTTTTGACCTTGTGACCTTGACCTTGACATTTGACTTACTTTTGTAAAAATCTTTAAATGGCTTTAACATTTGCACCAGTTGGCCCAGGGCTTTCATATTTTGTATGTATATTTCTTTTGTCAAGACCTTTCCAACCATACCAACATCTTTGACCTTGCGACCTTCACCTTTACCTTTGACCTATTTAATCAAATTTTAACCAAAAACCTTAACCTTGGCTATAACTTTTGCATTTTTGCACCTGGGCATTTTATACTTGGCATGTGTATTCCTCATGGCAAGACCTTTCCAACCATACAAAACTTTTTGACATTGACCTTGACATTTGACCTTCTTTTGTAAAAATCTTTAAATTGCTATAACATTTGCACCGGTTAGCATAGGGCTTTAATATTTTGTATGTATATGTTTTGTGTCAAGACCTTTCCTACCATTCCAATATATTTGACCATGTGACCTTGACCTTCACCTTTGACCTATTTAATCAAACTTTAACCAAAAGCCTTAACATTGGCTATAACTTTTGCATTTTTGAACCTGGGCCTTTTATACTTGGCATGTGTATTCTTCATGCAAGACCTTTCCAACCATACAAAACTTTTTGACCTTGTGACCTTGACATTTGACCTACTTTTGTAAAAATCTTTATATGGCTATAACATTTGCACCAGTTGGCCAAGGGCTTTAATATTTTGTATGTATATTTCTTGTGTCAAGACGTTTCCAACCATACCAACATCTTTGACCTTGTGACCTTGACCTCGATATTTGACCTATTTAATCAAACTTTAACCAAAAACCTTAACCTTGGATATAACTTTTGCATTTTTGCACCTTGGCCTTTTATACTTGACATGTGTTTTCCCTTTCTATCCATACAAAACTTTTTGACCTTGTGACCTTGACATTTGACCTACTTTTGTTGAAATCTTTAAATGGCTATAACATTTGCACCAGTAGGCTTACGGCTTTCATATTTTGTTTATATATTTCTTGTGTCAAGACCTTTCCAACCATACCTACGTTTTTGCCCTTGTGACCTTGACCTTTGACCTTTATTTGTATAAATCCTTATACGCCTATAACATTTGAACCAGTAGGCCTAGAGCTTCCATATTTTATATGTTTCTAGTGTTAAGACTTCTCCAACCATGCCAATGTTTCATTTACCCTACGACCATGACTTTTGACCTACTTTTGCAAATAAGCATTACATTACAGAACATGATGCTGGCTGGGGGCATTTGTGTTTCATAAACACATTGCTTTTCATCTGATCATCACCAAACTTTCTGAAAATGTTTGTTGACATAAAATGGAGACCAATTTGGATAACCAGCGGCACCAATTTATGCTAGGCCCTTTGGAGTAATGGCCCTTGAAGTCCTCAAAATGGCGCTCCACTACAGTTTCAGCTCTCTAACTTTTACGTTTGATAGTCTGAATTCCCCTCCCTGTATCATCGGGGGCATTCGTGTAACTGGGACACGCTCTTGTTATCTAAGGGGTGCCTGGTCTGAATTCAAATTTACGTTTCGT
This sequence comes from Gari tellinella, assembly GCA_922989275.2. NCBI lineage: Eukaryota > Metazoa > Mollusca > Bivalvia > Cardiida > Psammobiidae > Gari > Gari tellinella. The sequence goes on along the minus strand of OV277860.1, from coordinate 81,105,725 downwards.
TTTATATTGAAATAACTATCAGCAAACATTGTAGACTCTGATCAGAGTCTACACTGTTTGCCTATGTCCTATACATGGGTTCGTGGGGACAAATGGGTTAAATTCCCTATATAATTAACTGCTGCTGTACTTTCTCTAAAAGTTGGTGTTAACTCATTGACCCCTAAAATGTCATATGAACCAATCCGGTTTCTAACTAGGTCTAGTCCATTTCTAAATATAAAAGGATTCATTTTGATTTATACAGTATCTTACAAAATGACAAAAAATAAATACACTTATTAAGTGGATGCCAAAGGAGCCCTCTGATTTGGGTCAACACTGTTTGCATAAGGAAAATGGAAATACTGACGCTTTGCCCACCGTAGGACTTTAGTATCCCAGACAGTGAGTTCACACATGTGATAGACAACCGTGGAGAAGACGTTATTCTGAATATTCTAAAGATTTACATTTGCTACATTATATCTCTTTTTATTTCGGAAATAAAGCAATCTGCCTATCACACCACATACAAGAAAACATATGTATCATACATGGTCAACAGCAATCAGAATCTACACAGTAGACAAATATAAAACATTAAGTGTTCACAAAGTGTTCACAACGGAGAAAGTGAAGTAGAAAGTAACGCAGAATGCTATTAAAGCTCATTCTGCATAAGTTTCATCCTCTTGTGGTAAGCTGGTTTCAAATCTAGAACTTGACTGAAATACTAGAATTTTAATACAGAGAATATTTCTTTCCACAAGGTATTTAAAGCAGAATGCTACTTTAAGCGCATTCTGATTTAACCTTAATCGGTCTCAAGTATTAACCAGTTTTTTAAGCTCTAAACTCAGACTAATATGTAGTAATCATTCCGTACAATATATATATACACCACAAACAGAAAACACATAAAGTACATGATCAATAGCAAATTGGCATCTACACAGTAGATAGATACATTATAATTGTTTACAATACAATGTATATCAAAACCCAAGGGAGATAACCCAGTAATTTTAAATACATTCCGTTCTGTGTGTTATCTCTCTTTAAACTATACTACTTTAGACTAATTGAGAGTAAAGTAGAATACTCCTTAAGGCGCATTCTGCTTTACTTTACATCCATCTCTTATATTGAAGTATGTTTGCGTTTTGTCTGTGTTAAAACGGTAACGGATACTATCATATCCACTGTTGTCATGGAGTTCTTATTATAGTCCTCCCCGACTTGACTTGCCGTGCTTCTGTATAGTTTGGAAAAACGAAATACCGATAGGAAACGTTTTACACAATTTCATTAGGCTGCTAAATACAAAGGGGCATGGAGCAGAACTTCCTGAAACCCTTATTTGTCTAACTGGGGCCCGTTTCATAAAGCTTCGAACGACAGATGTTGTTGTAAGTCAACAATTTAAAATACGTTTAATTTCTTATTTCTCCATGTTATCTTGTCTTGTGACACCTCTTGGGAATCGTCTTGAAAAGACGAGTCCAAAGAGATGTCACAAGACAGGATAACATTGAGAAATCAGAAATTAAATGTATTTTAAAGATGTGACTTACGAAAATATTTTTATGAAACGGGCGCCTGGTCTCTCATATTCTTTAAATAATGACCAGTTCACATTTACTCTTGAGGGATACAAGTATGTCCCAAAACTATTTATGATTATGATAACCGGTGCAGAACCTGATCAGAACATATGGCTCATTTAGGAGTCCTCTGATAAAGACATTCACTGTTTGTGACTCATAGATTTGCTATGTTTCTAGAATAGAAAGGGTTCTGGTAGATAACTTCTGTAAATGCACATGTTAGTTCTGTCTGCTTAAAACAAAAACCTGTCTCTAATAATGGACAAATACTTCGAGGGAAATATTTGCTTTCTTCAACTTTCTGGCCTAAACTTAAGTAGTTTTGAAATTTTCTTAATTAAGAGATGGCTGTAGGTTGATAAAGGATGATAAGAGTCTCTGTCATTTGCCAACCTTTGCACGAACACAAACACGACTTCTTAAACCGGTAATTAGCCTCCTGGTCGTTGACCTACCTTTATAATGCTAGAATTTTTTATATGAATCAACATGTACATGTACCTTGATCCCATCAGTTTATATAATTATTTTCTCTCGGGAAGTTGTTCGACTTTGCATACTGCGGACAACTTGGACATCTGGTCAGTATCAACACTTTGTGGCAATCATATCATTGTTTCTAAAGTCACAACTTATACAAATGCTGAATATGTGCATGTTTTGAGATATTTAGCAGACAGTATATTGACTGTCTGAGAAAGGGTTGAGATAAATGGTTATATTTGGTGGTGTCATGGTTAAAAATGTTAAAGCGTGCTCAACCTCTCTGAAGCAAAACCCAATGAGAGACAGCAATTACGTATGTTGTTCGGAAGGAGTTGTTATATGGAGGGAAATTACCATCCTTAGAGCACAGAGCATAACTTGTCTCACATTTGCAAACAGTTTGATCCAGATCAGACGCCGCGTAACGCGGCGTTTGATCGTGGTTTAAACTGTTTGTCACTAATCTGTATCATTGTATTTCTTCTGTTAAAATGTGCAATACGTAACTTTGAGAAAAAATAGCAAACGACAATTGTAAGCAGATGATATTGCAGAAGTGAAAGCGTTAGACATAAATGTATTGTTTTGGAGCAGCAGCAAGCATTGTTGTAAGGAGGGCATCTTTATTTGGAAGACCGTTTAGGGAGGGAGTAATGTACACTGATCTGCATACAGTGGATAATCTGTTATTCTTTCCCAATAAACGCGTTTACGCTAAAACTATTATTTGCAGTGCAAACAGTTTGGAGCCAGATCAGACGCCGGGTAACCCGGCGTCTGATCAGGCTCCAAACTGTTTGCCACCAAGATAAACAAGAATTATCAGAATTGTCCAAAAGTTGTTCTTTTCTACGTTTTAGTGATTTGCGTTTGCGTACGTTTGCGTTTAAACGGGAAAGAATAACAGATTCTCCACTGTACCTGTACTATCTCTGTATGGAAAATACAATATGCAATACAGAATGTAGGATCATGGTATGATCCTCTTTCGATAGCTATACTCAAACATTGATTCGTCCCCAGTGATGAGCGTGACCAGAGCTTGTTGCATGTCAGCTCGTACAAATTGAGAACTTCAAGAGACTATTTACAAGTTATTTACATTAGCCAGTCTCATTAGCGAGAGTTACTGTGTTACTAAGTATCGCATCTAGATTTCACTAACTCATTCACCTCTAAACGTTTAATGGACGATACCAATTTCGAACGAAGTCTGGTTTATTTGCACTACAGCGTTCCTCCCTATCACGGCTCTCCAAACAACGACTCCCTCTTTACAACGACCCTTTTTGTTCGATCAAAGTTACATATAAGTGGACATTTTGATAGAATAAATATAATAACGAGTGACAAACAGCTTGAGTCCAGAACAAACGCCGCGTAACGCGGCGTTTAATCTGGATTCAAGCTGTTTTCCAATGTAAGTCAATTCTTAATTTTCCTTCCCTATAACGACTCCCTCCGACCATCAAATACAATCAGTGTCTCCCATTGGGTGCCGTTGTAGAGAGGGAGCACTGTATTTCAATTGTTGATTTTAACAATATATATATAATGTAAAATGACAAACCGTGCATACCCTGACCCGAGGGCTATGCCACAGTTTTAATCCTGATCAGAAATCGCTTTACGCGGCTTTTGATCTGGATCAAAAATGATTGCAAAGTTTATTTTATTTGGCATCCGCGGTAAAAGGATTAACATAAGTGTAATACATGTACATTCAACCAATGTAACGAATACATGATACAGGTAAAGTACTCCCTCTCTACAACGATAACAAACGGGAGACACACATTATGTTCGTTGTTCGGACGGAGTCGTTATAGGGAAGAAAATTTGCAAACAGTTTAAATCAAGATCAGACGCCGCGTTATGCGGCGTCTGATATTTATTCAAGCTTTTTTTGTCACTCGTCATTGATTTTTTTCTGTCAAAATGTCAATTTTGTCACTTTGAGCAAAACAGCAGACAACAATTTTAGGCAGACGACATTGCAACCGTAAATAGGTTGGACATAAATATCTTGTTTAGGGAACTGTGGCAAGGGTCGTTGTAAGGAGAGAGTCGTTGTTGAGAGGGCCGTTGTAGGGAGGGAGCACTGTAATTATACCGCAACCATGGCCTATTGGTAAGGGCGCCCGCCTCGGAAGCGGGAGGTCGAAGGTTCGAATCCCGGAGCCGGATATGGGGTTTGGACTGATGTGGCCGGTTGGTGAGCCGCCAGCTAGTTAAATGAATGGTTACCGTAGGCCCGTCTTTGCCAGGCGCCCGGCAATAAGAGAAGGGATTCGGGAGGTACTGTGCGCGCAAAAAGGATAGGTGTCTCATAAGCCAAACTGGCTGGCCCTTTCAATAGGGGTGACACTATAATAAACAAAGCCTTTACCTGTATAAGTATGGAAAGTAGCTTTATTATGCATACTTATGTTTTAAATGACCGTGACGCCGGTAAAAAGTCGCACTTTACTTCATTCTCAGTGTTTAGTCCTTTGAGTTTATTGAATTCAACTCATTTATAATTGAAATTTGAATTCCACTAAAAACAGGTGACAGCTTGAGGCAAGCTTGGAGTAAAGACGGAAAGCTTTTTTGTTTTACTTTCATTTTTATTAAAGCAACCACCTCGTAATAGAGTTCCACAGTATGCAGTGTTACATCATGTACATAAAACATAAAAATAGTCAAACGTAGGATTTGTTTTTTGAAGCGCGCGATTCGATGGCAATTCGATGGCAATTCGCTTGCGATTATCAATTTAATTTAATAAGGTTCAGTACTGTAACTACAGGTACAGTGGAGAATCTGTTATTCTTTCCCGTTTAAACGCAAACGTACGCAAACGCAAAGCGCTAAAACGTAGAAAAGAACAACTTTTGGACAATTCTGATAATTCTTGTTTATCTTGGTGGCAAACAGTTTGGAGCCTGATCAGACGCCGGGTTACCCGGCGTATGATCTGGCTCCAAACTGTTTGCACTGCAAGTAATAGTTTTAGCGTAAACGCGTTTATTGGGAAAGAATAACAGATTCTCCACTGTATGTATCATAAACAATTACTGCCAAATTCGGCAACATTGCGTTAGAAACTAGTTTTGATCCAGATCCGAGTAGCTCGGCGTCTGATAGGAGTCATCCCGTTTCTTTATGTTACTATAACATTTCAGTGAAAATGAATTAAGTTTAAACTTAAAAAACTAAATATGTACACGATAATTGTTTAAGCAGACGATATTGCCGACGCAAAGGAGTATAATGATTGAACCTAGAGCACGTAAAACATCAATACTGCTTGACCATGCTTATAATAACGACGAATAATCGAGGTCCATTATTTGGTAGGTACATGATGCAGGTTTCTGCTTTAAGCGATGTGAAAGAAAATCAGAAAGCTCCTTGATGAACTTTTAGCTTTACTTTTATCTTCTTTAAAGTAACCGCATGCTTTTAAACCCTAAACTCCTTTAGTGGCTGCAATAGACGGGGTTAAGTGTACAGTAATATTCAGTTGACTTCTGCATCACTCAAGCCTGAACGGTATAGATCAATAAAGGTCCATTATGCTTGATGAACTTTATTGATTGATTTGCTCTTTACATTTGAATTTTCATCTTTAAATTCTTCTAAACGAATAATCAGATCACTCTATTATATCGATTAACCAGGTACATGTAATGTGGAGCATGTAATTCAAATGCAATGCAATAAAACGTAGAAAGTGGCAAATTCTTGGCAATGTTTAGGCTTCTTTCTAGTCTGAGTGACAAATGTTTTGAAGCCTGATCAGACCATAGATATCTTAAGAGACTAGATCGGCCACCTAGCGCTGAGCTCCCATTGGTCGACGGTCAGAGAGACGCCATTTTGGTACGTGTATCATACATTTTCCCTCCGGCGACACAATATGATTTACTTTCATTTAAGAACGAATTCGTACTTCATACATCTTGTAACATAAATATGCACCGTAAAACGACAATATAACGATAATAAGCACAAAATGATGGTAATTCGTATGTAACTAATTAAAATCATCGGTTAATCATAGCAACTATGGAACGCTTCTTAGCAACTTCTGTAGTCAATGACGCACCGTCAACGTAGACGGGATTACTGCGCACAGCATGTAACGTCATTAATTTACCGCAATACGACGTGCACCAGACCATTGGAACATGAATAGCATACACTAACCAAGATGGCTTCTCGGTGACCGTCGCTGATTGGCCTACATCCGATCTAGGTTATTTTAAGATATCTATGGATCAGACCCGGGATAATCGGTGTCTTGTCAAGCTCGAAATTATTTGTAGTAGACATAATATTTTTCAGCATATATGCGTTTATAGGGAAACGTATGTATTTTACTTTGTAATCATTTTGCTACATTAGGTTGTGTATGACTCCAGCTATTTTAAAAGTTAAGTTACTTTTCAAATTGTTTTTGGAACTAACCTTAAATACTGCATTTTCAAATGCACTCCTCCGATTTTTATGAATGACTAGTTTACATTTACGTTCATGTGGTTTGCCCCTAAAACATTTCATAATTAGATAACAGTGCTGCAGATTCTGATGAAATGACTCCTTCAGGAACGAACTGATATGGGCTTCACCGTTTGTAAAGGATGGTTGAAACCTTTAAAGATCAAATTATTCAGGAGATTTTTACCCCTTCATCGCCTTATTGTCGTCTGCTTCAGTATTGTTGTCTGCAAGACACTTTTCAAAGTTAGTATGGAATATTAAAAAATAAGCAGTGATTTATTTTTTATAAAATCGCAATGAATCAGTTTTAAATCTATATAGTCATACTAGATCAGCAGTGAAAGGGTTAAAATAAAATTCCATTTATTTCAGGGCAGATGATGCATACAGCTAAAAAATGTGTTTCGTTAATTAGTCACCTATGTCTTCATTGTTTTATTTAAGTTTGTTTGGTCGATGGGCAAACATTTCCCTGCATTATTAATAGAGCCTGTGACATATTGAGTGTGACCCTGAATTCTCCAGTGAGACGACACATATTGTCAATTGTGAGACGAGCGTATTGACAATTAACCTTTAGAATGATAGGTATTTGGCGTCTACAAAATTGAGCTCTGCAATACCTTAAAGGGCTGTTTAAAACTGTTCTTTTCTTTTCGTAAATGTCCTGAAATCGATTGGATCCTGATGAAACGCAGAGTGACTCGGCATTTCATCTCAACCAAAACTGTTTTCACCAATAATCCCTCATAATGTGGTTAAGCAAGTCAATTAAGCTTCAAAGACAGAAGTCATAATTTACAGCGTGGTTAACCTTCAACGGACATTTTTGGTATTTCACCACCGCTATGACGTTGGCTTACTGTTCATTTTAAGACACATTGCTGCTTAGTACAGGTTAACACACTTTTATTTGACTTTTGGCAGCCTCGTTCCTAAAGAATTATAAAAACACTCTCTTCTTAGAGGTCTTCGTGAGTGAGATAATAGTGATTATTTCATAGTCTGCATGTCACCGGTGAATTTGTGATTACTGTTGCTAACAGTTTGAATCCAGATTAGACGCCGAGATACTCGGCGTCTCATATGGTTCCAAAGTGTTTGACATGCTGTTGATATTCCAGAACGAAACTGTATAGAGATTGATACAGACTACAATTACATGTACACGCATATAGCGTGATAAAGGTTAGCACCAGGATATTTACGTTATTAACCCTTCGCGTGCAATGACGTCACCTACTTTAAACAACTGTCGTCTGTTTTTACTTCTTACATTTAAATTTTAGATACTTTGAATCAGAAATGGTTGAAATGACTGTCAAATAGTTTGGATCCCGGTCAGACGCCGCGTTACGCGGCGTCTGACCAGGATCCAAATATTTTGAAAATAACAAGTGCACAAATAGTAAGGCAGTGAGTGGGTTCATGTGGAAGTTAAAATAGAAATCAAAGTTGAGTAGATCTACGTCTATCTTTTCAATTTAAGACATACTTTTCTTGATGAAGACTAAAATGTTAATGGATACTGAGATGTGTATCTCCGTTATTCAAAGTACATTGTATAGTCCTTCTAATCAGGAGCTCTTATATATTTATAAGATATGAAAGATGAACATTGAAAGCAAATAAGAGCTCGTCCGTGTTTTCAATTTAGATAATAACTTCTTGATGAAACCCTAATATTTAAAACCATTTGACTTCCTTACACCGAGTAGAGCTACAATAGTTATTTGCAAACAGTTTGTTTCCTGCTCAGATGCCGCGTAATATTTCCTTAACTAAAAGAACCCTAAAATTTAAACTTGAGAATAAAAGCAGGCACATTTTTTATAATTGATTACGTCATGGCAGTGAATGGGTTAATGGAGCATTTTATAAGTATTTCCGTTCTTCTTGTAATAGAACCCTTTTTATTAGTCTAGGTTTTACTCTTTAGCATGCCACGGCCCTACACACAACGAATTCCTCCATAAAACGACCCTTGCAGCGGTATTCCAAACACGACATTTTAGTTCAACCTTTTCCTGACTGCAATACCATCTGCCTTAATTTATCGTCTGCTGTTTTTTCTCAAAGTAACATCTAAGTAGACGTTTTGATAAAATAAATATAATAACGAGTGGCAAATAGCTTTAATCGTGATCAGACGCCGCGTAATGCGGCGTCTGATCTGGATTCAAGCTGTTTGCAAATGTAAGACAATAATTGGTAATATTCCTTCTCTCCAAACAACACTCACACTCGGTGTCTCCCATTGAGTGTCGTTGTAGAGAAGGAGCACTGTAGAACCCTACTTAATAGGCTAGGTCATTACTCTTTAGCATGCTTCAAACGATTGTGTTGATGAGACGGCCAGTTACTTGATTCGTCTCTCATTTCAGTCGTTTTGGTCAGGAACTAGGAGCCGTTGTAAGTTTGATGGAGAAAAACACGACATCTAATCAGGAACCAACATGAACTGTTTGCCAAAATCGTCTGTACTCGTCTACGACAGTCAAATGGCTAAGTATATGTATTTAAAAAAGTAAATATACCAAGTTATAGTCTACTTTCAGTCCGAATAACCGCTCAGCCGACTGTACATTTACTCCCCTGATCATTGAGCCATCTTGCCTACAATATTGAGTACTGCTAGACATGTGGCGCAATCAAATGCAGCCACAGTACCGGCTCAGACCCTACACAGGTACCCATTTTAACCCCAGAGTGAAGAGGAGCAATTCGTGGTACATGACTTGCTCAAGAACATTCCTGTACATCATCGGGGATTCAGAAAATAATCTCTTTGTCAGACTGCTGGTGCGGCGGGGAATCGAGCTCACGACCCCTGGTACCATAGTCCAATGTGAAACCACTGCACTACTGCCGCCGGCATATGCATGCGTTCAATTGTTTTAATTTTGTTCATTTTCTAATAATTTATTATTGTTTGTTTTCATTACTTTTAGCTAACTGTGATTGGCTGTACCTTTTTGCCCATAACCTAATCCACAAACTAAGATTGGACCACGTCTTGTCGGGACTACTTTCTCTTAGTGTAACCAGGTTGACTTTTGGTTCTTTTTCGGTATTTATTTAACATTGTTGGTATTTAGCGAGTTACTTCCCTTGGTAAATTCTCGTGATTCGTATGACTTCTCGCGGCAAATCTGACAGACATTGTTACTAAAGTCACTTTTTAGTCATCTGTCAGGGTATAAGGACATCTTTAAGGATTTGGCAAGTACAACAATGTAAGTGGGAACAATGTCTATGTCTATGTCTATATGTCTAATGGAAAGTGTATTCTTTACATGGCATGTCTTGTTTCTTTTAAATACTGTTCGCTTTCAATATTCTATACACGCTTACGGTTTCATGCAATGAGTTTTCGAATTTATCGCGAAAAGCGGAATGGTGGCTTTCATCTTCTTTCCATGCGGTTTTTTCTTTCAGGCATGTTAATAACCTATTCACAAATACTTTGACCATTCACTTTTTAATTTACAGCAGTATTAACTAAAGCACCTGTATGATAGACGTGGTGGAGTGATTGTTTGTGTCGAGTATTGGCTGAACATTTAGTTCCACAAACTGGTAAGCTATGTTGTGTATTGTTTTGTACTGTATAGTATTGTTGTATGTATAACGTGTCTTCAGGAAACCTATTATATATATTATCTTTTATTCCACCATTTCTGATGAGTGATACACTATTGACATAATATAAACATATTTATACAATTACACAAAACCAAGTAGTCAAGGTAGGATAAAGAAAGAAAAAAAATAACAAAGAAAAAAAACATCATGTAAATTATGAAAGTTATGGATGAATCTCAAGATGGTAATCTAATCAACAGGGAATGATTAGATTCCCACACAAGATTCATCGAATAACGATGTTGTCTGCTAGAGAAATCCTAAATTATCGATGTCAACGAAACGAAAGTGAAATTGAAATCAAGATTGTCAATAGCTTCTGAAAATCTATGAATCGTCATTTTCACGATCGTTTATTCGTAGATTCGTACTTATCCGTAGCAGTATTTTAGAAAGTTTGCTGATAGCACAGAAAGTAACTATACATGTCTGGTGGTACATGTACCAGAGTAGTGACTGTATTATCTATACGCCCGAGAGTATACAATAATAGTGTCTTTTTGTCCATTGCACATAATGAATTCGCAAACCTGGTAGATATGTTGTTATATACGGTTTCTAGATAATATTGCAGTGCAGTTGCGGCTCTACCGGGGTCACATTCGAAGACTACATGAAATAATTCGTCGCCAGTAGCCGTGCCGCATTTTGGACATGGCATGTCAGTGCCCACCTTTTTGCATAACAGTTTTGTTACAAATGTCATAATGTCTAGGTATTTAGAGGTATCCATGATTTATCGTTAATTGCTGTAAATTATACAGTGAACAGAGAACGGCTATTGTTGTTGATTTCCTCACATCCGGTTAGAGCCCCACCCTCAGGATACAAGTGTATAAAGTTTAGAGTCGATAAACGAAGTTAACTATTTAATACCAATAACCCAAAGGGTTACATTAGTCCTACCGTTCTCCGCAAGCGCTGCACGAAGCCGGACTTCTTTAACGTAATTGGTGATGACTTTACTACAAAAGAAGTCCCGGTTTGGCGGAAAATATATAGGTTGTATCAGAAGACAGACATATTTGGTTTTAATGTAGCAACCGGCGATGTTTCTTCACATTTCAACGTGTGACTTAAAATCATACTTCTTCCCTAATAAGGCTTATTATGAAACTTGCTTTTTACAGCATACCGTTAAGAAACCAAATGAACGGCAAACAATGTAGACCCTTTACAGACTGTTCCCGAGGAAGCAGTCTGGTCAGGGGCTACACTGTTCGCTCAGGCCTTGTCTGTCCCGAAACTTAGGACCATTGCGGTAGGTGGATCACTAAAGTACATATTTGTGCAGCGACAAATCCTGGCTCAAAACGGTTTGCAGTTTTCTGCAATATATTGCAATATGACAAACAGTGCAGACCTTGAGCAGAGGGCTTGTGGATGACATCTCTGATTCTACACTGTTTTAAAAGAAGCGTATATGTGCTGGAAGGGTTCAACTATCTTAATAAAACAAAGTGGAGTGTTTGTGTTGAAGAGGAGTTGATAAATTGTATAGTACAGTAAAACCTCTCTATTACGACCACTAAATTATGTTAATTATTAGGGTGTTTACGGTAGGTGACCGCTTAAAACAAGCTGACAGTGAAACAGAAAGCTCCCTTAGGAGCTTTCTGTTTCACTGTCACCTTGCTTTAGGCTCTCACCTCTCTATTATACAATCAATTAGCATTCGTTTTAGTGGTCGTAATAGCGAGGTTTTACTGTATATGAATTGTTATAATAGGATATAAATAACCGGTATTACAATGCAAATGGCACAGAGGGATTTGATATGAAAACGAATACATTGTTTAAAAAGAGTCATTTTATTTGCATAAACAATTCCAATGTTCAGCTTATAGGAGAAATTGAAATGTTTATAATCTGTATAATTATAATTAATGCGATTGAAGCAATTAAAGAAACCTTTAACCTGCAGTACTCTAAGAGCGACCTATTGTGGACTTCAAGTGGACAATTACGATTTCCAATTAGTTTTAGTACCATATTCGACTACTACATGTAGTAGTACATTGTATGTAGGCTTATTTATTTTACAATATATTGTAAAAATGACAAACAGTAAAGACCCTGGTCAAAGGGCTCATGTACATGTAGGAGCTCTCTGATTAGGGTCTACAATCTACACTGTTAGAATAGCACCAGTATATTCTTCATATAGTAGTAGTAGTAGTATTCTTCATAAGTTCACTATTTGCAAATGTTAGCCAAGTCGCGCTGGTCTATAAGTTAAATTGATACATTGTAACTTATTGCCGGATATATTCTGTTAGAATATAAACTATATGTTGCTGAAGTAGATCATTTCTGGTACATCACAATTATGCTTTTAAGAATGAGCAATATTCAACAACATATATATTGTTTCAATATTTCGGCCATCTAAAGAACGAACGATTAAATATTACATTTGTAAACAGTTGCGAGAGTTTGAAATTTGTCAACAGTGGAGTAAACGTAATTCGTTCCCATGTACACGCACACGTACGCAAACGCATTGCAGTAATATTTTTTGGAAAATAACAGCTTGTTGACAATCCTGACCATTTATATTTTAATCTGAGTGGCAAACAGTTTGGAACCTGATCAGACGCCGTGTTAACCGGCATTTGATCTGGCTCCAAACTGTTTGCACTGCAAATAATAGTTTTAGCGTAAACGCGTTTATTTAGAAATAAAAATGTTTTGTCCACTGTAACACAGGTAGACAGCCACTATGTTACAGTGGAGAAAACATTATTCTTTCCCGTTTAAACGTAAATGAAACGCAAACACACTTCACTTAAATGTAGAAAATGGCAACGTTTTGAAAGTTTTAACTATATATCGTAATGTGAGTGGCAAACAGTGTGGAATCTGATCAGACGCCGGGTTATCCGGCGTCTGATCTGACTCCAAACTGTTTGCATTGGAATGATAGTATAAGCGTAAACGCGTTTATTGGAAAAAACAGCGTCTTCTACACGGTTTATACATGTATCTTCATTTCTATGGGATCTTTAAGGAAACAAGCGTAGACACAGAGTTTTAATGTGTAGAAAATCCTGATGATTTCTGTTATTCTAGTTGGCAAACAGTTTGGATCTAAAGGATTATCAGACACCGAGTTACTTCAAACTGTTTGCAAAGACATCAGTTATTGAGGATCAAACTTTGTTTTCCTGGAAAAATGACAACATATTCCCGACTTACCGTAGCGCTCATGGTTACAGTTAAACGAAACGCATCGCACTAAAACGTAGAAAAAGACAACTTTTCGACATTTCTGACTATTCATGTAACAAACAGTTTGGAGTCTGATCAGACGCCGTGTTACCCGGTGTCTGTTCTGGCTCAAAACTGTTTGCAAAAACTGATAGTTTTAGCGTAAACGCGTTTATTGGGAAAGAATAACGTTTTCTCCACTGTACAAGCCGTATAAATCAATACTGCTTTAAATTCATATTTCATCAATAAAAACATAATAACGCATACCGGTTGATTCCCTAAAGGGTTTGTCTATTTATTTTAGTATGGCATAGTTTTCATTGTTACATGAATCATTCTATTTTAATAATTTAACACAAACGCAAGTAATAAGTTTTTTCCGATGTAAAATGAACACTACGACACTAATTTGTGTGTAATAAATAAATGAGTTGTGAGCATGAATCCAGAAGTCAATTATTTACAACAAATAATGAAACATGCAAGAGTACTCAATAGTGACACGATAACATGACAAATAACACAATGATATCTCAGTTACACTGAGCATAAATAACATACTGCATGTTATACAGTGAGACGATGTAGGTCTTTTCTGTGAAAACGGAACACAATGCAAACATATTGTTTGACTTAATATTGTCTAACAAGAACACGTAAACATACAGAACAATGTCGCTACATCGCCCGCTATAAATACACGTTTTCGGCGTACAAGTAAGATAGTTGCTTAAAGCAATAATCAAGCAAAACAGAAAGCTCCAGTATGAGCCTACTACTTCACAAATATAGTCGATTGTGTATTCCAAAATTATACCGGTATTTCATGGAAGTTTGTAATGCAGGTGGATGCAATTACTAATCTTTAACATCAATGTCTTAGCGCGACCTTGTTACATGTACAGTAGAGAAAACGTTATTCTTTCCCAATAAACGCGTTTATGCTAAAACTATTATTTCAATTACAAACAGTTTGGAGCAAGATCAGACGCCAGATAACCCGGCGTCTGATCAGGCTCCAAACTGTTTGCCACCAAGATAAATATGAATTATCAGAATTGTCCAAACAAATGTACTTTTCTACGTTTTAGTGCTTTGCGTTTGCGTTTCATTTGCGTTTAAACGGGAAAGAATAACGTTTTCTCAACTGTACAATAAAAAAGAAGAAATTACACCTAGCGCCACTTTGTTGCAATTCATAACAAATAAAATACACTCTCTGCATTAAAAGTAATGATACGCAGAAAACGCTAACTTGAAATAGAACATTGATATCACAGAATTGACACAAAGGCATGATAGGCTTGTATAGTATATTATACAAATATAGCGTGTTTTACACCCTTGACATACAGTGGCTATTTCCACATGGAGAAAACGTTATTCTTTCCCAATTAACGCGTTTACGCTTAACTATTTTTACATTGCAAACAGTTTGGAGCCAGATCAGACGCCGGGAGAGATGTCAAAAAAAGTTATTTTTGTACAGTGTATTACAATGTGTTTGTGTTTCGTTTGCGTTTAAACGGAAAAGAATAACGTTTTATCCACTATACATGAAGGTTCTCGAACAGTTTTATCTTGTAGAATTTAATGTTAAATTGTTTTGACTAAAGAAATTATGATATGAATGGTAAATAGTTTGGATTCAGATCATAAAATACCAGGGTCTAATCTGTAAACAACCGTTGCACTCAGAGTAAGTCAGTGAATGGGTCTTAGACGAGTGGCAACCTCACACGCAGTCAGTATGATACATGTACATCAATCTCGGTGACATGTATTGGTTTTGGACTACAATGTACCTTGTGATACATTTCATTGTTAGTACATGTACATGGATTACAAAAGGCATTGATGCAGATGAGACGCCAGGGCTCGATGTTATAAAACTTAAAACGAACTCTGTGCTCAAAACTCAATTAAGATTACAAGCTCGAGTTTTTACAAAACAAGCTTTATTTGATTTTACTAACCTCATTTGGATACAACTTTACAGAAGAATTATGCATGCAAATACTAGTTACAAAATTAATGATTTTTTTTACTGAAATGTTATGAGCTGAGCACAGAGTTCATATCATGTTTATAACCTCGGGTTCGGGTGACACTAATTCTAAACTGTATCCAAACTGTTTGATACACGCGTGGTATTTCCGAATACAAAAACATGTATCTGATCAATTTAACAATGGAAATTGATATTGACAGTATTGGCAGAATAAAGTTGCACAAGATTAACTCTTTTACTGCCAACGGCGACAAAACGCGACTTTGTTAACAATTTACACTCTGGTCAGACGCCGCGTACCGCGGCGTCTGGTCAGGATCCAAACTGTTTGACACTCTTATCGAAACATGTATGTTTTAAGTTATACTATATTGCATCTTCCTTTGAAACGATCTTGCAAACAACACAATTGAAGCCGATTACAATAAAACGGTGAAGGGTAAAATCTCACAATTAATTTGGAAGCGAAAGAGTTAAATAGGTCAATGCTGTGTCAAGGACTAACCATTTTAACACTAGTATAACAGTGACTATTGCGTACAGTTGATGACCAGCTTTGTATATACAAGAACTTACATGAAGATCCGTCCATGCAATGCTTATTGCCAGACTGGTCCTTCTATTTCTACACGTTGAATGTGTCATTCTTTCCCGTTTAAACGTGCACGAAATGCAAACGCAATGCACTCAAATTTAGAAAATTTCAAATAATTGAATTTTTTCACGAGTTATTTTAATCTTAGTGGCAAACAGTTCGGACCTTGGTCAGACGCCGGGTTACCCGACGTCTGACCCAGCTCCAAACTGTTTGCAATGAAAATAAACTAGTTTTAGTTTAAACTTCTCTACTACTTTCACTCGTTACGATTCATAATAGAATATCACGTTGTTATTTTGCATTAGAAATTGCAATCACTCGTTATAAAACACATTTGCCTTTTGGTTTTGCAACATAGAATATCCATTGGAAAGAGTAATGGATTGCGTATGCGCTCATTTTTGTTAACCAATTTACGTCCAGTTGATTCTTCCATGTTTATATATTTGTTTTGTCCATTTTTTATTAAAGGGATGCCTGGTCAAAATTTTCAATTTCATTTTGTTTTATATTGAAATTCATACATGTATCAGCAAACAGTGTAGACTCTGATCAGACGCTGCATCATGCGGCGTCTAATCAGAATCTACACTGTTTGCCTATATCCCATATAAGGGATCGTGGGCACAAATGGGTAAACTGAAATTAGAACACACATTCTAAACTACCGGTATAATGTCACTTTTTTATCTATTTCCCCATGGTTTGATTCTTCGTTTTGAAGTCAGGTGACCACTTTAAGCAGATCGGAAGTTATACAGAATACGCTTTTACATGTATGCACATTCTGCTTTACTTTGAATCTGCTTCAAGTTTTCATCTGCTCGGATATAGGAAACGTTTCTATGTTGGAAATTCCTTACTGTATAAAATGAACTGTTTTCTTCAACTGTACGAATGAATTAAATGCGTAAAAAGGTGTACATTTATATATTGAGTAAAGGGTTAAGCAAGTTCCAGCGTATAAAAATACACATGTCTTTATAAACAGTCCATATAGTGTAGATGTCAGGCTAACACTAAAGTACATGTATATAATACAGAAAATACCTATAGGGAACTTTCTGCATTATCAACATTTTATGTCCAACATATCCATGTCTTAAAGCATGCCTAACACACACGGTTCTTG
Source organism: Gari tellinella (assembly GCA_922989275.2). Classification (NCBI taxonomy): domain Eukaryota; kingdom Metazoa; phylum Mollusca; class Bivalvia; order Cardiida; family Psammobiidae; genus Gari; species Gari tellinella. Next base: position 81,088,563 of record OV277860.1, on the reverse strand, counting down.
CACCTAGGTTGGTTTCAATTATATTGAATAGCACCATCGTACAGACTCCTCCACAATGCTAGCAAGCACATATTGAGTTCATCTTGCCTTTATGGCCACCAGTTAGGTAGTACGTTCTTTTGCCAACACAAAAGTAAGTCACAATGAATATAGACAAGAGGCACGCTGCAATACCAAAGGCAATACAGAATCCCTCAATGAGCATAAGTCTACTGCGGTCCTCCTCATTACAAATCAGTTTCCCCTCATACCATGTCTGCTGGGTACAGTAGTAGAAGCCAATACCCGTGAATAGAAGATGGAGTGCGCTACTAGACAAGCAACCGATTGAGCAACCCTTTACACTCCATACCTGCAAGATAACGAAATACTGTGTAACATCAAACATAATGAGTCTAATGTGGAACAAACATGCCTGGGAAAACAGTATAGACCCTAATCAGACTGCCCCGGTAAGAGCAGTCCGATCAGAGTCTACTCTGTGTGCCTTTCAGTTTGGACACAATTCTGTGTTATTTATATAAAAGTAATTTGTTTGAATTATATGATAATTACAGCAGTTTCACATGGTGTTTCCACTATTTACATACTAATAGTATACTTTATAATATCAAATAGTACAGTGGAGAATATGTTATTATTTCCCGTTTAAACGCAAGCGTACGCAAACGCAAAATACTAAAACGTAGAAAAGTACAACTTTTTGACAATTCTGATATTTCATCTTTATCTTGGTAGCAAACAGTTTGAAGCCTGATCAGACGCCGGGTTATCCGGCGTCTGATCTGGCTCCAAACTGTTTGCACTGCAAATAATAGTTTTAGCGTAAACGCGTTTATTGGGAAAGAATAACGTTTTCTCCACTGTAGTATTCTTATATTATCATGTACATGTGCATGCATCGCGCTTTAATATTATCTTTATCTATATTTTAAATATCCATGTATTAGTAGCAATGATAGTGTTATTATACTATGTATACCTTTATATGAGTACATTGTATTCTGAAACACAAACGACTAAGTCAAACAAGACACAAAACTCATTGAACAAAGATATATAATTGACTAGTCTATAATGAAAGAATATTTAATATGCTTGGTAATGATTCAACATAAATATGACACATAAACCGATATAATTATAATAACTCTGAAAAAGCTTAAACGTTTGCTTAACTTTGTCGTCTGCAATCTATTGTAAACGTTTTCATAATATAACTATATTTACATTCACCCTGTAAAGTCCCTATGTAATCGTATTAAAAATATGCAGGTCAATTCTCGATTAACCTACACTTCCAAACTGGTTTTTAGCCAGTTCGGATTTCGTTCGTGCTATTCGTGGACTTCTTCAAATAGACTACATCGGGCACTTAACACTAAGCTCCCATTGGTCGACGGTCATATGACACTAGCGGAGTGATACAGACCATAGGTCGTTGCCATCGCGTTGCTATGTGTGTAAATGGGTTAAGAAAACAACCGCGACCTGTATTTTTAGAATGTGCTTTGGCAATAGATATTCAAGTTGCACTGTTATTTGTTTGCCTTGTAAGTCTTTTCCATTCACAGAGAGAAAGTTTACTGAAAAAAATCCTGAATTTTTAATACAGTTAGAGTACATGTAGTTGGGACTACTTTCTCACCATATTTAGAAACTGGAATGGCTATTACATCGACATTACATATATCAAACCACTTTGACCGGTATATGATAAATTCTTATACAGAAAAACAAATCTGGCCAATAAACACATTAAATTGACAAGACAGAAAATATAAATATAAATATAAGGAATAAACAACATCTCTTTGCCGCTCATGACGGTATGACTACATTAGCTTCGGGGGTAAATTTATCGAAAACGCCCTTCGGGCGTTTACGAAATTTACCCCCTGCGAAGCTAATGTAGTCATACCGTCATGAACGTCAAAAATATGTTGTTTATTCCTATAATCGCTACGTGTGCCAAACAGTTTGAATTTTGACCAAGCGGCGTCTGATATGCTTCCAAATTGTTTAGTCGCCTGTTTTTATCTGATTAGAAGTCAAATCACTCAGAGTCTGATACATGTATGAACTTTAAGGTTGAGAACCCCTTATGAGATCGGGCCCATGTCGGTCAATATCGGAAGTCTACGTAGAGCGATCGACCATTCTCGTCAACTGCCAACCTGTTTCGAACAATGCTTTAGCATGGTTCGAAACAGATCGACAGTTGACGAGAATTGCCGATCCCTACACGTACAAAATGTACATGTAGAGTATATACTTTGGTCCGTTCTCATTAGGGGTCCTCAACGATAATTATTTTCATTTGTACGTCAAGTCATGGTTCACATGACAAGGTTAATGTATCAAATGTGTTATTATACATCGTACCCTTCGTCTTGTTACATGTGGAAATCTGATGGTGAATTTCTTCTGTAGAATGAGGCCTAGTGCTGCGTTTACCACACACTGAAAATATAAAATACATTGTTGAATAAAGCTTCACTCTCCCACTCCTTAATTTTTTAACGGACACTTTCAATGTCTAATTAAGTTAAGTCCATTTATGACTACAGTAAAACCTCTATCACGACAACTAAATTGTGTAAATTAATAAGTGCTTACAACAGATGACTGCTTAAGGCAATGTGACAGTAAAACAGGAAGCTTCTAAATGAGCTTTCTATTTTACTGACACTTTGATTTTACTGTATTTAGGGTTATGCTTTTTTAAACTGAATAAAGTTGAATAGGAAGAACAAACATTTTGGATCCCGGTTGTAACCCTTATCGTGCTACAATGTAAGCGCGACATGGCTATCATTTGCAAACAGTTTGGATCTAGATCAGACCTGTTAATTATAAGTCGGACAGGCCTTTCTTTTAAAAGGAAATGTATATACTCTCTAAGGTTTGTTTTGCCTTATATTGCAAAGAGACAACACATGTAGACCTTGATCAGAGAGTCCCTAAAATATAGGTCTACACTAATTGCATAGAACAATACTTTTTATTTGTAAATTATAATCATTATCGTCGCTAGGGTTCAATGAAATAAAAAGGACGCTTTACATTTCCACAAATCGTTGAATCCTATTTGTCTTCTATGTTAAATATGTATAGAGGTGACTAATTGGGCAGTCGACAGCAGTAAGGGATTACATGTACATGTCAAACTTAGGTTAATTAACCATTTGAACCTAAGCGAAGAGGTAATATAACCACAATGCAAACAGTGTAGACGCAGATCAAAGGAGCAGCAAATAAGTATTTTGTCCGGGATCTATACTATTTGATTGTAATTCAACACTAAATAATGAAACTTAATGGAATGTACTTAATTGGAATCTGGAATTGTCCATTAGAAGTATTAGGGTCAAGAGATTAAGCGGACATCTTTGACGAAGCATGAACAACTCTGGCTAAAGATGCAGTTTATCCCCTTCACTACCATTTATCTTCTTCTTGTATCGTTTTATCGTCCACCCGAACTGGTTAACGCGTTCATAGGGGAGCACGTGATTCCTCTCAGCCGGCAGGGAATAGTTGCATAGTCTAAAGTGGCTGTTTTTGTGCATCAGATGATGGTTCCCAAAGAGAAATTTTGAAGTTTATTATTGTGCTAAAATGCTACACTACCATATAAAAACTAACGTCTGCTTTTATTTCTGACAATTGACTTTTAGGTGATTTGACTAAAGAATTATCTTATTGAGTGTTTAACGGTTTGGATCCTAATCAGACGCCGCACAACGTAGCGTCAGATTAGGATTCTCACTATTTTCAAATATCCATTTTTGTTGAGGCAAGAGTTAGAAGAGGTGTATACAGAAAAGCGTAGAGCAGAAAGCTTCTAGTATGTAAAACATAAATATTGTTTATTTATGTGATATTCAAAGACGACAATTGTTATCATTTACATGTATGTTTAACCATAAAAATGCTGAATGTCTAAAACGTTATCTCCTTATCTGCCTCGACCCAAGTACAATGGTTATTTGCAAATAGACTGGATCCTAATCAGACCCCGCTCAAAACTGTACGATACTCTTTTGAAACTATTGAGAAAAAAGCTCAGATAAACCAAATCTGAGAATCATAACAGACGACAAAATGTGCAGAAGACATAGAGCGTTTTTAAGATTAAGTTTAATTATTTACGTTAACACTAAGTGACACTCACAGCAATGAAGTCGACTTTGTACAAACAGTTCAGATTCTGAACAAACGCCTCGTGTCGCGGGGTCTGACCAGGATCTGAACTGTTGGTCACTGGTATCGATTATTTTTCTGATTCTTCATAATTTATATAATAACTTTGGCAATATTTTAAGAATTGACGTTATTAATGGTAATAAGCAGACGATCAAATAAGGCGTGGTAAGGGTTAGTGACACATGGTTTATGGTAATCTGATTATAGGAATAAGAACCGTCATATGCAATTATTTTTAGCGAAATGTAATCCTATAGATCTCTTAAGTAAAACCTTAGTTTCAACATGACGTAGTTCAGCGCTAATATGGGTGAAGTAGGAGTTTCAACATACATGTATTTTGCAAATCTTAACCCATTTGCGCACAGTGGATTCTTCCATGCTTATATACATGTATAAGATTAGTCCTTTTTCTTATATAAGGATTACCAGGTCTCATGTTTCATTTTGTTTTATATTGAAATTCCTATCAGCAAACAGTGTGGACCCTGATCAGACGTCGCATAATTCGGCGTCTGATCAGGGTCTACCACTGTATGCCTATGCCCGTCTATTAAAGGACGCTAGGCACAAACGGTTCAACTTCGAAATAGAGGAAAGTGGAAATATGCGCCGATAAATTCTGAGTGACAAACAGTTTGAAGCTTGATCAGACGCCGGGTTACCAGGAGACTGATCTGGCTCTAAACGGATTGCTGTAAAATAATGTTTTAGTATAAACGCGTTCATCGGGAAAAGACAAGTCTTCTCGACTGTATGCTTATTTAACATTTGCATTAGGTATTACCATATTGTAAATGTATTTCCATTGAACTTTGTTATTATTAAGCTCTGAATTAACCCCTTTACTGCAATGACGTCATTCGCTTTACACCTTGTCGTCTTTTTTAATTTTTCAAATATAAATTTTAAATATTTTCAATACAGTAATATCGTAATGGGTTTCGAACAGTGTCCATCCTGATCAGACGCCGCTTTACGCAAAACTGTTTGCAAACAGTTATTTTACTTGGGACAATGAAGAGAAGGTGTTAATCTTGGCTTGCCCTATAAACCCGCTCGTGGAACGGTTATATGAGGACATGGCATTATCTCATGCAGATTAGATTTGACCCGATCAAAATATAGCCTTAAGTTTTGGATAGCTTGATGTTTAGAACCTGACAAGTCTGAATCCAGAGCAGACGCCGAGAACGCGGTGTCTGATCAGAATCCATACTCTTTGTCTCGTACCGTACCTTCATATATTTGGAAATATTCAAAATAAAAGAAACAACTTCAGAACTAAAATATAATTACCATTTTGAACAGACTTTGTTTATTCGTGGTTGAAAGGATAATTGTTTAAGAAGTTTAATGTTTTCTTTTGACGGCGTGTTATTATCAAACTTCAAGCTTAATGTCAAGCATCATGCGTTTAAATATTACTAATACTAATATTAATGAAATGCGCTTTTAGATAGGAGACCACATCAGCGTCATGAAGGTCTAATTGTATCATATATCTTGTTTCTTTATTACAGTCAAATCAGGCAGTCGAAAAGTCATTATTAGATCCTGTTTTAGTTTAAACAGTATTTATTTTAAAGGTTTTACGCACATTGTGTCATATTTACAGGACATAATGTGCGTAAAACATTTAAATATGGATTGGAAAGCAAGTTACTAAAAACTTATGTGAATTCATCTCCATGAAGATCCTGTTTTAACGAAGCGAAAGGCAAATGTATTGTCCTTACATGTAATCGTAGAAAATGACAATTTACCGAAAACGATGACCATTATTTTTAGTCTGAGTGGCAAACAATTTGAAGTCTAATCAGAAGCCGAGTTGTTATAATAGCTTTAGCATGAACTGCATTTATATGTATTGAGAAAGAATATCGTATCTCAACTATAGAAAATATGATTCGTAAAAAACAGCAACCAGCGTAGACATGAATAGATCAGCCTCGATCTATACATGTACGTAATCTGACCGTTCTCTGACCCCCATTCCACTGAGCGGCGATGCCTCTACGCTATGTTATCCGTCGGATTCAAAACATTAACTTATACAAGAGCCCCATGGGGCATATTCGCTCACCTGAGAATATAGCTGAAAAAATTGAGAAAATGATTTATGTCGAGGACTGACCTAGATATACAACAGACCGGAACCATTTGAACAAAATATGTAAAGTATATTTAAAAGTGTCACCATACCGAATATCAAAGCTCTGGCCATATTAGTGTCAGTGAAGAAGATGTTTGAAATTTTCTCTATATAACTCTATGTAAAACTGTGACCCCCCGGGGGGGGGGGCAATTTTGACCCCAAGGGCATAATTTGAACAAACTTGATAGAGGACCTGTAGGCGATGCTATGTGCTAAATATCTAAGTTCTGGCCCTTGCAGTTTCAGACAAGAAGATCTTTTAAGTTTTCATTGAAAAAAATCTATTTTAGCTTGTGTGACCTAGTTATGCAACCGACCAGAACCATTTGAACAATTTTGGTATAGGACATCTAGAAGTGTCACCATGCCAAATATAAAAGCTCTGCCCATATTAGTTTCAGAGAAGAAGATGTTTGAAAATTTCACTATATAACTCTATGTAAAACTGTGACCCCCGGGGCGGGGCCAATTTTGACCCCAGGGACATAATTTGAACAAACTTGATAGAGGACCTGTAGGCAATGCTGTGCGCCAAATATCTAAGCTCTGGCCCTTGTAGTGTCAGACATGAAGATTTTTTAAGTTTTCATTGAAAAAATCTATTTTTAGCTTGTGTGACCTAGTTATGCAACCGATCAGAACCATTTGAACAATTTTAGTAAAAGACATCTTGAAGTGTCACCATGCCAAATATCAAAGCTCTGGCCATATTATTTTCAGAGAAGAAGACGTTTGAAAATTTCACTGTTTAACTCTATGTAAAACTGTGACCCCCGGGGCGGGGCCAATTTTAACCCCAGGGGCATAATTTGAACAAACTTGATAGAGGACCTGTAGATGATGCTGTGTGCCAAATATCTAAGCTCTGGCCCTTGCAGTTTTTGACAAGAAGATTTTTTAACATTTCCTTATTTTTTCACTTTGGTTGCCATGGCAACCAGAGTTCTGCATTGTTTTTAATTCTTTGAACAAATTTGAAAGAGCTTGACCCAAGGAACATTTCTGTAAAGTTTGGTTGAATTCTGTCAAACGGTATAGGAGGAGATGTCATTTGAAGCAATTGTTAACGACGACGCACGACGCACAACGCACGACGCACAACGCACGACGTCGGACGCCGGACACAGGGCCATCCCAATAGCTCACCTTGAGCCTTTGGCTCAGGTGAGCTAAAAAGTGCACAGAAAGCTTACTTAGGAGCGTTGTGAGTTATATCATATAGTTGTTTTAACTATGCCGAATGTACATGTATGTAATTGTATCTAAAGACAGGAGGCTCCCCTGTTCAGGATAAAAAATACACGGAAAGCTCAATAGGGAGCTTTCGGTGCTATTTTTGTCCTGACGTATGCAATTCCTTTATGTAGGACTGACTTAAATAGTTTTCTATCTTATTGTTGCTTAACTCAATGTTGACTATACATATATCAAAAGTCGGATTGCTACACGGTCAGGATAAAAGTTTGACAGAAGGCTCAAACAGGAGCTTTCTGTGTCACTTTTACCTGCACGGTGTCTTTTATAAACATGCTCAGTGGTTTTTCAGATAAACACAACATTTGCAAGGATTGCACTCGCTTGAAAAAATGTATTATAAGTTGTATTGATGCTCACATAGCGACATCATAAAGCTTATGTGAGCTTTTCCAGTGAATAGCATAGATTACTGTCCAATTGATTGCCACTTTTGTTTCGTTTCGAAAAGAGGCAAACCCAATATTGAACAGTATCCGTATAAAAAACAAAAAAAATATATAACAATAATGTTTTGGCAATGTAATATGTGAATGTATTGTGTTGTTTAAGCGTTAATCTATGTATAGCAAGATAAGCCTTTTTGGGAAAACATACATAGAAAAACAGCGTTTATTGCCCGTACATGTATGTTTATTGCCCATAATGAATTTGACGTTTTATATCTTAAAAATTGGTATACCCTACCTTTGTTATACTACTTCTACGATATGTTTATATGAATGAAATATGGTGTTTATCATCTTCTTCGAAAAGCAATTAGCGTTTCATTCTGTCGTTATTACGATATAAGTTTCATGTTCCAAAAATTGTAACAATGATAGCACACACCCTTAACCAATACTGTCGTTTTCCAGACATAATACGGGCATTATGCACACTGGTTCACGTGGCTTAATGTATATATCATGTGTTTTGTCGCTGATGTTGCCTGCAAATAGCAGGACTTATGCATATTATTTGAATAAAACTTGAAACTTGAAAAAACCATTGCAAACAATACGGATCTTGTTCAGAAGCCGCCTTACTAACCTGATTGGAAGTGATCTGGATTTTCGAAAAAACTTTTTGTCATGATGCACTTCAAAAAAATGTTTTGATTGAAGCAAACAGGTTGAAAAACAACCAGTGGCATATAATAGTAATGGTAATAGACTTCAGGTGGGTATATAAAAACAATATTTCACCGGTTAATCAATTTTATACCGAGTTACCCGTATACGTATATCATTATAAATCACTATCTCTTCATCGATATATCAATATATTCTGGTTTATAATCACTACATTGCGTGCACTGTTTTTGATATTTCGACGAACAATTAGTATCTTGTAAACAAGCTGTCCGCTTGATTTAACTACATGTACATAGTTCACTGTCCAGTGCGACATGAGTGCCGTTTGGACCCAGATCAGACGGGGATTAAACCAGCGTCTGTCCTGGATCCAAACTGTATGAGACGAAGTCTTGGTGATACGATATACAGAAATTATTTAAACACGAAATTCGAATCACCATGTGCGATACTGTTAAAATATTTCTACATAGACTTTTTCTAGTTTTGGAGACACATATCCACATACAGCGTTCCCTCCAAACAACGACTCCACCTCCTTACAACGACCCTTGCCGCATTTCCCTAAACGGGACAATTATGTCTAACGCTTAAAAGTACTGTTGCAATATCGTCTGCTTAAAATTGTCGTCTGCTATGTTTTCTCAAAGTTATATATATAAGTGGACATTTTGATAGATTAAATATAAGAACGAGTGACAAACAGCTTGAATCCAGATCAGACGCCGCGTAAGGCGGCGTCTGGTCTGGATTTAAGCTGTTTGCAAATGTAAACCAATTTCTCTCCCTAAAACGTCTCCCTCCGAACAGCGCACATATTTGTTGTGTCCCATTAGGTGTCGTTGTAGAGAGGGAGCACTGTATACTGTAGGTAGAAAGAACAGCAGATTGCGCTTTAAGGCGCATTCTGCTGTGCTTTCAGCCTGCTTCTATCTGTTCGGATACATGTATACCAGTATGGAACATTTCTTACGGTGTATATTCATGAGCGCATAAAACGTTCCAACTATTTTCCTCAATGGATGAATAAATCAAAGGCGTATAAATATATATCTATTGAGTAATAGCGTACTATAGAAGTAAAAGACGAATGTTTTTTATAATTACATGTGATGTATATGTACGATATTACTTTAGGTAAATTTTAAAATATTGAAAGCAGGTGACAATAGTTTAAAGCATATGACGTCATTGCAGAGAAGGGGATAATCTTGCCAGTCGAGATGTGATATCTCGAACTCTTTTAAATCAAACCAGACCGTGTATACATGTACGAGTATATGGCTAAATTAACAACTTGAACTCGCGTAACCCTTGTCATGCTGAACTGTCGTCTACTTCAAATTCATCGTCTTCGACACGAGTCAAAATTAGTTTTTATGCTTTTGTTAACTGAAAAAATGAGTGACAAACACTTTGGATCCAAATCAGACGCCGCCTGTTTGCAGAAGTTAGCCAAGTCGCGCTTAGCATGAATTTTTTTAACGCTTTCACTCTCAATGACGTCAAAAGCGCATTTGCAACCAGTTTTGATCCTGATTAGACGTCGCGTAACGTGGCGTCTGACCAGGATCAAATTGTTTGCCACTCGTTTTTAAATTACGTTAGTTATACTGCCTGAAAACTTTGAAACGATATTGCAGACAACAATATTGAACCAGATGACAATATGGCGCTAAAGGAGAAAAAAACCTCACGTAAAATTTGGTCATGAACGGGTTACATGTAAGAAGCACATACTTGTACCCATATTTCAAAGTAAGATGGTTTGAATAGTATCCATAAAATGAGGGCAATTTTTTGAATATGCGATGAGCTAAGGGTTAATGACTGATCAAGGCCTTAGCTGCTTGTAAGGGCTTCTATGTATATAAGTTATGCTATAAATATGGATCTTGATCAAAACCTACATGTTGCTTTAACCCTTTACTACATAGATATGTTTCATGAAAAATGTGTTATGTTCTCTAGTAGATGGTGACTTGAAGCGGGTTTAAAGTAAAACAGAGTGCAGATTTAGGCTCATTTTGATTTACTTTCAAGCTGGTTTAAGTGGTCACCTTTCTTCAATACTAGAAATATACCATGGAGTAAAGGGTTTGAAGTATCTTTGGTATATTCCTTCCCGTTTGTTATGAAATGTCATTGATCTAGATCTTTGCTATTTGTTAAATTGTCGTTTTGTTTGGGCTTTATATTGCCTCTACCTATTCAATATTCATGTATAGATAACAAATCTTGAATTCTCATAATGACACTTATGCATTATCATTTTCAGCTTAATCTTTAAAATTCTTTAAGTAAACAGAGTAGTCCCTGTGGAGAGCTCCTACAGGAACTGTCTTTTCAGGGTCCACTCTGTTTGCAAAGGTTTACAAAATACTGATTTGTAATTGTGTTCCTTCGTGTTGTATATATGTTAATTTTGTTTGTGGACCATATTGAAAATTTGTTTGTTTGTTCGATACCAAATATGTAATCCACATGAAATAAAGTCGTTATTATTATTATTATTATTTACATGTTTCAATTTCGAATACATGCTAAGTTTGACTTAAGCGTGCGCGAATTATCGAAGTTATCAAGACTCGACCTTATCACTGGGGACCAACGCAGTATAACGACGACCCCCTACATGTATATAAATTTAATGACGACTTCAGTTGGTATCATATACATGTACACATGTAATTCGTTTGATAACGTTTACATATTCTCTATACTCTGTATACGGGACTTCTGTGCGAAACGACCCTCGTGATACTCCGTTGGCACCCAGTGCTTATTTAGTGTAAAAGCATGGTTATTTCCTAAACCTTGTGTTCGACAGATGAAATAGAATTATGTATGATGACAAGCTTAACACTTATCATGCTGAATTGTCGTCTTATTCAAATATATCGTCTGCTTATAAACTAAATCTTAATTTCATGGTTTTGAAACAGAAGACAATTTGAGTACGAGTGACAAACAGCTTGGATCCAGATCAGACGCCGCGTAATGCGGCGTCTAATCTGGATCAAACTGTTTAAAAACATTAGCCTAGCTACGCATAGCATGGTAAGGGTTAACTCATTCACCCCTGAAACTTTTAATGGACAAACTCTATTTCCAATTAAGTATTGTCATTCTAGACTACTAGTATTTAGGGTTGATTTTAACTATATATTACAAAATGACAAATAGTGCAGACCCTGATTAGAGGGCTCCTGTATGGTCCTTCAGATCAGGCACGTTCAACACTGTTTGCATAGGACAAGTGTACTCTTTATTGGTACGCTGTTTATTAGTGACGAGTTTATCCGTCTCTAGGGTTGAACATGTTAATGAGTGTGCTTGATCTATGACTAATCTATAGACGTATATAATGACATGCAAATGATATACCTTGTTTACAAAATATAACTATATCTATTTGAGTATCATTTACATAATTTAAGTATACTACGAGGGACAAGAACTAACTGATCGTATTACATGTATATAAAAAGGTACTAAAAATTCAATACAGCAGGAAGTTCCCCAATATATGTGAAACCTCTCAATTAAGACCACTAAAATTGTTTTAAATAGCAGGTGTTTAAGGTAGGTAACTGCTTAAAGGAAGGTAAGCGTAAATCAGAAAGTTTTTTAGGAGCTTTATGGTTTACGTAAACATTACTCTAAACTGTCACCTGTCTTTTATACAACCAATTAGTCCTCATTTAAGTTGGCGTATCGTAGAGGTTTTAATGTATGTTTTTCGTGTCTCTTCATTTTAAGACGACGAATATTTAACTATATCAGATCGCAATGTAGTTTACATTTTCAATCAAATGATGGCAACGTAAATACGTCATATCAAACAATCGATCAAAAGTTTTTATTGCATTTAACATCTAAGCTATAAACATTGATTAACCATAATTCTGCTTTTCACGGCCTGGCTCTTACATGTAGTCACACACAGTTTGGATGCCAAACTGGTGCCGAGTAAAAACAATAAAAGGGTTAAAAGCAAACATCACTCAGCTGGTTAGTAAGGCGGTTTCTGAACATGATCAGTATGGTTTTCAATGGTGAGAACAATATTTCCTTAGTCGTACCCTTAACTAACATTGACGCATGTATGCGTTATTAACAAACAGTGTGTCAGTAAAGAGTACACTTGGCCTATGCCAACATTGTAGACCTTGATCAGAATGTTCCTAAAGGAACCTTCTGGACAGGGTCTGCACGCGTTGTCATTCTGCAATATACAATATACAAGTACTATATATTGCAAAACAACCTTGGTGTTATATATTGCAAACCAACCTTGATAGTCTAAATGAACTTGACTTATTTGGAATATGGATTTGTCCATTTGAAGTTTCATGGGTGAATGAGTAAAGCAAAATATAGGTTTGGCAAAAAACTAATGCTGTATAGTAGGGTAATGGAAAGTAGAGCATTAGCTTAACTCATTTAAGTCTACAGTCTATTAAAAGGGACATCGGCAAACAGAGTAGACCATGATGAAACGCGCGTTACGCGGCTTTTCATCATGGTCTGTACTGTTTGCTTTATGATATAAAATATTTTGCTGTATGGATAAACAATGCAGTGTCTTTAGATCAACGATGTATATCAACAATGAAACCTTTCAGCAAGTATACAGGAAGAGTTAAATGTAATATTCGGGCATAAATGGGTTTAAAGGGCCTCACATTATTCACGAATGTTTACAAACCTTTTGACAGTAATTGGGAAGACACTTACAATCATAGTACAGTGGAGAAAACGTTATTCTTTCCCGTTTAAACGCAAATGAAACGCAAACGCAAAACACTAAAACGAAGAAAAGTACATTTTTTGGACAATTCTGATAATTCATATTTATCTTGGTGGCAAACAGTTTGGAGCCTGATCAGACGCCGGGATACCCGGCGTCTGATCTGGCTCCAAACTGTTTGTAATTGAAATAATAGTTTTATCATAAACGCGTTTATTGGGAAAGAATAACGTTTTCTCTACTGTATGCCTGTCTAGACGTATGCAAAGGCATGCACAATTGTTCCATGTTCGTATTAAAGAGATTTGCATAAAAGTTTGCAAAGCAATTGAAAGCTTAAGAGTGCATAAGAGTGCAACTAGTTATTATGTACTGACTTTATTCAAACCCGTGTATATCAATAGGGTAATATGAAAAATGGTTCTGCGACTGGACTGGTACATGTTATATGTTGTAGTTCAGACGTATGTATACATGTAGTTTTACTGATGGAGCAAAGTAGTAGTATTTGTAATGGCATTAAATGTAGAAGTAGTTTGGTTGGTTTTGATGGAAGGCCGGTGCGCCATGCTAAATGCGAATTGCTATATGCGAAATGCTAAATGCGAATTGCGAAATGCTAATTAAATACAAAACTCTTTTAGGGGTGCTAAATGCTAAATGCTATTTGTAAAATGCCGAATGCTAAAGGCTGATTTTTACGAAATGCCATTTGCGAATTGCAAAAACGCTAAATGCGAATTGCAAAAATGCTATTCCAAAATTCCAAAATGCCAAATGTGAATTGCTGTACTAAGGCCAAACAAAAACTATATCTGTTTCCGGTTAACCGACCCTAGTTTTCCCCTCCGAGCCTAAACGTTTTTGTTTTTCATTTTTCGAAAAACCTATCGGCGAATGTCTGTCATTTTTGCGGCGCATGTGACAGTTGTTTTTGAGCAACGTGTAATAGAAGCTATTCTTCAATTATTGTTTAATAAGCTGCTTTATAGTCATTTTAGTGTTTAAGAAATTGATTTTAGAATAAGATTAGCAAATATCTAAGAGACTTTTTTTATCTAAATCTGTCATAAAATACCTTCCTTGCAGATATGATTTGCTAGTGAATTGACATATTCAACATACAGACAACACATTTTATTGACATATTTGACAAGCATACAACACATTTCGAAATATTATTAATTCCACCTATCATATAAAAGCCACTACTTTTCCGGTTTGGTACACCAATATAGATTAAAAATCAAACCAGTTTCAATTTTTAAGGAAATTTTCGTAATGGGACCTATCAATAGATAAATAATTTGAAATGATTTTTTTCAAGGTAGTTTATGTATGGCACAGGGCTCTGCAAAATAAAATGCATTCATATGTTTTCATATGTAAATATGATTATATAAAATACTCCATGAAAAGTTAAATAGATCTACATCAATATATGATTGTGTCCCTAGGAAACATGGGTAATGTTTGTTTTGGCCTTAATTTGATTTGCTAAATGCTAAATGCGATAAGCTGAATGTCAAATGATAGAGAAAAACCGCCATTTGAAGAAACCTCAAACACATTTGGCATTTAAATAAGCATTTCGAAAATAGCATTTCGCATTTAGCAAATAGCATTCGATATTTCACAAACAGCATTTGGCATTTAGCATTTGGCATTTTACAACAAGCAATTAGCATGGCGCACCGGCCTTCCATAGTTTTGTGTCGTAAAAGAAGTTGTAATAGTATGAACAGCAGCAGCAGCTGCATCAGTAGTATTAGTAGTAGTATTGGTAGTATTGGTAGTAGTAGTATAGTAGTAGTAGTAGTAGTAGAAGAAGTAGTAGTGCTACTGACCAGCACTCCTGTCCATATTCCTGATCCGGAGCTGTAGGGCCAAACTATATGGGGGTCGGCGTAGATGAGGACGAATATGCCAGTAATCAGACACGCTAGGCCAATCAGTCCGTATCCAACGGAGACGACCTTGAGGACAAATATCGTGCTGTCAACAAGATCCTCGGGTGGACTGTCGTCCGTGTCTTCGTCTGAAATATAATGATACAGTGAAGAATCTGTTATTCTTTCCCGTTTAAACGCAAACGAAACGCAAACGCATTGTACTAAAACACAGTAAATAACATTTTTTCATAATTCTGACAGTTGATTTTAACCTTGATGACAAACAGTTTGGAGCCTGACCAGACGCCGGGTAACCCGGCGTCTGATCTAGCTCCAAACTGTTTGCGTTGGAAATAATAGATTTAGCGTAAACGCGTTTATTGGGAAAGAATAACGTTTCTCCACTGTATACTGTCAATAGACTCAATACATTAGTACAACTTTACCCCATTTCCTCTTACACTTTAAATGGAACATTCCGATTCCTAATTAAGTTGTGTCCTTTGTGGACTACAGTGGCGTAAGCGTTATTCTCTCCCATTTAAACGCAAACGAAACACAAACGCATGCAATAAAATGTGAACATGTACAGCTTGTTGACAATTCTGACAATTTATTCTAATCTGAGTGGCAAACAGTTCGGAGCCTGATGAGACACCGGGTAACCCGGTGTCTGATCTGGCTCCAAACTGTTTGCAATGGAAAAAATAGATTTAGCGTAAACGCGTTAATTGGGAAAGAATAACGTTTTTTCTACTGTATCTTGGATTGATAATTACAGTTTATTGAAATATGCCATACAGTGTAAACCCTGATCAAAGTGACCCTTTAGGAACCATCTGATGTTTGTCTACACTGTTTGCTCTTGACAACTTTACCCTTTACAGGTAGACTGTCCTGTTAATAATTTTACTAAATTCACTGTTTGGATTTTTGGAATGTGTACATGTACCTTCATGGATATACAGTATTTATGACGTTCGTCAAATTAATATGTGTCTTAACAAAGATAAAGCAAGTGTTTGCCATCGACGTGTAGGTACATGTACGGGTATAAATAATTATCTTTGATCTTTTAATTACGTTCCATGATTTCATTACATTTGTGTAACATATTGGACCTCAGCGACCTCAGCGACGAGTATACTCTCCATTTGAAAACAGTTTACCTGCGAAGAGTACATATTTTTTCAGACTTTACCGTTACATTAACAACCGATGTAATCACCAATTGTGAAAACATATCAGGCTTATCACCTACAAGCATACCAGATCATTCATTGCTATCTTGGTGTATACAGTGTATTGAGACACCAACTGCTAAGCAAAACGAAACCAGTTGCAACTCATATGACAAGTTTGATCGTAGATACGCCTGAGGTGTTGACACAAGTTGTTGAAACAATGGATAAGTTGGAACAAGGCATGCGTACTCAAGCTGACATTGATGGTATATATGATGAGTGGTGTTCTTTGGTAAAGAATAAAATGTATTGTGATATTCCTTATAGAACTATAAGTACTGATAGCTGTGCAAGGAAACACAGACCAGGTAAACCTTGGTGGAATAACCGTTTATCTGATCTGTGGTTCCAGTTGTCTAAAGCTGAACAAAGATGGTTTAGTTGCTCAAACAAATTTTTAAAGGTAATCCTGAAAACCCAATATATACATGTAAGGAAACAGTTTGATAGAGAAGTACAGAAGGCAAAACGTAACCACTGGTATAACATGCATAATGAATTGTTGAATGAGTGTAAGGTCGATCAAAACAAATTTTGGAAATCAATCGGAAAGATTGGTATATATCACAGTAAAAATAATTCAATCCAAAATGAAGTTTTGCTAGAAGACGGTTCTTCTTCATTTTGTGTAAATACGATTTTAGATAAATGGAGATCAGATTTTAGCTCGTTGTTTAATAGACCTAACACTCATACAACACATGTACATGGTTTTGCGAATGGTATTGGTGATTCAGCTTCTTTTAATACGAACATAACTGCACTTGAAGTCAAGAAAGCTATTGACAAAGCTAATAATGGTAAAGCTAGTGGTGTGGATGAAATACCAGCTGAAACGCTTAAAAACGACACAGCGGTATTGTTTCTACACACTCTTTTTAATGTCTGTTTTAATTCAGGTACTATTCCCTCAATTTGGGGAAAGTGCATCATCAATCCCATTCCAAAGTCTGCTATGCTTGATAAAAGAAAACCATTGTCATATAGAGGAATAGCCTTAGCATCTTCCATGTATAAAATTTATTGTTACATTTTGAATGATAGACTTAGTCAATGGGCAGAAACTAATAATGTTATAGTAGATGAACAAAATGGTTTCAGGAAAAAGCGTAATACAGTAGACCATCTGTTAACGTTAACCAGTATAATCGACAGCAGAAAGAAATTGAAGCTGTCGACATACTGTGCATTTATAGACTTTAAAAAGGCTTATGATTATGTTAATAGAGATATGCTTTGGAAAAAACTTTATGACAATGGTATTAAGGGTAGAATGTTGACTGCCATCAGCTCATTATACTCATCTGTTTCATCGTGTGTTAGAGTAAATTCTTTATGCACATATTGGTTTGGTGTTAACAGCGGTTTAAGACAGGGGTGTAGTTTATCCCCATTGCTTTTTAATATGTTTATCAATGACCTAGTAGTTTACCTTAAGTATTTTGATATTAGAGTTATATGTGATAATGAAAAGATATGTTCATTGTTGTACGCAGATGATATCGTTTTAATTGCAGAGAGTGAGGCCGATTTACAAATACTTTTAGATGGTCTTTCGGAATGGTTTAGATTGTATGATATGTCTATCAATAGCAGTAAAAGTCAGATACATGTAGTTAATTTTCGTCCAAAAATGTAGTTAAATCTTTGTTTCTGTTTCACATTGGAAACGATAACCTTGATATCGTTGATAGATATACATACCTAGGTTTAGTATTGCATGAGCATTTAGATTATAGCATTACTGCAAAGGTGTTGGCTCAAAGTGCGAGTCGAGCACTTGGTCTAGTTATTTGTAAGTGTAAATTATTGGAGGTGTACCTTATAATGTCTTCAAACACCTATTTGATACAATTGTTTGGCCTGTCATAAGTTACGGGTCTGCAGTGTGGGGTCCAAAATCGTAGCAATGCATTAATGCAGTACAAAACAGAGCGACGCGCTTCTTTTTATGTGTTGGTAAATATACCCCCAATGCAGCTGTAGCAGGTGAAATGGCATGGAACAGTACCAACACAAAGCAATGGAAATCCCAATGGAAATACATTGCTTTGTGCTGGTCACGGTTGTCTGGTATGTCAAAAAATAGACTTAACAAACAAGTTGCACTTTGGGTCACCAATGTTTCAGGGAGATATTGTAAAATCTGGGTCTATGTAGTCACAGACAAGTTAAAACTGTATAATTTAGAACAATATTGTGACTTAAATGTTCATATTCCAAAGCGTACTCTAATAGAATCGTTAGAACGAATAATGCATTCGCAATACTGTGAAGAGTGGCGAACATCTGTTAATTCAGTAGCAGGACCATCTAGACGGGGTAGAAATAAGCTTAGAACATATAAATTATTCAAAACAGAGTATGAGACAGAATTTTACTGTAATCTGATTATGCCATTAAGACACAGGGCTGCTTTTAGCAAATTTAGATGTAATGTTGCGCCCTTACGTATTGAAACGGGTAGATACGAGGGTTTAGATGTTAATGATCGAAAATGTCCATTCTGTTTTGAATGTCATGTTTTGTTCGACTGTTTTCTCTATGACGATTTAAGAAAACCACTCTTTGATCAGGCCGAAAAAGTAGC
Source organism: Gari tellinella (assembly GCA_922989275.2). Lineage (NCBI taxonomy): Eukaryota > Metazoa > Mollusca > Bivalvia > Cardiida > Psammobiidae > Gari > Gari tellinella. The sequence continues at coordinate 81,069,387 of OV277860.1, read as the reverse complement.
CGGTGATTTTAAATATATGTCTAAAATGGAAAAGTTAGTGCTTTGATCTTATGATTGATAGAGGCTGTATATAACTTATATAACTTAGAATATTTAAATGAAATCTGTAGTATATGGATTTTAGGTTGAAATTTACAATGAATATGATTGTGATAATTACATAGTCTCTTATAATTCTGATTTAAATGGCATGGTTTTTCTGTGAATTGAAATGAATGTTGTATGTATTTCATGTTAAAATCATGATGAGACTCTAATAAAGAAAGACATATGTGTCATATGCAAACAGTGTAGACTCTTATCAGAAGGCTCTTGAAGAAAATCCTCTGCGCAGGATCTGTCGTGTTACCATTTCGCAATATGGCAGAAATAATCCCTAAACAGTCGTAAATAGACTAGACTTAATCGGAAACTAGAACTCTCCATTAAAAGTTTGAGGGGAGGATGAATTAAGTGATTTGTAGGATTTAATCCCATGAGTAAAGACTTTCAAATATCTATATTGAAATCGCTTTCGTTCCCACTTCCACAGTGCATAATTCATTTAACACGCATAAGAAAGCACAAAACAGAAAAAACCTCTCTATAATGACTACTTAAACAATGATTCATTACTTGTATGAAAGACAGCTGACAGCTGAAAGCAATGTGACAGTAAAACAGAAAGCTCCTTAGGACTGTCACCTGGCTTTACGCAGTCACCTGCCCTAAACACTCAATATTAAACAAAGTTTAGTGATCGTTACAGTGAGGTTTTACTGTATAAGTCAATCTTGTGTTACGAGACCGCTAATTGAAGTAGCGCGTCATCTCTAAAGACACTCATACATGTAGTCTTAATGTGGCTGCTGAACATTATTTCAATAAGATCAGCGAGTTTCATACCTGATCACATTCAACCCTAGCGACGACTATACTTGTCCATTTAAAGTTTCAGGGATGAATGAGTTAAATTTGAACTTACTGCTTTGTGGTAATAAGAGACTGCCACTGGAATATGATATCTGACTTTTTGACTCATTTCAGAAACTTATTAATCAAATATAAATATTCAACTTATGAATTACAATAAAAATATAGAATATGACAAATTTAAAAATGTCTCAGCTTAAGTTAATTCTGAGGTGCGGATGGATTGGAGGCTAATCAGACGCCGGGTTTTGCAAAAGGCGCAAAAAGAAGATTTTGAAAACAAGATTGGATAATGGTCAGACAATGTGTACATGTAATGCGGCGCCTGATAATGGTCCAAACTGTTTCGACACCTGCATCGATATACATGCAATTCTATTAGTCAAAGTGCCTTAAGGTTGAGGATCCCTAATGAAACGGAATAAAAATCGGTACTCTACGTACAACGCTTGACCACTCTCGTCATTTGTCGGTCCATTCCGAAACATGCGCAAGCATTCGGAACGGACCGACAATTGACGACAGTAAGCAACCGCTCTCTATAGAGTACCGATATTTACATGTACCAACATTGACCCTGTCATATGGGGTCGTCAACCATAATTCTTATTTTGGTAAACTGCTCTAGACAACATTGTTCGGTAAATGTTTATCCCCACACCGTTTTATTGTTGTGTGAAAGGGTTAAAACGGTTAAAGCAGAAAACAAAAGTTTGCACGAAAGAGGTAACTGTGAATACACGTGGCAATGCTTAAAGATGCATGTTGCATGCGATCACACTTTCATTTGCTTCACACGTTGTATTGATGCTTCCATGTACAGTAAAGTCCAACTAATACGATCCCTGACATGGACACTTAAATACTACTAAATACATCTTAACGTGAACTTTCTGTTGTACTTTCATCCTGTTTTAAGCATTCACCTGCCTTCAACATCACATGCAAGCTTATGTTCTCTATTAGATGATTCGAAGATCGTGATCGATTACTGTAGGCCCTAAATGCGATAAAACCTGTGTTCACTATCGATTCATTAAGAAACGTTGAACTCTCTAAAGTCACGAAACATCATAAATGTAACCGTGCCAACGCTGTCGGCCAATTTGTGGTAAATATTGCAAACAGTTGAATCAGATCAGACGCCGAGTAAATCGGCGTCTCATCTGGATTCAAACTGTTTGGCATAGTGATGGTATCTAATAGAAGATGCGTAATTTTGTTTCTGAAAATTGCATTGTACATGTGTTCTGAACATATTTGCAGTATGAGCTCGATACAAAAAGCTCAAAGGTAAGCGTTCAACATAACTTGGCCGTAAACTTAGTTAAAAATGTATTCAAGAACCCACCGACATCTCTTTTTTAGGCTGCTATGCAGAGGCTCATACAACTTCGTACATGTACATGTACGACAAAAACGGTCGTAATCTATTATTGATTTCCCCATCTAATTCTGTCTTGTGACATCTCTTTTGAAAGGTCTTGTAAAGACGATTCCAAAGAGATGTCACAAGACAGGATTAGATTGAGAAATCAATAATAATTCAGACTTTTATAATCTGACTTACGACCGTTTTTGTCGTACGAAGTTGTATGAAACGGGCCCCTGAAGAACTAACTGTACACTTGAAAAGGGTTGTGATCACTCCTTTATTTATTGTGATAAGGTATGTTAGGGTTTTGATACAATGTACAAGTATAGCTAACTAGATACTTATATGTTACAAATGTACAAAGCTTAATAAAAAAATCGTGGAAATTTCATGACTTGAGTAGTTCAAATTGGATAGAAAACAGCCATTTGTATTAGGGTTTCACATTTAATGTTGCTTTAAAAACAAAGATACCTCTGATGATCAGTAATTGCCACACTTAAGGTGAACGTCCCTAATTAGGTTTGACCACTGTCGGCCAGTATCGTTACCCTACGTAGAGCTACAGTGGAGAAAAACGTTATACTTTCCAAATAAACGCGTTTGAGCTAAAACTATTATTTCCAAATTGCAAACAGTTTGGAGCCCGATCAGACGCCGAGTTACCCGGCGTCTGATCGGGCTACGAACTGTTTGCAACTCAGTTTAAAATAAATAGTAAAAATTAGCATAACTTTGTCCTTTTCTACGTTTATTGCGATGCGTTTGCTTTTTTTTGCGTTTAAACTGGAAATAATAACGTTTTCTCCACTGTATCGGTTATTTTCGCCATTTGACGGCCGTACTGAACAATGTTGGTGCAAGCTCCTGCTTGTTTGCAAATGCAAGTAAAGTCTGGACTTGAAGGCTACATGTAATGGCTAACGATGATTCTGCCTTACTCCGAGTGCACCGGTTATTGGTAAACAGTTTGGATCCTGATCAGACGCCGCGTCACGCGGCGTCTAATCAGGCTTCAAACTGTTTGACACTTACTTCAATATTTAACCAGTCAAAATATATAACATTTTACATCTAAGAAAACGACAGGCGTTTAAAGCAGATGACATCACGGCAATGAAAGGGTTTATCAAAAACTATTGCTGATGGATATTTGATGCAGACGATACCGCAGCAGGCGAGGAATTAATTGCATTTCTCAGCAAATATTTTGCAATATTTGATATCAATATGATTCTGTCAATGCCCTTATATTCCACATAATTATGTTATGATACCGTCTGCTGTAAATGGTCATGTGGGACGATGTCGAAAATAATGTTTTGTCGTTAAACCACATGCACAATCGACAGAAGTGTCAATAAAGTTCTGATCCTGGTTGGGTACATAACATCATTAAGACTCTGCTGTTGGTCGGATCAAATCAGATCATACATGTATAATGGAAAGATAAAGGTTTTAGATGCAAACATTCGTTATGGTGTGTCTGCGGCTATTCTTATTGACCTTGAGATACAACTTAAGTCATCGCCTTGACATTGGTATACACCAATGTCGCAACCTGTGTGTTTCCTATATACATGTACAACGTTTCAGATAATAACACAGATAAATAGTATTATCATAAGTAAGCATTTATCAATGCAATGAATTAACTCTTTAAACCCTAGTCATGCATATATGCGTCATTTGCAAAAGCGTACATGTGAGAAGTACACCTGTCCTATGCAAAGGAGCCCTCTGATCAGAGTCTACACTATTTGCGATTTTGACATTTATTGTAAATAGTCAACCATAAAAAAGTAATAAGAATTGCCTATTTAAGTTTTCAGGGGGGAAAGGGTTTACGCGTCTTCCTCTGAAATTTCATACATCAAACTCCATCCACTGTAAATCTTTTCCTGGAACTATTAACGACAATTGTCCCCCATGGCGGAATGCAGACTCACGTCAGACACGGCCTTTAAGCCAACAACAGTGTAGACCCTGCTCAGACAGCTAGCTCCTTACGGAGCTGTCTGATCGCGGTATTCACTGTTTCAAAAATAAAACGTCAATATACGCTTATAAATGTACAGTGGAGAAGAAATCACAGGGCCCCGACACGATTGCATTTTGAGAGAAAAAATTGTCAGAAGTTATATATAGAGACTATATAGAGTATCTGACAATTTTTTCTCTCAAAAAGCAATCGTGTCGGGGCCCTGTGGGTCAGGCGTGGAATTGCTCGACGTCTGATATAGGTTCAAACTGTTGCAAACGACAAAAATCACTTTTGGCAGCGACTGATTTAGAAAAAGCTTGTATAATTGTTATGACGACACTGGTCGCAGTATCGGCAACCTTGGTCTGAATTTTATAAACGTTTAAAACCAGTTGCAAATAGAATTACGCGCTGAAGTGATTAAATTTAAGTATGAAATCACACGTACGTGGATTTTGTAATTCTTTGATGTACCTACGTGCATTGGTTTTAATCAATTGAATCGATTCAAATAGCTGCCTCTAAATGACTGTGCTTGTGGGTACGCTTCATTGGAATTAATGAGAGATGTATAGGAAACCCTATAAAACCGTAACTTTTCAGACAGAATTAAAAGTTAAGCACGGAAAATCGACAGTTGTAACCCCTTTACTCTCAATGATGCTTAATAATAGGTTTGCAAACAGTTTGGATCCTGATTAGACGCCGCGTAACGCGGCGTCTGATCAGGATCCAAACTGTTTGACGCTCGTTTTGAAATTTCTTCAGTCATACTGCCAGTGCCTTATTTTTTTTAACTTTTAATCGACATTGCAGACAACACAATTGAAGCAGACGACGATGAAACGGTGAAGAGGTAAATTCTCCCGAATAAGTTGATCATGAAAGGGTTATATGTAACTCATTTACGAAATGAAACAACAGCAACATTGTAGACTCTGATGAGATACCGCGTTACGCGGTGTATATTATGCTAATTCATTTGATATGATATGATATATCAATATGGACCCAAACTGCAGAATGTTTAGATCACCCTTGAATATCTGTAATAAAATCGTCCAGCAAACACATAAGGAGAGATCATTGCAATGTGCAAGCATTTATGAGTTGAGCAGACTGCATGCCCCCGGAACACACCTATAGTAAGAGTGCTTACACTAATAGGAATGGGAAGGATAGGGTTAGAGAATAATAGCTAGAAGGCAGCCTGTCAACATCATTATCCTAGATTAAATATTTTAGGTCATTTTAAGTCATTTTTACATAGATTTATGATTGTATTATACCTGTTTGGAATGTGCGAAACATCCTCAGAATGCACTCTATAGGGTCTGGAATCCCTGGATCATTTGTGTAAAATTATTTTCAATTTGGACCAGTAGTTTTTGATAAGCCATGACAACCACACTTTTAATTGGATGGCCTATATTTGAAGAAATCTGACAGAGTACCCTACAGGGAACAGTCCTATGAAGCTTAACCAAAATGTTCCAGTGGTTTCGCCGAAATTCTTTAAAGAATAAATGAAAACGGACGACGACGGTCACAGAGCGATCACAATAGCTCACGTTGGCACATCATGCTATACAATAGCTAAACATGCTTACACCTGTGCCAGACTGTGCGTTACGTAGCGTCTAATCTGGATTCAACCTGTTTGCAAAGTCGACTTTGGTAGCATATCGTGGTCAAAAGAGTTAAAATATCACCTGCTATAAGATTTAACATTTATATTCTTTTCAATGGCCATTCAAACTAGAATTCACAGATTGCATGTAATCGTAATATACATGTACTTGTATATTTAATGGCAATAATGTGAATATACATGTAGATCTACATGTATATTCAATGTTAATGTATACATGTATTGATTGCTATACCCGGCCTGTTGATTACTATTTTGTACATGTACATGTTCAATGTTTTACACACAAGCTTGTCAGAATATTGATCTGCTTACGATGAACGTAACACAGTTTTCGCTTACAATAATATTACTGTCGTTTTCAATATTTACCAATACACGCGGGACCTTCATGCATCGTCTGCTTTAATATTGTCGTCTGCCCTTATCCATTTCATTCTCAATGGCGTCATAAAGCGCATTTGCAAACAGTTTTGATCCTTATCAGACGCCGCGTTACGCGGCGTCTGATCAGGATCTAAACTGTTTGCCAGTTGTTTTGAAATTACGTCAGCTATACAATGTACTCATTCCTGCCTTAATCTAACTAGCCGATATTGCAGACAACAATATCGAAGCAGACGACAATATGGCAGTGAAGGGGTAAAAACCCTACGATAAATTTGATCATGAAATAGTTATATTTTATTCAAAGTTGCAATATCGATAATTTTAATAACGCTAATAGTTTTGACCCTGATCAGACGCCGGTTACCCGGCGTCTGATAAGGGTCGAAACTTTTGGCAAAGTCTAGTCAAGTGGCGATTAGTGGTATTAGACGGGGTTATTTTTATGGTTTACACTCGATCATGTTTAACAATGACCTAAAGTTGGCACAATAGTTAATATGTACAGTAAAGACGTTATTCGATCTCGTTTAAACGAAAACCAAACGCAACCTCATTGCAATAAATCGTAGAAAATGACATCTTGTGGACAATTCTTAATTTGTGTTTTAACCCGTGAGAGTTACCCGGCGTCTGTTCTGGCTCTAAACTGTTTGTACTAGAACTAATAGTTTTAGCGTAAATGCGTTTATTAGGAAAGAATAACGTCACTGTACATGTAAGGCCTGATTAGTCATTGACGTCAGGTGTTTTAAATAACTATGATCACGAAACATCTCAACTCAATTGAATGATCATCGTCTGCTCTAAAATAATCGTCTGCATATTTTGTTGAATTAAGATTTTGTTTCATTTTAGATGAAGAAATTTTAACGCAACTGTCAAACAGTTTGATACTTGCATACCCAAATAGATACCCGGTGGCTTTTTTATGTAAGTGCTGTTCTTTCATTTAAGTTTTAAGTATTTTGTCTGCGGACAAGATACTATGAGTTCCAAACAGTTTGGGTCCTCATCGATCGCCGCGTTATGCGGCGTCTGATGAGGTTTAAAACTGATTGCAATTAATGATTGTACTCTGCTTAAGCAGTGAATTGGTTAACCTATCATTCAAACTATATTACTACTTATTAAGACGAGTGGCCGCTTAAAACAGGTTGGAAATAAACATAATGCGCCTTAAGGTGCCTTCTGCTTACTTCCGCCTGCTCTAAATTATCATCTGCTAGGATACATTACGGCAAATATTTCTTATGAAACACATTCATGACTGTATAGGGTTGAACTATTGTCTACAGTGAAGGAGTAAATTATAGGCATAAAAAGGACATATTTATGGGTTATTGGGTTTAGCATATTGAACCATTCTATGTTCATGTTTAAAGCGTGTGTTGTTTTGTATCGTCAATTTCCTATATGAATACACTAACCATGGTGAGTGTCAAGTCTAAGACGAATATTCTGTTGACTCGTAGCCAAAACTAGACAGTGACTGGTTGTTTAATAGTGAAATATTACCGAATACAAACATCAATACACAGTTCAAAAGCACAAATCGCTTATTGCTGCATGAGTATGCGAAATCATGAAGATAACTTGATGAAGCCATTAGATCTACTTTACGACTCCTTTCAATATGAGTCAATCAAGCAATGATCAGGAAGTGCAAAGGCACCAGTGTAGATCCTTGTCAGATATATCGTACACGAGCCCTCTGATCAGGGTCTTCACTGTTTATTGCATTGCTAAGAGGCTTATTGATTATCCAGGCTGTTAACGAATATCGTTATTACACGTACGAGCCCTTAAAACCTCTCTATTACAACCGCGAAAGAGAAGGTTAATTGATTGTTTAAAATTCAGGTGACAGCTAGAAGCAAGTTGACAGTAAAACATAAATCTTCTAGGAGCTTTCTGTTTCACTTTAACCTTGCTTTAAGCAGTCATCTGCATTTAACAACTATTAGTAGTCCACACAAATTAGCGGTCGTAATAGATATGTTTTACTGTTCAATATTGAAGAATATACAATTTACTTTATACTACATTTAAAACGGTTCGCGTGAGCCAGTGTAGCAAACAAAATGTAATTGTAACAGAGGACAAAAAGTTACTCTATTCCGTTGAAGTGAAACTAAACGCAATCGAAATGTACAACAATGTTAAATACATGTATGTCAACTTTCTGAGAGTTCTGATGATTTATCTTAATGGCAAACGGTTTGCAGTCTGAACAGACGCCGTATTACCAAGCGTCTGATGAGGATCCCACCCGTTTGCAATTGAAATAATGGTTTTACATGTAGCATAAATACGTTTATTTTGGATAAATAACGTCTTCTCCACTACACAAGGTCTAAATAAATTTATGTATAGTTGACAGGCAGTGACAACTCATCTTATTCTATGTGATACGACAGTCACATCTTATCAAACTAGTATAAACAATGCGGTGTGAACCGTTGATTAGATAGCAGTAACCTTGATATTGTTTTCAAATTATACTAACGTGTAGGTGACTTTTGTCTGACTAAAATGACTGAAGAGAGTCGGTCAGCCATAGCAGATATATACATTAACTCATTCACCCCTGAAACTTTTAATGAACAATTCCAATTTCAACATACGTATTGTCCATTTTTGACTATATAGTGGGGCTGATTTTAATAATATAGTTCAAAGGAGCCCTCTAATCAGAGTATACACTGTTTGCATAGGACAAGTGTAATCTTCACAGGAACACTGTCTGTAAATGACGACTATACTCGTCGCTAGGGTTAAATGTGTTAATATGTACTAGAGAAAACATGCACGTAGTGGGTTAGCGGTCTAACGGCAACACACTGGACTAGTCATACAGAGGTCACTGACTCGAGCCCTCGCTGTGCCACTAACATTTCTAATGGTCCTTAGGATGAGATCGAGTTCATATACACTGAGCATGGATTTCTCAGCAGTAGCCCGATTCAATCTGTATACATAATTGCACTACCCCTTATAAAGCTTTAAAAGAACAAACGTATCTTTAAAATAGTGCGTTCCAACAATTATATAGACTGTTACTGGCCGGAATGGGATGACACATTTGAATGAGCTCAAAGGGCTTGAGAACCTTATCACTTACAAGTTACAAATAAACTACCGGTGTATGAAAAGACAAAATGAAAGAGACAGGGAGAGGGACAGAGAGAGGAGGGGGTGGGGTACTGAGAGATATTGAGAGACAGACAGACATATAGGACATACACACAGATACACCGAGATATTTCATAGATAAAGTAGAACGAACAGATCTAGGGCATGGACAATTATCTAACATTTAACAACGCACATCAACAAATGTATAACTCCTATTTCAGATTGACCTATAATCCTCAGCATGTGCAAACACGACTGTCTTACAGGTCAACCACTACTTTTGAATTCTAAAATAGGCCTAAACATTCTGTCAAGTTTTACAATCGATAGCATCTTGTAAGTGTTACAAATAAAACAGTGTAGATTCTTATCAGCAGCTTTGTTTTCAACACGATGGCTCTTCAGGGTCTACACTGTTTGAAATGCCAGACAATAATAAGTGTCTACTCACTTACCCATATCAGCCTCACCATTTACATCCATCCATGTATAGTTATCCACAGTAAAACACAAACAGGCTGAAGCCACCCATGCTGGTTCAAGGCAGCATAGATAACCGTCTAGGAGATATAAATAATGCAACCAGTAGCAAGTGAAATCACTGGCGTAAAGTATCTTAAAGCTGGGATGGGAACCAGCCGCCGGTATATCCGCTCTCAACGATCGATCACGTGTTAAATCAACAAATTGCCAGCTGATTCCAGCGCAATGGTCCGGCGCGCAGTACCAAAGCTGATCGGTCCGTGTTCAAGACCCGATGCACTACTTTAAATAAATGTACATACATGAAGCAGGTAGTGTGGTATATTCCATATGGCTCAAACTTCCCTCAATACCTGACAAAAGTGTTGAATCACAGATGTCACTATTCAAAGCACGTACATGTACCACACATAATGGAGTATATTACTGAATTAATGAGGCATCCGGTCGTAAGTGAAATATTCCAATAAATGGTCAATTATATTTTCCGGTTTCTGTCATTTATTGGCAAATTATCACCAGACTTGAAGAAGCTTATATCACATAGCCTATTACATGGTTGTGTAATGTGCAATTATACTTGCTTTAAGCGTCTACTGATTTAAGAAGTATGGGTGGTTAATGCAGGAACCTATTACATTTCTTTTTTTCTGGCTTAAAGAACAACAGTTTCGTATACAGCGATATAATGCCGTGTAATTCTTTCCCAATAAGTGTGTTTGAGCCTAAACAATTATGTCCACTGTAAACAGAGTAGAATTTGATCAGATGCCGAGTTACTTGGCGTCTGCATGATCAGGGTCTATGCTGTTTGAAAACCAGATATTTTTTTTAAAATCGTAAATACATGTATCTTCATTCACCTGCACTCTAAAACACTTTATTGCTACGCGTTTCCTTTTCGTTTGGTATAAACCTGAACGACCAACTCACTGCCCATCATAAGACTAGAAATGATTTTTTATTCAAATAATCACTATTTACAATTTCCTCGCGATGCAGTGTTTGATCAACACTCGAGTGTCCCTTCTCAAAATACGTTTAAAATGATTCAATTAGATTTTTAAACTTCCGAACATGTGCGTCTCTCACAATTTCTTCCGGCTTATGAATTATCCACTGCCTTTCAATATGATCACAAACGTTACAATACCAATGCATTGGACTCGAGGTTAATAACCTGTCGACTGGTTAACAACAGTACAATAGAACTTCGATATTGCATTATTTCATGCTCGATTAAGTCGTACATACCCGTATTTCAAAGTTAAAACGTGGCTTAGCCACGTTTAAACTTTGAAATACGGGTATGTTTGACCTAACCGAGTTCGAGATATCGAAGTTCACCTGTATATCAAACTTAATATTGTTGTGACTAATTTGCAAATAGTTTGGACCCAGTAACTCGGCATCTCATCTAGATCCAAGCTGTTTGCCACTGGTTATATTTTGTAAATTTTGAAAAATGAAAACTATGTAAACCTATGTGAAACGTTTCAGATAAACTATTTTGTAGATGATACATGTAACTGCCTAACGCGATTAAATATCATACATGCACCATGTGACTGTCAAAAACAATCCGTCCTCAGTGAATCAAAACCACTTTGGAATAAGATCAGACACAGAGGTATCCAGAATAACATGGTCGAACATGTGTGTGTCAATATAAACATATAGGTACAGGATTTTACCCCGGCTTTGTGTACATTTGAACAATTAAATGCTTAATCTGCTTTAATATCGATTGCCTCAATGTGATCAACTGAGAAAAACCCGTAGAGTTACATCGAATTTCTCTGTCCATTCCCGAAAACTCGAAATGAATTTCAAAATAAATTTAACTCGGATCAGACGCCGGGGGGATTTTATTCTCCATTCAATTTCAAAATAAATTTAACTCGGATCAGACGCCGGGGGATTTTATTCTCCATTCGATATCTTTTGAAAATAAGAACACACAATTAACTCATTCACCCCTACATGTAATACTTTTAATGGACAATTCAAATTTCAAAATAAGTCTAGTTCAGTTTTGACTATTTAGGGTTGAATTTGACTATATATTTCAAAATGCAAAACAGTGTAGACCCTGATCAGATGGCTCCTTAAGGATCCCTCTGATCAGGGTCTACACTATTTGTATGGGACAAGTGTAATTCTCTCAGGTACACTGTTTGTAAATGACGAGTATACTCGTCGCTAGAGTTAAATGTGTTAATTTTCAGAAAAAGGGACTAATGGTGTTTAGTGTATGTACAGTGAAGTCGACCTTATTCGTTCCTGTATTCAAAAACGACAATATAAGCAAACGCAACGCAATAAAATGTCAAATATTGCAATTTCTTGAACATGTTACGGTTTCTTTTTAAACTGAGTGGCAAGCACAGACGCCGAGCTACCCTGTACCTGGTTTCCTTACAACATGTTTGCCATGGATACATTGTATAAGACACTTACATGTACAAATGTAGCATGATGCGTTTATTGGGAAAGTAACGTCTCCTTCATTGTACATGTATTACAGTGGAGAAAACGTTATTCCATCCCAATAAACGCGTTTACGCCAAAACTATTATTTGCAGTGCAAACAGTTTGGAGCCAGATCAGACGCCGGGTAACCCGGCGTCTGATCAGGCTCCAAACTGTTTGCCACCAAGATAAACATAAATCATCAGACTTGTCCAAAAGTTGCACTTTTCTACGTTTTAGCGCTTTGCGTTTGCGTACGTTTGCGTTTAAACGGGAAAGAATAACGTTTTCTCCACTGCACAAATATACATAAACATTATAAAGCATTGCTGTATGCAAGACAAGTCATGTGTGTAGAGAAATATTGATATAAACTAATTGTTTTGTTACGGCGGTTCTTTTTCTATACACCGTCAACAATTATGTGGGTAATATTGCATTGGAATACAGTCGACACTCGACATCCGTATTTCTATAGTTGAATATCGATACATGTAACTAGGTAGGATAAGTCGAATATACCTGTATTTCAAAGTTACAGCGTAGCGGAGCTTTGGATTACGGATATGTTCGACTGAGGCGAACGAGGGTCATCGACACTCGACTTATAATTTTACCGTAATGACGAAATTATCTTAAGTCATATAACTTTTTTTATGTAGTACACCTCTATTGAAAGAGTACATATTTTGAAAAGGATACAAGTCAACTTGAATGCAATCTGGTTTTTAATACGGTACAAAAGTAATTAGTTAAAGCTCATGAATGAACTTTCTACATTACTTCTTCGTACATAAAACCGTATCACCTACCTTAACCCATTATCCCATAGCATGCTTCCAGTTTTGAAGACAAGTGACCACTTAAAGCAGGTTGAAAGTAAAGTAGAATGCACCTTAAGGTGCATTCTGCTTTCCTTTAAGCCTGCTATAAGCTATTATCTGCTATACTATATAAAATATTTCTTATAATTCTTATTTGTAACAGTTATAAATTAAAATTACTTTCTTCGGTAGAGGAACAAATGAAAAGCGTTATTTTAAAGGCGTATTATGGGGTAATGGGTTAATGACATACAATGGGACGTTATTTGAGAATTAACCGTTTTTCTGCCAAAAACGCTCAAATGCATACTTGCAAACAGTTTGGATCGGCGTCTGATCAGGATCCCAACTGTTTGACACGTGTTCTAAAATTACGTCAGTCACACTGTCCTTAGTCTTACTTTGAAACGATATTACGTTCACAATAGGAAGTAGTAAAACCTTCACCTTAAATTTGACGACGAAAGGGTTTTAAGAGAGGTTTTATTGTATTTATATCTGATCCGTTATAATTGTTATAAAAACAAATTTCACCATGCACAAACACAGCTAACCTAACCGATCAGTGACTGTCGTAACAAAAATGACTGGCGCTTAACAATGTAGACTAAGTACTGTAACTATTGTGACAACTCACAACACGATGCATAAGATCGGAATACCTCGACGATCATCGTTATTCCTTACTATGTGAAGACCGAATATAAGCAATCTTGGCAAATAATTTCTTTGTTTTGATTGCTTTTAGTTAACTTCATTACATGATGAAAGTATAAGAAAAGTAAAACATAAACCATACAGACAGACACATATACAACACAATGCAAAGTTATCAACTTAACCTACAGGAATGACTGAACAAATGAATAACAAACAATAAAGAATGAATGAACGAATAACTTTTGAATGAATGAATGAATGAATGAATGAAAGAACGAATCTATCAAATCGAATGAATGAATGATGAACGATCATTTGTGAGATGAGACGAACTATGAAATTCAGGAAGATGAGTTTGGCTAATCCCATATGCTAAACGAAGCAGCGCATATGATCAACACGACCGACTTGCCTTTCTTTTAGTTTTAAAAATTAATGATGATATTGGTCCATCAGGACGTGGTCGCAATAAGTTAAGATTATATAGAACTTTCAAGGAAGAATTTGGTGTTAAATCCTATTGTAAAATGAGTTTGCCACCGCGTCATCGTTCAGCTTTTGCAAAATTTAGGTTAGAGGTGGCCCCCATACGTTTAGAAACTGGCAGATATGAGGGTCTTGATGAGGAACTAAGACTTTGTCCCATGTGTGATACGAATGCTGTCGAGAATGAAGTGCACGTTTTGTTATACTGTGAATTATATAACGACCTGAGAGATGAACTGTTTTTAAAGGCGATACATTTTAATAAAAGTTTCTGTAATATGTCAGACTGTGATAAATTAAAATATCTCTTTTCCAACACAAATATGGTTAGAACGTGTGCCCAAACCTGTTTTAATATTTTACATAGACGACAGCTTTTCATAAGCAGATAAACTTTAATACATATGTGATTACTTTTTATTGTAAATAATGTATTGATTGATACTTTAAATTTGAAATGTATTTCATAATATTATATATACAACTTCTATTAATCAGTTTATTTCAAATCTGATTTGAGATAATAGTTGATGTTTTATAATGTTTCTTAAGTTGACTTGTTTTGTCTTTTTTGTCTGTCAAAATTTAATCCGATTTTTAATGCAGATTTTAAAGACAACCATAGCATTTTGTTAAAACGGTATGATTGCCTAGATTAATGGAAGTAGTATGTATTTTAGACTATCATGTATATACAATAATATGTGGTTGGTATCTTAGAAGATGTATATAAGTATGTGCAATAGTTTAAAGGACGGTGAATGTAAATTTCACTGAACATAGTCTCTTATAATCCATTTATGAATGGTATGGTTACGTTGTATATTATGATGTATTTCCTGTTATATTTGTGTTTGCTGTAACCATGATGAGACTCAAATAAAGAATGAACTAAAGAATGAACTGGCAGAACCAGATTTGTTTCTGGTTAGGCTGTGCACACATTTTGACATTAATTATATGATTAAGTCTGAAACCATCAAAACAAAAACAGAACTGACCCGCGGATTTTAATTACTAGACCTTTTCAGTCATCATATGAAATTAACCCTTACATGTTTGAAAACATGACAACTGCACGAACTAGTTAAAACACGATTAATAAAGAATGCCCTCAGTTTGATTTTTAAGTCGTATAGTACATTCGCCATCCTAAGTTAGGAAGGGAGAGTCTCTATGATTACATTGTGGCATTAACCCTTAGCCCGCCAAATAAATTGTCGTCTGCTATATTTCTCGTCTGCTTCAAGTTCAAAGTGCTTCAAAGTTGCTCAAAATTGCTGAAAATGTTGTCTGAGTGTCAAACAGCTTGGATCCGGATGAGACGCCGAGTTACTCGGCGTCTCATCCGGATCCAAGCTGTTTGCATATGGAGCTATAGTCGTGACTGGCAGGCTAAGGGTTAAGATGACATGTGCAATATGTCTTATGTTTTGTGCGCACGGGATAATATTCATTGTACGAGATAGCTTTTATCTAGCCAAATATTCGTTTGTAGTAGGTGTTGTAGTAACTTAGCAGTAGTAGTAGTAGCAGTAGTAGTAGCAATGGTCCTTCGCAGATGCTTATGTTACAGTGAACAACAATTAAAGATTGCATTGGTTATTGAATACCTTCACAGTTCACATGCTATGCAATTGTTGTGTGTCAATTTCGTTGTCTGATTCAATCTTAGAGTTCATAGCGTGCATACGATTAAAATCTGTAATAATTAAACGTGGTCTGCCAACTTATTCTAGAACATTTGAAAAGATTGTGTACACGTTTCGAATTACATTTTATCAACGTTGCTTTTGATTTGAACACGGAAGAACTCCTAAGTTGAAATCTATTGTAAATATACAAACGAGCAATTTGTGTTTAATTGCAACTTTATAGAAAGTTTTGAAGTTTGTTTTCAAATCAGACGACGAGATATTTGTTTGATAAGCATACAAACATGTTAATTCAAAAGTAGTAATTTATATTGCAAAATGTTTGGAGCCAGATTAGATGACGGGTACAGTGGAGATAGAGGATATTGTATGAGTGCTCATTATTTATCATTTTTAATAAACAAGTTGACTAAAATAATATGACGCGAGCCTTGGCGAGCGTCATATTCATTTTAGTCAACGAGTTTATTAAAAATGATAAATAATGAGCACGAATATGATATTCTATTTATCATATAACAATTTTAAGCACATGCAAAACTAAATGAAGCCGTAGTTTGTAGACTCTCCGCTATATAGATTTTCCGCCAAAACGTTACGTTGTTTACGTTAACGTCGTCACAAATGACGTCATTTGGCGTCCCGCTACATGCAGCGCTTGTGGACGAACAGGCTGGGGCCGGAGCCCAAAAAACGATATTCCACTAGTGGATTACGATATTTACATAATTGCTTTATATCACTCCCAGACTGCAAGTTATTTGATAAAATGTGTTATTCTTTACCAATACATGTGTACATGCGTTTACGCTAAAACGTTTATTTCCTCTGCAAACAGTTTGGAGCCAGATCAGACGACGGGTAACCCGGCGTCTGATCAGACTCCACACTGTTTGCCACTCAGATAAAAAGGAGTTGTAAGAAATATCTAAACATTGACATATTCTAAGTTTAAGTGTTTTGCTTTTCGTTTGCGTTTAAACGGGAAAGAATAACGTTTTCTCCACTGCAACCGAGTATCATCTCAGATCAAAAGCATCAATAATATTATCATTAATCAGTCATTTTCTACATTTAGCTGTATAGCGTTTACTTGTAAGTCCGTTTAACGGAGAAAATATGACGCCGTGTTTCAAGGACATCCATCTAGATCCATAATGTTTGCATGTTGCAGTTGAAAAGACGTGCTGTAAAACCCCTCTATATTACGACCGCTTACACGAAGACTGTACTACAGTAAAACCTTTCTATTACGACCACTAGAAATAAGGCCAATTGTCTGTATAAAAGATAAGTGACAGCTTAAAGCAATGTGAAAAGGAAACAGAAAGCTCCTGTAGGAGCTTTCTGTTTCACTTTCACATTGCTTTAAGCAGTCGCCTGTCTGAAACGACTAATATTTGACACAATTTAGTGGTCGTAATAGAGAGGTTCTACTGTATAGTTATTAAAAACAGGTGACGACTGAAATCAAGGTGGCAGTAAAACAGAAAGCCCCTAAAGGATCTTTCTGTTTTACGGTCACCTTGCTTTAAGCAGTAACCTGCTTTAAACACCACACATCTCCACACTACTGCGTGGTCGTTATAGAGAGGTTCGACTGTGATTCTTTTTCAATAACCGCATTTGTGCTTAACGAATTATTTCCTTTAAACAGTTTGGAGATGTATGCGTACATGTATCAGGCACCGGGCTACGATCAAGCGCTTAACTTTTGCCACTCAGATTTAACAATCGGCCAATTTAACCATTTTTGGTAACCCTTTTTGCAGAAAAAATACCGTAAGGTACATGAACGAGCAAAATTAATTCTCGCAAAATTAATTGTCTTTCAAATCTTTGACGTTTGACTGAAGAAATACAAACATCTCATCTACACTCATTTTTATTGGCAATCGATTACACCATCTTCCATTGGCTATACTATGTAGTGACAAGTAGTTACGTGGCGTCTGATCAGGATCCAAACTATTAACAAAGTCGACTCCAGTCGGCTATCGAAATGTAAGTGTAAGATTAATCGTCAATATTCCCTAATAATGGATACTACGTTATTATTTCCCGTTTAAACGAAAACGAAACACAAACGCATTGCAGTGTAATGTAGAAAAAGGACACCCATTTTGACAATTCTGAATGTTGAGTTTAACCTTGACGGCAAACAGTTTCGAGCCTGATCAGTCGCCGGGTTACCAACCTGTTTGTATTGGTAATAATTATATTAGCGTAAACGCGTTTATTGGAAAATAATTACGTTTTCTTCACTGTTTTCTATATTTCATTGTATTGCATTGTGCATGTACAGTGGAGAATCTGTTATTCTTTCCCAATAAACGCGTTTACGCTAAAACTATTATTTGCAGTGCAAACAGTTTGGAGCCAGATCAGGCGCCGGGTTACCCGGCGTCTGATCAGGCTCCAAACTGTTTGCCACCAAGACAAACAAGAATTATCAGAATTGTCCAAAAGTTGTTCTTTTCTACGTGTTAGTGCTTTGCGTTTGCGTACGTTTGCGTTTAAACGGAAAAGAATAACAGATTCTCCACTGTACTGTCAAACCTCTCTATTACGATAATAAAATTGTATTAATTATTTACATGTAGTCTTCACATGTGACTGCTTAAAGGCAGGTGACAGTAAAACTGAAAGCTCCTTTAGAAGCTTTCTGTTTTACTGTCACTTTGCTATCAGCTTTCAGCTGTCATCTGTCTTTTATACAATCAATACGTCTTTGTTTTAGTAGTCGCTATAGAGCTTTTACTGTATTTGTGTTTATTTTAACCTTAAAGGAAACGAATAATGTTTTCTCTACTTAAGCAGAAATTGGGCTGAGCAAATATACATTTTCCACAAAAAGATCGTCTGCAACAATCATAGGAAAACAGTTCTTTATGTTTTGCATAAGCATGCTATGGTACCAGATATACACGTAATCATTCTGCCACGTTTTGCAAGTTCTTTCATAAATAACCCGCAAATAGAGTAATAATTGCAGTTCGAAATTAGTCTGTTCGACCAAGTTAAACTCTTTAGAACATTCAATGTTTGCGTCTAGTATACTAGTCATTGACAAGAAATGTTCCCGTGAAGACTACACTTGTCGTGTGCAAAGACAGTTGAACCTGGACTGAGCGCTCCTGCGGTATGTCTACATTCACGTGTATTTACAGCGTTCCTTCCCTACAACAACCCTCTCAATAACGACTTCCTCCTTATAACAACATTTGCCGCAGTTCCCTAAAAAGGACAATTATACCTAACGCTTTTCTGCTGCAATATCGTCTGCGTAAATTATCGTCTGCTGTGTTTTCTTAAAGTTACATATAAATAGACATTTTGGTGGAATTTGTTTAATGACGAGTGACAAACGGTTTGAATCCAGATCAGACGTCGCGTTACGCGGGGTCTGATCTGGATTCAAGCTGTTTGCAAAATAAGGCAAGTCTTAATCCCCCCCCCCCTTTAACGAGAGAGGGAGCACTGTAGATCTTCTAAAACGTTTGGTGTACTTTGGAAGGTATGATACTACGTACAATGCACTGTTCGCGTGATTTTCTGATACAGTAAAACCTCGCTATTACGACTACTTAAACCAATGCTAATTGATTGTATAATAGACAGGTGACAGCTTTAAGCAATGTGACAGTGAAACAGAAAGCTCCTAAAGGAGCTTTCTGTTTCACTGTCACATAGCTTTAAGCGGTCACCTATCGTAAACACTCTAATAATTACCACAATTAAATGGTCGTAAAAGAGAGGTTTTACTGTATATAGATTTCAAGGACAATTGAACAGGTAGTGACATAACAAGTACAGCAAAAACCATCTTTTAAGCTTTCTGTATACATTTATATGCTTGTGTAATAGCCAGGTTGTAGGTTAAATCATCATGAATATGAAAGAAAAGCTCCAAAATGAGCACTCCGTTTAACTTTCATCTTGCTTTAAGAAGCCACCTACCTTGATAGACATCAAATAATAATCTTTACTCATACACATATAGTTAATATATTACAGGTTTTTAATGTACAGAAAAACCTCTCTATTACGGCCACTAAACGAAGGCTAATTGGTTGTATAAAAGACAGGTGACCGCTTAAAGCATGGCGGAAGTGAATCAGAAAGCTCCTGTGGGAGCTCTCTGTTTCACTTCCTCATTGCTTTAAGCAGTCACCTGTCATAAACGACTAATATTTAACATAATTTAGTGGTCGTAATAGAGAGATTCTACTGTTTATAGCATGCAGGCTTTATAAAGGTTAGACGTTCAGACGACATTAATGGTTTTACACTAATCACCCTATTTGTGTACAAGTCTACAGGGAACAATCGATAAATATTGAGTGTCATTTCAGGCATATACTGACAATCAATAATCGAAGATCGATCACAATATAACGCTAGATACAATGTATAAATACCTGTGGTGAACACGTGTGTATGCTTTCATGCAATGTACTTAAATATAGGAAATGACAACTTTTGGGGAAAGTTAACGATTAGTTTTAATCTGAATAGCAAACAGAACAGTGGAGAAAACGTTATTTTTCCCAATAAGCGCGTTTTTGCTAAAACTATTATATCCATTGCAAAAAGTTTGGAGCCAGATCAGACGCCGGGTTACCCGGCGTCTGATCAAGCTCCAAACTGTTTGATGCACAGATTCAAAATGATTTTTTCAAATAAATGTCATTTTCTACAGTTTAGTGTTTTGCGTTTGCGCTTCGTTTGCGTTTAAACAGGAAAGGATAACGGTTTCTTCACTGTAAGTGACTGATTCGATTCCGGTTCACCCGCGTCTAATGTGGCTCTTCAATGGTTGCTGTAAACACAAGGAATAACGACCTCCGCACTGTACTTACGACATATGGAGCAAAATCCGAACTTTAACACCCACTCAAGATAAAGCAGGTTTCGGTACCGGGGGAAGACGGATGCTTAAAGAAAGAACTTTCTTCTTTACCTTCATCTTATTTTAAGCTTACACCAGGTCCTGTCTTTAACAAACTCCATGAAGGGTTTTCTACAGTGGTACCCATGTGTAATATGTAATGTTCTTCTTGTGTATCTATACATTTCATACTATGAAAAAGACTGTTTTTACGCAAACAGTTTGGATTCAGGCAATTTTGAAACATATTTAACGACGCGCCATAAATCGGCACATGTTTCATGTTTACATTAAGAGAACAGTTGTTTACAAAGGATCCTACATTCTTAAACTTAAATGATTATGACAAATACAGTTTTCTGTTTTTCAATACAAATATGATAAGAGACTGCCAAAACCTGCTTTCTCATTTTACAGAGACGTCAATTGTTACTGTGTATATATAATCCTAGTTATTATTATTTATATCAATTCGTCATATTCAGAGCTTTAATTTCTCGTAATATATGTAACGACGAGTATACTTTATCATGCTTTTGTTCATTACTCTTAAAATTATTTATACTCTAAATATATGTCTCGAAAAAAGTTCATCAGGATAGTAATACACTCAATTTATGAAGTTCTTGTCACTTATCCAAATAGTTTTTACCATTGGAGCACCTTCATCAGACTGTGACATCCGCGGGAACGTGACGTCACAGGGCGGGTTTACTACTGGACTGGTTCACAGTAGTAAACAAGTTTAACAAGGAAGATTATGAAAAGAAAGTGTTGGACATGCTGAATGATGATAAGACATATGAGAAGTTACCTAGTGATCCTACTAGTAAGTACAAAAGAAAACTTGTTTCTATCCTTCAAAGACTTAAAAGTGAAAATAAGCTGTCAAAGAATCAGTATGATGGACTGTATCCCACATCAGAGAATGTTCCGAAGATTTATTGTACCCCAAAGATTCACAAGCCTAACACTCCCCTCCGCCCGATAGTGGATTACACAGGCTCCATAGGGTATAGTTCTTCACGACTATTAGCAGACATTTTGGGACCCTTAGTCGGCCAGACTGATCAACATGTTAAAAACTCTAAAGACTTCAGTGAACACATGTCGGGAGTAATGATTCAGGACAATGAAATGTTTAATTCACATGATGTGGTCTCATTATTCACAAACACCCCGATAGACAGATCAATGGAGATTATTCGCAACAGACTAGAACAAGATAAAACACTGACGAAACAGACCAAATTGACAGTGAAAGACATTATGGAATTACTAGGTTTCATCCTCACCACTACATATTTTCAGTTCCGAGAGCAGGTTTTCCAACAAAAGTTTGGTACAGCGATGGGATCCCCTGTCTCCCCATTAGTAGCCAACCTTTTCATGGAGTGGCTGGAACAAGAAGCGATTGCAACATCTCCGATCACATGTGCGCCCAATTTCTGGAAGAGATATGTCGATGATATCCTAGAAATCATCAAAAAAGGACAAGTGGTTAATCTAACTGAACATCTGAATCAAGTTGATACCACAGGAAGCATCAAATTCACACATGAGGAAGAGAGTGAGGGCAGAATTCCTTTCTTGGACACTCTCATAGTCAGAAAAGAGGACGGTTCAGTGAAATTGTTAGTGTACCGTATGCCAACACACACGGACCAGTACCTACAATTTGATTCTCACCACCCACTTGCTCATAAACTCAGTGTAGTGAGAACACTGGTAGACAGGTGTTTCTCTATAGTGACAGAAAAGAAGGACCAAGAAAAGGAAATAGAGCACATACGTACAGCCCTGAAAGGATGTGGGTATCCACAGTGGACAATTACGAAAGCGGTCGAGCATTCAGAGACAAAGAAGAAAAAAAGGAAGGGGAAGGGTAATAGTAAGAAAGAGACTGAAAGAAAATCAAAGGGAATGGTTGTCATTCCATACGTGAAACAGGTATTAGAGGCTCTTGCCAGGATATTCAAGAGACACAATATCAGTGTAGCCATGAGACCATTCAGCACTTTACGTAGGAACTTAGTTCATCCAAAGGACAAGACCAAGACCAAGACAGAAGATGTGTGTGGTTGTGTATACCGCATCCCCTGTAAGAACTGCGAAGCGGTCTACATAGGGGAAACAGGCAGAAAGCTCGACAAGAGATTAGGAGAGCATAAGAAGGACTCCAACCACACACCCCAAGTCTACACACGCGCAGAAAGAAAAGCGTCACTAACTACTGAACACTCGAGCGCAGTGACAAACCATGTAGCGCGTCAAAACCATGTGATAGACTGGGAGGGGGTCAAAATAATGGACAGGGAAGACAACTCATACCTGAGAAAGCTAAGAGAATCACTACACATAGCGGGGGAGCCAAAGGTGATGAACAGGGACGAGGGGGGCTACCAGATCAGCCCTATTTACAGGCCTTTGTTTACTACTGTGAACCAGTCCAGTAGTAAACCCGCCCTGTGACGTCACGTTCCCGCGGATGTCACAGTCTGATGAAGGTGCTCCAATAGAGCACCGAAACTGTCACAAAGGTAAAAACTATTTGGATAAGTCACAAGAACTTCATAAATTTCTAAATATATGCATTTCAGTCTGAGTTCTAAGTTCTCGCAATATATGTATTTTAAATTGTGTACACCAGAGTAGTTTATCTAGATATTGTTGATTACTCTTAGAAATGTATATACTCTTAAAGTTTGCACCTAGGTTGATATGTGAAATTAGCATTGGAACTTTTTCATTATCTGATTTCTCGGTGTCAAAATGTAATGTTTTATATGTGCGTATTTTATGGCATGATATGCCATTTATACCATATCCTATAATGTCTTTGAGGAATGGCATTGCTTTAAAGCTATTGTATACGGAGCCTGGGATTACAGCCGAGCTTGGTCTGTACCATGTTACAATGCAATGATATAAGGCCGGGTTTGTCATGGCATGGCTCAATTGCATTGCGCTTGCGAGAATTACGTTTCCCCTGTTATTATAATCATAGGCGGTTCACTGTATTGATTATACCTCAATAGGTCATCCATAATAGTTCTTTGTATTAATTTAATATTTATAGTCATTTATTTGGTTGATGTCAAGAAATGTCATCTACTAACGAGTATATTATTGCACAGAAAGAAAAAATATAGTTCTAAGGGCGACAAGTCTGTCTCATTTCTTTGTCAACTGAAATACTTTTTAATTCCCTTTACATGCATATAATATATGCGTATATGGAACCTAACAGCGTTTTGTTTGGGGCTATACTGATGGAAATTTACGCGCATATGCACTTATTAACGGTGTAAACGCAAAAGGATCTAAGTGCCACTAAATTTAAAGGCATTTACATTGTAGACAATATAGGAACAGAAATCATTTCAAACAGTTTGTAACCAAACCAGTTGCTGAGTTACTGCTTCGCATTAAGCAGACACCTGTCTTTAATGGTTTCATATTCTTTCTTACTGCTCTGTTGGTCATGTGCGGTTAAACCATATTTGGAGATTTGCTTGAATTTCAACCCATTTAGGCCTACTGTCTACCAAAGTGTATACGTATTAGCAAACAGTGCATATATCCAGATGAGACACCGCGTATCAGTGCGACGGACTCTTCACGGTTTGTGACGTTATTCTTTCTCGTTTAAACGCAAACGCATCACAGTAACATGGAGAAAATGACAGCTTTTCAACAATTCTTACCATCTATTTTAATCTGAGTGGCAAACAGTTTGGAGTCTGATCAGACGCCGGGTAACCCGGTGTCTGATCTGGCTCCAAACTGTTTGCATTGGAAATACTAGCTTAAGCGCAAACGCGTTTATTAGGAAAGAATAACGTATACTCCATGTATGTCAAATGGAATTATATGTTGTACTGACATACACTGCAATGTTCTTATACCATCCGTGTTTATATATGGTGAAATCCCCCAGCAAGCACACAGGGAGAGTCCATCGCAATATACAGATATATGTAAAAGAGATCGAGAAAGGTATTAACAGACATGTCACTCGAGCAATGTAACGGTTTACATAGATACTTTTTATTTTAAAATAATTTCAAGATAAATGCAGACAGAATAATATATGTAAACAACAATGAAACTATTATACATGTAAATATATGAAATAATCTTTAAAGCTAGTTACATAAACATGGCGTACGTCTTTAAAGCTAGTTACATAAACATGGCGTACGTGTGTATGTGTAAATGTAAAACCATGAGCAATGTATCGAACAAACAAGAAAAGCTTTAGGAAAAGTATATCCATGTAGACTGAACTCTTTTACTAGAAATGGCAAATCATATGTTTTGAAACACAGTTTGGATCCAGATCAAACGCCGAATTAGGACCAGGAACTGTTCGACATTCGTAGCAGTATTTCATTTCTGAAGTCATCCCTTCAAAAGTTTCAATTTGACAAAATTACAGGCGACACTATTTCATTACACGATAATTTGGCAGAGAAAGAGATCCCTCCACCGCCATGCTGTAGTTACTTAACCCTTTACCTGATAGCCTATTTCTAGTATTGAAAATAGGTGACTACTTAAAGCAGGTTGAAAGTAAAGCAGAATGCGCCCTAAGGCGCATTCTGCTTTACTTTTAGCCTGCTTTAAGCTTCCATGTGTTAGAATATTGAAAATTTTCCCTATACTATATAATCATGACTGATTAAATTGGAACTATTTTCTTCAGCGGAGGAATAAACTAAATACGCTAAAAGTCGCTTCTATGGGGAAAAGGGTTAAAACTGGTGTCTGTGTGTATTATATTTATAGGTTTCTGTAAAATCAAACAATTTGGACCCAGTTATCCGGGTTTCGATCTAGAAACAAACTGTTTGCACATGCCAGTAAAGTAGTGCTTGACAGCATATCTGCGACATGTAATCAGTTCAAGTAACACTTCTCCCGCTGTATATTTTATAAATATGTACCAAAATCCCCGCTATCTGTAACCCTTTCATGATCAAATTATTTGGGAGATTTTAATCCCTTCACCGTTTTAGTGTCGACTGCTTCAGTTAATACGTTTCAAAGTTTAAATTTAAGGTTGTATGACTTAATAAATATCGATAAGAGTGTCAAACAGTTTAAGTCCTGATCAGACGCCGCGGGACTCAAACTGTTTGCAAACGCACTTTATGGCATTATTGAGAGTGAATGGGTCAACATATGTCATATAAACTATAACAATGGCTTACAGACTCGTGTTAAACGGATCCTATAACATTGTAAAACCACCATCAGAGAAGTCCTCCGAATCTATGAACTGTCTGATCTCTGGTTACACTGTTTCCAAAACGCGCCCAAGTACGCTTATACATGTAGCAGAAGAAATAAACGGAGCATGGGTTAAAGATAAAGTACCAAATGATTATCACTTATGTTGCAAAACTATTTGTTATGGAATTTGGATATACAAAGAACTCCGGAGTATATGTAGATAATTAAACACTTTAAACATTTACTGTCCCTGTGTCTCAAAAACCTTATGTTGCAACTACTAATAAGTCGTCATGAGTAGTCATAGGATTTGATTAGCGTTTTTGTTAGTTTTCTGTAGATCTATTTGAGTTACTAGAGTGTCCCTTACTGTGGAGATGAAGTTACCCAATAAACGCATTTATGTTGAAACATGTCTATTCATACAGATTGGAGCCAGATGAGTCGTCGGGTTACCTGGCTTCTGATCAGCAACAATCTATTTGTCACTCCAATAAAAACCTTAAGAATCTTTGTTCTAAAAAATATTTTCTATTGATCTGCGTTTGCGTTGTATTTGGTTTAAACGGGAAGCAAAGTTTTCTCCACTCTGATTGTATCCTGGGTTTCCGTAAATCACAAGGGTCTTGACCATACATTATACGTATAACACTTTCTTTTAGCAAATATTTTTGATAACGCTCTCTTCTTCACACTTCATGTAACGACTCCTGTAGTTAACAGCATCTCCCATAATTTGGGTTATTAGTCAGAGTTGCGCCCCGTTTGCCCTTCACTAAATACACGATGGTTCCTATCCCGAAAACTAACATCAACACTGCAAATACAATTCCTAAGGAATTGACGATAATAAGATTGTCATGTTCAGAGGCGTGGCATTTCTCCGTGCCATCAGCACGTTCCGCCCGTGCGCCACATATAGCTACAGCAGCAATAGAATAACCAAGGTGCTGACCTCCAGTTATGGCAGAAGCTTGGCCGAAGGAATGAAACAGGCAAAGCTGTAAAGTATAACAAACAGACCAGTGAAAAATAGCAGCATTCATAATATATACATGTATACTCGCTAACTCCAACTAGCATAACCCTAATCATGCTAATCGCTACTTGGCTTATATGTGCATATCGTATGATACTGTGTCATATTCTGTTGAAAAATATAAATTTACGTTACTTTCGACGTCGCCGAAAGCATCAAATTTCGTCGGATTATCTCGAAACACGCACATATCAAGTAACATGATAATCGAAGTATTACGCTTCTGATGGACTTCGAATTTTTATTGCAATTCCGGTTATTGCAAAACTGGATGAAAGATGTCAATTGGAATTACAATAAAACAGTGTCAACGTGTTTTTAATGCAATTCACTTTGTTTTAATCATGTCAACCGGAGTTGCATAACCATATTAACGATTCCATTTTTACCTTAGGACTACATTTCGCTTGATACTGTGTATTATTTAGTTGAAATTTATGAAAATCGACTTATTTTGTACGTACAGTATGATCATGTCAAATAACAGAACAACTCCCCTATGACAATTCAGATACAGAAATGCGGCAAGATAGGAAGGTCTCTAGGACAATCTTGAACGTGAATATCCATATTGTATGTTGTATTAACCAATCTTGGGTATGTATATCTGTCTTTGGACGTTGTACTTACGAATACGGAAGATGAAATTCTAACTTGGATCTTGTACTTACAAAGCTGGACTATTAAGATCTATCTTAGACGGGGTACTTACCATATGTAACATAAAGATATATCATAGACGTTGTACTCACTAATCTAGAACATAAATATTTACCTTAAACGTTGTACTTAACAATATGGAACATAAATATCTATCTTAGACGCTATACTTACCAATATGGAACATAAAGATCTGCCCTAAACGTTGTACTTACCAATCTGGAACATAAAAATCTATCTTAGACGTTGTACTACTACTTACCAATTTGGAACATAAAGATCTACCTTAGACGTTCTACTTACCAACCTTGAACATAAAGATCTACATTGGACGTTGTACTTACCAATCTTGAACATAAGATCTACCTTAGACGTTGTACTTACCAATCTGGAGCATTACGTCCAGATCTATCTTGGATATTGTACGTACCAATCTGCAGCATGAAGATCTATCTTGGATGTTGTATTTCGTAGAAAAGGCAAGTCCAAACACCCCTTGTACTAAAATCTGCATGCAAATAAAGAATTAAATTATTAATATTTTTAACAAACCGATTTTAATACCAAAACAAAGAAGTCCGTAGGAGGAGTTTGCATGTAGAGACACTTAAAGTTGCTACATTGGATATTTGCATGAAACAGTTATAGGTTCTGTTGGACTCATCACCACTACTCGACCCTCTGAGGACAGATTCCAAAACGGTTAAGAACGTGTGATTTATTGATAAAAGGATATATTCAGCGTCACTTTATGTTTCATTTAAGATACATTCCGGGAGCATACATGTATATGCAAATAGTATAGTAATATTGATCAAAATCAGTGTATCTGGTGTTCTGCAAGAAATTATAGTGTAAAATACATTATTTTTCCCGTTTAAACGCAAACGTACATGTAACTACCCCAAATACAATATTATTTACAAAAAGACAAACAGTTTTAGTTCCTGATCAGACGCAGCGTTACCAAACTGTTTGGCACCCATTTTGGTATTGTTTTAGTTAAAATATCTTAACTTTAGAGTTTAGATATAAGAACTGACGACGATTTTTTCGAGAAGATCACACCGTGCCATTGAAGGGGTTAAATAATGTTTGATCCCCTCATTGCCTTAACCCACGAGCATTTAACGTATACAGTTTGTATCCAGGCCAAATACCGCGCAAATTCGCGTTTTCATTTGAATCCAAATTGTCTGACACTCGTATCGATATTGGCAAAATTAACATGCCAAGTTTCGTTTAGAAATTAAGCAGACTATACATTTTAAGAAAACAATAGCCTGACTGTAAAGTGGTTTGTCTGAGTCGATATCGTCTGTTGTTTTGTTTTTTTATAAATGTTAACATTTAGACTTGTGTTTACACACATCTCTCGTGCAAAAAACCCAAAAAACAACAAACAAATATACGTGCATTTCAGTAGACGTTATTCTTTCTCAATAAACGTGTTATTAAAATGCTAAATCATTTATTTCCATTGCAAATACTTTGGAACCAGACCAGACGCCGGGAAACCAAACGGCGTCTGATATGGCTCCAAATTCTTTGCCACCTAGAGTAAAATAAATAGTCATATTTCTATTATTTTAAATTGTTTGCTTTCAGATTGTTTCAAATGTCACAGTTAATGTATATTTGTACAGTTCTCCCTCCCCTCAACGGCCCTCTGAACAATGTTTCGCTCCTTACAACAACGCATGCCGCTGTTCCCCAAACAAGACAATTATATCAAACCTATTTACGGCTGCAATATCGTCTGCTTAAAATTTTCGTCTGCTGTTTTTCTCAAAGTTACATAATGAAGAGTGACAAATCGCTTGAATCATGACAAGACGCCGCGTTACGCAGCGTCTGAACTGGATTCAAGCTATTTGCAGATTTAAGTCAAGTTCCCTCCCTATAAAGACTTTCTCCGAACAACGCACACACATTTTGTCTCCTATTTGATGTCGTTGTAGGAAGTGAGCGCTGTAAAACCTGCTTGTTCCTGATAAATGCAGAATGAAAAAAAATGTAAAAATGTAAAAACTGGTTTTAGTTGGTCTTTTGAATGATCGCCTTCACAAGTTGGTTGCTCCACCCACGACGAGCATCTACCATCTGAATTATAACATTGGCTAATAGGAAACCTGACTAAAGTATGACATACCCTGAGACCAGGAGCTTTCTGGTCTAGTAGGTGTAAACTATTTTTTAAATGCGTAAATAAACAATTCGCGAAAAACTGTGTTCCCTCCCTAAAACTACGCTCCCAAAAACGACCCCTCCTTACAACAAACCTTGCCACATGTCCTTTAATAGGACAATTATGTCTAACGCTTTTACTGCTGCAATATATATACATTTTCAAAACCTATTTGTGAAACGTATTAGATTTTTCCTCAAAAAAGATTATGATCCAACTATATTGCTGCGCACTTCACGTTTGGTTATCGATCAGTCTACAATTGATAACTATGCTTTCCTCTTTGGTTGTGCGACGACAGACAGGGCTTAACACTACATGATGATGTATCTCTAAAGCCGTCATTAACCGGGAGAGTTATGTCGGATTTTCGTGCTTTGTTTTTTCCCTCCCTCTCTGTCGTACCCTGGACCCTTCCATGTCTTACAGTTGCTCGTAACTACAGACTAGTCGCTTGAGTACAATTTGACCGTTGCCATAGTGGGTTATTTTTAACACGGGCTTGAATGTTTAATTCTTTCCCATGTTACTAATGATCTTGTCATAGAATTTTTGTTAAATGTTTTACATGTATTTACTTACTGTGCTGGCGGTCTTTTTGATTGTGAGGTTGTGGAACAGGGTTTATATTTTATGTACACTGTTCGTCTTTATAGGTGCATATAGGAGATAAGTGTGAGGTTGGGCGCCCCTAAACCCAGGTTTAACCCCCCAGTGGTTGTTAATAATTAATTAATTTATGTTAATTATTGATTGCTACTGACCGTACCAAGGCGGGCTCCTATATTCACTTTGCTTTATGTTTGTCTTGCGTGTTGTTTTCTATTTAGTGTGTAGATGTAGGAATTGTATTGCGTGTGTGTGTGTGTTTGTTGTGGTATGACTGTGTGTGTGTGTTCTGCTTGAGAGGTGGGTGTATTGTTTGTGTTACGTTTCCTGCTTGAGTCTTTCGTATTTATTTGTCTACTTAAACTTGTTGTCTGCTGTTGTTTTTATTTAAAATACAAGTGGACATTTTGATAGATTAATTATTATGAGGAGTGACGTAACGCGGCGTCTGATCTGGATTCAAGCTGTTTGCAAATTAGGCCAAGTCTTAATTTTCCCTCCCTATAACGACTCCTTTCGAACAACACACAATCTGTGTCTCCCATTTGATGTCGTTGAAGAGAGTACCCAGATAACATTTTGACGTTGGCCCAACGTCATTCACTTCGTTGGCCCAACGTTGGCCCAACGTCGTTCATTTGTTCACTTCGTTGGCCCAACATTGGGATGACGTTGGCCCATAGTATGCATGCTCGTTGGCTTTTGGTTGGCCCAACGGTTGGGCCAACGTTGGGAAAATGTTATTTATCGTTGGGCCAACATTGGCCCAACGTTGGCCCAACGTCATTTCGATGGTTGGGCCAACGGTTGGGCCAACGGTTGGGCCAACGTTGGACCAATGTTGGCAAAAAGTAATTTATCGTTGGACCAATGTTGGCCCAACGTCATTTTGCTGATGGGCCAACGGTTGGCGGACCGTTGGGCCAACAGCGGAAAAATACTATTTATCGTTTGGCCAACTTTGGGTCAACATCAACAAATGTGTTGAACCAATGTTGGGCCAACGATGTGTCAACTATTTTCCATCTGTAGCCCATCAGTTCTATTTTGAAAAAATACTTCTCATGAGAGTCAATCATATGATGTCATCCAGCTTGGGTGCAGAGCAGAAGATTGGTGGTTCTAAATTGGTGCTAAATCAGAGCGGAAGTCAGTTAAAGAAATCCGGTGTAGATTAGCATCCTAGGTCTTCCTACGCCTGAAGCTGGATGTCATGATATGGCTGAAATACAGTTAGTGCCAGACATAAAACACAAACAAAATCAAACATTTAATTCTTTAATTATCAGGGTTTGTCTAAATCTTTGAAAATACATAAACATCTTAACTTTTCCTATTCAATTATCCACTCCAGGCAAACTTAGCATACTGGTGCACACTTTTTGTCAATTATAATATCAATATCTATCTATTTAACCCTTTACCCCAAGAATATGCTTTTAATTTACTCCTCCACTGAAGCAAATAGTTCCGCTTCATACAGTTGTGAACTTGTGAGTATGATGCATCATGAAAAATAATTTCTATATGATATCCTAGCAGATGGTAGCTGAAAGCAGTGAAAGTAAAGCAGAATGTGCGTTAAGGCAAATTCTGCTTTACCTCAACACGCTTTAAGTGGTATCTTGTCTTCAAAAATAGTAACAGTTTATAGGATAATACATTAAACAAATGTTTAACGATTCACAAATATGTGCTTATATAAAGGGGACAACATCCTTTTTTGCCATAAACTGCACCAATGTTTAAATTCTGCCCTAGCTACCCTAAAATCATTTTTCAGACTTTGAGATTTATATATTTTCTCCAAATCTTGATTTTAAAATGCCTAAACGGTAAAACCTATAAAAGCATCAAGTTTCTAGATATATGCAGTTCAATTCCATTATTTTTGCAGGCTTTAACCCTTTACCACATAAATATGCATTTAATTTATTCCAAAACTGAAAATAAATGTTCCAATTTATACAGTCATGAAAATGTACCATAAGAAATATTTTCTCTATTCCTATACTGAAGAAAATAATTCCACTTTCTGCAATTGTAAATGTGCATCATGAAAAATAGCTTCTGTATTATATCCTAGAGCAAATGGTAGCTTAAAGCAGGCTGAAAGTAAAGCAGATTGCACCTTGATGCATATTCTGCTTTACTTTCAACCTGCTTTAACTCGTAACCAAATAGCCTAGTTTTGAAGACAGGTGACCAGGTAAGTAGTAAGCAGAATGTGCCTTAACCCATTACCCAATAGCCTGTTTCTAGTATTGAAGATACATGACCACTAAAAGCAGGTTGAAAGTAAAGCAGAATGTGCCTTAACTTAAGGCGCATTCTGCTTTACCTACAGCCAGCTTTAAGCTATCATGTGCTAGAATATAGAACATATTTCTTATAATACATATTCATATCTGTACAAACATCATCTTTATTCTTCAGAGGAAAAATTAATGAAAGGCGTAAAAAGGTGTATTTATTGGGTAATGGGTTAAGTTGCAATCTGCTTTACTGTCAACCTGCCTTTAGATACCATCTGCTAGAGTTTAGGAAATATTTCTTACGGTGTACATACATTACAATACAAAATGGAACTACTTTCTTTAGAGGGGGAATATATTAAAGGCATATTTATGGGGGAGGAGGTAAAAGGTTAAGTAGTCATCTGTTTTCAAAACGAGAAACAGGCTGTGGGGTAAAGGGTTCAAGACTGAAAACCAGATGGCAAGTTGATGTTTTTCAGAAAAAGATTAATTTCAGGAAAGAAGGAAAATTTGATGTGAAAAAGCTATCTTTATTGTAACAACTGCACAACATTGAATCCCAAACATGATCAGTAATTATTATTGAAAAAAAATGTATGGATTTTTAATATTGATCCAATTTCTTAAAAACTTAATATTTACGTTTTTAATCTTAAAATACTATTTCTATACACCTGGCCTATGTTTACATATCAAATAAAATAGAACATTCTGGTTTTCGGTCTCTTTTTAAAGGCCTTACCGAAAATAAAATGTCTCTGTCTTAAGAGCAAACATCTATGAATCATTGTTCTTAAAGAGTTCAAACAGTCTTCTCACATATTTGAAATGTTGATAATAATAAGGTGTTTCTAACTTTCTGGATCAGTGACATGGGTTTGTTCCTACTTTTGTCTTGCCATTTTCTTCTCTTCACTTTATCTTTCCATTTCTGTCCCCTGCATACCTCAGCCACTCCTTGACAATTCTCTTAACCTCATCCAAACTTTATGACATGATTGTGCTGCCTCTGAAACATAAACCATACATGCATGTTTACCAATATGCCTAACCGGCGGACGTTGTCGAGGGTTAAGCGCCTGCTTACGACATCAGGGGTCGTGAGTTCGATCCCCCGCCAGACCAAGTCCTTTGGATGAGACTTTATAAACTGAGGTCAGATGTATCAGTGTTTTACAAAGGGCATCGAAAAGAACCAGAGAACTCTTTCGATAATAAGAGCAGGGCATCACACCCGGTTCTCTGTTTCCGCTTCCCTCTCTCTGGGGCGTCCAATTAGCCCATAGATGGCAGAAACCGACTTTTACAAACAATTCAACCCATTACCCCATAGCCTGTTTCTAGTATTCATTAAAAGCCAGGTGACCACTAACCAGTTGAAAGTAAAGCATAATGTGCCATAAGGGGAATTCTGCTTTACTTTTAGTCTGCTTTAAACTACTATCTGCTAGAATATAGAAAATATTTCTTATCAAACATAGCCATGACTGTAGTATAAACTGGAACTAGTTTCTTTGGTAGAGGAATAAATTAAAGGTGTAACAATTTGTAACTATATATAATGGAGTATGGGGCTAAGTATCCATTCAAGTAGCTTGCAACAGATTTTTCAACGGTTAAGAACCACTTACCTCTTGAAGTGACCTTGTTTTGTTATTCACAGTCGTGACATGATTAAGTTTAAAAAATGTGCTTCTTAAAAAATGCAAAGAAATGAATATTCCTACCGAGGTGTATCATTATTTAATCAAAGTTGTGACTTGCATTTGCATGTATTTTCTTGTAGACTTAAAAACATTAAACAATTAAAATTGTAAAAGTCACATACTACTTATCACTACAGTTGGGTACCACAAAGAATAAACAAGAGGGCTTTGAAGACCCTGGTATCGCTCACCTGTGGTAATGAAGCCTGATAGCTATATACATTTGAGTTTCACCCGTTTTAATCTAAATCCATTCAAAGTTGTAGTAAAGCTTGTAAACACTTTTGGAATACCTCATAATTCTATCAAGGTCAGATAACTACTGCCACAATTATTAGATTTCAACAATACTTGCACTCCTTCGATAACTTATTAGTGTATACTTTGTATGTCAGTATAATCAAAATCCATTGAAAACTAGTTGCAAGAGTGTAAACGCTGTTTGATATGGCAATTCAAGGGCAGATAATTCATGACCTATTAATTCGATTTGAACAATAATCACGCTTATTTGAACTCTTTTTGTCATATACAATCCGAGCAAGTTTGATAAAGACTAGATACAACTTGTGGCCTATAGAGTGTAAACACCGTTAAAATGGCATTTTCAGCAATTCAAGGGCAGATAACTCTTGACCTATTGGTCTGATTTCAACCATAATCGAACTCATCTGAACTCTTATGGTCATATACAATTTGAATAATTTTGAGAAAGATTGTATAAAAATTGTGGCCTCTAGAGTGTAAACAGCCTTTAATATGGAATTTTCAGCAATTCAAATGTAGATAATTTTTTATCTGTTGGTCTGATTACAAACTCATACAAAATCTTAATATGGTAATATACAATCTGGGCAAGTTTTAGTGAGGTTTGATAAATATTGTGGCCTCTAGAGTGTAAACACTGTTAAATATTGCATTTTCAGCAATTCAAATGTAGATAACTCTTGACCTATTAGTCTGATTTCAACCATAATCAAACTCATCTAAACTCTGATGGTAATATACAATCTGTGCAAGTTTGAATAAATATTTTGGCCTCTAGAGTGTAAACACTAAAATTGTTGATGACAGAAAAGGGACATAAGGATTGTAAAAAGCTCAGGTGAGCTAAAAACCAAGGGCAATAACTAACAAATGACAAATCCCAGGGTTGCATGCCTTGTTGTAATGAGTTGCCCTTTTGATACTAAATAACTATTTAAAGTTTCAAGTTAATACCTCTGGTAGTTACTTAAAACCTAAGAGTTGGCCCGTAGTTCAAGGTCAATGTCACAGGCATCTAAATTTGTATGTGCATAGAAAGGTCTTGTCCATAAACACACAAACCAACCATGAAAGGAATATCTTAAGGGACATAGAAGTTAAAGGCATTTTTCGAAACCTAAAAATTGCCCTAAGTTCAAGGTCACATGGGTCCCAATTTGTCTGTGCATAGAAAGGTCTTGTTCATAAAGGTTTACGGACGTTTCGCTACACGGCGTTTCGCTACCCGGGACGTTTCGCTACCCCGGACGTTTCGCTACAGTCGTTTCGCCACCTACAGATAAGTCGTTTCGCTACCCGATTTTTTAAAATGATATTAACCGATATTCTTTGGTTAAACAAGATATGGCGATATAATTGTTAAGCTAAAATATGAATTACAAACTTATTTTTGAGTGAATAATTGAAAAAAAAGATCGATTTATTGACAAAAATCGTATCAGTTACTAAAAATAGATGCTGCTATATTTGATGTTTAAATATACATCTAATACTTTGCTAGTGTAATTGCTACCTTAGGCTCATAAATATACAATAACTATTGGATCCAGACCAGACGTCGTGTTATGCAACCGTGAAATGAATGTGGTATGAATGATAGAATAAGTAGCAAACCGTTTGGATCCATGTTAGACGCCGAGTTCCTCGGTCACTGGTTTGGATCTAATCTGTCTGCACAAGCCTAATGTTCAGTCCTGAAGTAAGTCTGCATTACTTCTAGTAAAAAGACAAGACAGTTTTAAATATTATAATGGCTCTTTTAATTCAATAATTGATGTGTTAACCCATTTAACCCTAGTGTCTACTAAAGTGGACTACGTCAAACAGTGTAGACCCTTGTGAGACGTCGCGTTACACGGTGTTTCATCATGGTCTTCACTGTTTGATTTGAATATTTTTCAGTATGTCTGTTATGAAACAAGTGACCTTTGTATAGGTATAATGAAAACTGTCAGCGATCGAAATGAGTTAATATCAATTTGACGTGAGAATGAAAACTGATAAATATTGTAGTAATCCACTTTATTGTTTCATCAAATTTCTATAGACAAAACAAAACAATGTGACACACATAAGCACATATAACGCATTTAATCTTTTCAATTAACCCATTACCCCGCGGCGCAAACAAATGCTGCCTGTAACTTTTATTTCTTCCGGGGTACCTAACGCAGTGAAGGGGTTAAATATCATATACGTGCTAAACCATTTATACAGTAAGGGTACACGGGCTAAAATAGATAACTTTATTATAGTTGAGATAATTTATATCTATGTTATTGTTTGTCCTCATGTTTGATGCCACGTAAATGTATTTAGCTATATTGGATACACAAAGGTAACATTATCTACAATATGCGCACGTGCAAAGTGTGTCGCCAGTGATTGACACTCGATACATTAATTGTCTGATGGCATTAAAGGTGTATTCATCTTTGGCTTTTTGCAATAGCCCCTTTGAAGCCTTACCACCGATCACACTTTACTTTAACCCATTACCTCATAAATACGCCTTTTGACTCCTTTAATTTATTCCTCCACTAAAGAAAGTAGTTCCAATTAATACAGTTGTGAATATTTAAAATTAGAAATAATTTCTATATTCTAGCAGCTGGTAGCTTAAAGCAGGCTGAAAGTAAAGCAGAATGCGCCCTAAGGCGCATTCTGCTTTACTTTCAACCTGCTTTAAGTGGTCACCTATTTTCAAAACAAGAAAATGGCTAATGGGTAATGGGTTAAAGACAATGTATGTAAATCTGCTTTATGCAAGGCAAAAGTAATGCAAAAACTCTACGTTACATGTGCCAAGCAATAAGCAATATAATAATATTAAATCATCACGAGCCTTTATATGGCATAGCAGGAGAGTTTGAGCAGGATGCATAAAGGAGTGTCAAACAGTTTGAACCCTGATCAGATGCCGAGTTACACAATGATGACATATTTTATTCAAGGGGGTTAATTTATTCCTTAAATTCAAGTTCATTTTAAAGTTAGGAAATCATTAGGAAAGCAATTAAGTTGATTGCTGGTGCTGTTTTAATCGTTCGTTGACTCGGCACGTGCCGGTATACAGTAAAGCCTTTGTTCGACGGTCACTCAATGATAATGTACGGTGATCTAATTTTAATACAATGTATATCTGCTTAATGTAGGGCAAAAGTATTGCAAACACTCTCCTATGAGTTTTCTTCATTACATTTGTCATGCGTTAAGCAGTACATTTCTATACGCATGTCAATTTATTATTTAAATAGTCGCTTATTTTGATACAGATTTTTCTGTTTCGGCACGTGCCGTGCCTACATATGGCACTGCAGGAGAGTCTGCAATGATCAGGATGTAAACAATTCGCAAAAGAATTTCTACCCGATCTAAGGCAGCGAAGGGGTTAATTAATAAAGAAATGAATGTCAACAGTTTGTAACCTAATCAGATGCCGAGTTACACAATTATGGCAAAACACATTTTATTCAATGGGGTGTAATTTATTCACATAAAATTTCATGTAAATTCTAAAGTTAAAATAATTAGGAATGTAATCATTTATTTCCATTGCGCGTGCATTATATAAACGTATACACAATTTTAACTCTGGAATTTAACTCTTTTTCTCCTTTAATTAAGTTATATTTGGTAAATTATCATCAAATTATATTCATTTTCTTTATTTATGATTTAAATTGATTCCCCTAGTTTTGATTACTACATATTCAATAAGTTTCCCTAATTTTAAATATTGGGTAGCGAAACGCACAGGTAGCGAAACGTCCGGGGTAGCGAAACGACTTAAGGTTGGGTAGCGAAACGACTGTAGCGAAACGTCCGGGGTAGCGAAACGTCTGGTAACCTTCATAAACACACCAACCAACCATGAAAAGAATATCTCAAGGGATATAGAAATTAAAGGCATTTTTCAAAACCTAAACACAGATTTCAAAACCTAAAAGTTGGCCTCGAGTTCAAGGTCAAGGTCACAGGGGTCTAAATTTTCTGTGCATTGAAAGGTCTTGTCCATACACACAAACTATGAAAGGAATATCTCAAGGGACAATATTTAGAAGAGGCATTTTTCGAAACCTAAACAGAGTTTTACAAAAACATTATAGGCAGACGCTGACACAGAGGACAACGTGATGACAATTGCTTGACTTTTTGAAAAAGTCGAGCTAATAAAATGTTTGCTGAAGCGTTATGAGTTTTGAGAGTAGCGTCATTTTTAAGTTTTATAACCATTGACCATGGTGTACACTATGTGTTTGAGTAAATGGTATGTACTGCAGTTACTGCTGTTTCATACAAGAGCTGTAACAGACAACAAAGCTATCAAACTTAGGTTACCTTATTTCCTGATGGAGTAGACTTGGTTACAGACGGTGTTGACCCATTACAGAAGACGTACATGGAAATGACCTGGTAACAGATGTCATACAGAAGGCGTAATAGGTGGTGACGACATCTGTATCCTGGAAATGATAATAACTACAGTGCTCCCTCTCTACAACGACATCCAACGGTGGACACAGTTTGAGTGCATTGTTTGGAGGGAGTGGTTATGGGGCGGGAAAATTTAGACTTGGCTTACATTGGTTTAGCTTCCTATTAGGCAAGTATGCATGTGTATACAATTTTCTTTTTACAGAAAATCAAAAATTAATTGGAGCACTGCATATGGGTGCTGGACTCTTGACTTTCATATACTTTATATTGCCAATTAAATTGGAGATTTTTTAAATTACAAATTTTAAGTTTAAAAAGGGCAATGACTTTGGAAGAACAAATCCCAGAGCAACATGCCTTATTGAAGTGAGTTGCCTTTTTGATAGTGGACAAGTTTTAAAAGTTTCAAGTTAGTACCTCTCTTAGTTTTGAGAAATTTCATTTACAATAGCTGTAAGAGAGACGACAAAGCTATCAAACGTAGTTACCTTATTTCCTGGTGGAGCAGACTTATTTACAGACGGTGTTGACCTGATTACACAAGGCATACATGGCAATGACCTCATAACACATGTTGTAAGGAAGGCCTAATAGGTGGTGACAACATCTTTATCCTGTTAATGATATTAACTAATAACTCTCAACAATAACATCCATCGGGGAACACAGTTTGAGTGCCTTGTTTGGAGGGAGTCTTTAAAAGGAGGCAAAATTAGACTTGTCTTACATTGGCGTAGCTTTCTACTAGGCAAGTAGGCATGTGTACCGGTATACACTTTTGTAACAGAAGCCAAAAATCATGCGGAAAATGCAATAAAATTGAAGCCTAAGAAGGGTTTGGGGAAAACCCCATTTTCTTTTTACCAATTACATGATGATGTTTGTGCCTTTAACGCCCCAAAAGTCCTAAGAACGCATCTGCAGAGACTATCAAGGAATAGAATTTTCTCGGGGCACCATGACGCCCCCTCATAAGAATGGTGTAGCCACTCTCTGGTAGGCACATACATTTAGCTACATGTATGCTAAAAAACACGAAACTGCGTACACGCTGTCATAAAAATTGGAACAATTTGAAACTAAAATCAGAGTGGGAAAATGTATTAACCTGAAACGGACAATTTAACATATATATTTTCAGTTTACATAGATTTATTTTAGAATTTTACCTGATTTTGAAGTGCAAAACAACACACCAGAGGCCATCTAGAAATTTTTTTTTTACAGTGTTATACAACTCAATTTTTTCGCAGAGGACTATGCCCCCGAACAACACTAGAAGAGTTATGTTAATTCTAGACAAGCAACACCCATGGCTTACATTTGCATACTGCTTGAATCCAGATCAGAGACTGATTACGCAAGTCTAATCTGGATTCAAGCTGTTTGTCACTCGTCATTTATTATATTTTTTGTATCATCGTATTAATAAATTGTTATGTCCAATCATTTGTAACTTAGAGAATAAACAGCAGACAACAATTTTAAGCAGACGATATTGCAACAGTAACAGTGCTGACATAAATTAATTGTCCTGTTTAGGGAACAACAGCAAGGGTAGTTGTTGGGAGGGCTGTTGTATGGTGGGACACTGTAATTCAGAAATTTAGCAAACAATATTGGACAGTAACTGTTGAAAGTGTTAGGGGTACCTTTGGCATGACTCCTTTTAATCAGGGTCTACTCTGTTTGAATAGTATAAGTGCACTCTTCACAGGTACACCATTGTAAAGGATACATACAAGTGTCACTAGGGAGGTCTGTTAAATTAGGATAAGTGAACAGAAAGCTATCAAGCTTGAGTTAGTTACCTTGTTTCCTGACCTGTGGTATAGACCTGGTTAAAACCAAACTCATCCATCCATCCTGATTACATGGTTTCATGGTGTTGACCTGATAACAGATGGCATGAAGTACAGTTGGATGGTGTTGTAGGTGGTTGGGACTTCTGTTTCTGTAAATGAAAAAGACTAGATTAACTTTCAGAATTTTAGCAAACACCATTTGACAGTCACTGTTCATAGAGTTAGTGGTAACTCTCACATGACCACACTGTTTTGCATAGATTAGTACAAGTGCACTCTTCACAAGTACAGCATTTGTAAAGGATGCATATAAGCATGCATGCAGCATCAACAGAGGTAATCTATTAACATAGGATCAGAGATCACAAAGCCATCGAACTTAAGTTACCTTGTTTCCTGTTGGCGTAGACCTAGTTACAGACGACTGATGGTGACAAAGAGTGGATCACATATTTGAGGGCTAATGCTAACAGCCAGTTTCCAATACTACTCAGATGGAGCCCATCAATAGCCAGGAAGACTCTTTTTTCTTCAAAGACATACGTAGGGCCAGGCCACATAATGGGAGTCCAGGCGCCACCATCTCTCCTCTGACAGGCGTTATACTTCTTTCTGGTGACCCTCCTTAATCTCTGGACTACAAAAATGTGAAATAAATGTTAAAATTGGTTATTTGGTTATTTCACAAGGGTTCACATTAAACTTTACAATGTCCACCATCCACTCTTTTAATACCCTGATGAATGCATATGGTGAGAGACATTTATTTCTTATACAGTAGAACCCTTCTATTACAAATACTACATAAGATTATTACTACTGGTGTACACATACTTTGATTATCTCAAAATTTTGTTGCCTGTCTTAACCCTCTGATGAGCACCATTTGATTTTCATCTGAATTGTAAACTTCAGAGTTGTCGACTTGTCGGCAATTTTTTTTAAGTCAGATTTAAAGAGGCTCGCAACCGGATTTAGCATTAAAAATGGTAATATGTAAATATACGTCAAATAATTATATAA
Organism: Gari tellinella; assembly: GCA_922989275.2. Taxonomy (NCBI): domain Eukaryota; kingdom Metazoa; phylum Mollusca; class Bivalvia; order Cardiida; family Psammobiidae; genus Gari; species Gari tellinella. Next base: position 81,027,236 of record OV277860.1, on the reverse strand, counting down.
ATGGGTAAGATTTAGTTTAGGATAATAAATTCTGTTAAAAAATGCATTTCCAAAAAAAAAAAAGAAGCTCTGGTCGGATTCGAACCCGTGACCTTCCATTGCGGAGACAAACAAGAAAAATGAGGACACGCCTTTACCGCCTCGACTACGGACGCTCTCTATATATATGGTTGCGATTTAACGTACTTCACTGGTAGCGATTAATACTACATTATTCGGCTCCGGTTTATGTAAGAGCCCGTGTAGAGAAGCAACACCAACAACTATACCGTCAGCTGACGCTATTGAAAAACGATGGAATATATCTAAAAAAACTAAGATTCGTTGACGATTCTTGAGACTTTTTTTGGACTGATCATATTTTTTTAATGTCAGAAGCCAAATAATGCCACAAGTTTGCTTTTATTTGAGTATTTTATTTTATTTTGACAAGTATACCATCCGGTTGCGAGTCCCTTTAAGGCTTTTTTACTCAAGAAATATTGATATGATTGTCAAACAGTTTGGATCCATCTTCCTGATCAGATGCCACAATAAGCAACACCATGTAGAAGGCAACATTGGGGAGGAGTGATAAGTCGCAAGGGATCCGATATTAATGTTTGAGTGTAATTCTGTGAGTAAAAATAGATATGATTGTGCAAATTGCCGAGTAGATCAGATGCTCCTGTAACCTAGCTATGCAATGAACAGTTTTGAACAATATTGGTAAAGGACAACTAGAAGTATCCCCATGCCGAATATCAAAGCTCTTGCCATATTAGTTTAAGAGGAGAAGACATTTGAAAATTTCACTATATAACTGACCGCCCCGGGTGTCACAGTTTTACATAGGGGTAAACTCTATGTAAATTTTACATAGAGTTTAACCCTATGTAAAACTGTGACACCCAGGGCGGGCTAATTTTGACCCCAGGGGCATAATTTGTACAAACTTTATAGAGAACCTGTAGATGATGCTTTGTGCCAAATATCTTAGCTCAGGGTCATGCAATTTCAGAGAAAAAGATTTTTTAAGTTTTTATTGAAATGATCTATTTTTAGCTCCTGTGACCTAGATATGCAACAGACTGGAAATATCTGAACAACTTTCAAAGAGGACCATATAAGGATAATTTCTGCCAAGTTTGGTAAAAATCTATCCAGTAGTCTAGGAGGAGATGTCGTTTAAAGAAATTTTTGACGACTGACGGGCGACAACGGACATAGCACAATCAAAATAGCTCACCTTGGCACAAACCTTGGCACTTTGTGCCAGGTGAGCTAAAAAGATATGCAGGGTTACCTAAAATATTCAACAAAAACTTTATCACTTGGCCTAAATTTATGAAATTCGGTAAAGTCCAAATATTGGCCATTATGTCCACAACATCTAGAGCTGTCATTGATTTAGCAAAAAGCATATAAACAATATCGATATATTGGGAGACAAATATCGATGATATATAGATATATCAATTTGAACATTCATATAACTCTAGAGACAGGTTATTGGAACGTACATGTATTTCTTATTTGAATTGACTTTTAAGTTAAACATTTACCAACCTTACACTACCATGTACCTGTGGCTCGGCGCCATATGACCATTTCATGTGTCGCGGTGCTGTAAAACCCAACTCAATCAAACCTGTAAATGAACTTTCAGCAAAACTCTCAACATTAATGCATGACAAATTAACTTTTTCATATGAATATACTGTGAACAAGAGTGTAATTTGCAAAAGCTATATAACAGTGTAGAATCAGGAAAATGAACTTTTTTAACAGTACATTTCTAGTCAGTTTTATTTTTCCATTGTATCGAACTATCGATACTCTGAAAATGTGTACCGATAATCGATCGATGAATAAATATTGGCGATACATCGATATTGTTCCTATCAATGACAGCTCTAACAACATCCGGTGGATTAAACTACTCAACCTTGTAAAAGTTTGCCGTACCCAGAGTAAGTATGAAAATGCAAAATACCTGTGCATAATTGTGATAATGATATATTCAACTGTCAAAATCAGTCAATGGGGTAAGTTTTAAGTTGGGACATTGATTTTCTGAGTTTTGAAACTGCTTTCAACATCTTCGAAGTGAGGTACACTGAACTGAAGTTCAGAGGGGGCAAGCTATTGAACTACTGTTGGAGGGTCGAGCGGCCAACAGCAGGTTGCTGGACAGTTCAATGTGTATTTTTTCACTAAAGAATGTCTTATCAGATGCATGAGAGATGGGAACCCTTGCAGACCGACCGTGAACGTGACGCTGCACGTCATTACTTCACCTTAACACAGGACTATCCGCCCAGTTCACCTGCGCAATCGCCACCATACAGGCAGTGAAACTGTTGATAACACGTAATGCAATAATCGTCAACATATCTATGGTTACACTGTACCAAACCTGTTATGTGTCAAGGCCGGGTCTGCCAGCCTTACATCGTTAGGCTCGTTTGCCACTTAACGCTCCGCGTCATGCATTAGGGACACATTCCAGTCACCGACGAGTTCCGGGTTCACGCTATATTGATCTGATGGTCCATGTCCTGTATACCCATTTGGAATGCTACGCCGTGCTGATACGTAACGTGTGCATTCATAAGGATAGGTTTGGCAGATGATCTGTTATGGAATGGCTGATGAACTGCATGTAGCAATGCCAAAGGATTTTTTTAAAAAACATTTTCTGGGATATTTTGTGTTTATTGGGTACATCTTGACCTAAACATGTATAAAAGAAACAAAAAATGATGTTAAAGTACAACCCTTGAAAAAAAAATAAAACGACACAATCTGTGCCTCAGAAAAAGCTTTTTTCGTTACTCTGTTTTAACTATAAATGTCACATTTCACTTTTTTTCCCATCAGTTTTTCAGTATTGAAAACTATTTGCACTTATTTAAATCATTCGGAATGCTACTTGTTGTGGTTTGATCCCGATCTCGCTAAAATAAAATGTGCGTATTGTTGGTTTGGAAGCCATTGAATCATGCATATTATTTATAAGATCGCCAACAGCCACACCACCTTTCAGATTTTGACATTGCTACTGCATGCATAGGAGAGACAAAGCAGCCTTTCGATTTTTTCCTAGTGCAGGCCCCAGAGACCTTCATACTTTCTATCTATCTAAATTCTAAATAGTCAAAACCCTGCTTGGAACCTCAACTTGAGGCATGTTGACTGTCAGAAATTAGAAAAATAAAGGCATTAAAGAGCTAATCACGGAATTATAAACTGACTTCTGTATATTTCCGTGAGCTAATGAGTAAAATGTTAAAAACAAATTTAAAAAGTTGGACGAGTTCTGGGGCTTAATTGTCATAGGAACCTTTTCTGTTTATAAGACCGAGATTATACCCTCTGTACAGAACTAGAATGAAGAAATAGGAGTAAGAAATGGTAAAATAAAAAATAGGGTACGAAAAGGCATGGGTACGAAATGACTGTATAACGCTGTCAAAACCAAAGTATACAAAATTGTCATATTTTGACCTCTAGTGGCTCTACAATCAAGGTCTAGCAATAAACTTATACAATATAATGTTTAACTGATGATTAAATGAACAAATAATTCACTAAGAATAAGTTAATGAGAAAACTCAATAAAATTTGGACATACCCCACCCACTTTCAAAAGTTATGGACCCGAACTCATCCATGTTTAGTCCTGTACCTACCCTGAAGACCCGTTTGCAAAATGGTGTTGAGAGAGTTTCTCACTTGATGTGAGTTAACGAGACCATAGACATCACAAATCACCGAGGTGCTTGTCTGCCACACTGTCACGTTTCCCACAATATCCAAATCCAATATGGCCGCCGCCAGCCATTTTGGAAAAGCTAACTTTTTTGTTTTTTGGAGAATAAATAAGTGTAATACCTCTAAATTGATTGTTTTTTGGTGTGGAACTCATTTCTGATGCCCTTTGTGCAATCTGGGGTGTCTTTGATTTGGAAAGGTCAAATTTCACATTAGCCAAATCCAAAATGGCCGCCGCCAACCATGTTGGAAAAGCTTTTTTCGTTGTTTTTTTTTAAGAAAAATCAAATATAATACTTCTAAATTGATTATTTTTTAGAGTATAATTCACTTCTGATGCCCTTTGTGTAATCTGGGATGTCTTTGATTTGGAAAGATCAAGTTCCACGATAGCAAAATCCAATATGACCGCCGCAAGCCATGTTAAAAAAGCTAACTTTTTTCCTTTTTTGGAGAATAAACCAATGTAATACCTCTCAATTGATAATTTTTGGGTGTTGAACTCATTTCTGATGCCTTTTGTGCAATCTGGGATGTCTTTGATTTGGAAAGATCAAGTTCCACAAAAACCAAATCCAATATGGCCGCCGCAAGCCATGTTAAAAAAGCTAATTTTGTTTCTTTTTTGGAGAATAAACCAATGTAATACCTCTCAATTGATAATGTTTGGGTGTTGAACTCATTTCTGAGGCCTTTTGTGCAATCTTGGATAATTTGATTCGGAAAGGTCAAGTTTCACAATAGCCAAATCCAATATGGCCGCCGCAAACCATGTTGAAAAAGCTAATTTTGTTGTTTTTTTGGACAAAAATCAAATGCTATACATGTACTTCTAAATTGATTATTTTTTAGAGTAGAACTCATCTCTCATGCCCTTTGTGCAATCTAGGGTGTCTTTGCTTTGGAAAGATCAAGTTCCAAAAGAAGCAAAATCCAATATGGCCGCCGCAACCATGTTGAAAAAGCTATTTGTTTTCTTTTTTGGAGAATTATCAAATGTAATACCTCTAAATTAATAATATTTTGGTGTGGAACTTATTTCTGAGGCCCTTTGTGCAATATTGGGTGTTTTTGATTCAGAAAGGTCAAGTTCCACAATAGCAAAATCCAATATGGCAGCCGCAAACCACGGTAGAAAAGCTAATTTAAAAAAATAATAATTAAGAAAGATCAAATATACATGTAATACATGTATATCTTAATTGGTTATTGCTTGTGTTTAACTCATTTCCTCTCTGAGGTCCTTTGTTCAATATGGAGAGTCATTGGTTTGAAAAGGTCAAGTTCAATGTCTTTTTGATACATTAACGACCTTTGGCTTAGCTTGAACAGCAGTAGTCAGTAGGTAAACAAGATGTAAGTAAATGGCAACTCTCTGACATTAGACAGAGAAAACACGACAGTGAGCGGGACTCAATCCTACGTCCTGAGGTAAGAGGCTTTTATCCTAACCACTAAGACTACCACAGGCCCATGGACAGACGGTAGGGCCGGGGCAGAATATATAACACCTTGTTCCACATGCATGGAAAGATACATCAATAAAGCATCAAATTGATTAGATACACATGTAGTTTCAAAGTCATTTCGTGCCGGGTTTTCACAGGGTGAAGAAACTGAAGACAGACATGCAACACAAGTGTCGGTTCATCAATTTCTATTCATGATATGCCCGGTTTTGTCGAGATAGGGTGAGAATATACTGACAATCAGTTGTATCCCTTTTCTCTATTTATCCCTTCTGACGATTTTTCCCCTCAAAACAGATGCGGGGCATATAGTAATTGTCCTGTCCGTCCGTCCGTCTTTCCGTCCGTGCGTGCGTGTGTCCGTCCGTAACAAGGTTAAGTAGATTTTACCGTTTCGTCTAGCATCAACATCGCTTACCCAAATGCTTTGATACTTATACAGTTGTTGCCTTGGACCATTCCCTATCCACCAATATCACCAAACTTTGATTTTGACCTTGACCTTGACCTAATTTGGACTTAAATTTTTTTAAATAGGCTATTTCTTGGTTAACTAGATTTTACCGTTTCGTCTAGCATCAACACAACTGACTACAAATGCTTTTATACCTATACAGTTGTTGCCTTGGACCATTACCAACTCACCAACATCACCAAACTTTGACCTTGACCTTGACCTAATTTAGACTTAGAAAATTTTAAATAGGCTATTTCTTGGTTAACTAGATTTTACCGTTTCGTCTAGCGTCAACACAACTGACTACAATGCTTTGATACTTATACAGTTGTTGCCTTGGACCACTACCAACTCACCAATATCACCAACATCACCAAACTTTGACCTTGACCTAATTTGGACTTAGAAAATTTTAAACAGGCTATTTCTTGGTTAACTAGATTTTACCGTTTCGTCTAGCATCAACACAACTGACTACAATGCTTTGATACTTATACAGTTGTTGCCTTGGACCATTACTAACTCGCCAATGCTCAGTTTGACCCTGACCTTGATCTAATTTGGACTTAGAAAAGATTCAGAATATATTGTCAATGATGCCACTGGGGGCATAAGCGTTTATTGAACGCGCAGTCTTGTTGCAACACATTTTGTCATGGAAAACTGGACACTTCAGTTTCTTCGCCCTGTGAAAACCCGGCACGAAATGACTTTGGAACTACATGTGTATCTAATCAATTGTTGATGCTTTATTGATGTATCTTTCTATGCATGTGGAACAAGGTGTTATATATTCTGCCCCGGCCCTACCATCTGTCCATGGGCCTGTGATAGTCTTAGTGGTTAGGATAAAAGCCTCTTACCTCAGGACGTAGGATTGAGTCCCGCTCACTGTCGTGTTTTCTCTGTCTAATGTCAGAGAGTTGCCATTTACTTACATCTTGTTTACCTACTGACTACTGCTGTTCAAGCTAAGCCAAAGGTCGTTAATGTATCAAAAAGACATTGAACTTGACCTTTTCAAACCAATGACTCTCCATATTGAACAAAGGACCTCAGAGAGGAAATGAGTTAAACACAAGCAATAACCAATTAAGATATACATGTATATTTGATCTTTCTTAATTATTATTTTTTTAAATTAGCTTTTCTACCGTGGTTTGCGGCTGCCATATTGGATTTTGCTATTGTGGAACTTGACCTTTCTGAATCAAAAACACCCAATATTGCACAAAGGGCCTCAGAAATAAGTTCCACACCAAAATATTATTAATTTAGAGGTATTACATTTGATAATTCTCCAAAAAAGAAAACAAATAGCTTTTTCAACATGGTTGCCGCGGCCATATTGGATTTTGCTTCTTTTGGAACTTGATCTTTCCAAAGCAAAGACAACCTAGATTGCACAAAGGGCATCAGAAATGAGTTCTACTCTAAAAAATAATCAATTTAGAAGTATAGCATTTGATTTTTGTCCAAAAAACAACAAAATTAGCTTTTTCAACATGGTTTGCGGCGGCAATATTGGATTTGGCTATTGTGAAACTTGACCTTTCCGAATCAAAACATCCCAGATAGTAGAAAAGGCTTCAAAAATGAGTTCAACACCCAAATATTATCAATTGAGAGGTATTACATTGGTTTATTCTCCAAAAAAGAAACAAAATTAACTTTTTTAACATGGCTTGCGGCGGCCATATTGGATTTGGCTATTGTTGAACTTGATCTTTCCAAATCAAAGACATCCCAGATTGCACAAAAGGCCTCAGAAATGAGTTCAACACCCAAACATTATCAATTGAGAGGTATTACATTGGTTTATTCTCCAAAAAAGAAACAAAATTAGCTTTTTTAACATGGCTTGCGGCGGCCATATTGGATTTGGCGATTGTGAAACTTGACCTTTCCGAATCAAATACATCCCAGATTGCAAAAAAAGGCATCAGAAATGAGTTCAACACCCAAAAATTATCAATTGAGAGGTATTACATTGGTTTATTCTCCAAAAAAGGAAAAAAGTTAGCTTTTTTAACATGGCTTGCGGCGGCCATATTGGATTTTGCTATCGTGGAACTTGATTTTTCCAAATCAAAGACATCCCAGATTGCACAAAGGGCATCATAAATGAGTTATATTCTAAAAAATAATCAATTTAGAAGTATTATATTCGATTTTTCTTAAAAAAAACAACGAAAAAAGCTTTTCCAACATGGTTGGCGGTGGCCATATTGGATTTGACTAATGTGAAATTTGACCTTTCCAAATCAAAGACACCCCAGATTGCACAAAGGGCAGCAGAAATGAGTTCCACACCAAAAAACAATCAATTTAGAGGTATTACACTTATTTATTCTCCAAAAAACAAAAAAGTTAGCTTTTCCAAAATGGCTGGCGGCGGCCATATTGGATTTGGATATTATGGGAAACGTGACAGTGTGGCAGACAAGCACCTCGGTGATTTGTGATGTCTATGGTCTCGTTAACTCACATCAAGTGAGAAACTCTCTCAACACCATTTTGCAAACGGGTCTAGAGGCCTAGTCCTGGACTATGTTTATTTTATAATAGTTGTACATATAATGTTTACTTATTAACCAACTGTCTTAAATGAACTGAAATCTGTTGCTTTATACTTTTTGTGTATATATTTCATGCAGATATACTCACATTTGGGTGGATTTTTTCGTCTGCATGTGGAAATTTTCTAAAATGGATAGGTATAAAACACAGCCGAATGGTAGGGTCCTTAAAAAATACAGTGTCGTCTCGCACAGAATACGTTTTTCTCCGCTAAAATCTAGAAAAAATGTAGATTTAGGTAAATTGATTATTTTTTCCCCATTTTAAAGAAATCATTAAGAGCTCTACTTGTTATAAATAGAATCTAGTATATAATAATAGATCTATAGCAATATTAGGATACTGCATTTATTAAGTAATTTTAACTAATTTTTTGTGTGGTTGTGGTTTGCTTTTAAAATATAATGGGACCACATATTTGGTAAAATCACTTTTAAGATCTCTATCAAATTGTGTGTTTATGGTTGGCTATACAACGTTGGCCCAACGTTGGGCCAACGTTGTTTAGCCAACGCCGTCTATGTAGGAAAGATGGTTGGATGTACAACGTTGGCCCAACGTTGGCCCAACGTTAACATGCCAACGCCAACGTTGTGCCAATATGCCGACCATTAGCCAACGTTGGGCCAACGTCGCTCTGCTATCTGGGTAATGACCTAAGCAGAAGAGGGTTAATCAAGATTCGCGAATATCATGACTAACTAGCGTCTGCTTAATATGGAAGAAATTTTCCCAGAGTTGGCCCTTTACAATATTAGGAATAATAAGAAGAAATCACCGATGACAAGTTGTTCTATCATTTCTGGCACTAAGCTATCACCTTATAATTAACCCCTTCTGTGCTCAACCCCGAGTACAATCATTATTTGCAAACATAAACGTTGCGTCTGGTCAGGATCCAAACTGTTTGACATTCATTTCAATTTTACTTAATTCAAACTTCCTAAATATGTGAGTTTGCGACATAAAAGAAGACGATAATTATTTAAAATAGTATTCCTTACTATAAATAGTAACAGATTTTGCTTTGATGACAATGCTATACGCCCTTGCTGAGCGGGCCAATAACCGGATGCAGTCCAATAACCGATTATTTGGACTGCATCCGGTTATTGGCCCGGGGCAACAGATCTTAAGCACGAGAAAACGTTAGTAACGTAACGTTAAAAATAGTTATTGTATACCTTACTATAAATAGTAACAGATTTTGCTATGATGACAATGCAATACACCCTTGCTGAGCGGGCCAATAACCGGATGCAGTCCAATTACAGGTTATTTGGACTGCATCCGGTTATTGGCCCGGGGGGAACAGAATTTATTAACGTGAAAACGTTAGCAACATAACGTTCAAAATGGCAAACGTTCGTTGAAGATGACGTCATTTGATTTCTATGACGGCCGCGCTTATGTAAACCCTCAAACAAATCTACGTATTCGTTGATTTTGAACCAGGTATACAATAAACAAGTCATTAAACGGCCGAGGGCGGGCCGTCGTTGCTTATTGGCATTCGTTAGCCACATTGGCACTCGGGCCAAGGCCCTCGTGCCATTATGGCTATCTTGTGCCAATAAGCAACGACGGCCCGCCCTCGACCGTTTAATAACTGTATATCAATGTTCTATGAAGATGACGTCGTTTGATTTCTACAACGGCCGCGCTTATTTAAACATTCAAACAATCTACATGTTCGTTGATTTTGAACCAGGTAAACAATAAACAAGTCATTAAACGGCCAGAGCGGACCGTCATTGCTTATTGGCACTCGTTAGCCACATTGGCGCTCGGGCCAAGGTCCTTGTGTCATTATGGCTAACTTGTGCCAATAAGCAACGACGGCCCACCCTGGCCGTTTAATAACTGTACAGTGTCATCCTCTATCATGTAACCTTAATTGATTGAGTAACTCGTCGTGTGATCTTGGTCGAAAACCTTGTTGCAAATTCTAGTTGAGACGTGATCGACAAAAAGCAATAAGGACGTGTACTTACACAAATGCCTGACCACAGCCCCGAACCGGTAGAATAAGGGAAGTCCCATACGGGGTCGGCGAAAGCTAGAGTGAGGCATCCACAGGTAATGGACCCTATGCCAATCAGCACACAGATGATTGACACAATCCTGATGACTTTCAAAATCTGGTCGATTATGGCAGAGTCATCATCTTTTTCCATACCTAGAATATAATAAAACACAAAGGTTGGTCGGTTTATTGGCTTCTGTAGTTTGAATGTCAGTTATACGGACGGTGACGTCATCGAAACAGACGCATTAGCGCGAAAATGCAGATTTGAATTTGGGATATCAGGGCTGCCATTTCTCCGGATTTTTCCAATCTTCGGATTTTTTTCCAGTAAATGGTACTTTAAAGTCTTACAGTCTGCTTTAAGTAATCGTATGTCAACAAAGCAAGAAACAGGTTATGGGGTAAAGGTACGATTCGTAAAATCGCACTTGAAAAATGCAAATTTGGAAATCTTAGGATTTTTCATGTCAATTATGGCAGTCCTGGGTTATGTTTGTACATAATACAAATGCAATACTATGCACATGCTTTGTTAACACATTCAACCCTATAGTCACAGGTATACTCGTCATACAACACAGTGAACATAAGGACCGTACACTTGTCATTTGCAATAAATGTAGACCCAGCTAACAGGGACATGGCAGGAGACATCTGATCAGGGTCTGTATTTTTGTCATGCTGTAATTTATTTCAATAAAAACACTAACTAGTCAAAATTGGACAAGAATCCTAATTAGAAACTGAAAGTTGTTCATTAGAATACTCAGCGTGAATGGGTTAAATGGTGAATGCCGCTACTTTTTAATAATGTGTCCCATCGGTCGAAGGCATTATCACAGACATAGTATATAAGGCGTTATTATTTTCCGTTTATAAATACGAAACTAAACATAACCGAGGCAAACTGTCCATCGTTCTATTCAATATGAGTTGTAAACAAAATAGACCCTAATCAGACGCCGAGTTTTATGGCACCTTATCCGGCCGTCATGATATCTTACTATTTATACTGTTTGCTATGTTTTAAGTTAAAGATATTTAGCAGTTCGTCTGATCTGGATCCAAACTGTTTGCAAATGCAAACTTATTCATATATTTGTGTGGCAAAGTTATGGTAGTAAGTCCCTAATGAGTACTGGCAAACGCCGGTCAATATCGGTTCTCTATGTTTATACCCAGTGGATTTGTCCATGTTAATATTTGATTAGTCCATTTTTTAATCAAAGGGGTGTCTGGTAAAACATTTTCATTTTCATTTTGTTTTATATTGAAATTCCTATCAGCAAACAGTGTAGATTCTGATCAGACGCCGCATAATGCGGCGTCTGATCAGAGTCTACATTGGTTGCCTATGTCTCATATATGGGATCGTGGGCACAGATGTGTTAAGAGCGGTCAAACATTCTCGTCAAATGACGGGTAGTACCGAACTATGCCCGAGCTATCGCCACTTGTTTCTAGTGATGCCGGTCATTCTTAAATCAATAGCGGACTAACCACATACTTGACTATATGGGCCGTTCCACGACAAAACCGGTATTAGTGACACATTTTTCGAAAATTGAATTTTCTTATTTTCTGAAAGACCATTATTTAAACTGTCGGATTCAACTGTTTTTTCGGCGATAGGTCGATTTTTTTATAATTTTCTGGACGTTTGAACGCGGCGGGTGGTTTAATTTAATTCTTAAAAAAGAGATGACGTCAACGTCATGATTTGCGACATTAACGCCTTCCTGGCATACTCTTGTGAACGTAATATCACGACAGGTAAGTATTTCTTTATCCAATTAAGCAAAATGGACATTGAATACTGCTGACTTTTTCGAATTTTCGAACAGTTTGGAACCAGATGAAACCCCAAGTATCTCCGCTCGTTGTCTAATCCAGTCCAAACTTTATCACGGATATTATTTGAAATGCTAGAGGAAACGATTGAAATTTGGTTTGTTTCTAGTGGCATTCAATTTGCTTGAATGGTAAATAAAAATAATTTCCCCCGTTCATGGTGACAGGTGTTGTATATAAAATTGAAATTTGGTTTGTTTCTCGTGGCTTTCAATTTGCTTGAATGGTAGATAAAAAAAATAATTACTCCCGTTCATGGTGACAGGTGTTGTATATAAAATTTAACTTCGTTTAAAACTAAAGGATCGAATTTTATTTTCTGTATGACCATACAAATATGAGCTGACTTATGGCAAGTTGAACAGCTGCTGCACTTAGAAACGGTTGAACGGTCTTGTTGAGATTTCGCTTCCGTTCTTCGCAGGAGACCCAGAGTCTCGAGTAAATCTGGCAAGTCGCTGATCACGCAGTCTCGCACCAAACTGTTAACTTTGTATTTTGGCTTGTCTTCCCCGGTGTGCATGGATACAGCTCGGCGTTCTTCTCTGGTCAATTTGAAGTACTGATGCTTACAGTAGGCTACTGTGAATGAAAATAGGAGCCCGGGTATCTGAAATATTCTTACTGGGCTGTTCAGATAATGTGATTCAGAAACAAACAAATAGTTGTATATTATACTTAAAAATAAAATCGTGTGGTAAGCCACATAAACAGCGCAGAACATGTATGATTATTTTCCGAAATTGGAATAATTAGTTTGCATCAACGTGGAATACCGACTCGCTCCACAGCGGGAATAGCTTAATGTACTTTAGACACTTCAAAACTACTAACCTGATTTGAAAATACAAACTTTGATCGATCGTTACGTCATTGTGTATACGATGTCGCTAATACAGGTTTTGTCATGGAACGGCTCATATATATTAGCAAGTTTAATCAGGTCAAGTGAAAATCAATGCTTTGGCGATAAGAACGAGATAGATCGGTGTAATCTTTGTTCAAGTGTTGACAACACCCCTCAGTTTATTTACATAAAAACAGACAACTCGTGATTTTGAGAAAGTTAAATATCCTACGTGTTTCGAAACGGACACCTCTAGGAGAAATAAACTAGTTCGACAGCTCTCTGTGCATGTTAATCAATCGGCATTTTAATCTAAAGACCAAACCTAACTGTACTGTAAGACAAAAGTAATGCATAAAGCTCCTATATAATCTTTGTGTACTGTCTTTATCTATTAACTTTAACCCTATCAAATATATTCACATGCAATGTTTACCATTGATTTTATACCAATGTTTTACTTACTCTTTCACTTTGAAACGCAAGGATCGCGAGGGCATTCGATCCCGAGTCCCTTTACTCCATTGTTTCGGATTACACTATAAATCTTTTTAAGATTGAAACATTGTTTAAGAACATTAAACAGCGTTCATTTACCACACATCTCACTGTAATTCTTAACTTTATTATAAAGTAGTTCGACCTTGTGATAATCTTCATCTCAAAAGGGTAACAGAAGAGCAGTGTAACACGAAGCAAATTAATACAGGATAAAAGTAGAACAGAAAGCTCCTCTAGGCCTTTTCTGATTTACCTGTACCCCGCATTTGCCAGTATCAGTTCTTTAATGATCTTCACGCGAAAGCAAAGTAAGACCCATGAAGCACAAATCAGTCGATCTGTATTTAGGCTCTTTGGACGCTACCGGTGGAAACGTAATTATATGTGCAAAAGATCTGGATCTAGATGAGACACAGCGTTACACGACATCACATCAAGACACATCAATGTATTTGACACTCTGGTGCTTTTTTAGCAGACGACAATTATTGCAGACGAAAATAATACCAAGCAAGCAAAGAATTAGTGTACTTACCCATACTTGTTTAGATATCAAAATAGATGAACCCGTAGGTAAAATAATTATTTATTACCTAAACCACTTCCTAAGCAAAGCCGCACTTTCAACGGTATTAATTTTTATATACAAATGTATAACATTACAGAACTTAGTAAGATAAGCAAGATCCGTATAGCTCGCGCTCGAGGTTCTATCACATAGCATGCAAGTTGTTTTACCTATAAAGAGTGACTGACATCAACTCTCCCCCTCTCTCACGACCACCCCTTCACTGCTCTGACGTCATCAATTTTAAACAACTGTCGTCGTCTACTTTTATTTCCAAAATGTAAACTTAAAGCCCCGATCTCACTGTCCCGGTGCTGGTCCCGGTGAGAATAGCCGGTGTACCGGGGGGAACCGGGATGAGCCGGGGCGATTTTTATGAAAAAATAAATTGCGATCTCACATTCAAGGCGTTACCCCGGTGGACTCCCGGTAAAGAAGTCGGATCTCCCCGATCTATCCCGGTGAGGCCCGGCGTAGTTACGGCGAAGGGTCGGTCTGTTCCCGGTCAATCCCGGTATAACACGGTATAACCCCGATCGTCGCCGGTGGTATCCCGGTGACCACCGGATGGATGGATGAGTTGGGTTTTACGGCACTGCGACACAAAATAGGTCATATAGCGCCAATGAGTTAATGAGGGATGATGAGATGAGATGACAATGATCTCATGAAGGTGATTTCGGCTAATCTCATGCATTGTAGAACAGTGAATGGGATCAAAACCACCGACCTGCCTTCCTTTTAGTTCTTGTCAGAGGGGATGATTTCCGTCTAATAAACAGAAAACATTCCCTATGACAATTAAGCCCCAGAACTACGACAAAGTAGAAATGTCTCTGGGGCGGTGACCACCGGTGTCGTCCCGATCAACCCCGGTTGTTCACCGGTGGCGTGCCGGCGTTACCCGGAAAGAACATAAACCGGGGCGGACGTGAATTAGTATAAATTCTCTTTTGTCTCTCGGGGTAAATGAGATGAAATACAAACGAAATGCAATAAAGAAGAACATAATAATGATGTAGATTGTTCAAACTTCATTTTAATATGAGTTTCAAACAGTTTGCCCGGCGTCTGATCTGGTTACATACTGTTTGTAGTGGACATAAATGTTTTAGCCTGAAGCCATTTATCTATAAAGAAAAACTTTCGTTTTTATATATTAGATTTACCCTATACAATAGAGAGGAAGATATTATTTCCTATTTAAACACAGACGTTAAAAACAAAATGTAGAAATCTGCATTTTTTTAAAAAAAATAAAAATTTATCCTCGCAAACACCCCGGCTGTTCACGGTAGAGCCCCGGATGTGCCGGTAAAGCTCCGGCGTTGCTCCGGCATTCCCCGGATGAAGCCGGTTCTGGTTTCTGTCCCGGTGACTCCCGGTGACCCCCGGTTGCATTAAACATTTTAAAGCATCCGGCAATGTTAGCTGGTGGAAGCCGGTCGACCCCGGATCGAGCCGGTCGTCCCCGGCCCGCCAAGGTTGTACTCCCGGTGACTGCCGGTTTGCTAAACCGGGACTCACCGGGGACCCAAACCGGGACAGTGAGGTCGTGGCTTAAGGTACTTTGACTTATACTGAAATGAGTGTCGAACAGTTTGGAATCTGATCAGACGCCGCGGTTACACGGCGTCTGATCAGATTCCAACTGGTTGTAAATAACTATTGTTCTCGGGATATTGCAGTTGAAAGGTTTAATTCGAACTATTATAGTACTGTAGCGTGTTCAATTACCACTGTTTGCTGTTTAGGTTGGCAGTTTGTGCCCCGTGTGCAGCTTGCAGAGTACAGTAGAGAAAACGTTTTCTAGCCCCGTTTACGCTCAAACTATTTTTTTCATTGTAAACAGTTTGGAGCCAGATCAGACGCCGGGTAACCAAATCAGGCTCCAAACGATTTCCCACTCAGATTAAAACTGGTAGTCTGAATTGTCAAATTGTAGTCATTTTCTATATTGCATTGCAATGCGTTTGCGTTTGAACGAAATAATGACGCTTTCTCCTCTGTATTTCCAGGGCTACCATAAGTTGACATGAAAAATCCTAAGATTTCCAAATTAGCATTTTTCAAGTGCGATTTTACGAATCGTACCTTTATCCTATCGCCTGTTTCTAGTTTTGTTGACATATGGCTGCTTAAAGCAGGCAGGAAGTAAAGCAGAATGCGCCTTAAGGCGCATTCTGCTTTACTTTCAGCCTGCTTTAAGCTACCATGTACTAGAAAAAAATCCGAAGATTTAGGAAAAATCCGGAGAAATGGCAGCCCTGTATTTCAGATCGTTAGCCATCTCGCAATCGATGGCCATCGCCGGTCATCGATTTATTTACTGGACTCATCACTGGTTTGTGTCGCCGTTATGTACTGTTCAAATATTTCGCTGTATCACAGATTAGAGAAGCATTTAACTTAAGCCCTTCCACCGCTCCAATATCGCCTGCTAAAATTGTCGTCTGCTTTCATTTCACGTGTAAATTGAAGGCATATCGATACGGAAATTCAAATAGTTTGGATCCAGATCAGACGCTGCACAACGCAGAGTCTGATCAGGATTAAAACTGTTTGCACATGCCAGTAAGGTCGCCAGCAGCACTGCGAGGGTAAATCTATTTCAAACAGCTCCTACAGATAAGGCGAGTATTTCACATTTCATACAATCGTGACCGCCGGGGTACAACCCAATGTTGCACCTAAAATGCCCCTTGTCATAGTCATCAGGATTGATGGCGTGAAGTAATAAATAGAACCTTCATGGTTACCTTTCTTAATCCTTTCACTTCCTTTAGGACTAATCCGTCTAACACAGTCGTCACCATATACAGTCGAACGTCGATATCTCGAACTATCCGATTGTTCGACACATGAACTGCATTATTTCATGCTCGGTTCAGTCGAACATACCCATATTTCAAAGTTAAAATGTGGCTTAGCCACGTTTTAACTTTGAAATACGGGTATGATCGACCTAAGCGAGTTCGAGATATCGAAGTTCGACTGTAATGATAATAAAATTAATGATAATAATAATAACGACTTTATTTTAAGTGAAATTCATCTGTGATGTGGTATCAACCAATTGGTCAACAATCATCATCAACATAATTATAAACATATACGTACAACATGTGTTAGAAAGGTAATCGTCTTCTTATACTCACCATCTTCTTTAATTATAATATTTGGAAATAGTCTAGTCGTGATAGTTTGTATATCCATGGGACTTGATAACGAATCCGAACCATCGCATCATCCGAATCAACGTATTTCCTACTGTGCATGAACGAAGCCATCGTATCTCTGAGATAAATAACTACCGATTCGTAAGAATCGAGTCTTTAAGGACAATTTCACTGCATATCAACGAAGGAAATGCATTTAATAAAAATAATTCAGTTGATCCAGCGATTGGATCGCACGGGACCCCTCTATTTCCGATCTAGGCCCGTCTCAAATTATATCGTTCATGTCAGTCCGGCCTGTTTGGTTTTCCGACAGTCCGTCGTGTAATGCCTAATAGCGACTTTAAATACTAAAATATTATGTTCAAACACTGTATACAGGCTGTATACAGGCCGAATATCTAATCACCACCATTGTTTATTGCATTAAATTGCGTAACTTTGTTGATGTTACATAAGAAACAAGAATATGAGTGTCAAACAGTTTATATCCTGATCAGGCGACGCGTCACACGATGGCTGATCAGGATCAAAACTGTTTGCAAATGCCAGTGGTGTCGGTCTTGGCAGTGTAATAGTTAAACGATTGCTGGGTCAACGTCTTCGCCATGGACAACAAACTTAACTGTTCCGGAAACCTCTCTAAACCGAACACTTGACTCAGTCCGGAAACGTTCGGCCTAAGAGATTCCATTGTGGTCAAATCTAACTTTCAAATTCAAATAAACTTATTTTCTCTCAGTTTGTACACATACATATAGATAAACAAATACGTTGGCACTTTCCTAGGCATACATACTCGTACTATCCAACTCCAGTCACTTATTTAACATGAATAAATCACTACACGCAATAGTCACAGACAATCTTATTATTTTGTAACTACGTAAACTCGTACATATGCTATTCTGGTTGCATTACATTTATTACATGTGGTTAGAGAACAACACAATACCAACTGAAGCCTTGTTACTAAAAAACAGTTGTATTCCGTGAAAACAAATTGGTACAGTACGTTGCTTTATCAAGGTAAGCGTTGATGCACCCATTAACGTTCTCTCCAAACAGTGTCAAAAGTTTGTTTAAAATCAATAAAGGAACATAATACTATTATCCTTTGGAAAGGATGGGATGTCAATCACAGGGGACCGTCACAATAGAAGTCTGAACCCCAAAAGAAAACAAGAATATCGTACCCAACGATGGATGCTCCCCACAAAGAAAAAGCCCAAGGTATAGCATGTTTAGTAGGTGGACAAAGTATCAAGTTTCATCAACTTTCGATGTAACGTTCAGGAGATATGCTTCAGACAAAAATAAATTTATCATGAAAAAGGGAGGCAATTCAATATTTGGAGATGACAGAGTTATAATTCTTGTGTACTACACTTCTTTTTGTCACCCTCTTACACAGTATCAAGTTCATCAAGTTACAGTGTGGCAGACAATTTGATTTTTTTTAATTTTCATGTAGAAAAAGGGAGATAATTCAATATTGGGAGATGGCAGAGTTATGGTTCTTGAGTACAGCACTCGCTCTTTCATCCCGTGTTATTGTATTAAGTTTCATCAACTTAAAATGCAATGCTCAGGAGATATGCTCCAGACAAAATTGATGATTTTTTTTAAATAGAAAAGGGGAGAAAATTAAATATTGGGAGATTACAGAGTCATGGTTCTTGGGTACTGTACCTCCGTACATGTATGTCATCACCTATAACTGTATCAAGTTCCATTAACTTACGGTGTAGCAGTAAAGAGATATACTCCGGACAAAATTGTTTTGTAATTTTAGAAAAAGGGAGATAATTCAAAATTGGGAGACGACAGAGTTACTGCTCTTGTGTAATACACTTCCTTCAGTCATCCTCTATCATTGTAACAAGTTTCATCAACTTACAGTGTAACAGTCCAGAGATATGCTCCGGACAAAATTGATTTTGTATGAGAAAAAGGGAGATAATTCAAAATTGGGGGATGAAAGAGTTACGGTACTTGTGTACTGCACATCCTTCTGTCATTCTCTATCACTGTATCAAGTTTCATCAACCTACGGTGTACCGTTCAAGAGATATGCTCCGGACAAAAAAGAGTGACGGACGGACGGACAGACAGACGGATGGATACACGGACGGACGGACAAAGCGGCAACTATATGCCCCACTCCCTAAAGGGGAGCATAAAAATGTACAAATACTATATATATAGACCTTCCAATTTCCTAATTGTACCCCTCTCCCAAGTTATACCTCTATCGACATTCGATCAAACGGTTATTGGATAAAGCCATTCAACGTTGTCGCCGAACCCGCCAACCAATTTCTCGTTATCAATTTCATACAGTTTTGGCATTGATTGGACGGCATGAGTACCCACTGTCTTAATTGATGGTTCTGAGGTGGTAAGCTGAAACTTGCGATAAAGTGCGTAACAAACAACGCCCAAACATAGGTATACCGGCTACCCATCCAGTTTGCCGTTGACGTCTAGCAAGACGTTCTATAGTGCTCGCATGGAAATAAAAATGACTGGCAACCAGTAATTGCCTTTGATCTTAAATAAGTATCCTAAATCACAGGCCCCTCTAAACTTCTATCAGTTGTACCATTGTCAAATTCCATTCAAATGAAATATAAATGTTTTCAAATGACGTGTCTGAATAAAGACTGATCTAGTTGTATGATGAGCTTGTAGGAGCTTTAAGTGTTTTGTGCTCTCCTTGGAAGAGAGCGGTATATTATTTCATTTTTGTAACTTTCGAAATATTGGACCCTTTGTTTGCACTGCAGAATCATTTCACCAAATTTCATTGATTTTTAACAACACGTTTGCAAAATATTAAAAGTAACGTTACCTTGCGTTTCTTTTTTCCTTCATTATATCTCAAAAGTCAGCAGAGACACCCATATAAGGACTTATTCATTCACACCTCGATTTTTGTAGCGGACTGTTAGTTAAACATTCCATTTTACCAGCTAGCTTAACTTCAAAAGGTACAAATTGGTAATAGTAAGCAAAGCAAACAATGAGCAGCATAGGTCCGATATGGTTAAACAGTTTCCCTGGTTGCCTTTTGGTGCGAGGATTATTGTCATTGTTTTCCGGGTTGTACGCGGGACCGCACGGAGTAACCTCAGATACTTGGTCACGAGGGTACACGGGCATTACCGCTTGAGATCGTCTAGCGACATTCAGTTTGTTGTATCTAGACATAGGACGAATATTGCTGAACGGTCACCGGCGATGGTTGGCCCATACGTGTGGAATATGCTTCCAAGAGACATAAAGGCGGTAAAAACGGAAAAATGCTTTCAGAAAAAACCTTAAGACACACTTGTTTAGTCAATTCTACAAAGAATGACTAGTTTGTAGTGCTGTCATCCACATGAATTGGTTATTTAAGTGTTTGAATGAAAATCATGTCACTTACACAATGATGTCCCTAGAACAGTAGAAGGCTATTTGTTGGGTATACTTCTGAACGTTTTCGACATAATGTTTACCAACATAGTAGTCTAGAATCAAAGTATAGTGTACATGTTTTGCCATCATTGAACACATTGGAAAGTATCCCCCTTTATACTGACTTTAAACTACATGCATTTGGCAATAAACTACAGGATAGTTTGAAGAAGAATTTAGGATGGATGGATGAGTTTGGTTTTACGCCACTGCGACACAAAAAAAAGGTAATATGCCGATGAATACTGATGAGATGAGATGGTGATGATTTTTGGAAGATCACTTTTGCTAATCTCACCTGTTGCCAAGCAGCGCACGGAATCAAAATCACCGACCTGCCTGCCTTTTAGCTCTTGACAGAGGGGATAATCTCGGTCTTATCAACAGAAAACATTCCCGATGACAATTAAGCCCCATTACTACGGCAAAGTAGGAAGGTTTTTGGGGAATCATTTTAGGAAAAAGAGGTGAAAAAGCATTCTGGTAAATAGTGGCCCACTCAGAATGTGCTGTATTAAACATTTCAGTTTTATAGAAATGAAGCTTCAGTTGCTAATATACAACTTCACTACACCAGTAGTTTCAACTTGACACAATGGTTAAATGTTTGTCATTTATCTCTGCAATTTATACATATTTACATTATGTAAATAATACTCTCATAATTTGATTGATGTTAATCATGGCATTTCAGGAGAACATTAAAGCACAACACATCAAATCTTGTCACTTCAGTCACACCTTACAATTCCATACCAATGGCAAATCTAGCTTACGTAAAAGTCTCATTCAATAAATGAATATCATAAGTAGAATAGCGTTTCAATTCTTGGCAAAAAATACATGTATACAGTCTGTATATGATGCTGTTTCGAAGTAAGACTGTGAAAAAAGACATTTGGTAATACAGTGTAGTTTTTTCAGGTATTTGATATGTCATCACATAATTATAATGGCATTGACAGATAGTACACACAATCCTGTATCTGAGCCATCAATGTTACAAGTACCATTCAATACTATACATATACAACAATAATAACTGTCTTCATATTTCAGTGGTGCAACATGGGCTTCAAGTGCGGGTTTGACTTAAATTAAAATAAAAATGGTGCCAATATTTTTATGGCTAGGCACCCAGTATGATAGGAAAATCTGGATTCTCTCTCTGATTCCCTTGTGGCAACGGAAACCATCAGGAACGATGGATGGATGAGTTGGGTTTTAAGGCTTCCCCACAAAACAGATTGATGAGGGGTAATGAGATGATTTCAGAAAGATGATTTTGGCTTATCCCATGCATTGACCAGCAGAATATGGAATCAAAACCACCGATCTGCCTTCCTGTTAGTTCTTGTTAGAGGGGATAATCTCGGTCTAATACACAGCAAATTCCCTTTGACAATTAAGCACCAGAACTGCGGCAAAGTAGGAAGGTCTCTTGGGCCATGAGGAATTAGGTGTCACAAGTGATTGACATAAGTTATATTAAGGGTGCATCATCATGTGAATATGGTGAAACAAGTGTACAGAGCAAAATGTCCGTATAGAATATCTGTATCAAATATCAGCTATAAGTAAAATTCATTTAAGGACAAAGAACTTTTGAAAACCATGAAAAACATTATTACCGCTCATTAGTTCATTTCAGAGTAAAATAATAGGCTATATTTTGTGGATTTAACTTGGTAAAAAAAGACATGACAGTAAGAAGTTGTTGCACATTAATGTCAAAGGTTATCATCATTACAAAGTCTTAGAACTTCAGACCAAACATATACGTATTTATCAAGAATAGCCATAAAATACCATCACCTTCCTGACATATTCTCTTCGTCGCCATATATTTCATTCATCGCAAATGTAAACAAACTGGTGAATTAATAATGGTTTGAAATTCATGTAGTTTCGAAGCCAAATATGGCGTTTACCATATACACTTTCATTTTTGGGGCTCTTTTGAAAGCGTTTTCCCGGATTTTATAAACCCCATTTTTGGTTACTTTTATTTATTTTTCCAGTTCTAATCTTTTAATGCAAAGGTCATTTGAGTGGTTTATTTTACCTTATTGTACTATAACTTATACCCCCATTCCACTGGACGGCGATTTTTGTGATTCATAAATGGCCGAATCGCCGTGAAACGCCTTGATCGTCGCTAGATCGTACAGAGCGTAGTGTGATCGCCCAGAGCGTACGAGAAACGTAGCGGAATCGCGGGCAAATACTATGTATCTCGACGCTTTTAGTACGATGCGACTACGCTTGCGCTACGTCAACCACGCTGCGACTACGTTGCTACTACGCTCATGAATTTCTTAGTACGCTTCTGTTGCGCTTCGAGTCCACGGCGATGCCGCTACGTAAATTTTGAGCAGGGTCAAAACATTCGCCGTGAGGTGGCGATCAAAGAGCTTCTGTTACGCTTCTACTACGATCAGGGCGTTTCTACTGCGCTGTTGCCGTTCCTACTACGATTCGCGGCGATTTTACCAAAATTTCGAAGCGTAGAGGAATCGCCGCTCAGTGGAATGGGGTATTTTAGTTTGTAATATTTTTCATTTGATAATTTTATTACTGTTATTGGTATAACAATACACTAATTATTTTATTGCATTCTTTATATTTAATATGTACATTTTTAGTATTTACTGTAATAACACAATATAAAAGTATTTACAACAATTGTTTTGTAATTTAACGAAATACTTTATTTCGTCTTTTAACTTTGCTGCCCATCAACACTAAGATGGTTTGTCATCGATAAGTGTAGTATAAAGTGCAGTACAGATTTACTGAATAAGCGTGTATAATTGTAACATTCCGGGGCAAATTTGGAACCCCATACCCAGTGCTTATTTAAGCGGGTTTTAAAGGAGTCTACTGAAGGGGCGGAAACTTGAAACTTAATAATTTGGTTAAACGCCTATTTTTAAAAACCATGTATTCAATGGCGTTGTACATCAAGATAGAATCAAAGCAGTTAAAACAATAATACGAATAATTATAAAATAAAAAGTAAAAATAAATAAATGATGATCATAATAAGAGAAGGTATAATATGTTATACAGCGCAAACGAATGACGAGGGATGATGAGATGAGATTGTGATGATTTCAGGATTAATATTTAATGGGGATTGTTGCAGGAAGATGATTTTGGCCAATCCCATTTGCTGCAAAACAACGCATTGGGCCAAAACAGGATGGTGATTTTAGGACGATGATTTCGACCAATCTCATTGGCTACGAAAGAGCGCATTGGGTCAAACCCACCGAGGAAGAATATCTGAGCTAGGGTTTTTCGGCACTGCGACACCGAACAGGTCATATAGCCGATGAATTGCGAGGGACGATGAGAGGAAAAGAAAATGATTCAGGAAGATGATGTTTGGACGATGGTTATGGTCAATCTTGGTAACAACTGAATCTGGCAGTTTATTCCAGGCATCTACTACCCTTTGGCTGAAGACTGATTTTCTAAGCTCGGTTTTTGATCTATCGTGTGTTTTTTCTTAGAATTATCCCTACTTGAGTATCTTCCTATGCCAGGTGCAAACATTGGGTCAGGAAGGAGTCTATCCAGATGTTTTATCTTTCCGAGAGAAGAATTTATAGACTTGTATCATATCTGCCCTTGTCCTTCTGAATTCCAGACTTGGAATACCAAGGCATTTCATTCTTTCACTATAATTCAACACACTGAGTCCTTGTACCATTCTAGTGGCTCTTCTCTGTACATTTTTTAATGCTATTTGGTCACGCTAGAGACGGGAGACCAGACTGGTGAGGCATATTTCAGGTGCGGTCTTACCAGGGCTTTGTATCAACTAAGGGACATATTTGTATTCATGAATGTAAAATGTTTTACAAATCAGGCCTAGATTCCTATTTGTCTTATTTACTTTTTCATTTATGTGTCTACTAAACTTAAATTCCCTGTCGATGTAGTCGATGTATCTTCTAGGTCCTTCTGTGTTTCTACCTCTTGAATTTCTTCAATACCACCTAGATTTGTTTTCATGTAATATTTATCACTTACATTACGCCCTAGATGTATTGATTTGCATTTCTTTGCGTTGAATACTAGGTTCCATTTTATAGCCCAGTCACATGCATCAAAACTATAATCTTGTAACTTTAAGCGGTTCTCTGATTTGTTGATCGATCTATATAGTTTGGTATCATCTGCGAACAGTCTAATGATACAGTTGACTGCGTCGGGAAGATCAACGGTGCGCTAAGAGAGAGAGATAAAAGGAAATGATAGGAACGTTAGGAGATCCTGATCCTGATTAGACATGTAGCTTCCCCTCTTCCATGGACTTTTGTAATATTTTGGTAAAAGGCTTAATTATTGTAGGGTGTATGTTGTCCGGTACTTTGGCATTTGATGCGTTTTTAGAGCTCATCATATTAATGGTGATGTTTTTTGTAATTTCTGTATTATCTGTGATTGATACTGATCTCTCACCCATCACCGAAGTACTGAGTGTGTCCTCTAATGTAGAGCTCTGCCAAGAACGAAAAGGAAGGCAGGTCGGTTGTTTTAATCCCATACGCTGCTGGTCAACGAATGGTATTAACCGAAACCATCTTCCTGAAATCATCATCATTGCATCTCATCACCCTTCATCAATCATCGGCGCTATATGACCTTTTTTGTGTCAGTGCCGTACAACCCAACTCATTCATCCATCCATCTAATGTAAAGACGCTCAGAAAATGAGAGTTGAGAGTTTCTTTATCATTTTCAGATGTGGTTCCATTTACCTGTGTTAGGTTGCTGATACATGCACTTGTTTTCTAGGACGTATTTATTAAAACATTTTTGGACAGTCTTTAACACTTGTGGCTATATGATTTTCATAATCCATTTGTGATCTTAATTCATTTTTTTTGTTTTCAGCCTCTATATATTTTTTAAAGGTAATATGTTTTACAGTACTTACCTTATCACTCTGATAGCCTGTTTGACTTTCCTGTCTACACATGGATTCTTCCGACTCCCTGAAACATTTGCACTTATTGGAATATGCTTTATCATAATGTCTTTTATAGTTCCAGGCTGCCTGAACTCAAACACATCCAGTTAATAAATACGAAAGACTCAAGCAGGAAACGCAACACAAACAACAATTCCCATTTCTTGTTGGTTAAGTCATGTTTGACAAGATCATAGTTTCCTTTATTGTACAAGTATTTACTCTTGGTATTTTAACTTTGTTCAATGTTACAATTAAATTTAGATAGTAGGGTTATGTGATCACTTTTTCCCAAACTGGGAAAATATTCAATATTTTCTACCATATTTTGTTCATTTGTCCCCAGAGACCTTCCTACTTTGCCGTAGTTCTGGGGCTTAATTGTCAAAGGGAATTGTTTCTGTTTATTAGACCGAGATCATTCCCTCTGCCAAGAACTAAAAGGAAGGCAGGTCGGTGGTTTTGATCCCATGCGCTGCTTGTCAACGAGTGGGATTAGCCGAAATCATCTTCCTGAAATCATCATCATTTCATCTCATCACCCCTCATCTATCATCGGCGCTATATGACCTATTTTGTGTCGCGGTGCCGTAAAACCCAACCCATCCATCTAGATCCAGAATTGACGGCTGCTGATTGTACCTATATTTAGCTGGGCATTTCACATGTTGGTGTAGAAAAAGATCCTTCACACATTCAATAAATATCGTATCTACATGTTTTTCTCCCATACTTGAGCACTCTGCGTCTCAATCGATTCCTGGAAAATTGAAATATCCCACTGTTAAAATGTGAGAATAAGTCATAGTATATTCACGGTTTAATAGTTCCAGTAGCTTATTTCCATTATCTTTAAAAATAGTACTGTTCCGTCTCCAATAATTGCAGCCAATAAGTAATTTACCTCTGTTTATTAAGTTTATGTCACACCAGATTGATTATTCAAAATCAGATATAATGTCTATATTACTAGCTTTCGTGTCTTTTTTAGTGTATATGATAGTTCCTCTACCTTGTTCATTTTCATTTATGAATGTGTCATAGTGGAGACTGTTCGGTGTTTCCAACCTTACAGGAACAAGTGCCCGTGTGGGGTATACTGATAAACAAACTAGAATGTGCTAACCATACGTGTAACTGTCTAAGGACAAATCTGGAAAAAAAAGTTTGTGAAAAACCTAAGTACAAAGGTAAAGGAAAATCAACAAAAGTTACAGAGTTAGAATTACACCTGCTGTAAGATGTGAGATCAGAATGAGATCAGTGGATAATAATGTCAAACAATTAAGACGAGTTATAATTAATTCTGTTTATCATGTTTTGGCTTTCATGAACGCTGTAGTGACTTCTGAAAAAAAGGACAGATGCATGTGGCACTATGAACATCGATGATAATGGAGATGTTGCATCTGAATGTGTTGATGACATACGCTATTCCTACCCACTTTACGCGTTTCTTACACGTTTATTATCCGTTTCGTTAAGCGCATTTCCTAGCTGTTTCTTTGCGCGTTTAAAAGAGCCCGGGTGAAAGGGTCATCACTTAGCTGACGGACCCCTTAGCCGAGACTGCATTGGTATAATCGTTTATTTACGCGTTTAAACGCATTGAAATCGTTAAGCGTTAACTGTTCGTTAACCGTTCACTATGCGTTTCTTACGCATAGATTAACGCGTAAATGGGTAGGAATAGCGTATTTACTACCACTGTATTAAAAAGCAAATACCAATATTTGCAATTACCATCAGAGAAGGAAATGGAAAGTTTAAGGCTTGCTAGAAAACAAATGAGTCCAAAGTAGGAAGTTATAGAAATTGTAAGGGATGTTCAAGTATTTCTCAACCGAATTGGTGATAAATGTCATAGACTTATTGGTAATTTCACCACAAACTTATGTGAAAGTTGGATGGATATTCGAGCCAAATTTGATGGTGGGAAAGTTATTAGCAGGTGTGCTCGTGGGTCATGGAATGCGTGATGTTATGACGGTGCACTACGCAAAATCATTGGCGTTGCCTGGTCACCCCTAACCTTTCAAAATGTTACAAAGGAACCAGCTGGTGACAGTTTTTTCAAAGGTGTTTGAAGACAAGCCCAGGTGCTAACGACCTCTGCAAAGTACAAGGCGAAGCCAAAACGTAAACCATTAAGAAGAAAGCGCAAGTTAGAAGATTTCAGAGTTACAACGTCAAAGAAAGCAACATTACGATATGGAGCTAATTTAGATGATGCTGCAGATGTAAGTAAGGAACAACTACATAAACTGTGTCAGTCATTTTTAAAGAGATGTGTCGAGAAAAATAATAAAGACATTAAGTTCATTGAATATAATACTATTGATCAAAGTGGCATAGATTTATTGAAAAAGAGAAAGACACAAAATACTTACTAGCTCAAATTTTGGCAAGATCTTGTCCAGAAGACCTACAAATACTTCAACATGTGTAGTCAAAAATATACTTTACAGCAAAGTTCAGGGCAACATGCATACGATTCGAGTATACAAACATCAAAGGATATGTTCAAGTGGCAAAGACAGGTCTCCGTATATGTGCCAGTCACCATTTTCTTGCATGGAAGTTACAACGGACTGTAAGCACTGGCTTAATTGAAATAAAAAAACTTACTTCAAACCAATACTAACTTGATACGGGAACTTTCTGGTCCTTTGGGATCATTGATTTCGGCGCATTTACAGTTGAAAGTTGAATTCCGCTTAAGCTGGTGCTAGGGGGCATGAGCACTGTTGCATATTTCAGTATTGCTCATAAACAGACTCGATTAAACCGAGTCTGCAATTTTCAGTATTTGCTTTGTTTTCTGTGCTTTCAAAGGATTTCCCCTTATTCAGATTTGTTAATAAAATTCCAAAATTTTGCCTTCAAATTTTAAACAAGTTGAAATTGAAAAAAAACAAACTCCTTTTACTACCAAATCAGGGACAACTTAACATATTTGAAGTGGATTGGTGCGATTTTGTATAGCGGAGGACACATCCTTATGACATACACATAGAAAGAATTTAAAGAAATCAACAACTTTGGAATTTAAAATGCTCCCAAAACTGGAATCCTTTTGCATGAATTTCATTTTGCCGGAACTTGCATTTCCAAGATATGGAACATACACTGGCATCAGACTACCAGCCAAATCATGGAGATGTATATATGTACATTGACGTTTACGTTAATTGCTAGTGTTATGGTATGAAATGTTTGATACGGTGTGTGTTGGTACAATGGGGAACAGACCCTCAGCATGCATGGATGATGTGATCATGATATGTAATGCAGGTTATACAATAATGATTGAAAATTTTATCAAATTATCTCCAAATGTGACGAAATTGCACACTCCTTGTGGAAAGTCGGTAATGTTTAGGTGAAGCAGTCACCATATACAAACCTGAAATATTGTTGCAAACAGCATTCAACATCAAACATACATGTATTACCCAGAGCTCTTGATAAGAGGGGGTAAACATTTCAGTTTCAAAGCCTATGGTGTAACTAGTTATAAAATCATCTCGAAAACACTATTCTAATGATTATCTAGAATGTGATATTGAGAAAAACGTATGTATCCCTTTACCTCAAGAATAGTGGATATTTGGAACAGCCTACCTAAAAAGTAACAGTAGCTGAAACAGTGAAATAAATTGAGATCAGTCTTGACAAACACTGGGCAAATCAAGAAGTAAGATTTGACTTTACAAAGGACATAAATTACCGGAAGTCACGTAAAGTCGGGCATAATTAAAGAAGACGAGATGTTAGATGCGGACATAGTGGTCTAGGCCAGCGTCCACAGAAGATCCTAAGGTATCCTAAAGTAGGTAAGGTAAAACCTAATATTTATTTTTAATTGAAAAAAATGGTCTGTCCTAGCTAATATTGGTGGCTGAAACCATGAAAGGTCATATATGTTAAATATTAAATGTATTTTAGTAGCACGGGTCTTGGGCTTATGCGAAAACGTGATGGGTTATTTAATTGTCTGGTCGAGATCTTTAAATAACATTCCTCGTCTTCCAGGCTCGTAATAAGTACAAAAAACGGAACTTTTAATATATAATATTTCATTTCAATGAATGACAAACTATTTCAGATGTTGTGTCTAATTAACCTAATTAACCCTAATGAATGGAGATATGATACATGTTGAAAATAAACTAAACATACAATGTATCTAAACAGATTTAAGCTATGGAAGTATGAATAACATTAAAAATATTGCAAGTCGGTGCTGCCCAGAGAGGATACAGCTTGACTGTGAGACTGGAAATCGTTTCACTCCCCAGAAAAGGTATAGCTGAACTGCTCCGAAAGTAGGGAAGACAGCCGTTTATATAGGACATAACATGTCGAAAGCAACGTATAACTAAAGCAAAGCATGGCCCACCAGATTTAACATTAAAAGGCTTGACAGGTAAAAACAAACACGTGTTCAATATGTACGGAGGAGTTAAAAGGCTATCAGATAAGTAAATAAAGTAAAGCATGGTAGTAGAAGAGGGCCAGCTACTACAATCCTCCAATGCCAAAACATGGAACATTTTGTTAGATAAAAAGGAAATATAAATATAGATCTGTTTAGCTTATAAATAAAGAGTACTTAAATAACAAATATGCTTAAATGCAAAAAATACACAATCATCAAATCGGCTGTATGGAGTAGGGTATTGTCAGGCTAGACAACAATTTAGGAAGAGTACAAGTACTCCTCTGCGCCACTCCTTCACCTTGGATTATGTCATGTCTGCCCATGGAAACAATCAGCTGGTGAAGTAGTTCAACATTTAACAATCAACCTGAAGCTATATAAAAAACATGATAAATAGTTTCTCAATAAAATACAAAAGCTGTGAAACAATTTTAACCCTTACAGAATTTCAATAGATCTATAAAAACTTATAACCATTTTGCACCAAGAACATGTTTAAAGAAGGTTAAGCAATCTAAATTGCTTAACTCCCTTTCAACAGGAAAAAGGTAAATAACTAGAGCTTGTTTTTAAGAAAAACACATGTCTCCACCCGGTACCCCGCCCCAGCACCCATAAGAGGGAATAAATTCACCCTCTGGCAACCTCCACCCTGGCACCTATAAGAGGAATAAATTCATATGTAAAAATACTGACATTGTAAATTGTAAGCATTTTTTTTTTCAGATTAAAATTGTGGGTATACTTACTGTGTGACTTCTGTAATAATTGTTGCAGCCCATATGCCTATCTACATGACCATCCTCACATATAGCTGGTTCATATGTAGAAGTTGGACTGAAAACTCTTACATAGTATAGGAGGAGTTAGATGCACAATACTTTTTCGCTATATAATCTTTAAAAAAAATTCCAAAGGGCCATACCTTCTGTCAAAATTGTTGGAGGCCAAACCACATGACCATCCTCACATATAGCTGGTTCATGTGTAAAAGTTTGAAGTAAATCCCTCAAATAGTGTAGGAGGAGTTAGCTGCACAAGAATTTTAACAGACAGACGGACAGACAGAAAGCACAACACCAATATGTCTCCCTCCCCTAAAGGGGGAGGGGAGACATAATTAAGATTGTTTCACAATACCAAGTACAAACATGCATGAAACCATTCAAACTCTAGTAATTCAATACGAAAAGAGGAGTAATAATCAAATATGTGCCAAGAAACATGTCAAATGAGCTTTAAGCATATTACACGCTTAATACTTTTTCGACAGGAAGAAGATCAATTTTAAATACGGAAAACGTCATATAAATGAAGGGAAAACAATATATTATAAAGCAACGAGCACAGGGCAGGACAGACTAATAGCAAAACTATCTAACCTTGCCCTTGATAATGCCACAATTATTAAAGTACACGTTATAGACTGATAGTACAGACCAAAAACAACAATATATCCCGAGATCTTAAATCTCGGAGTATGTAAATTAAGGGATTTTACTTTTTGTTTACGAAAAAAAAGTATTAATTATAATCGAAGAGATTTTGAAACTCTGTTTCTTGCATATGTTAATCCATCTACTATTTTCTCCTCCCTGTTTACCTAGCCTGCTTTCTCCTCTGTCCTGGGTATATGGGGAAATTGTTCAAGACTTTTCCTCTGTGCCCCTTGCCCTGCCCTTAAAAACTCTGCATTGCTGTATGGCTCTCAGATTTATATAGTGGTTGGATGGCCTCTGAATCAACCCCCATGTGCTATTGTTTGTGTATTTGTACATGTTTGGTCATTTGCGGCTTGGCTGGACATATCTTCTTGCAGGTGGTGCATTTAAATAATTTTATAGACGATTGTCTGATACTTGGACCAGTGCTTCCTGAAAGCGTTAAAACTGTTAAACTTATGATCCCCATACACGTCTACTGGACATGGAGAAGGCCCTGTCCATAGAGGTATTGGCTAATTAAATCACTAGTATATTGTGTAAGACATCTAAAGGGGGACAAAGGGAGAACTTGACTTGTATTGTCATTTAAGTTTACATTCGGCTCCGTTTGTTCGGATACCCCTGAATCTTCAGAGTAAGTGTTACTCATGACTGAATAAGCTATTTATAGACACACTATCTAAATAACTATGTAGACAAAGAACATGCAATAAAATGCCAAAATACCGATTTTAAAGGCGTTTTATCCTGTTCATGGAACCAAACTATGCAGTAGCCCGGGTCTTGGGCTTACATGAATACGTGAAGGGTTATATAACTGTCTGGACGAGATCTGAAAATAACCCTTCTCGTCTTCCAGGCTCGTAATAAGTACAAGTAATAAAATAATAATTATAATAATACAGTGCTAGAAGCAATAGAGCTGTCTGAAAGTAAAGCAGAAAACTCCCTATGCTAATTCTGTTTTACTATCAACCCGCTTCATGTTATACCCTGTTTCCAGACTAGAAACGGGCTAAAATACAGTAACTGTTCTGTAGTATATAAATCAAAATTGATACAGTAGTTGAAAGCTTAATGCTGGTTGAGAGTAAAGCAGAATGCGCCTTAAGGTGATTTCCGATTTACTTTCGCCCCGCCTCAAGTGATAACCTGTTTTCAAAACTAGAGAAATGCTCTCATCTTGACATTATGATAAATACTTGTAATTTAAGAAGAGAAGGACGGTCTATCAATTCAAATAGTACTATGTTCCTTATTTCAAACCCTTTGTAAATAAATAAGGCTAAGTTTCTTAAGGTATTTTCATTTTCAGATTTTAAAAGTTCAATGAATTTTAACATATTTGGACGTTTCCAATAATACTGCTGAATGTACATTTTTCTCAAATCGGAATATACAGGACACTCAAGTAAAAAGTGATATTCATCCTCTTCATAATTGCATGACTGACATTTTCTGTCATGATATGGGGTTTTCTCTGGCTTGTGCCATCTGCCTGCTTGTATTTTTAACCTATGCGCTGAAACGCGAAGACGAGTAAGTGCTATTCTAAATTTTTCGATTTTAATACAATTCAGGTATGGTTGAAATGAAAAATTACAGAACACTCTGTATGTCCTTGCCCTAGATGAGTTATCTACATTACTGTTCTATATCTGCAAGTAATTATCTTTAAGTCTTTGTTGGAAAATTGACAGAAATAATTTCATGTGCCCAACGCCTTGATTTAATCATACATTATAAAACCCCAAATTCTCTAATAAATTTTTAATAGATCTAACCCATGATTTTTTGTCAGGATATAGTTCTAAATCACTTACCATCATCTTATAAACATAATTTATGTATTTTCCATTTGTACAGTTAATTATTTTGAACCAACATTTTATTACTCTTACTAGTCTTTTCAATTTCAGTGGGTATCTACCAAGTTCCCCATAAATAAAACTATTCTGTGTTTTGGGATCTGACCCCCAGTATTTGTTTACAAAATTGTAAATGTAGCCTTTCTATTTTATCTGACTCATTCACACCCCATACTTCACTTGCATATAAAAGAATCGGTTCAATAAGTTTATCAAACAGGTCTAATTTATGACTTACTGTCATATTAGGAAACTTTATCATATAGAATCTAAGTTTAAAATCTGCTTTCAGTGCTTGTCCATACAATGCTTCACAAGTTTTATTAAAAGAACCACCAGTTGTGAAAATAATACCAAGATATTTGAAACTATTAACTATTTCTAATCGTTCGTCTTTATAAAAGAAATTTATGTCCTTTTTTAACTCTACCCCTTTTTCTAAATATCATCACTTTAGTTTTGCTTATGTTAACCTGAAGCTTCCACTTGTCACAATATTCTTCCAGTAAGTTTAATCCAGACTGTAATCCATTTTCAGTCTCACACATTAAGACTATATCATCAGCATATAATAATAAGAATAATTTAAGCATACCAATATCAAACCCCTTTGTAATGAAAAACTCTTCAATGTCATTTAGGTACATGGAAAAAAGAAATGGAGAAAGACTTACCTTGTCTAACCCCCAATGTACTAATGAAGCTGTCACTTAACTGATTATCATATTTCACCTTACGTGAAGTTTTAACATTTTCATACATTGACATTACAATATTTAATATATTTCCCCGTACACCTAACTTAATCAGCTTGTACCAAATAATATCTCTGACAATAAAATCAAAAGTTTTTGTATAGTTTATGTATAATATTTTATTTCAATGAATGACAAACTATTTCAGATGTTGTGTCTAATTAACCTAAATAACCCTAATAAGTGAATGTATTATATACCAACAGATGATTTATAGAGATTTCTCAGTTAGATACATTTGATATCATCACTGTTGATATCGTCACTCCATGTAGTGACGATATCACTTACGATATCACTTTTGCCGGAACTACTTTTTTTTGTTATTTACTTTCTAAGGGACTTCTATCGATGACAATCGTAGCAAGTAAGGTATTATGCTAAAGCTAGATCTACATGAAAAATAAAATGAACACTTACCAGAATATAAATAGGATTTTCTCTCCTCTAATCCGCTTTGAGTGATAGTCTGGTTTTCTTCCTTTTATGGAGCCTTTGCTTTGTCTTTTTTAAGAGAAAAAGAATCTAATGCAGCTTTGCAGATAATAACATTTTTCAAGTCTAAGATGCAAGAAATTATATAACAAGCATCCAAGAGCAAGAAACATATAAAATTCTGCTTTCAAAATCCTCTCCTCAAATGGCCTATCAAGTCTTGTATCCAATCCATTGTGAAAATCCTTCAATCCTGGTATTTTTCCTCCTATTTGAAGCCTTTATTTTGTCCTTTCTGGTCCAAAGATATTGCAGCAATGCAAATTTAAACACATTTTTCAGTCAAAGATGCAAGAATATATTCTAACAAGCACCCAAGACCAAAAATGTACGGAATACTTTTCCTCCTTCACTGGCTTCAGGCGTTTGTCTTGTTCGAATCCCATCCTCGTCGCCAATATTATAAATATGCTCAAATAAGTAAGGAACTTACAGTGTCAGGGGTTCCTGGTGTCGCCTGCCGTAGATCCCAAAGGTATCAGAGTTCACCAAATACTGGGTGTTGTAAACACGACTGTGTTGTCTAAGGTCATAAACTGAAGTGTACGCACTCACCTGCCCGGGTCGTGACGTCAGATGGTGCTAATATGACGTAACTAGTGTCAAAACATTTTCCTGTCATTTTGGAACTTAACTTTTATTAAGTTAAATTGAAGTGAATTGAACAGTTTCCTTTGTTTGTCACTATTTTATTATTCACCGGGCTCCCAATAACAATAAGTAAAACTGTTTACATGTCAGCTAGTAAGCAACAAATAAATGACCTTGCTACGGTAAGCGGGTAGGTTGCGACTCTTTATTCTGAAGATTCCAACCAGAAGTGACAAGTCACACCTAATAAGGGTTAAGTGAATGATTTTGGGCAATATCCCGTCTTTCTCCCCGCGGGGGAAGTGCGAACTTAACCATTTAGCATTCCAATATGAACATGAGGCAATCTGTGATCATGATCTTTCAGAAGCTTGCACACTGAAATTTCTATACATTCATAATAAATGGAATTTGAAATGGTGACTTACCTGAATTGTGCATTGAACTTCAGTCATTTCCTCCGATGCCATTATTTCACCACAGGTTAATCCAAATTATTTACATATTTATATATTTACATATTTACACTGTCATGGTTCACTCTTTCACTGGAAGTCCTCATCAGAAGATGAGAAATTCCACTTGTAAGCAGCGCGTGAATACTGCGTCACGCGCTGCAACTTGGCACCACCTTCTCCTCCTTTATGAGTAGGGTTTTTCTCCACGAATCCTGCAGGATGACACAATTCGTCTGTCCTATGCCGTTTTCTCCTCTTGGTCATTACAGGTCCAGAACTGGTGGATGCATGAGGTGAAGGTGCTTTAGGAGTCCTGTTTGAGGCTGTACCTCTGTCAGTGGTGGGTGTGGCTGGGACTCCTCCCACTATGGTTGCGTCCAAATCGTCAGAACTTACATGAAGAACGGATGAAGTGGCTGAATCTGAAGGGTTCGGTACAAAACTACTCCCAGACATAGCAGGCGCTGTCAAAATTACCAGCCAGAATTCCAAGATCATGAGGCGTGGAGGACTCATTTCCCGATTCGGCGTCGGATGCCAAAGGGTCAATGGTCCATTCTGGGTCATTTTCAACACTCTCTCGACGATTCCAGGTGTCAAATAGTGGCGTACTGTATCGATACTGTGGGGGTTTGTCTAGAGTATATATATATCTCAACATCTGGAAGAAAGGCCCATAAACATTCCCCTTCATCTCCGCCCTCCACATTACCTCAGCCAGATGGCCCTCAAACTGTGACAGGTGAGTGCCACTCATCTTTTTAAAATGCTGCTTGGCATGCTTCCAAGCACCCTCTATACGGTTCGTGTGGACCTCAACCTCCTCTTTCGTCTCAGTGTTTATGTAGATCTTTTTGTAAGAGTGTTTGTGTATCACTGTAAAGTGCTTGTACCCAAGGTCATTCAGATTGCAATACGCACTCCATCCATCACTGTATATAGTGGATCCAAGGGCCACATGCCTCTGAATAAGTGGCACTAACGTTTCCTTACTCCTGTCATCCACGGGGTACAGTATAACACTGTTAGAACTTCTCTCCACCATACCAAAAATCCAAACCCTGAGTCCTAAATGAGGGTTCCCACGCTCATACTTTCTCTTTCTACCAAACAGAGACTCGTCAATTTCAATTTCACCATTTAAAACTCTATGCCTGGTATGATTATAATGGTATTCCTTAAAAAATTCCCTGATGAATGAGGCCCAGTGAACTGCGGTGCTCTTGTAGGAAACCCCCGCAAACTTCGAACACTGCAGCAATGTACTACCATCTAAATAACTCTTTATGAACATCATAACATCTGGAATGGATAGCTGGGTCCGTTCAAAAAATGAATATATCCTGTACGCCCTCTCGTGATTTCTGTTCACATTACATCTAAACGACTGGCTAGCTCCTCGACTCTTAAGGAACATCTCCCCATTGCAGTTCTCCACAGGACACCTAATGCTGGAGGCCAACAAAGAGTTGGCAATACACCATTCTCTAACCTTAGACTCATCCTCAATGAATAACGAATGAAAATTCCACGGATTACTAAAATCCTCCACAGTAATATCATCTAAATTTCGTATCCTTTCCCTGAAATTCCCAGCAACTCTATGCGGTTCAGACATGATCAGATATGCACTTGAAACTACACCTATTTGCGCAAAAACGGAATAAGAAGTGCGCAGATATGAAAAGTGACTGGAATATAAATGAAAAATACAGTATTACCTCTGTAAATGGATACCTACCTGTAGCATTCATTCTTCTATCACTTATTCCGTTAAAACAGAGGTGCACTGTACAAGTTGACATAACTATCACGTTCAAAACTGAACTGCAATTCACTTACTCGAGAAACCTCTTCAATTGGCAAAACATTACAACAGGTTAGCATATATCACAAGTTAATGATAACAATTCAAAATTACAGTATTACCTCTGTAAATGGATACCTACCTGTTACCATTCAATATTGTGTCACGTATTCCGTTCGTACCAAGATTCAATGCACTACTGTACATAACTATCACGTTTATACTGAACTGCAATTCACATACCCGGTAATCCTCGTGAATCGGCCCAATGAATAATGACAATTACAATGATGGCACGGCACGTGACTTAATGAGTGAAAACTGAATAATCGTCTGCTTAAACCTAAGAAACAGACACTTTTACATAATATAAAATCCATTTTTTTCATGTTTTAAATTTATTTCGTTTTGAAATGAAAATGTAAATGTTCCACTGAATAACTTGCACCACAGCCGTAAAACAAACAAGTAGATTTTATACGGAATAAATTCAACCCCACCCATATAACAACCTTATATCTAAAGATCATGGCTATTATATAAGCCTTTTTTAGCCCCGGGGCAATTGCAAACCGTGATCTTTATGATAACTGCTATTTTTATGATATAAATGTTTGAAACTTATTCCGTTTGAACGTAACTATCACATTACCTTATATTAAAAAATCGTCGCTATATATGTAGTAATGTTGTTTCCCCCGTGAATATTGCTAACCCACTTTTTTCAGGAAACTTCAATTCTCAAAATCATTTCAATGACGGCGAATTCAGTGAAATCCATTTCATCGTAACTATTATATATATCTATCCCCTAAAAAAACCATTTCCCGGGGGTATCTTCCCCCTAAGCAGCTGGATCTAAACATTTGAAACTTATTCCGTTTCATCGAAACTATAAAAGAGCCTTATTTTAAAAGATCGTCGCTATATATATAGTACTGTTCTTTCCCCCGGGGGAATTGCGAACCGACATGTTTGTGTAAACTGCAATTCTCTGTAACATTTCATATGAAGTGCATCAAATCCTTTGAAAAACGCCAAATTCAGTGAAAACGGCACATTTAAAGACACTAACCCAAAAAAAATTACCAAGCCCCATTTTTAAATATATATCTATCCCCTAAAGAAAACCCATTTCCCGGGGGTATCTTCCCCCTAAGCAGCTGGATCTAAACATTTGAAACTTATTCCGTTTCATCAAAACTGTAAAAGAGCCTTATTTTAAAAGATCGTCGCTACATATATAATCCTGTTCTTTCCCCCGGGTCAATTGCGAACCGACATGTTTGTGTAAACTACAAATCTCTGTAAAATTTCATATGAAATTTCATATGAAGTGCATCAAAAACGCCAAATTCAGTGAAAACGGCACATTTAAAGACACTAACCCCAAAACATTTACCAAGCCCCATTGTTATATATATATATATATCTGTCCCTTTTTAAATATATATCTCTGTCCCCTAAAGAAAACCCATTTCCCGGGGGTATCTTCCCCCTAAGCAGCTGGATCTAAACATATGAAACTTATTCCGTTTCATCGATACTGTGAACGAGCCTTATTTTAAAATATCGTCGCTCTATATATAGTCCTTGTATTTCCCCCGGGGGAATTGCGAACCGACATAACTGCAAATCTCTATAAGATTTCATATGAAGTGCATCAAATCCATTGAAAAACGCCAAATTCAGTGAAAACGGCACATTTAAAGACACTAACCCCAAAACATTTACCAAGCCCCTTTTTATATATATATATCTGTCCCCTAAAGAAAACCCATTTCCCGGGGGTATCTTCCCCCTAAGCAGCTGGATCTAAACATTTGAAACTTATTCCGTTTCATCGATATTGTGAAAGAGCCTTATTTTAAAAGATCGTCGCTATATATATAGTCCTGTTCTTTCCCCCGGGGGAATTGCGAACCGACATGTTTGTGTAAACTGCAAATCTCTATAAGATTTCATATGAAGTGCATCAAATCCATTGAAAAACGACAAATTCAGTGAAAACGGCACATTTAAAGACACTAACCCCAAAACATTTACCAAGCCCCATTTTTATATATATATCTATCCCCTAAAGAAAACCCATTTCCCGGGGGTATCTTCCCCCTGACATGCTCGATATCAATGTTCAATTTTATTCCATTTCATCGTAACTATTAAAGAACCTTATATCAAAAGATCGTCGCTATATATATATAATCCTGTTCTTTCCCCCGGGGAAATTACGAACCGACCTCTGTGCGGAAAGTGCAATTATCGCAAATTTGAAATCGACAGGTATGGGGTTTGCACTGATTGAGAGGCATAAGTCTCTTGAAATTGGTTTCTCGCTGTAATCCATACATTGCGACTGTATGAATGATCGGAGTGCTGAAGGCTGGTTGAAAATCTACCTATATTTAAGGTGCTTATCTATAGTCCTGTTAAAAAAAAAAAAAAAAAAATGTCGACCAGTAGAAACAGGGAGATTTTTCAGTTATGGAAAGATATCCAGGATATTGTTGGCAATGCTTCCAAATGGCCTTCAAAGATTAGGCGTTTGTTTTGGACCAAATGTATAAAGCATTTTGACAGAATTTTGTTGTGTGCGGTTGTGTACGTTAACGGATTAAATCCAGAAATATTCCTGGAGTGGGTGAAACTGATGAATTTGTGTAGAGATAAGGCAGCATTTACCCACATTCAATACCTTCTGGAGAGTTTCAAAACCAAGAATTACAAATTATATGGTTTCAATGTAACGAACAATAGGTATGAATATATAGATGGGACTGTCCGAACATACACCCATGCTTCCAAAAGGACTTAAAGGTAAGATGCATCGTACAACTAATTCCGTCCCCCCCCCCCCCCCCCCGTAACTCAATTTTCATGTTTCGGGTATGTCCGGCAATTTCCGTAAAAATAAAGCGCCTCAATGATCATGATCACAGATTCACCGTAAAACCAAGGTATTCCCATTTTCCTGTTGTACGCCATACGCAATTCCCCCAAAACAATTTTCGGGGGAAAAGACGGGATATTGCCTGATTTTGATTTAGAAATACTCCCTCAGCTCAAGATAAGAGCCTTCAAAAAACTAAAACATGGATTTCTGCAATAAACCCTATGAATATGATGTTACTACTCATTAGAATCGTCCGGCACGATTCTTACGGGTAGTTCCACAAAATGGTTTGGTTCTTAAATAAGTGAGAAAATGTTTAATGTTGGAGTTGTGTCAAGTTTACTCCTTCTTATCTGTAGCCATGTACTCCCTTAATATGGAGCTCCGAAATTTCGCCTTTCCGAATGCTTTCGGTTAGAATTTAAACCTTTCGGCTTTCCGTTTCGGTTCTAAACATCGGTAAATGTGATTAGTGAATGTTGTTTTACACTGTAATTTCCATATCCACATGAAGTCACAACATCCTTGAATAAACGCACAATCCATAATGAATCATTTAAACACAAAATCACTGATTATCAGTTGTTTTAAAACGGTAATATCCAGCCATTTCCTCTGAATTTCACCACGTTTCAATAACAAAATGGCGTCCTCTCGATTTTGAATTAGGCGGTTGGGATGTATTAATACGCGATAGGGGCGTGGCTAACTTTATCTAGCTCTACCATTCTGTCAAAGAGTCCATTTTTCGGTTAATAAGTTTGCTGTTCGTAATCTCTGTAAAACCGTTAAATGGTATATAATAAATAGAATAATCAATTCCTTTTAGATTGATATGAAAAATAAATCACTCGAATGGGTTGTTGTCCTGTTAAAAAACTCGTCCTGCGGACTCGTTTTTTAACAGGATAACAACCCATTCTCGTGATTTATTTTTCATATCAATCCTAAGGAATTGATTATCCTCTATATATAATGAATGTTGAAAATAAACTAAAATTATCTGAACAGATTTAAGCTATGAAAGTATGAATTACCTTATAGTTATTGCAAGTCGGTGCTGCCCAGAGAGGGTATAGCTTGACTGTTAGACTGGAAATCGTTTCGCTGCCCAGAAAGGGTATAGCTGAACTCCTCCAAAAGTAGGAAAAACATCCGTTTATATAGGAAATTTCACGTCGAAAGCGTCGAGTAACAAAAGTAAAGCATGGCCCACGAGATTAAACATTAAGGTGCTTGACAGGTGAAAACAGACACGTGTTCAATATGTACGGAGGAGTAAAACGATATCAGGTAAATGAATAAAGTAAAGTATGGTAGCAAAATAGGGCCAGCTACTACACTATCCTCAATTGAGATCACCTATCTATGTATAAAAAATAGAGTAAAGATATAGATCATATGTACTTAGCAGATATCACATTTAACTTTTGCACAGGTATATAAATGCGGAAAAAATGCATAGTTACAAAATATATTTCCTAAAGTCTATTTGTAGGTTTTGAAATATATGTAACTTACTAAAGCTATATTGATCTCTAGAACATGTGTTTTTAAAGAGAGTGCATTTTGGTTTCTCATATATATTATCCATGTTATCAACATGTACAGGCTTCAAAAAGGTAATGCACTTGTATAGCACAGACTTAAGTAGTTATATACATAGTTTTAAAAATGTTCACCGAGGTAACCAGGGTCAGACCCATACTTGATTTTATGGACATGACACAACGTCATCTGTTTCACTCGATCAGAGACTGGCAACCAACCTAGATAACAGAAGTGATCCTTGTCAATATGTGCCACAGTCCAAGTTCAGTATAAACCTGAAACCTTATTTTAGCAAGTTTGAAGTCTATCTCTAAAGTACTTTGTTAAGTCAGGGAACAAGAATAAAAAGCATAATCATATTGACACTGAATAAGGGACATAACCAACAACTTCCGTGTGAAAGGATAAAAACTTACTCTTTCTATATAAAAACTTCAGCCTTGAATGTACCTTGGTTATGAGTGACCTTGTAATAGATTCGCCTGAGAGTGTCTGATCAAGTGTGGCACCAAGATATTTGACCGCGGTAGTAGAAGATATACAAGTGTCACTGCATAACATTTATAGCAGGGCTATTCCTAATTCTAGGCTTTGAGCCAAACAAAAAGGATTCAGTTTTCCCTAGATGAAGTGACAGTTTGTTAACAACAAGCCAACCACTTACCAGTTCCATACAACATGACATGACTGATTCAATTTCAGATTTACACGTACCGCTAACCAAAATACTAGTATCATCCGCATGTAACAAAACCTTTTCTTTAACAACCCTGACAGGTCATTAACATAAATCAAAACAAGCAATGGCCCAAGTATTGACCCTTGTGGGACACCACATGCTATAGTAGATTCAGATGATAAAGTTCCTGAAATGTCCACACATTGACTTCTGTCTGATAAATATGACCTAAACAAATTAAGAGGATTTAAATGGAGACCAATAGCTCGAAGTTTCATGAGAAATACAACTGTGTCGAACGCTTTTTGTAGGTTAAGCAGGACCATGCGAACAATTTTCCCTTTATCCATATGTGTCCGTATGTAGTGAGACAGATGTACCAGACATATATCAGTAGGGTAACCTTCTCTAAAATCTGACTGGAAGCTATAAAGCAAGTTCCGGTCATATAATAACCTCCCAATTTATTGTAAATAATAGTCTGCCTACGGATCGAAAATAAGGCTCTGGAAAATGGGTCTCATGGCATGTCGTGTAGACGGGCAACATCCACTTGATTTATATTCAGTATATGTATACGAACAATTCTAGGGGGGATGTAAAGTTCTTAGGCGCGTATTAAGGTCAGAAATAGGTCAAAGGTCATTGGGTGCAGATTTTTGCATACCATAATATAAACCTAACTTTATTTACATTTCGAATATATCAAATGAACTATTACTGGTTACAATTAATTCACAAATGTCTGTACTTGCTAAATATTATCAAAAAAGTAAAATATTACTGTCAATGTCCTTTTCCAGGGGCAATAACTCTGATTTTCCTCATTCTTTTTTATAGTTTTTATAGTTATTCTTTCGTTATTTTTGTCTGTGTTCTTATAACATCAAATTATTTTTATGTTTCTTTACACCTTTGACATAAAGTAACAATTCTAAATGCAAATGGAAGTA
The DNA here is from genome assembly GCA_922989275.2 of Gari tellinella. Lineage (NCBI taxonomy): Eukaryota > Metazoa > Mollusca > Bivalvia > Cardiida > Psammobiidae > Gari > Gari tellinella. The sequence goes on along the minus strand of OV277860.1, from coordinate 80,983,614 downwards.
CATATTACAGCCAATGCCCTTTTTCAGGGGCAATAACTCTGATTTTTCTCTTTCTATTTTATTTTTTATGGGAATTTGTTTTCGTTATTTTTTGACTGTTTTCTTATAACATCAAACTTTTGTATGTTTCTTTACACCTTTGACATAAAGCAACGATTCAATATGCAAATAAAAGTAAAAAATACAGTCAATGCTCTATTCCAGGGGCAATAACTCTGTTTTTTCTGTTCCATATCTCCTTGTAATAGGAATTATGATAATGAATTGTTATGCTATTTGCAATCACTCATAGATAACCTAAAAAACTTTAATTTATTGAATGTATAATTGGTCGAAAAATCTAGAAATAGAATTTTCGTGACAGAAAAAACAATTATAAGTCACAAACAAGGGCGATAACTCTTAAAATAAGCCAGTAAATCACGTATTCTGTTCATTTCTGCTATAATAGCTGGGCACATTAGAGAAAAAATCATAAACTTGATATACAATCATTAAAGTAGGTTTACATAATATACTGATATGGCCTTTCTTTCAACAAAAAGCCCTTTTGCACCGTAAACATTCAAAATGGCCGCCATTTTCGGTTCTCATATACCATTTCTGTTCTAACATTTGACATGTATGACCAAATTTTATACTTTTGGTGTTGAAATATATGTTTTTAAGCATTGGCAAGGTAATCAAGAAAATTTTAAATTGATTTGAAGCTTACTTTAATGCATAATGACCAATGTTTGAAAAAGAAACGTGTTTGCTTTAAGATGACCTTTACCTTTTGCACTAATGATTAATTTCGTTTCTTAAATTTTCTCATACATGACCATTAGTCAAACTTTCGGAGTCAAAGGTAGTGTTAAAAATCACTAATTTTGTGATTGTATATTTATTAAAGAACTTGTTTAATTGGGTATTGACTTACTTTTGGCAAATACATATACATTGTATGTATAGATATATATATGTGTGTGGTTTATGAATAGTAAAGTAGTAAATCCTGTTTGTTGTTGTATTATTGCTTATTATGTGTGTATATATTCATTGTCATATTCACAAATTTATTAATCTGAACAAAAGCGGCAACATCGAAAATACAGGCATCTGTCACTGCAATCAGTTTTCTTTAGCGCATACGCTTAATCTCCGCAACTATATGTATATCTATATCTAATAAATAGCAGCCTAGTCTAATGTATCAGCAATATATTTCCTTCATTCACACTCTACTGGACACTTATATTATTTTGCGTAATGCCACAAAACACAAGCTATTTAGTATGCAAATAATTTCGTGTGTTTAAACAAAGCTGCTTGGCTTGTAGGAATTGCGAAGTAAGGTTTTTTCCACTATCAGGCAAACACGTCCAGTCCAACACAATAATTGCATTAAATACAACTTATCTAATGGCTTGTCATACATAGCAATCGCAATGTTTTCAAGACTTTACTGTTTCTACATTTTAACTAATAGTAAATAAACAATAAATTGTAAATGTAAAATATTTTCCATGAAATGCATTCGATGTGGTCCATGCAGCCTTTTCTCTTTCCATATGAAAACCATCTAATACGAATTAACAGAACACGAAATATAATGCGTTGATTGTGTATGTTCAGATCTCACAGGGTCAATTAACAAAAATATTAACTTCATTACGGGAAACCAGCTCAAGTTTGATTGTTGTACAAAGGAAACCAACTCTTTCTGTACACCAAGATCTTTTAGCAAAGGTAATTCTAAGCCCTTGCTGCACTGGGTGGTTTGTTGGATGTATTTTGTATTTCGACAAGTGAAAAATCGAAAGACGCATCCAATGCTGTATACCAATTTGTTGAGACAGCGTTAAAGGATGCTAAAACAAAAGACATTAGCCATATTTTGTTGGACGCGATGTGATTGCAGAACCCTCTCATTGGTTTAGGACTTTACAAATTATTGATTCAAGGAGTGCAACACCGACTATTTGCTCCACCCAAAAAACAAAGTCAAAGACATTAGCAAGTATTTATAGAGACACGAGATCAGACAAGCAACAAGTATCGAAACAGATAAGACCTGACCTTATTAAAGCTCGAGAAAGATCTCAAGGATGTCAGACATTCGGAGAGTATGCTCAAGAATTTGTTCAGTCGGTATATTCCCATTTCACAGGCACACCTACATGCATTGCTGTCACATTTGATACCTTGGGAGCAGGTCTATCAAAGCTGCCACTGGAAAAAATCAAAGGTCCAGAAGACCCACTACCTGGACCCACTACCGCATGTCAGAGAGCCATACCTTGTGCTCGACGAGAAGTAGAAATACATGTACATTGCCGAGTTTCTATCATCTGAATGACACATTATTACCACAAGGGTTGCTTGTTGTAGCAGATGGAACGTTCGTAGGCGTTATAAATGCAAAGTCATATAGCTTCCATGCTGATAAGTTGTCGGTCGATAATAAAGAAGCTGACAATAGAATGATATTCCATGCTAAGGATGCTGTTGCAAGCGGGTTTTCTCGTCTGATAGTTATATGCAGGGACACAGACGTAATACTGTTGATGCTTTGTAGGAAATGACGTGTTAATATGGATGTTATCCGGTACAGCAAAGCAAAGGGGATGATTCCTTGTTAACAAAATATATGAGGCACTCAAGGTCGACAAAACATCATAGGTTTCCATACCTTAACTGGTATATAGACACTTGCTGGTATAGGCAACTCATGAAAGTCAAGACAGCCTTGGACCCCATACACACACACTAATTATGTATCACCCCCAATTGGATAAGAACTCCCTCTATCCCAATGGCATACATGCAACTCGCGTCTTGCTATTGCAAGACAAAGTGCAGCTCGGCAAAATGTGCTTGCTATAAAAGCCAACAAGTATGCATGTATGAATGTGGTTGTGAGGTAACACACTGTGTAACTCAGATTAATTGGTAGCATGCGTCTCTATAAGAATCCCCACATTCTCACTTTTGCTAGACGCGTCATTGTAAACTGAATGTATGTAGATCGATGATCTGATTGTTTCATAACGAAGCATAATGCATGTCTTAGTACATCCAATTTGTGATGAAAGTTCTGTAAAGTTATTCGCATGTTTGGTCAAATGATACCACGAGTGTATGGTTTGTGATTGTTCTTCTTCGTTCAAATATCTCTAAAAGGATATTGATATTGTAAATGTTCATTTGTAAAACTGTACGTTAAAGTATGTGAATAATTATACAGAATGTTTACATCTAATTCATTTGGTATGTGTTAAAACTACACGTATACAGGCTGTAAAGCACAACTTCCCGTCACAAAATTGTAAATACACCATGTTGTAGCCAGATACATAGTAATAACCCTTGGATTTGTCACAAAACCAACGATAACATTTTATAGAAATTCGAACCTAACATAGTCATCCATTATGTATGTTCATGTCAATACCGTGTTCCTAAGAAAGTAATACTTAATATAATGATACTTTCCCCAAAGTGAATTTAAGAGAAACTCATTTGGCATCGCACACAATCCAATCTTTTGGCTTTTTTATATATCGGGGTTGTCTGTATGTATACCCTAAAACGCATATTTCAGTGATGAATTTCCATAGTGATTTACTGCTTCATGTCAATGATGTTTATATACATGTACATAAAGTAGTTTGATTTTATAAGAAAACAGACGATAAATAATAAACAAACAAACAAAAAAACATAAAAAAGAAAGAGAAAAAACCAGAGTTATTGCCTAAAGAAAGAACAATGACTGTAAGATTACATTTGATTTGATTATTTAATTGCTGTTTTTATTAAAATGTACTAGGTAAACCCAAACAAATTCGATATTATAAGAAAACAGTCAAAAATAACGCAAACAATTCTCATAAATAATTGTTTAATTTGACTCATTTTAAAAATGATTTTACAAACTTACTATAACAATTTTATAATCTTAGTAATAATATTGAAAGAATTTCCATGTTTCCATGCATCTCAATATTGTATAATTTTTATTGTGAATGTAGTTATTTGTCTTTCTCGCTTTGTAGGTACATTAATATAATTTCATGTGAGGCGCTTTTGAACGCACAACTCCTGTGTGAAAAGAGCGCTATATAAATCGGGTATAATAATAATAAGAAAAATAATAATTAAATATAAAATAGGAATGGAGAAACAAGAGTTATTGCCCCTGGAAAAGAGCACTGACAGTAATATTAACTTTTATTTGCATATTGAACTGCTCCTTTATGTCAAAAGTGTAAACAAACATAAACACATTATAAGAAAACAGTACAAAAAAACGAAAACTAATTCCCATTTAAAATTAAATATGGAACTGAAAGATCAGAGTTATTGCCCATGGAATAGATCATTGACTATATTATTTACTTTTATTTGCATATTGAACTGCTCCTTTGTGTCAAAAGTGTAAACAAACATAAACACATTATGAGAAAACAGTAAAAAAATAACGAAAACAAATTCCTATTAAAAAAGAGATATGGAACAGAAAAAACAGAGTTATTGCCCCTGGAATAGAGCATTGACTGTATTTTTTACTTTTATTTGCATATTGAATCGTTGCTTTATGTCAAAGGTGTAAAGAAACATACAAAAGTTTGATGTTATAAGAAAACAGTCAAAAAATAACGAAAACAAATTCCCATAAAAAATAAAATAGAAAGAGAAAAGTCAGAGTTATTGCCCCTGGAAAAGGGCATTGGCTGTAATATTTACTTCCATTTGCATTTAGAATTGTTACTTTATGTCAAAGGTGTAAAGAAACATAAAAATAATTTGATGTTATAAGAACACAGACAAAAATAACGAAAAAATAACTATAAAAATATAAAAAAGAATGAGGAAAATCAGAGTTATTGCCCCTGGAAAAGGACATTGACAGTAATATTTTACTTTTTCGATAATATTTAGCAAGTACAGACATTTGTGAACTAATTGTAACCAATAACATTTCATTTGATATATATGAAATGTAAATAAAGTTAGGTTTATATTATGGTATGCAAAAATATGCACCCGTTGACCTTTGACCTCATTTCTGACCTTAATTTGAACTTTTCGACTTTACATCCCCCCTAGAATTTCTAAGATATGTTCACTGAACACGAATCAGGTGGATGTAACCCGTCTACACGACATGCCATGAGGGGTCAAAAACGGTCAAAATGTTGGTAGACTATAACCCTTTTTAAGATTTTGGAAATTATATTAAGTACAGAAACAGGACGATAATTACCAACCTCCGTTTTGGTCATTATTTGTATGCAAAGGAGTAACTCTAGCTGACATGAGAGAATCGGGAACTTTTCCTTGAATGATAGATAAATTGACAATATGTGTCAATGGATCAATTATGACTGGGGCTCCATCTTTCACAAATCTTGCAGGAATGCGATCTACACCAGTTGGTTTATTGGAGCTTAAATTATGTAAATTTTTTAAAACTTGACTCTGCTACAATAATAAACGAGAAATCGTTTGGAACAACACCTGTAGAACGATAACAATTTAAAACAAAACCACTAATGAACTGTTTTGTACAAGCCGGTAGTCTTGCCACCAGTTTACAAGCAACAGTAGTGTAAAATGAATTGAATTTCTCTGCAACTTTCCATCTATCAAAGGTTATTTCCCCATCAATATCTAAAACAACTTTAGATGGAGAACTTTTACCTTTTTACATGGAAAATAAATACGAAAGACTCAAGCAGGAAACGAAACACAAACAAAACACCCACCTCTCAAGCAGAACACACACACAGTCATACCATAACAAACACACACACGCACACACGCGCAATACCATTCCTTCATAGTCCGGGAGTCAAAGGGTTAAACGTGGAAATGCCGGATGAACTTTTTTTCTCTGCAGTTTTCAATAGTCTAGGGGGTCCTTATCAAGATTCAAGAGGGTGCTCGGTGATATCCCTTGAGCATTTCTCAAAATATGCTAATTAAGTCCGCCATTACTGAAATTCCGTTTATTGGCTGTAACACATTTATTATACACGGTAACCTCCTACAAAAGGTGTCTACACCTATGTTTTCAGGGTCTACGAACATTATAAGCACATCAGTTTTGCAATTTAATGACTCGCACTCGACAAATTACATCAATTACGCTAATGCTAATTAAGTCCGCCATTACTGAAATTCCGTTTATTGGCTGTAATACATTTATTATACATGGTAACCTCCTGAAAAAGGTGTCTACACCTATGTTTTTAGGGTCTACAAACATTATAAGCACATCAGTTTTGCATTTTAATGACTTGCACTCGACTAATTACATCAATTATGCTAATTAGGTCCGAGATCATTAAAGAAATCAAGCTTATTTGGATACTGCTGGAAATATTTGACCTAATGCCATAATGTAAATGTCCTTTCCTATATTGTCAAAAACTGTCTTTCAAACAATACGATAATAGTATTAATTGCATTCTTAAGGTAATTAAGATGCCATATTAGGTAATGCTACTCGGGGCATTAATTGTTATGTCAACTGGATGGTGTAAAAAATTGCACGGAACTTGAATGATTCTGGATGAACGATCGGACTTGATGTAGGGTTATGTATATACCTAAATCTAGTTGTAACCCATATTTGGATATGCGTATATTATGTTCACTTATCACGGTAAAGGGTAGTAAATGTTTAGCTCCTCTGCCTTTTATTGAATATTCATGAATATGGCACATGCAAATCAATTCAGCTCAAAAGCTGAAACCGTCTTGGACAAGGGTTGTCTCTGTCAAACAACAAAAAGAAGGAATCTCTAAAAACCAAAGCCTGGAAGTCAGGAAAACGATGGCTATGAAATGATTGCTACAAACATTGTGCAATTCAAGATCATTGATCAACCAACTCCCATTTCATATAGCGAATTGACCCAGGGTAAGCCTCGACAGGCAATGACAAGGGGAATAGACCAATGACTGAACGAGTGTGCCTGTAACCTAACTAATGGTAAGCTCCTTTCTATACTTAGTGATGGTGATGCTGTGACACAAGAGCTGAATTATCACAAGTCATGTTTGACAACACTGTACAATAAGGAATTGGCTTATTTGTCATCGATTGAAACACAGGAAAGTTCTGATACACATGAAAAACAAGTTTTTTCTACTTGTGTTTTCAGAGCTCGTGCGTTTCATAATGGATACAAAATTGAGCGTGACAGGGCCTCTTGTATTTCATCTTAAGTAATGCTCGTGTGACAATGTTTATGAAATGACTTGAGCAGTTTACGAATGAAACCCAATCAAGAACAGATGTTCACTTGAAAAGACTGAAATAAAGATAGTTAGCTTGAATTCCTGACTTGGAAGCCCACAGTAGCGGAAATAGTGCTACTCGTCCAGTTCTATCTAAAACAGTCCATTTTTCTGAAACTGTGGTACTCAGTAAGGCAGCAACAACTCTTCTCAAGTCAATGCTTAAACACAAGTGCTCTGTTAATGGCAGGTTAAATGATTTGTATACATGCTAGAACATGGAGTTGAGGTGAAGTAGCAAATGCAACCTGGAGCTTGTAAAAAAGATTCCGCAATGACACAGTTCCTGCAATACAACTGTCATTCTAAGCACAGAGAAGGAGCTTCCACGTTCATACATTATAAAGACCTCGAGCCTACATTTTCATTTTTTATTGGAACTTCTGTTTATCGAAAGACTCGAAGGAGCGCGCTTGTAGAATTGCTACATGAGAATGGATTCTCTATTCCGTACAAAAGAGTGCTCGAAATCTCAGCCCAGTTGGGCAATGCTGCACAGTCAAGTCCACAGTTCAACTACTGGTTCATTAAACTGACTAGTCTTTCAATGATAAGGTAGTTTCGGGCTAATTTCAAGCTCAAATGCCAAGCATTAGCGACATTGATACCTTTCTTCTTCTCAAACAACAACGTCCACTATGCATGTTGGCTACCGGTGCAACTGAAAGACATGCTTACATGCTTAGATGTGACGCATCCTAACGAGAACCAGGCATTTCAGGACGGGAAAATTGTTGTATTAAATCGAAGCGATCTTTCTCTGCAATAGCAATCGACCAACCCCATGAGCAGGCTAATGCCACAATCAAAGGAAAAGGAGGGTTGTATGTGTGACAGAAGACCCTTTTGCTTTAAGAAGATGGATGGTAGCTGGACCTGACGTTTCACGCAGCACTTCATGAACATATCCGACGGGCTGCTTACCATGCAGGACGCATATTGAGAGAATGTTTAGAACCGTTTATGAAAACTGCAAGCCCTGCATATTGGGGATGGACAAAGCAACGTGTGGAGGGTTCACTGGAACTCAATGACACCAATAGCTGACAAAGTGCGGGTGCCAGAACCAATGCATTGGACACTGCAATTGCTACAAATATGGACTTGCTTGTACAGCTCCAAATGGGAAATATAGCATAATCATTTGACTTCAGCTTAGGTGAATTGCTTCGGAAACAAAGTTCTCTAAATGACCTTTTTGTGTCGATGGGCCGTAAAACACCATTCATTCATTCATTCATTCGGAAACAAAGTTTTGTGATAGAAAATGTACCAGAAATTCATTTTTACGGTGTTCGAACAGGTATTGGCGGCCGTTAGAAAATAGCCGCCATCTTGGTGTTTCTACATAAGTCGTTGATTACCAGAAAGATCATATCACATGTTCTTGTTTTTTTTTAAATAACTGCCATTTTTTCTGAGGTGAAAATGATTTTTAAGGTTGGTTAACTTGAACTATCCCTCAGTGGCGGCCATCTTTGTAAATGGCCACCATATTGCCTTTTTCCGATGGCTAACGACATAATTGAGGTAAGCACATCTTGGTGGACATTTATGCTTTCTTCACCAAGTGCACCATTTTTGCACTAAAAGCTCCGCTTCTTAGTTATCAACAAAAACTGTAGCATTTCATTAGTAAAATATACACACATATGTGAAAACCCCCCGCAAAATACGCCTCTTTTGCGGCAATTTGAATAATTTCTTGATTAAAAGAGATTTTATTATGAATTTAAAGTTCAATAATCATATATTTATGTGTTTCGTATACATCTGAGGCACATTTAAATTATTTAATGGAAAAGTGTACCCACAACTGAGTCCTAAGTGATATTTCGTATTTTTGGCGGCCATCTTGGACGCCATCTTGAATTGCGATGTTGTCCCAAGCTTTGCTAACTGCATCAACAGGATTCATAGTCTGCAGACTTAGACTAACAGTTTGTTATATAGAAACATATGTTTACAGGCGAGGACAAGTTGACCGTCTTAAATAGTCTGATATTTGGAGATATAACAAAAAAACCTGCATTTCAGTAATGGCCGACCTCATTTGCATAAGTTGCATATGCCCAAAACATTTAATTTTCTGAAATGATGGGTATATCATGTTCGTAGACCCTGATAACCTGGTTATAGACACCAATTTCATCATGGTAGGATGCATACTAATTGACATATGGCCAAATAACGGAATTTCAGTAATGGCGGACCTCATTTGCATAATTTGCATTAGTTGCATATGTCCAAAACATTTAATTCATAAAACGATGGGTTTATCATGTTCGTAGACCCTGATAACCTGGTTATAGACACCAGTTTCATCATGGTAGGGTGCATACTAATTGACATATGGCCAAATAACGGAATTTCAGTAATGGCGGGCTTAATTAGCATATTTTGAGAATTGCTCAAGGGATATCACCGGGCACCCTCTTTGATCTTGATGAGGACACCCTACACTATTAAAAACTGCAGAGAAAAAAAGTTCATCCGGCATTTCCAGGTTCAGCTAAATATCGGCCTTTGACTCCCGGACTATCATCTACACACTAAATAGAAAACAACACGCAAGACAAACATTAAGCAAAGTGAATATAGGAGCCCGCCTTGGTACGATCAGTAGCAATCAATAATTAATTATAAATTAACCGTTAACAGCCACTGGGGGGTTAAACCTGGGTTTAGGGGCTTCCAACCTCACTCTTATCTCCCTATATTCACCTATAAAGATGAACAGTGTACATAAAATCGAAACCCTATTCCACAACCTTACAAGCGAAAAGACCGCCAACACAGTAAGTAAATACATGTAAAACATCTAAGGTAACAAAAATACTATGACATGAAGATTATTAGTAACACGGGAAAGAATTAAATATTAAAGCCTAGCCCAATGCTGTAGATATTTTCCATAACGATTTGGAGTCATTTTTTTATTCAACAAGTTTGTCTTTAAAATTGTTCTGTTTGGCTTTGTATTTTAAAATTTGGGTTTTGTTTCTAATTTGTTTAAACAAAATAAAATGGTCATCATGTTTCTCTTTCCCATATGCATAAAAGGCTTTATCTCTTTGTTTAATGCTTTAAGACTTTCTGAAGTCATCCAAGACTGAGTGTGTTTTTTCATGTGACACTCTTTGACTTGAGCACTATTGTTCCCAATAGAAATTAAAATGGACCTGAAATTGTCCCACAACTCCATGAAATTTACATTTTTTCATTTTAGAATATGTACTAATGTTTAATGCCGTTTTCAGCAATATTTCAGGTGTAATTATAGTGGCTACTTCACTAAAATATTACCAACTTTTCCCAAGGAGTTCGCAAGTTCTCCACATATTGAGGAAATCGATACTTTTAACAAATTTCCTTTGGTATGATTGTTCATAAAACTGAAACTATATTAGACAAGACAAGACAATAGTTTATTGATACTTTCAGGCCTCCAGCCTATAGTACAAAGTATTCACAATATACATTTATACAAGCAGTGATAGTGTGAAAGTGTCTTTGTAACCATTATCAACCATTAAACCCACACTTATATTAGCTTGCAATGAAATTCAAATTATGCAGAAATATAAAAAAACAAACTTATGTGCATTAATTTAAACTACAATCTAAAACGCACTCGTTATGCTATCAAATTCAGGGACAACCTTATGTACTTAAAGTGGAGTGGTGCGATTTCGTATTGCAGAGGACATATCCTTATAACTGACACTTTTGGAATAGTTTTACATGAAATTCATTTCACCGAAACTTCCCTTCCAGTATATGGAGCTATATAGAAGGCAGACGTTTAAAATTGTATCTACATTTTTTTCATATTAAATTATTATGTGTGTAATTAGGTTTTTCTCTCGATTAAACCAGTGCAACATTCCATCCTTGGAGTCTGCTATAAAAATGGTGACGGCCATATATACGAAGACCTGTTTATGGCGACTTGAACATTTGTTTTGATGTATTTGTCTACAAGGATGGTATTGTCTTCTTGGGCAAGTCCTCGAATAGTATGCATGTTGTCGTGACATCTGCTATTACGTATAGTCTTTACTGCAAAGGTTGATGTGATGTATTAGTAGGTCGTCTAGTCATGACTTTTTCGAAATTCGAGCTAGTTATTCTTTTATGTCTTTCTCTTTTTCAAATGTCACTAACACTTTGATAAACAGTATAACATTCAATAAACTTATTGTCTTATCCTGTTTCTCCACATATCTCTTTACATAAGACTGACAACGTTTATTTCATTGTTCGTAACTTACATCCGAAGCATCGTCTTTAATTAGCTCAATATTAAACTTTCGCTTTCTTTGGTGAAGTTATTTTCAAGTCGTACTGCTTGTGTTTTCTTCTCAATGTCTTACTTTCGGACTTCGTCTTGTATTTTGAAGAGTCTGTTATAACCTGGGTTTGACATCTAACACTTTTGAAGAAACTCTCACCAGCTGGTTCGTTTGTTAGATTTTGAAACATGTATGTTTAGCGCATTCTAATTTAGTACTCTTCGAAAAGACAATGAAAATATCATTATAACTGTGCCACAAAAATAGGCATTCCATGCTGTGTATGGCTAGAGGTGTAAAACAGTTTGGATACTGACAGACGTGTGAGTTACTTGGTAATGAAAGGGGTAAAAATACATTTTAAAGAAAACAAGTAAATAGATCGGTCGGGAATCGCAATCATGGACAGAAGACGCACAAACTTTAAATTACCATTCGCTACAACTCGGGCAATCCGGGTAATTTTCAATGAATGTGTATTTAAAGCATTTATTCGGAGAAGAAATATGCAATTTTAAAGTCAAAATTTAACGCATCTCAATGATATTGCTCTGACTTAGGCTCGTGTCAGGAATCAATATTTAATGGCATTTGCACAGTAGTATTCTGTTCTCTGCAGTATAGTGCAAACAGTTTCGATTCGAATGAGACGCCGAGCTAACCGAAGATAATTTAGATCCAAACAGTTTTCTTTATTCATTCATATTGTCATTGTGTGTAAAATAGATCACCTACCGAAATTTCGAATCGTTTCTGTCGGAGTAGATCATCGGCCATTGAAACGTCGTTACCATCATCGTCGTCGCTTGCGTCAACCAGTCCAAACTCTGCACTTCTGATGACAATACTAGAATCACGATAGCATTTTTGGTGTCGGCTTTCTTTTCCTGCCAAGAATTGTTTACCCAGTTTACAGCATCTAGAATTGCCAAAGCTTTCGTAAGTTCAGCAAAAGTCTCAAATTAGTCTATGTTTGCCACAAGGTGTCGGGACAGTGTTTATCTGTATCTGGCTTTAAAGGCCCTAATAATGCCTACATCCAGAGGATGAAGCTTGGATGTTGTGGGAGATAGTGTACATTAACATTTGTCAAATTAAGATCCTTTGAATGCGATGTCGCATTGTCCAGCAACAAAACGATTTTCTTTTTTCTTTTTTTTTCATGCCTTTATCAACACTTGTTACCCATTCTACAAACGTAGGATCCGTTATCCAGGCTTTTTATTTGACCTCCATGTGCAGGGTAAGTTTGATATTTTAATGTTTTTGATACACCTTGGTTTGTAGGATTTGCAAATAACTAACGGCTTAAGTTTCTCTCCAGTAGCACTGCATGCTAATATGACGGTAAATCTTTCTTTTGACAGCTTTCCTCCTTTGCATTTTTCGCCTTTGAATGAAAGGAATTTGTCTGAGACTGCTCGCAAAACAAAAACTTTTCATCACAGTTGTTAATATCTTGAAGATTTACATCTTTAATGATTTCTTAAACTTTTTCTGATAGGTGAACACTAATTCGTCATCTACGTATACACTTTTGCCGCAAAATTTATAAATTTCCACACAATATTTTACTTTCCACTTTTCAAACAAACCATGGAGGCCTTAAAATGATCAAATCCAAGTTCAGCTGCATATACAGATCCCGCAAAAAAGTGCCAGTAACAGCTATGTTCTTTACCTGAGCCTGATTAAACAACTCGTAAAGTATTTGGTTTTAACTGATATGTTTAACGCTGAGCTTACGTATTTGGTAACTTTGTGTATTGATCCATAAAACTCCTTCCTTTGTAAATATCTCTCCTAGACGATCTTCCTATGCCTTATGATTTTGAAAAGTGTATTTGGCTAATCCTAACATTTGCAGCCTCTTAAAAAAGGTGAACAATCTCTAGTGTAAGGATAGTGCGCTGAGGTTTAACGCTGGTATGAACAGCAGGTTCGTATTTTAAACAACCTACGGGTATAGACTCACTACGTACATACCCGTATAGTGTTCAAGTACGCCGATTTTAATAAGACAAGTTAAAAGGGTTCACTCGTGTCCATGTTACATGTATTATAGAATCGATTTCGCTTAGTCAATTTCATTCATTTTTGTGCATGTGTACATTCACTTTCAATGACGATAACAATATAAATATATATGTAGAGAGAGGACCGTTCAATATTCCCTAGGCCAATATTGTTTTTGTCAATCAGAACTAATGTGAAAGTAATTAATATTACTTTTCACCTACCTGCTTTCTGTTTATAATCACAGGTCAGCATAACATCAGATAACGGAGTCTAAAACCGCTAATTTGCCTTTATCTTTAAAAAAAATAAAGATAAATGTCCAAGAACTATATATCATACCCTCAGCCAACTGGTTACAAAGCGATTGCACAGAATCTACATCAATAACACAGCCCAGAGGTAGCAGTCATCTATTTCCTTCTTTCTTCTCAGGCTGAAACTGAGCTCGTATTGTAGAGTTTTCCAGAACTTTGGAGCTGCGTGCATGAAACTTCCATCTTTAAACTTCACCAAACCACTTCTTGGCACAACAGGCGATACTGATTTACTCGTAGACCGCAAATCTCTTCGAGGTCTATACACGTCCAGCATACTAACAATGTACTTTAGAGAATCATTGCACATGACTTTGTATGTGAGTGTCAGAAATTTGAATTCGATTCTGTGTTGAACTAGAAGCCAGTGAAGCTCCTTCAAGATTGGAGTGATGTGATTGTACTGAGGAGCCCCGGTAATGATGCGGGCTGTTATGCAAAGCAGGAAATAGGTGTTCCGGAAACATTTTGTCGGTTACTCTTTTTAATGTTAAAATCAATTAGAGCTATCACCAAAGGTGATTGATACCCCCACTCCAAACTGACCTGTCTGTCACAAACAGCACAATGGCATGTAGAAAGAATACTACATGCAATATAAGGAACTACATTTCAAGTTGAAAAGGGGCATAATTCTGTCAAAATTTATGCAAGAGTTGTCACACTTGAAGAAAAGTCTCACAATACAACACTACAAATGTGTATGACGTTTGAAGACAATATCATGAATAGTTTTCAAGAAAATGGCATGTTCCAAGAAAATAGAACAACATTTCAAGTTAAAAAGGGGCATAATTCTGTGATTTGTTGGCAAGAGTCTTGTAACTTCAAATAAAGTCTGCAAACATCACACTTATAATGTGTACCAAGTTTGAAGACAATGTTATAAATAGTTTTCAAGGAAATGACATGTCCAAAGAATAAATGCATATTAATGAACAACATTTCAAGTTCTAAAGGAGGCATTATTCTGAAAATTTGTGTGCAAGAGTTGTCAAACTTAATGAAAGGTCTCACAATACAACACTTATAATGTGTACTAAGTTTGAAGACAATATCATGAATAGTTTTCAAGAAAATGGCATGTTCAAAGAAAGAATTCACAATTAAGAGACAAAAAAAATCAAGTTAAAAAGGAACATAATTCTGTCAAATTTGATGCAAGAGTTATGAAAACTGTTAACGAGTGTCCCCAAATAATATTGATAATGTATACCAAGTTTGAAGATGGTATCACAAACAGTTTTCAAGAAAAAGGCAAATGTCCCAGAAAAACACGACGGACGGACTGACTGAGTGACGGACCGACGGATGGACAAGACGTTTCCTATATAGCCCCCACAACTAGTGGTGGGGGTATAATAATATGTTTAAATGTTTAACAAATGAAACAGATTGTTCATTGATTTGATTTTAATTTGTTACCTACACTAATGCATGTACTGTTGAACGTCAAATCGCATAAGGCATGTCGGGACGTATTGTCCTTCAATTCTTAAAGAAGGGTTGCTTCAGCCTTGTTTGTCCGATCTCTAACACAATTTTTTTCTATCGGATATTCACCAAACTTGCTGAAAATGTTTAACTGTATAAAATCTAAGCCATGCTTTATAACTTCTCAAATCGCATAAAGGCATGTCGAACGTATTACCCTTGAATTATTAAAAAATGCCTGTTTCAGCCATGTCCATTCTCTAACACAAACACTATCGGATCTTCACCAAACTTTATGAAAGTGTTTATTGGCATAAAATCTAGGTCAAATTTGATAAGTTAAAATTCGCACAAGGAATGTTAGGGTTATTTCCCTTGAAATATTAAAAATTGCCTGTTTCAGCCTTGTCCGCTCTCAAACTCAAACAGTTTAATTGGATCTTCAACAAATTCGTTTAAATCATTTGTGTAAAACTGGGCCCAGTTTAAAAAATTCCCAAACCGCGGAGGAGTGTTTAGGTTATGGTCATTCAATTATTAAATAGTACTGCTTCACCCTTATTTTAGCCCTGTCCACTCTGTAACAGGATCGATTTTTATTCTATTTCAGCCAATGTTTGTATGTGCTTCATCTTGGCCATTTTGGTAATATGTTAAGCACCACTCCATATCTCCTTTACCTCTTTATGGATTTTCATTCAACAGCATTCAGTTTTTTTCGCTCAGTAATACTCTATGCCGATTTGCAGTTTCCTCTAGTGCCTTTCTCCTCCCGACTCCTTATGTGAGACACTTTCTGACTGGTCAGTATTCTATTAAAATCTGATAAAAACGGAATTACAGTATTGCACTTAATGAAACCCAAATACATCAAAGCAAGACCGTCAGCAGTAGACACCTTTAAACCTCACAGTATGTAAACTCCGGTGTATACCTTCCGGAAGCTGCGATCAGCGAGTCGACAAAATGTCGCGAAATAAGCCACACTCAAGCGAAGCCGGTAAGATTTACCTTTATTTTACAGCACTTTGTATACAAACAATTGTAATATATGGTCCAGTACACTTGCATGATAAATTCTTTTCAGTTCACCAAATATCTTCAGAATCTGAAGCAAGATCTCTCTGAAATAAGCTTCTGATACCGACGCGCCGTAGAAGCGTGATTTAAAACTGTGCCAGTGACACCTATAGTAATTTCTGCTATTACATTATTAATTATCACTCGCAGCGAGAATATATTAATGCACCTAAAGTGTCTGTTATTGAAACATAAACAGAAAAACACAACATAATGTGTTTTCTACAAACTGAAATGGTGTATGACTAGCTGCTTATTTATAAAATTTCACTGTATAACCAGCTGTGATTTCACTGTATGTTAGCTGTGATTAAGATATTATGCCCTAGATTACCTTAGATGTTTTGGATGTCAAAGTTTCATTTTAATCCGATATTGTATGCAATACCAGAGATGTCATTATGAGAACGAAACCTTAGCAATACAGTAACACACCTGAAACAAACACCACTGGTCCCGCAACAGGTGGTCGCATAGATCTTAATTAGTCTATGTTTGGGGTTTGCATCCCATTAATCAGAATCTGTTTGATGAAAGTTGATAAAAAAAAGAACTTTTATCACTTTACGTAATAATACGTCAGTACTTTGGGATGGACAGTATTCTGGTGCCCAGTGTCCTACACAACAAGTATTATATCCCTTGCTCTGTTTATTACGAGTGCTGAGCTGTACAAACAAAATGAAGGAGTTAATTACACAAAATGGACTCCATTGAACTTAACAACATTGCTAAAACTGGTGCAAGTCGCTACCAACTTTCAAAATTGCTACAAAGATATAGTACTTTTATAAGATCTTCCAACCGTTCTCCTGCCATAAACACTATATTTGGCTTATGTACAGGACTACCGAAAAGTAGAAAAAGAACTCTTCAAACAAAACAAACTCACACTCATTTACATCTGTTTGATTTCAATTACCATGGCCTTTGATATAGAAACAAACCCCGGGCCAGTAAGATCAGATCTTTGTGGCATATGCTCGACAGTAGTAGGTTGGCATCCTGATCGTGGTATCCACTGCGAGGAGTGTAGCACATGGTATCACGCACAATGTCAAGGTATGAGCACATTTGCATATGACTTTTACTCTATCTATAGGAAAGACCGAAAACGACGTACAGGAGGTGGAGTGTTCATCTTGGTTTCAAATAACCTGATAAGTGACTCTGTAGACATTCAGACCAATTCCGAAATTATTTGGGCGCACATCAAGCAAAACGGCAAGCAAGACCTGTATGTATGCAGTGCCTACCGTCCAGACCGCGATTTCAGTTTGACTGAGGAGATTAGCCAGACTGTATCTACAATTGATAACTCACAACACACTGTTATAATTGGCGGAGATTTCAACCTTGGTGATATCAACTGGAAACCCCGAACTGTTCATTTGGGTGCCTCACACACTGAAGAGTGTAGTAAACTACTAGATCTTGCTGACGCTCACAACCTAGTGCAGCTGGTCCAAGAACCTACCCGTATCATTGACACAACTCAAGGCCTTGATATTTTGTTTATAAATAACTCCTCCCTTGTGGACAATGTAAAAGTAATTCCTGGCTTCAGTGATCACTGCATACCATTCTTAGACATGCCCCGGAATGAACTTCAAACAAAGAAGGAAAATAAGCCTTTTTGACAAAGCAGACTGGATCAAGAGCAAAAAGGAACTATCACTACTCAGTAATAAACTTAAAGCCACAGCACACAGGTTAAGCGTCCAAGAACTATGGGATAGTTTCACAACTAAACTCGAACAGCTAACAGACAAATACATTCCATCAAAATTCATCAACGGTAAACAACACCTGCCATGGATTGACTCAGAAATAAAAAAAAAACTAATCAAAAAGAGGGACAGACTTTACGCTAAAATGAAAAAAAGCAAAACCAACACCCTAAATCCCAAGCTGAAACAAATAAAAGCTCTCATTCAAAAGAAAACACGATCATCATACTGGAATTATGTCAATAATATTGTGTGTGACCCTTCTGAACATAAACAGGGAACCACAAAAAAGTTCTGGAGTTTCATAAAAGGCATGAAAAAGGATTCGTCTGGAGTAGCCCCATTAAGAGAAGAGGGATTCTTGAATAATTCCAATGACAAAGCAAACATTCTCAACCGCCAATTCTCTTCTGTATTTACAAAACCTGATGATGACCCTCTTCCAGATCTAGGAAACAGCACAATTCCATCTAGGAAAAACATCAAAGTCACTGAAAACGGGGTTAAAAAGTTACTCCTTAATCTTAAACAACATAAAGCTGCCGGCCCAGACAATATTAAACCCAGCATACTTAACGAATGTGCATCAGAAATCGCTCCCATCATGATCATCATCTTCAATAAGTCACTACTCACTGGACAAGTCCCATCAGCTAACATGGAATCAAGCCGACGTCACCCCAGTATTTAAACAAGAGCGTGTCCCAGTTACACGAATGCCCCCGATGATACAGGGAGGGGAATCCAGACTATCAAACGTAAAAGTTAGAGAGCTGAAACTGTAGTGGAGCGCCATTTTGAGGACTTCAAGGGCCATTACTCCAAAGGGCCTAGCAAGTATGGTTATCCAAATTGGTCTCCATTTTATGTCAACAAACATTTTCAAAACGTTTGGTGATGATCAGATGAAAAGCAATGTGTTTGTGAAACACAAATGCCCCCAGCCAGCATCATGTTCTGTAATGTAATGCTTATTTGCAAAAGTAGATCAAAAGTCATGGTCGTAGGGTAAATGAAACATTGACATGGTTGAAGAAGTCTTAACACAAGAAACATATAAAGTATGGAAGCTCTAGGCCTACTGGTTCAAATGTTATAGGCGTATAAAGATTTATACAAATAAAGGTCAAAGGTCAAGGTCACAAGGGCAAAAACGTAGGTATGGTTGGAAAGGTCTTGACACAAGAAATATATAAACAAAATATGAAAGCCGTAGGCCTACTGGTGCAAATGTTAAAGCCATTTATAGATTTCAACAAAAGTAGGTCAAAGGTCAAGGTCACAAGGTCAAAAAGTTTTGTATGGTTGGAAAGGTCTTGCCATGAAGAATACACATGCCAAGTATAAAAGGTCCAGGTTCAAAAATGCAAAAGTTATAGCCAATGTTAAGGTTTTTGGTTAAAGTTTGATTAAATAGGTCAAAGGTGAAGGTCAAGGTCACATGGTCAAAGATATTGGTATGGTAGGAAAGGTCTTGACACAAAACATATACATACAAAATATTAAAGCCCTATGCTAACTGGTGCAAATGTTATAGCAATTTAAAGATTTTTACAAAAGAAGGTCAAATGTCAAGGTCAAGGTCGAAATGTTTTGTATGGTTGGAAAGGTCTTGCCATGAGGAATACACATGCCAAGTATAAAATGCCCAGGTGCAAAAATGCAAAAGTTATAGCCAAGGTTAAGGTGTTTGGTTAAAGTTTGATTAAATAGGTCAAAGGTAAAGGTGAAGGTCGCAAGGTCAAAGATGTTGGTATGGTTGGAAAGGTCTTGACACAAGAAATATACATACAAAATATGAAAGCCCTGTGCCAACTGGTGCAAATGTTAAAGCCATTTAAAGATTTTTACAAAAGTAGGTCAAATGTCAAGGTCAAGGTCACAAGGTCAAAAAGTTTTATATGGTTGGCAAGGTCTTGCCATGAGGAATACACATGTCAAGTATAAAAGGCCGAGGTTCAAAAATGCAAAAGTTATAGCCAAGGTTAAGGTTTTTGGTTAAAGTTTGATTAAATAGGTCAACGGTCAAGGTCAAGGTCACATGGTCAAAGATGTTGGTATGGTTGGAAAGGTCTTGACACAAGAACTATACATACAAAATATGAAAGCCCTGGGCCAACTGGTGCAAATGTTATATCCGTTTTAAGATTTTTACAAAAGTAGGTCAAATGTCAAGGTCAAGGTCACAAGGTCAAAAGGTTTTGTATGGTTGGAAAGGTCTTGATACAGGGAAGACACATGCTAAGTATAAAAGGCCTAGGTACAAAAATGCAAGAGTTATATCCAAGGTTAAGGTTTTTGGCACAGACAGACAGACGGACGGACGGACAAACCAACAAACATGACAAAAACTATATGCCCCCGAATCGTAGATTCTGGGGGCATAAAAAGGAGAAAAGTTTCAGGCAAAAAACTACCGCCCAATTTCACTGACCTGCATAGCCTGTAAACTACTAGAACACATAGTTGTAAGCAACACCCTTGACCACCTTGACCATCATAACATCTTAGTAGACAACCAACACGGCTTTCGTTCACGCAGATCTTGCGAAACCCAACTAACAGGCTTCCTACAAGAACTTACACAACCAGTCAAACAGGGGCAAGTCGACGTAGCTATAATGGATTCCAGCAAGGCCTTCGATGTAGTTGACCACAAAAGACTCCTCCTCAAACTAAATCATTACGGCATAAGGGGAATTACTCTAACATGGATCCAGGCATTCCTTGGCAACAGAACACAACACGTGGTTGCAGATGGCTCCTTCTCAACAGAAGTCACTGTAGACTCTGGCGTACCACAAGGCTCCGTGTTGGGCCCTCTTCTATTTCTTCTCTTCATCAATGATCTTCCCTCCAGTGTTACTTCAAATGTCAGACTCTTTGCAGATGACTGTTTTGTGTACAGGAAAATCAGGTCTGACACAGACACACTTACCCTGCAGGAGGACCTGAAGAACCTGGAGAGATGGGAGAAGAAATGGAAGATGGCTTTCAACGTGGACAAGTGCCATATCCTTCACATTACAAAGGCTCCAAATATCACTAAGACCTGTTACACCCTCCACAACCAGCCACTAGCTACAGTACCTCAAGCAACTTACCTAGGCATTGAAATCTCCTCAAACCTCTCCTGTACACCACATATAAACAAGATGACTAGTAAAGCCATTCAGAGCCTAGGTTTCCTCAAACGAAATTGCCATTCAGCTAAGCCAGAGACTAAGACGGCAGCATACAAATAAATAGTTAGACCAACCAAGAGCTGCAAGATTTGTTAAAAATAACTATTCTAAAGATCAAGGCACAGTTACTGAAATTCTAAATAAACTACAATGGGATTCTCTCCAAAAAAGAAGACAGCTTAGTCGCCTTAGTCTCTTCTATAAAATGCAAAACGGCCTAGTAGACTTAAGACCTCAATACCTAGTACCTCACACAATACCTTCTAGACACTACCATAACCTATCTTACCAAATACCTCACTCGAATTCAGACTATGTTAAATATTCTTTCTCCCCTAGGACTATTGTCTAAACATTTGACAATCGTCATAATAATCTGTTTGTAATGTATAAATAGCATATTGCATGAATATTCGTTGCCTTCATTTGATAAATTCACATATATAACAATTTAACACTACGAACTGGTTTCGTAACGGAATCAGAGATCTCAGCTAATCATACAGTGTTTCCATTATAAATCGCAGCTAGTTAGACAATCGTATTGCAGCTGGTCATACAGCAAATGAAATTAGGTCAGATTTATTTGTGACGAAGTTTTCGTGTAAAATTCACATTTTTCCATGGAATATTATACTTTTCAGGTAGGTATTTAATTCATTTTGCCATTTCTATCATGTGTGGTGCGGAAATGCTTCAATTGACAGAATTTATGATACTTTTTGAAGCACCTGATCGTTTTCTGTTGATACGCAGCGATGATCAATCAAAGATTTAACGTTTATTTATCATATCATTGTAGGAAGAGCTATGTGGAATGTTTTTAAACTGTATCACCATCGTAAAGTGTGTATTTAATATAAGCTCGCGTGTATTGTTATGGCAAACTTACTTGTCAAAGTGGTCGGAGTCAATCTGTCAGACAAACTATCGGTAAATATCTCGCTTCGCTGATCGCAGCTTTCGGAAGGTATACACCGGAGTTTACATACTGTGAACCTGGTTCTTCAAAAGAAGGTTTGTCTTGCAACGAGTCATAAAAAGATTGTGAACTCATGGTTACCATTGACACACTGTCGATCAAAGCTTTCACACTCTGACATTTAACAAAAATGTTACCCTCATTGGCTTGCTTTGATATTTTGGCCCATTAGGTCATCATTCTTGGTCCCTGGATGGCCATCTACAGACACCCTCAACCGTTTTAAAGAATCTTTTCAACCGGTACTGGTATCTGAGGAATTCTTATCCTGACCACTATACCTCCTTGGTAACGCCCCCTCTTATAGGTTGCCTTCCACGGCCATAATTAAATAAATACGAAAGACTCAAGCAGTAAACGCAACACAAACAATACACCCTCCTCTCAAGCAGAACACACACACAGTCATACCATAACAAACACACACACATATACACCCATACTGGTTTTACTATCCGACAGAGGTACACGTTTCACAGCATCGTACCGAGGTGTACGCTTTATAGGTAAAAAAGCTTAAGATAAATATGGCAAAAGGTTTTCAGGATGATCACAGTTTCAAATGATGTGAAGAAAATATTGAATTTATAAAGAATTACTGTTCAACACCAGACCTACAAAATGAGGTCGGTAATGGGCAAAAACTCTGTTTCATACCGAGGTAAACGACACTCACTCCCACATCACCTACAAAACGAGGTACACTCACACATCACCTACAAATATCGTTATCGACTGTGTGCAAACACACACCGACAAGCAAAAAGGTTCTAGAAAAGCAAACCGAGGTACTCGAGATATTTTGTGAGCGTTTGTATCTTTAACTGAGCATGCTAAATGCGAGGTATACCTACCGAGGCATTAATAAAAACTACCTCGCTTGTTGGAGGTACCTCGATTCGTTGCTTTGTACTCCTATGACGTACCTCGCTTTGATAGTGTCACCAACGCACACACACACACACGCGCGCGAGCTCGCGCGCAATACCATTCCTTAATCTACACACTAAATAGAAAACAACACGCAGGACAAACATAAAGCAACGTGAATATAGGAGCCCGTCTTGGTACGGTCAGTAGCAATTAATAATTAATTAAAAATTAATTATTAATAACCACTCGGGGGTTAAACCTGGGTTTAGGGGCGCTCAACCTCACTCTTATCTCCATTACCCCGGCCTCTAACCCTTGTGAGGATTGAAATTACTGATAGCATCCAATTTTGACAAAATGTTATTGAATTTATCTTCTTAATTTTTTGAAACCGTGTTTAACTTAGAATCAAATTTCTTTTCTAAATATTTTCTGAGAGGCTACTTGAGGATTGTGATGGACACTTTTTGACAGAAGATGTTTGCTTTTCACACGGACCAGGAGATATATCAATTTGTTTGTCAACAACTCTAATTGCAACAACCAATTTGTCGAATCCTTTAAGAGAGTCATATTTATGCCTAGTTTGGGCTTCATTTTCTCCAAATATCCATGCTTAACTGCAGCCAAACGATATGACACTTTTATTATTTTTGACATGAATTGTAGAACTCCTGCATTTTCATCTCGTTGGTCGAGATGTCGCCAAAGAAAACCTCTAGCTTTGCCATTATTTCTTCAATAGTTGCCTTATCACCTAGCGGGATCAAGAGCTGGTTAGCAGTACCTCTCACAGAAAGCCTAATAGCAGTAATAACCGTACACTGTAGAGTGTCTTGGGGTCAGCAAAAAGACACCGAACCTCAAACCGTCAGTTTCAGTATGTAACATATCTCTTTGCAGGAGGGTCATCTGCAGAGAATGGGGATACTTTAGGGATGTGAATATGCTGCTGGTTACCAGCTGTCGTGCTCAAATACCCACAGAGTGTGCGTCTTAGCGTACTAGTGGTAGCAGTGGCCTTAAACTTACGAAGGTCACCTTTCTTTGACGACATAGTCATCGGACCAAAGAATTCAATCATTTCCTCAACAGACGGATTGCCACCATTGGCCATGATTGAAAATCAAGAAATGTTATATCAAGTAATGCAATAAACAAAACATATTCAGTGATACTAACACTCTGCAAAATAATTGCACAAAAGATATACAATGAAATGAAAACAAATGAAATTTTCACAGGTAGATTTAACAAAGCAATGGCATTGTAGATAACAACACTTTGAGGTATCGGTAGAGTTGCAAAATGGAATACCGGAGTCGCAACCCATATTGGCTTCAAAAGAGATCAGAGTCGTGCCCCTATCATCAAAGTTCCCCCAACCAACGCAAACAACCCCTGACAAACACCATCAACTCTAACACTACCTCTCAACAGATTTCTCTCGCAGATACCTCTCGCAGACCTATGTTTGTACTGTTATGAGAGGGACTTTATGCTAAGTCTAAAACCTGATACACAGGCAGATATGATCGAAGCCTTTAACAACACATCGGGCTATCTAGATGATATTTTTAATATAGACAACCCATTTTTTGATACGTTGTTTCCTTTTATTTACCCAAAAGAATTACGCCTTAATAAAACAAACGAGTCAAATTTATCGGCACCATTTTTAGATTTGGATCTTTTAATAAATAACGGTATTGTTTCTTCTAAGATTTACGATAAACGAGATGATTTTGATTTTAGTATTGTAAACTATCCTCATCTAGATGGCGATGTACCCCGTTCTACATCTTACGGGGTTTATATTTCACAACTTATACGTTTTGCTAGGGCTTGTACCTCTGTTGAAGACTTCCACTTTCGTAATAAAACTATTACTGAAAAGCTTCTTAAACAGGGGTACAGATTTCATAAACTTCGTAAAACATTTTCTAAATTCTTCCTCTCATTAACAAGTATAAATGTAACTTAAAGTCTTTTCTGCGGAAAGGTATTTCACATCCGGAGTTTTATGGTGATGTGATTTACAGACTTCGTAAGATTCTTGGACATATGCATTTTCAAAACCTATTTGTGAAACGTATTAGATTTTTCCTCAAAAAAGATTATGATCCAACTATATTGCTGCGCACTTCACGTTTGGTTATCGATCAATCTACAATTGATAACTATGCTTTCCTCTTTGGTTGTGCGACGACAGACAGGGCTTAGCACTACATGATGATGTATCTCTAAAGCCGTCCTTAACCGGGAGAGTTATGTCGGATTTTCGTGCTTTGGTTTTTCTCTCCCTCTCTGTCGTACCCTAAACCCTCCCATGTCTTACAGTTACTCGTGACTACAGACTATTCGCTTGAGTACAATTTGACCGTTGCCATAGTGGGTTATTTTTAACACGGGCTTGAATGTTTAATTCTTTCCCGTGTTACTTATAATCCTGTCAGAGAATTTTGTTAGATGTTTTACATGTATTTACTTACTGTGCTGGCGGTCTTTTTGATTGTAAGGTTGTGGAACAGGGTTTATATTTTATGTACACTGTTCGTCGTTATAGGTGAATATAGGAGATAAGTGTGAGGTTGGGCGCCCCTAAACCCAGGTTTAACCCCCCAGTGGTTGTTAATAATTAATTAATTTATAATTGATTATTGATTGCTACTGACCGTACCAAGGCGGGCTCCTATATTCACTTAGCTTTATGTTTGTCTTGCGTGTTGTTTTCTGTTTGGTGTGTAGATGAGGGAATGGTGTTGCGTGTGTGTGTGTGTGTGGTTGTATGTGTGTGTGTGTGTGTGTGTGTTTGTTATGGTATGGCTGTGTGTGTGTTCTGCTTTAGAGATGGGTGTATTGTTTGTGTTGCGTTTCCTGCTTGAGTCTTCTTTCGTATTTATTAAGTAATCTCCTCGGTCAATACCTTGTCAAAATTGGAGAAGGATGTACGCCATCAGTGTACAAACAAGTGGTGTACCTCCAAACGCCTTTAGCAGATTGACACCTTAGAATTGGCTCCTAAAAAGTGGAGATGCAACCAAAATTGAAGCATTTATGTCTCTGATATACTCGTTGACCAGGACAATCCTTGATTGTAACAGTTTATCCTACACAACGAAGGCCGAAAGTGACCTGTGACGTTTACAAGTATTCCACCTGACGATAAAATAAGGCGGCTCTTCGAAAATATACAATCCTACTTCATTAAGCACTGACCAGTTTATTAAACTTGTAAATGAAATGGAAGGTGAACTGCAACGAAAATTCATCTTTTGAACTAAGTTGGATAAAACGGCCGCTCTTTACCGTTAGGTCACAAGTACCTAGAAAAATAAAAAATAACTGCCTTTTTCTTTGCTAAAAAGCGAATCTGCCGTTCAACAAAATAATAGTTTTGACGGAAAATACTCCACCTTTACAGAGAATTTAAATTGAAAGTCGAATTTGTCACGTCCGAACTGCCTTTACAAATAATAACCTTTACTAAGTCACCGACTGCAACTCAAAAGGTTTCTTTAAGAACTTTTCCAATTTTTACAAACTCATAAAGAAATATTACCTGATTTTAAAATAAAAAAATTATCCTTTGAATAATTGACACGCCGGATATCGCCCATGCAGTTTCACGACCTCGCTCATTCAAGATGACACACTCAGTGCATTTGGGGATGGGTTAGTGAAGAGTAAAGGTCACTTGAACAGTTATAGTTACGGAGAATAAAGAAAGAAGACCCTAATTAAATTTTGGCATGCATTGATAAATGTTCTCCCTTTACAATATTGCACAAAGCTTTTTACGATTTAAGAAAACCCAGAGAAAAATTGCGTTGAACTATTTATAGAAAGATAGAGTAATGAGATAAAAATGAATGAATATGAACGAAAATGAAATACAGACTGCACAGCACACTACACAAATATCACAGTTACAAATAAATAGTCACAATACATTTTCTGGAAAATACAGGACATAGCACACACACTTTGTTTTCTTTTTTACAATAACAATGTTTATTCCACTGCTGAAATTCAATTCACAGTTCGTCCCGCCTACAGTTTATAACTCCGCCTCCTTCAGAGCTTTAAAAAAGCTGACAGACAGCAAGACACAGTACAAACAATGAGGCAGATTGTAAACACAGTTGACAGATACATAGGTACTCTCCGCATGCGGACATCTAGCCTAACATACATAAACAGTATCCCTTTCGTCTGTCTTACACCCGGGCGATTTCAATTACTGTTAAACAATCAATATTATCAAGTATGGAACAATTGATCCAATACAGGAATGGTCTAAGAATATAGTTTTTTAGCGTTCGGCCATCTTAATTTCGTTGGGCGCCAACTGTCAGATATGGTCTAAAATGAATAGATGGATAGCCAAACGTTTTGTATCTTTTATTGATGAACTCGGTCCAAGATGGACTGAAATGAGTTAATGAAGCGAGTATGAGTTAGTGGGAGCGGAGCGTGTCAGTTAAATCTACGCGAATAGATGACAGATTTCCTAAATAAGTGACCTAAAAGGGAAAAGAGGGAAAATCAGTCCGCCTGTGATAAAAATGAACTGGACTCGAGGTGTCCTCTGCTAGGTGCCCACCTGGCGGCAGCAAGTGATGGACTGGCAGAGACAGAGAGAATTTATGCAGGAATACTAGTTTGCTACGCATGCAAGCCCCACTCATTCCACGATCACTCAGTCAAGACACTGCATAGGTCCATACAGACGGTCCCAAGGTATATACATGTAAATACGAGTCTTTACATTATTTACACTTACCCACATTTTAAAATAAGTTGGATCAATATCAAACACACAGTTACTCAGCGTTTGAACATGATCCAAACTTATAACACTTTTATCAACATTCGTGCAGTCAAATCCCGAAATTTTGCGTCGGAAAATAAATGCAGACGGCAATTTTTAAGCAGTCGACAATATGGAAGTATAAGAGTAAACAAGGCAATTTAATAGTGTGCCTGTTAGGAATAAAACTATCTGGTCCTTGGATTGATTTGAAAGGTGCGGAAAAGGATTTATATCGGGCTAACATGATAAGATTCAACTATTTATTGACCTTAAAGCTAATTGCTTTAAAATGAGATGTCACCTAAACTTACAAATACAACGCTTACCTTACTAGCTGAGTACTATTTCTGGGCGTAGACAAACAAATACGTAGTTATTGTACGGCATGACCAAGCACACAGGCTGCATGGCATGCTCGTGCAAGTTATAAATGTTACGATTGATACCGGACACTTTTAAGCGAAACTCGTCCTGTATCTATTACATATGCTGCAAATGTGATGCATTAGATTTACAGTATATATTAAATCTCACTATAATCTCTCATTTCAATTTTTATAACAATTATGTTGCTTTGGTTATTATGCCCCCACACCACCAGTGGTGGGGGGTCTAATTAGGAATCACGTTGTCCGTCCGTCCTTCGGTCGGTCCGTCGCGTTTTCCGGGACATTTGCCTTTTTCTTGAAAACTGTTTATTATACCATTTTCAAACTTGGTATACATTATCAATGTTATTTTGGGACACTCATTGCCATGTTGCATAACTCTTGCACCAAATTTGACAGAATTATGCCCCTTTTTAACTTGTTTTTTTTTTGTCTCTTAATTGAGAAATTTTTCTTTGAACATGCCATTTTCTTTAAACATTATTCATGATATTGTCTTCAAACTTAGTAAACATTGTAAGTGTTGTATTGTGAGACTTTTCATTACGTTTGACAACTCTGGTGCAAAATTTGACAGAATTATGTCCCTTTATAACTTGATGTTCCTGAATATGCATTTATTCTTTGGGCATGTAATTTTCATGAAAACTATTCTTGACAGTGTCTTCAAACTTGGTACACATTATAAGTGTGATGTTTGCAGATTCTACTTGAAGTAACATAACTCTTGCCAACATATTAAAGAATTATGCCTCTTTTTAACTTGAAATTTTGTTCTATTTTCTTGGAACGTGCAATTTTCTTGAAAACTATTCTTGATATTGTCTTCAAACTTGGTACAAACTATTAGTGTTGTATTGTGATACTTTTCTTGAAGTGTGACAACTCTTGCATAAAATTTGATAGAAGTATGCCCCTTTTCAACTTGAAATTTAGTTCCTTAATATGCATGTATTATTCTTTCTACATGTCATTGTGGTGTTTGTGACAGGTCAGTTTGGAGTGGGGGTATCAATCACCTTTAGTGATAGCTCTAGTTTGCACTGTATTTTAAAATAGCTTGAGTGCAGATGATACTGACTTTAATACATACCCCAATCAACAAAGGTGTTTTTATCTCAGCACCAAATATAACACCGACACCACCATAAGCAAAGAAGCTGTGTTTATGGGCCCTTTGGACCACCCTCCATCACAGATAACAGCTACTGAAGGAATACCGTCTAGATATATATCTTTCGTTATCGCTACCCTTCTCTCTTCACTCCCCGCCTGTTCGATTTTTTCCTTGAATTGGTCATCCCATTATTCTCCAAATTTCTGTTTCATAGATGAAAACATATTACTATTCATTACTGGCCATAGTGCGACTGTGCCCACACACAGCTCTAACATGTATGTCATACAATTCATTAATTTGTTTTTAACTGGTAAATAATGGAAATTGTTTCCACACCCACCACAAACAGCTAGTATATCAAAGTATCTCAACAACGCAAAATCATGCCGTGACGGTTGAAGAACGTTATTTGGAACATAGTTCTGGGTAAATGGCAAATTATCGCTAACCATTTATTACTTTTCTTAGAAAGAAATGTTTTTGCTTTCTTCATGTGAATTTTCATTCACCCATTCCACGTGTTTATTTTATGATTGTGACGTCGCAATTGCGTATTTTGATCTACTGTGTGAGGTATATACTAATCCACATATCAAGTATTGATGTCCGTTTTGTTTATCTTTCTTTAGACAGAGATAATCCAAACCAGAAAAAATAAATTGCACTTTCTTTTCAATAGATTATCGGCGCTTTTCTATGCACTTTCGTCTAAAGGGGTCTGTTCTTGTGTGTCTTCTTTTGTTCTGCTTTCTGCAACTTTAGGCATGGGATTTGTTTCCATAATCATGCAGTCAGTATTAGTATCACTTAAGCTTCTTCATTTGTGTCGTTTTGGTGTTTGGTCTGTATGTCTTTGTCAGGCAAAGATTTAGCTGCTTTTTTGCCTTCCTGTTGGCTGATATTGTCTCTTTCCCTCTTGGTCAGGGGCAGACATACATTTGCTGCATTGAACTTTTGTGTTCTTCTAGGTGTCATCTGTATAGATAATACCTGGTTGTTTTCTCTCATAAAGAACCCTTATTCTGTTATGTAGGTTTGATACATTGTTTGCAATTTCCCTGTAGTCTTTTATTTTTGTATCTATTGTTTTTCCTGGCTTATATAATTGTTGTTTAGGTCAAGTCTATCTCTATTGTATAAGCTTCAGGTTTTACCTTCAAAATTGGCTTTTCTCAGCTGTTGGTATATTGGCTTTCTTCATTCTTCATGCCAAAGTTTGTGTCCTTCAAACATTCAGATACTGAGGATTTTATTTCTCTCTCTCTCTCTCTCTCTCTCTCTCTCTCTTTATAACTAACAAACGTTGCTATGATTGGTATTGTTCTTTCTTCGTTCCATATTTTTCTTTCTAGTCTTAGGTCTCTGTGGAACTGAACCTTTGTACCTACTTCCATATAGTCCTTAAGAAAGTAGTTTCTCCTGTGTTTCTTCAAAAAGATCTGCATTTGTTTCATTCTCTTCTGTATCAAGACTATGAGATTATCCCTCATACTTCTACACTGTAGGTCTATCATTGTGCGTCTTGTAGATCCGATTTTTGAACTGTCTGTTTCGAAGAAACTTTCCATTTGTTTGGAACTACCTACTGATAGTCCGTTTATTTTGTTTAATTATTCGAAGAAACTATGAAATATTGTCATCACTCTGGCGTCTGCGTTGTCGTCGTCGTCTTCCGAAATCTTAACATTGGCCATAACTTTAGAAATACGTGTGATACAGGCTTTATAGTTCGTATGTGTACTCATCTAAAACATGCCTTGGGTCATGTCCAACAAAGGTCAAGATCATTTAGAGGTTATGAAGAGGTAAAATAGGGCGGTGATAAGGACTTTATTTTTGGCATGTACGTATATTTCATTCAAGAAGCTCTTGAGCTCAATTCAACTTCGGTCATGTCAGACAAAGTCAATTTCATTAAGAGGTCAACTATGGGTAATTTAATATTTCACATAACTCTGATACAGGTAATACACATTTCTGGTTTGTCATATCGGCTCAACGCAAGAAGCAATTTAGCTAGTACATTTTTTGGCCATAGTAGACACAGGTGATGATCATTTTGAGGTAGTTTAGAGGTCAAATACCTTGAATTTAACATATGCCATGACTTTGGAGCTGAATGTGATAGAGACTTCACATTAGGCATCTGTACTTGACGCAAATAAATACGAAAGACTCAAGCAGGAAACGTAACACAAACAATACACCCACCTCTCAAGCAGAACACACACACACAGTCATACCACAACAAACACACACACACACACGCAATACCATTCCTTCATCTACACACTAAATAGAAAAAAACACGCAAGACAAACATAAAGCAAAGTGAATATAGAAGCCCGCCTTGGTACGGTCAGTAGCAATCAATAACCAACTATAAATTAATTAATTATCAACAACCACTGGGGGTTAAACCTGGGTTTAGGGGCGCCCAACCTCACACTTATCTCCTATATTCCCCTATAAAGACAAACAGTGTACATAAAATATAAACCCTGTTCCACAACCTCACAATCAAAAAGACCGCCAGCACAGTAAGTAAATACATGTAAAACATTTAGCAATAATTCTATGACAAGATCATTAGTAACATGGGAAAGAATTAAACATTCAAGCCCGTGTTAAAAATAACCCACTATGGCAACGGTCAAATTGTACGCAAGCGACTAGTCTGTAGTTACGAGTAACTGTAAGACATGGAAGGGTCTAGGGTACGACAGAGAGGGAGAGAAAAAACAAAGCACGAAAATCCGACATAACTCTCACGGTTAAGGACGGCTTTAAAGATACATCATCATGTAGTGCGAAGCCCTGTCTGTCGTCGCACAACAAAAGAGGAAAGCATAGTTATCAATTGTAGATTGATCGATAACCAAACGTGAAGTGCGCAGCAATATAGTTGGATCATAATCTTTTTTGAGGAAAAATCTAATACGTTTCACAAATAGGTTTTGAACATGTATATGTCCAAGAATCTTACGAAGTCTGTAAATCACATCACCATAAAACTCCGGATGTGAAATACCTTGCCGCAGAAAAGACTTTAAGTTACATTTATACTTGTTAATGAGAGGAAGATTTCTATAAAAGAATTTAGAAAATGTTTTACGAAGTTTATGAAATCTGTACCCCTGTTTAAGAAGCTTTTCAGTAATAGTTTTATTACGAATGTGGAAGTCCTCAACAGAGGTACATGCCCTAGCAAAGCGAATAAGTTGTGAAATATAAACCCCGTAAGATGTGGAACGGGGAACATCGCCATCTAGATGAAGATAATTTACAATACTAAAATCAAAATCATCTCGTTTATCGTAAATCTTAGAAGAAACAATTCCGTTATTTATAAAAAGATCCAAATCTAAAAATGGTGCCGACAAATTTGACTCGTTTGTTTTATTAAGGCGTAGTTCTTTTGGGTAAATAAAAGGAAACAACGTATCAAAAAATGGGTTGTCTATATTAAAAATATCATCTAGATAGCGCGATGTATTGTTAAAGGCTTCGATCATATCTGCCTGTGTATCAGGTTTTAAACTAAGCATAAAGTCCCTCTCATAACAGTACAAAAATAGGTCTGCGACAAGGGGCGCACAGTTTGTACCCATAGGAATACCAATCACTTGGCGGTATATGGTACTCCCAAAACGTACATAAATATTATCCAGAAGAAATGTTAGTGATTCACAGACATCGGTGCAAGTCCACATAGTGTAATGCTTAAGTCGTTATTCGGTTTAGTACAGGTTGGATGGTGTAAGACAAAGATCGAGATTGCCTATTAGGATATCAAAACAAACGAGCGTTGACACCGCATGTGGTCCTCTCGTTTCTTAGCTCTTCAGTTTCTTTAGCAAGGTTTTTCCTTGCTTTCTTACATCTTCAAATTTCTAGCATTAACTTTTTCTTTGGCTGAAGACTCACCAAACAAATAGATTTTGTGTTCAACACTTGGTCACATTCTTGCACGTCGTTACTGGTTTCTTTCACTATTTGATGAAGCATTTTCACTTATACTCTATGTCAGACATTGCAGTTTTGATGCTGTTCATAACTATACTTTTTGTTTCTATTGCACTGATTCTTGAATTCTGTGTTTTCAGTGTGTTTTACCAGGTTTGGTTTTGGAGCTCTGTCTCTATATTTGAAAATCTTGACTCTATATTGATAAGTCTACTTTCAATGCGCTTCTCAAATACCCCCATTCCACGAGACGGCGCTCGATGGCGATCTCCGCGTTCCGACAGAGCGCCATAGGTCGCCTCAGGAGGAGGCAATCTAACGGCATTTACGATCCGATTGCGTTCAGATTACGTTCCGATGGCGATCCGTTAGCGATCTGTAAGATCCGATAGCGACTTCATGGTCATTGGTCGCCACCCAATTCATTAAAATGTTGCGCTCTTGTATGATCCGATTGCGCTCCGTTGGCGCTCAAAGACGACTACGATGCGATCTATTGCGCTCAATAGGCGCTCCGATGGCGACTACTGCGACCTATGGCGCTGAAAAGAGATCCGATAGCGATGTCGGCGACCGATGGAGATCCATTACCGCTCTTTTAGCGCTCTACTTGATCTGATTAGGGAGATATCCTATGAAGACCTGTGGCGCTCTGCCGCACTCATTCGTTTTATATTCGCTAGCAGATATTAAGGCAAATAGCCATACATATAGCTGCTTTCTTTTTGACTTGTGTCCACTCAATGCAGTAACATAGTAATGCAGACGATTCCTATAAGAGATTTCTGCATTACGTTCGTACTGCCACAAGTCACTTGAAATCTGTGTTTTTTCATTTAATAGTTACTTCAAATGTTCAAACGCACATCAAAATCAATGTTAAACGCCATTATATTAACACACTGTTCGGTACCATCATTGTATGGGTGTATAACAGTTTGGATCCGGATGAGACGTCGAGTTACATCATGCAATTTGGATATGTTGATAGAAAATACTATCGGGTATTTTAAAATGCAGAGACTCGCTATCAGATCGCCACGGAGCGCGAAGTATCTACTGATTTGCATGGTTGGATGATGGTTGCGCTCTAAGGTGATCCGATAGCGCTCTAGTTACGATCTTGGCGATCAAGTAGCGCTCCGATGGCGACTTAGGCGATCAATTAGCGATCTGATGGCGTTCTGGCCGGGGCGCCATGGATCTTTGTGCAGGGGATCATGGAGATCAGATAGCGACCCATTTGCGCTCAGGTAGCGCTCCTGACGACCTCGGCGCTCTGTATGGCGACCTGCGGCACTCAGACAGAGCGCCATAGATCGCCGTCTCGTGGAATGGGGGTATAAGCCTTAAAATAATTGCAGTATTCTTGTACTTAGATTTTGTGTAGTATCACAGTGTTGGGGACAAAGGGCATCGCCGTGGTATCCTGGCATGTTTGGGTGTTGTTTGTAAGTTTACCCAGGAATTATTTGTACGTAGTTTTGTAGAGTGTATATCGCGGATGGATATAATACGTCTCTAGAACTCATCAGATGTTGACATGTTGCTGCCTGGGTGCTAACTTGGTGGGTAATTTGCAGTGAAATATTGCGTGTTCGAAATTCCGCACTGCCCCGAGCATTGCTTGCCATTGTTTGCATCGTCTCATTAAAATGCTGACAGCCCATATTTGAATTTTCTTATCGAACTCTATATGCACTACTAGAACTGTATGTGTGATGTTCTGTTTAACCATTTTTGTCTCTATGATAATCGTTATCGTTACAATGATCCTCGTCAGTTGCTGATTCAGTGGATTGGGTTTGTTTATCCTTTATTCAATTGTTTTGTCTTGCTTGATGTTTTGTCACTATTTTGAATTCAAGTAGTTTTAATATTTGCCTTAAAGTTGAGCAAATTTGTGTACAGTTTATGGTGTGAAATTTATAAGTATTCGTTAACATTTTAAAAAAGTATTCTTGTCATATGTTACCACTGTGAACCCTGAACAGAAGACTCCTGAATGATAAGCATGTTGCAATATACCGGCATTGCCAAATTCCCATAACAAGCAATAAAAACAGACTAGGTTTTATGAGAAAATTGAATTATCCATTTGAGGTTTCAGGGGAGACTGTGTTAAAAGAAAAATGTAGAGGGTTGTTCAATAAAGGCAAACGTTGCAATATAACAGACAACATTACACTATTTGTTAAATCATCCTCGTACAGCACATCGGCTACTCAAAGTATGTTTAATGTGCAATGTCCTTTAAAAGATGCATGGGAACCTAGTGCAGAGCAAACGCAATTTGTATTTAGCTCACAACTGCCTACTTTGTAATTTGACTTATGACAACATTAATTTTGTCGTACGAAGTTTTATGAAACGGGTCCCTGTTCTGCAATAAGCAGCAAGCATGGTTCTTCACATTCGGTGTGTGTTTTACTTTCATCTTACTTTCCGTTTCAACAAGTGTTTAAACCCTTTGAACCCTAGTCCCGCATATAGGCGTCATTTTCAAACAGTATATATGTGAAAAGTGCATTGTCCTATGCAAACAGTGAATACCCAGATCAGAGGGCTCCTTACGGAGCCCTCTAATCTGGGGTTCACTGTTTGTCATAATGCCAAACATTGACAAAAACAACCCTTAAAAGTCAGATATGGACTAGACTAAAATGGAAACTGGAATTGTCCATTTAAAGTTTCAGGGAGGAAAGAGTTAATATCATCAATGAATGAGTCTTTATTTTAGTTGAAAATATGATAGTTTTTACTTAATGTATTTGTTATATCTAAATGATGGTAATTATATGAGCATAAGAAGTTTAAGAGGAAGAACACAAACAGAAAGACAACATGTGAAATGCTTAGCCAATTTCTAATCCTCCTTTGTATACGTTTATGCATATATATTTGATGAGTCCATTTTTAATTCATGGTCTACTAGTGTTGTTTTCTTTAGTTTTTGATTAGCTATTCCTCGAACCAAACAGTGCAGACTCAATTCATATGTCGCATTATGCAGTGCTTGATCTGCACTCTTTGCATACTCGTATGTCGCATTTACTGGGTCCATGCTTATAAAGCGTTTGGGTTGAATCTGAATTGGGAACGTTCTCAGGCTGAACTCAAATGCTTTACAAGCGCTGGGCCAGGATGCTAGGCAGATTACGCTTGATATACCTCTTTGGAATTTCAGTGACCACCAAACACTATAAATATACATATATTTATTTTAGAATATATCAACAAAAAATCAATTTTAAAACCT
The DNA here is from genome assembly GCA_922989275.2 of Gari tellinella. NCBI lineage: Eukaryota > Metazoa > Mollusca > Bivalvia > Cardiida > Psammobiidae > Gari > Gari tellinella. Next base: position 80,946,859 of record OV277860.1, on the reverse strand, counting down.
TCAACATCGAACATGTTCTGCCTATTTTAGCCCTTAAACTGCGGATAACTACTACTAGACTTCGAGCTACTGAACCCCCCCTCCCCCCCCCCCCCCCCACCCCCCATGTGGGGACTTTTGAACACCATACTTTTCTGAAACCTCATGGTCTTGCGAGTACATTCTGTTTTTCTGCACTTTGTACGTTTGGGCTTTACCTTGTCAGAGTAAATTGAAATTATCTCCCCTTTGTGAAAATTAAATTCTGATAGATAATGTAATGATGACTTGTTTTAGTCGCAAAATAGCTGTTCTTCACTGATATCACCATTGTTTTTATGGAGACATAATATCTATCCCAAGAATCGATCGAAACGAGTGTTTTTCTTACTTATTACTGAATTATCTCCCCTTGAATATATCAAATACCATAAAAACTAGTTAATTCATAGTTTCATTACATTTAAAGCTTCTTTGAAACCCTAGTTTTTTTTTAAATGATGATCAAATATTCAACTGGGTATAGTGAGGATGTTTTCTAGCATACATATATTATATTTTCGCGGAAAATATTCTAAAATTATTTAAAAGTCTTAAATTATGAAATAACAAAAATACCGACAAAGACTTAAATACAGTTAATAACTGTAAGAAATAAGATTCGGAGAATTAGGTAGCAATCATGGATCATGGAAATGGATAATACACGGATACAGTGCTAAAAAACCTTTTCTAGAGGCGGCCCACCGACCCATACAGTGCTACAACCCTTTTGTAGAGGTGGTCCATCAACGAATACTGTTTAATAAGTGCTATAATAGTTATCTAGAGGCGGTCCACCAACAGATACAGTGCTGGAAACGGCATATATTGGCGGTCCACCAACGGATACAGTACTAAAAATGTTATCTAGAGGAGGGAAACCCACCGATACAATGCTAAATCCCTTTTCTAGATTCGGGCCACCAACGGGAACAGTGCTACAAACCTTTTGTAGAGGCGGTCCACAAACAGATACAGTGCTATATAGGTTATATAGAAGTGGTCCACCAACGAATACAGTACTAGAAACATTATATAGATGCGGTCCATTAATGGATACACTGCTAGAAAAGGTATCAACAGACTGTTCACCAACGGATACACTGCTATAAACAGTATCTTGAGGTGGTCCATCAACGGATACAGTGCTAGAAACCCTTTCTAGAGGCGTTCCACTAACATAATTATACAGGGCTAAAACGTTATCTAAAGGCGGTCCACCTATGGATACAGTGCTACAAAGGGTATCTAGAGGCGGTTCACCAACGGATATAGTGCTAAAAAGTTATCCAGAGGCGGGCCACCAATATATACAGTGTTTTAAACATTATCTAGAGGCGGTCCACCAACAGGTACAGTGCTAAAAAGTTATCTAGAGGCGGTCAACCATCATATACAGTGCTTTAAACCTTATCTACAGGTGGTCCACCAACAGATACAGTGGGAAAAATTTATCTAGAGGCGGTTAACCATCATATACAGTGCTTTAAACGTTGGTCCACCAACGGATACAGTACTGGAAACGGTATATACAGGCAGTCCACCAACGGATACAGCGCTAAAAAGTTACTTAGAAGCGATCCACCAACAGATACAGTGCTTTAAACGTTATCTAGAGGCGGTCCACCAACTGATACAGTGCTAGAAAAGCAACAAAGAGGCGTTCCACCAACGGATACAGTGCTAGAACCTTTACAAGAGACGGTTCATAAACCGATGTAGGGGCGGTCCACAAATGGATACAGTGCTAAAAAGTTATCTAGAGGCGGTTCACTAACGGATACATTGCTTTAAACGTTATATAGAGGCATTCCACCAACGGATACAGTGCTACTAAAGTTATCTTGAGGTGGTCCACCAACGGATACAGTGCTAAAAATGTTATCTAGAGGCAGTCCACCAACGGATACAGTGCTAGAAACGTTTTCTAGAGGCAGTCCACCAACGGATACATTGCTAGAAACGTTATCTAGAGGAGGTCTACCAACCGATTTAGGGCTAGAAAAGTTATCTAGACGGGGTCCACCAACGGATACAGTGCTTAAAAATTATCTAGAGGAGGTCCACCAGTGGATACAGTGCTTTGAACGTTGTAGAGAGGCATTCCACCAACAGATACAGTGCTACTAAAGTTATCTAGAGGTGGTCCACCAACGGGTACAGTGCTAAAAAGGTTATCTAGAGGCAGTCCACCAACGGATACAGTGCTAGAAACGTTTTCTAGAGGCAGTCCACCAACGGACACCTTGCTAGAAACGTTATCTAGGAGATCTACCAACCGATTCAGTGCTAGAAACGTTATCTAGAGGCGGTCCACCAATGGATACTTTGTTAGAAACGTTATCTAGGAGGTCTACTTACGGATACAGTGCTAAAAAGGGTTATCTAGAGGCTTCCCCCAACACATATAGTGCTAAAATCTTTTCCAGGCGCGGTCCACCAACACTGCTGGAAACCTTTTGTAGAGGAGGTCCACCAACGGATACAGTGCTAAAAACGGTATCTAGAGGCGGTCCACCTACGGATACATTGCTAGAAACACTTTGTAGAGGCGGTCCACCAACGGATACAGTGCTTTAAATGTTATCTACAGGCGGATCACCAATGGAAACAGTATTTTAAACCGTATTTAAAGTCGGTCAACTAGCAGATACAGTGTGTAAAACGTTTTTTTCATGCGGTACACTAACGGTTACAGTTCTACAAACGTTATCTACAGGCGATCCACCAGCGGATACAGTGCTAAAACTAAATGCAGAGGCGGTCCACCAACGGATACAGTTCTTTAAACATTATCTAAAGGCGGTCTACCAACGGATACAGTGCTGAAAACGGTATATACTGGCGGTACACCAACGCATACAGTACTAGAAACGTTATCTAAAGGCGGTCCACCAGCGGGTACAGTGCTAGAAATGTTATCGACAGGGGGTCCACCAAGGGATACAGTGCTAAAACCGTTATCTACAGGAGGTACACAAACGGATACAGTGCTAAAAACGTTATCTACAGGAGGTCCACAAACAGAGAAATGCTATCTACAGGAGGTCAGCCAAGGGATACAGTGCTAGAAACGTTATCTAGAGGACGTCTACCTATAGATACAGTGTCAGAAAGCTTTTCTAGAGGCCGTCCATCAACGGATACAGTGCTAGAAATATTTCAGAGGCGGTCCACCAACGGATACAATGCTTAAAACGTTATTTACAGGCGGTTCATCAACGGAAACAGTGCTTTAAACGGTATCTAAAGTCGGTCAACTAACGGAAACAGTGCTAGAAACGTTATTTTCAGGCGGTCCATAAACGGATACAGTGCTATACATGTACAACGTAATCTTAAGGCAGTCCACCAGTGGATATAGTGCTAAAACCTTTTGTAGAGGCGGTCCACCAACGGATAGTTTTTTAAACGTTATCTAGAGTCGATCCACCAACGGGTACAGTGCTGGAAATGGTATACAGTGTAAACTGGCGGTACACCAACATATACAGTGCTAGGAACGTAACATCTACAGGCGGTCCACCAACCGATACAGTGCTATAAACCTTTTCTAGAGTACGTCCACCAATGGATATAGTGCTTGAAACCTTTTCTAGAGGTTGCCCACCAACGGATACAGTGCTAGAAACCTTTTCTAGAGGTTGCCCACCAACGGATATAGTGCTAGGAACGTTACCTATAGGAGGTCCACTAACGGATACAGTTCTAGAAACATTATCTAGAGGACGTCCACAAATGGATATAGTGCTAGAAACCTTTTCTAGAGGCCATCCATCAACGGATACAGTGCTAAAATTTTATTTAAAGGCGGTCCATCAACAGATTCAGTGCTAAAATGTTATCTATAGGCTGTCCACCAACGGATACAGTGCTAGAAGGGTTATCTAGAAGCGTCCCCCAATGGATATAGTGCTAAAAGTTATCTAAAGGCCGTCCACCAACTAATACAGTGCTAAAATGTTGTCTAAAGGCGGTCCACCAACGGATACATCAACACCTCTATACATGTATAACCTTTCTAACACTGTATCCGTTGGTGGACCTCCTCTAATTTTTGTTCTTCTTGTTTTGTTTGAAAGGGAGGCTATTATCTTACTCCCATCAATTTTCTTTCTTTAAAGCAACCATCGAATTGAATGCTTTTCACTTGATAAGGTTGTAAAATAACATGTAATTGGCAACAAAGGACCTATGTTAATACATGTATACAACTAACAATATACATGTACATGTATATCATAAAACTGCTTTTAACCCTAAATTAAGGGCAGACAATTCAAACAAAAGAAGACTTTTAGTTGTAAACATGATCCTTTTCTATCAATTATGTGTAAATCTAGAATTGCCAGTTAAAATTTATAAATTGTAGTGTCTCTTTCTGTCCCAAAATAATGTACGACATAATAACAATATGACAGAAATTAAAAAGGGAGGTACTATTTTTGCTCAATTACACACAAAGACTGTGCTGTATAACCCAAAGGTTATATATTTAGTTCGTGGACATATAAGGCTTTCATGTAAAGAAGGTTTCATGATTAGATCTTGTTTCTATGATATGTATTCAACATTTATAAAGGGAAAAGTGACTCGTTTTGTATAAAAATTGCATTCTGTACTTTTAAGGGGAGATAATTTGAATAACATTTGAGTTATGTCCAATTGTTTTTGCATTTTTTGCTTTCAGTTAGTTATGTTGCATAAATGAATCATTTTGTGTTAGATATATAAGTTTGATAAAAAAAATTATATTAGTGCAACAACTACACATAAAATTACGTATTTCTCCATTTATGCAAGGGGAGGTAATCTTCAAAGTCAAAATTTTGACTAAAGCCCCAACGCTCAAAGTGCAGAAAATAGGATTTGAACCTACAGACCCTGGACTTTCAGAAAAACATAGTGACCAAAAGTCCCCCTATGGGGGGAGGGTTCACATTATTGGCCAGCAGCCTATACACAATTATTTTCAAAGGTTTGCAACCAGATCACATGCCCGGAAAGACATATAGCTTTGGTGCAATAAGAATGCCTTTACAGTCAATTTTGTGATAATGCATACTCCAGATTTAATCCACGTAAGCCTTGTGTCTACAACGGACATTAGCAAACAGTGTAGACCCTGATGAGAACCCGCGTAACGTGGCGTCCTACAAGGCTCTGTACTGTATGCTGTTTCTAAAAGAATGCTCTGTTTTATGGACAAACACTGACGTGTTGTCTTATGATCACCCTTGTTTTTTTTTAATGAAATAGTCCAACAAGCGCACAAAAATAAATGAATGAATGAATAAAATTAATGAATGATTTTATTTAACGAGTGTGAGTCTAACGACTAATCCTCCATGAGGCCCTCCATAAAAGTATTACATAGATCTCCATATCTTTTTTTAAAGCTTTAACCCTTATTGTACTATAATATCGACTGCTTTGAAATTGTCGTCTGCAAATTTCGGAAAATTCACATTTATGCAATTTTAAATTGCAGAAAACTAAAGACGAGTGTCAAACAGTTTGTATCCATAACAAACGCTGCCTGTCTTGTATGGACCTAAACTATTTGAAAATTCTAAAGAATCGGGATTAGCAGAATAATGGTTAAAAATAGATACGTATCAGTTCAAAAGTAGATGAAATAATCTTATGCACTTTTAAATACTAAAATATTATATGAACCTTACACGCTGCGTAGTTTTTTCGTCTGCACCCAAACTGTTTGCAAAGATAATCTCTGTGGCACATGTATCCGCCGCTAGCATGCGGATAGAGTTGATCAGTCTCTCTAACACTTAGTCTGTCGGTCGCGACTTGAGTGTATTGTACAAATAGATTGGATTCAGATCAGACCCTGCGTAACGCGGCTTCTGATCTGAATCCAAACTGTTTGAAACTCGTCTTAATGTTTGCTTACAAATCTTAATTTCGCAAATTTTGCAAACAACAATATCCCAGCAGACAGGATAAATACAAAGACACGGGACAAAGCAGAACGTTTCTTTTGTCTGTACCCGGATTTAATAAAACAAAACAACTTTAAATGTTATTGAAACAAGAAAGTACAAATAGCCATTTTAGGCATACATTTGTATAACAATTCCACATTAAGAATAAAACAACTGTAAACCCCTCAACATTAACAGTAAGCGCTTTACCAGTTTTACATGTAATTTGTAAAAGTTCACCACGAATGTGCTGGTATTTGCCAAAAGGTTTAAATAAAAATCAGACGCACAGAAAGTCATATACAACCGCGTTTATTATACCTCAATTTTATTTACAATAGGCCACAGTGACATAGAAATACTATCAGACTCAGCGGGGGGGAAATTACTGTCTTAAAAATACTGTCTCCCGCAACCATTGGTAATCGAACGTCGTAAATGACGTCAAAAATACTATCGCCCGCTACCATAGACAACGGAATGTTCGAACATTATACTGTACATTTCGCGAATGCATAGTATCATTTTTTTGCATTTCCGTTCAAAACAAACAACAAGCGTTTTACTACGGTTAACGAGGAGGATTTAAAAAGTCTTGATCAAAAGAAACATAGTCAAACACGGTCTGAATTTGTTTAATGAATGTCTGCGATCAAATGACATAAACTCGAGTCTGAGTGACATTGTGCAAAATCCCACAGAGCTTAACAACCAGCTACGTTATTTCTATGTCTCGGTTCGACATAAAAATGGAGACGAAAGGACCCGGGACAGTTTGAGATACGGGATCTCAAAGCACATTTTAGACACTTACAACATTAATTTGAAAGATTGGAACTTTATTTCAAGTAATGAAACCTACAAATCGAAAGTAAAACAGCTAAAAGGAAGTGGACAGGGCAGTGTTGACCATCGACCTGTAATTTCTGAATGATCTGGTAAAAATAAATGTAAAGTGTGTACCGTTTAACATTAACACTCCATGCGGTCTTCAGAAACAAAATTCATTTACCCCTGAAACTTTTTAATGGAAAATTCCAATTTCAAAATGAGTATAGTAAATTTTTGACTACTCAGGGTTGATTTTAACAATATATTTCAAAATGACAAACAGTATCTATAAACATTGATCACAGGGCTCCTTTAGGAGCCCTCTGATCAGGGTATTTACTGTTTGCATGGGACAAGTGTAATCCCTACAGGTACACTGTTTCTAAATGATGAGTATACTCGCCGCTGGGGTTGAATGTGTTAACACTGCAGTTACTGTTAAAATTTTAATTTACTGTGATAACATTTCTGTGAGATAACCAGTTTACTGTTATTATTGTGATTATTTGTTGCTCATTACTGAAATTACATTTCATTATTCAGTATATGTGTTGTTCATACTTTGAATTCGTTTTTCGGTATAATAAAATAAATATCACATGTCTGACACATGTGATATTTATATAATGCAATAACAACACTTATTGATAAACAAGCAAAATGTCAGTATTTTGAGCGTTCGAAAAAGTGACATTTTTTCTCTCCTGTGACTATTCTTGTCACAGTATCTCAACGTTGCGTACCCAACATATACACTCTTTAAGGCGTATAACTAATTAATTACCCTGCTTAAGAACATGAACATGCGTCATAAGAAATAATTTCTATATCCTAGCAGATAGTACAGCTTAAAGCAGGCTGAAAGTAAAGCAGAATGCGCCTTGGGTGCATTCTGCTATACTTTAAACCTGATTTAAGTGGTCAGCGGTCTTCAAATCTAGCAATTTGGGCATCAATACCAAGATCAGCACAGGCAGCACTTGCCATACTTCGAGTCTCGTATAAGATATGCCGCCTTATTGCCTATTACCATATACAGGATCGAACCTAAACCCAATATCAACATTAAAGCACCAAACGCTATTCCGAATGCGTTCACGATCATGAGGTTTTCACGTTCTACAGGATTGCATGACTTCACTCCAGCCTTGCTGGTAGCACCAGTAGCACAGAATATCACACCAGTGATAGAATATCCAAAGTGCTGTATCCCAACCCCGATACTTCCTTGAGACAGTGACCGGAATATGGTTGCCTGAAAATATAAAAAAGTCGTTAAGGTTGAGGACCCCTAATGGGATCGGAACAAAATAAGTACTCTACGTACAGCGACCGGCCATTCTCGTCAACTGCCGTCTGTTCAGAACTATGTTTTTACATGTATCAATTCAATATTGAATTATAGGAGACTATTAAAGGGCTGAATGCATGATATTAGCCCCACCACATTGAAATAACTGAAGCACAAGTATAAATCAGTTTTTGTATTATGTCTTTACAATTTTCTCAGACTAAACAGTTCCAATTCACACAAGGCACCGTTGATAGCGACTGGTGTGCAATGTGAATTGGGTCTGTTTAGAAGTTTATTTTTCATTTCGAAAAAAAACAACCTTACATTAAAGTTATGTGTTTGACCTGGTATTCAAAAGGTCAAGGGAGAGAAACTCAATAAGTTTATTCTTTCGTTTCAATCCTTTTCCTAAGCTTAGCATGTATAAATGTAATCATATGTACTTCTGGAAATAAATATGTTTAATGGTCAAGGGGAGCTAACCCATACAAAGTTACCAACCATTAGTTGCGGAGGACTACCTCCCTTGATGATGCATAGTGTCAAAAAAAGTAGGAATAGATCTGGCTCCAAACAGTCAAAATAATTAGTCCATTTGATAACTATATGTCAAGGATGGCTATGTTAGGAGCATATTTACCGATGCCCATAGAGAATCTGATGACCCTATTTTGAACTGTGCTTATGCACGCATTGAGATTTATTTCCCCTCGCATTCGCCCCATAAGTTCTTATAGGCCAAACTATTGTTTGATAAATGTAAGAATGATGCAAACAGAATATCAATGTTGGATAAGAAAAAGATATACAAGAACTTGATTAAAAAAAAGAAAAGACGTTTTGAGCTTAATAAAATGGCAGAGGTCGAAAGATTAAGACATAGAAAGCCGAGGGACTTTTGGCGGCATTTTAGTAAGCGAAATGATGAAAGCAGTGCACGGGACATATCGCTAGATGAATTCTTTGAATACTTTTCGAAACTAAATGATGATTTGCCAAGTCCACATGATAGTGATTCAGAAGATTTCTTTGTGAATAATGATTTTGATTCACAAAATGTGTCTTTTGAGGAGCTTGATTCTCCGATTACACAATTGTAAATTGAAGCTGTTGTTAGAAAATTGAAAAGGAACAAGGCATATGCCGGTGATCAACTTATTAACGAGTATTTTTTGGAATCTTTTGATATTCTGTCTGCTCATTTAGTTGACATATTTAATTGTATATTTGACTCGGGTGTTTTCCCAGAGAAATGGTGTGAGGGTATTATTGTACCGTTATTTAAGAAGGGTGATAAAAGTAACGTTAATAACTACAGGGGCATTTCGTTGGTGAGCTGTTTCTCAAAGATTTTAACAGGCGTTTTAAACAATCGCATTTCATCTTGGGCTGAAAACAAATGATATTCTGACAGACGCCCAATTTGGGTTTAGAAAGGGCCGCTCAACAACAGACGCTATATTTGTGTTGAATGCAACAATTAAAAAAATATTGCGTAATAAGGGGAAATTATTTTGCGCCTTTGTTGATTTGAAAAAGGCATTTGACAGTGTGTATCACCATGGTCTTTGGCTGAAATTGTTTAGGGTAGGTATTAAGGGTAAAATGTTACGGATTATTAAAGAAATGTATTCAATAGTTAAAATGTGTGTTAAGCATTGTGATGATTATTCATCCTTCTACGAATGTGCGATTGGTTTTAAGCAAGGGGAGGTAATATCACCGATAATGTTTGCTCTTTATCTTAATGACCTTGAGTTGTTTCTTTCAGACAGAATAAGTAGCGGACTGACTCTTGATCAAATAAACCTTATTTTGCTTTTATTTGCGGATGATATGGTGATATTGGGGTCTGATCCAAGCGAGAATAGTTTAGATAATTTGGAAAGGTTTTGTAACAGATGGGGGTTAGAGGTCAATGTAAAGAAAACAAAGATAATGGTTTTTAGAAATAGGGGCAGAGTACCGATGGAATATGTTTGGAAATTTAAAGGCAAAACAATAGAAATTGTAGATGATTTTACTTATTTAGGCGTTGTTATTAGTTATACTGGCACATTTAACAGTTATATAAGTACATTAACAGGTAAGGGATTAAAAGCCCTTAATACATTGGTTGTAAACGTTAAAAAGTATTGCTTTAAACCAAAGACTTTTTGTCAGCTTTTCGATGCCTTCGTAGGATCCATCTTAAATTACTCATGTGAAGTGTGGGGCTGCACAAAAAGTAAACAATTGGAGAATCGGCATTTGAAATTTTGTAAGAGATTATTAGGTGTTAGAGCTTCTACACGTAACATGTGTATTTACGGTGAGTTAGGTAGGTTTCCATTGTATATCAATAGGTATAGTAGAGTTATTAAGTACTGGTGCAAACTTGTTCTAAGTGAAAATATTATTCTTCAAACATTGTTGAGTGAAATGGGTGATGATCTTAACAAGGGTAAAACCAACTGGTTAAGTGATGTTAAAAAACTTTTAGATGATTATGGTTTTTCCTATGTTTGGCTAAATCAATATACGGTGGATTTAAGTAAGTTTCATGTTGTTTTTAAAGCCAGAGTAGTGGACGTATTTAAACAGTCTTGGTGAGCTTCTATCCAAGAGTCTAACGTTTTATATAAATACAAATTTTTCAAAGAAACTTTTGAACACGAACATTATCTTACTGTTTTACCAAAAAAGTACATGTATATTTTAGCTAAGTTGAGATTATCATCCCATAATTTAAGAATTGAATCCGGGCGTTACGGTGAAGGCAGAACTGAAAGAGAGGAAAGGTATTGTGTGTTTTGTTACAAGCATGACATAGAAGATGAGTTTCATTTTGTTTTAGTATGTACTCTGTAAACTGACTTAAGAAAAAAATATCTAAAACGTTATTTTTACCAAAACCCAAGTGCTTATAAGTATGTAGAGTTGATGAAATCAAATAGTTCCAAAACCTTACTAAATCTATCAAGGTATGTCTATGAAGCTTTTGATATGAGGAAAGCTGCACTGAACTACCTTGATTGATTTGTATACGAGTCAGTGTTTTATTATCTAATCATTTACCAAAAAAATGATCATTTAATATCTCTCTTTTTTTTCATGAAAATAGCAGTTCAACCTCAAATTCTAAATTTTCGAGAAAAGATCTACTATCATCTGAAATACTTTTTTTTAATAGTATTATTATTATATGCATGTTTGTTTGGCCACTTTGGCTAGTATTCTTCTAACATTCTGTGCAATGCGTTTAGCAGTGATATTGAAATCAAGAAATTCTTTTAGATATATTTCAAAGTAAGTATGTGACATGTGTACACGCCAACTACAAAAAAGTGTATCTGTAAAGAGTAAACGTGTCCTATAGATGCACACATTACATGATCTGCAGTGTCTGTAACTGTGCAATATAGTGGAATAAACGATCCTGAATAGTCTCAAATGGACTTAACCGAACACTTATACAAATTTTTTCAGTTAGTAACTTTAACCAACAGACGACAGCTTAAAACAAGATAAAAGTAAGGCAAAAGATTTCTGCTTTGATTTTGTCACGCATTAAGAACCAACCTTATTTCCAGAAAGAATCCTGTTAAGAGAATTTCTTAAGAATATAGTTTTGCCTACCCATTTCGCAGATTCAGATGAGTTATATTTGTCGTATCTCCGGACGAGAGTTATTCCCACAACACCTTGCACTAAAACCTGCAATAAAATACAAGCAACATCACACATGACAGGAACTTCAACCCTTTCGCTGCCATAACGACGTCATAAGCATTGCTATGATATTGTCTGCTTACAAACTTATCGTCTGCTTTTATTTCTATAGTTCAGAGTGATTACGGTTTGACTTAAAAATGTTGTCTGAGTGTCAAATTGTTTGGTAAAATTCAGAAGCCGTGTCACGCGATGTCTGACATGGATCCAAACTATTTGCATGTACGTTAAGGTTATAGAGCTTGGCAGAGAAAATGTTATAATGCAACATTTGTACAAATGCACATGTAATAGAGCAAACCTAGCGAGTAGATAACACTCGTAGACAAAACGTTTCCGACAAAGCCGATGTACTTGATCTATAGTGGAAAAGACATTACTCTTTCCATTAAACGCGTTTACGCTAAATCTATCATTTCCATGGCAAACAGTTTGTAGCCAGATCAGACACCGTGTTACCCAGCGTCTTGTCAGGCTCAAAACTGTGTGTCACTCAGATTAAAATAAATAGCTAGAAATGTCGAAAAATTGTTTTTCCACATTTTATTGCAGTGCGTTTGCGTTTAAACGGGAGATGATAACCATGGTGTTCTATACTGTACAGTGTCATAGTGTCTATTACCACTGGTATACATCGTACAGCGAAAGTTGCACCAAAGTGATACGGAATCCGTGGTGAATTGATGTAAACAATGTCAGGCCAGGTAAGATATACGTCTATTACACAATTATTGCAACACATAAGTATTAAACATTTAATCGTACTGAATCAGAACTAATTTCTTCCTGTCGCAATCAAGCCTCTTCTGTTACAAACGTCGATTTGTCCGTAATTATGAGAGTAAAGGCTGCCCGATCACCAACAACGTGTGTCGAGTTTGCACAAATTGGCAGAATGTGTGCATTATATACAGTTAAAATATAATTGTTTTTCACTGGATCGATGGCAAATAACTACATGCATTTGTAATATCTCACAGTGCTGGCTAAAATGATCTACAATTTGCAAAGGACAAGGTTCACGAAGCCTCCGATTTGGCCCTGTAAAAAAATAATTTTTCCAAAAAAGATTTTTATCTTTATTTTCTGTTTATTTGTCAATATCAGATACTAATACTCCATAATATACAAACAAACGACCCAAAGTCAAGTTATGACAATCTTATAATTTCTTGTAACTGAACCGAGAGGCCAAAAATGACAAAAAAGGAGATTTTTGGTACAATTCTAGGTATAAATCATAAAAATAAATTATGAAGGCACGCGTGCGACACTTCAAAATCTGGATATGTTATTTCAACTTATATATTTATTGTGTACTTAAAATATCTTTGTGTCGCATAAGTGCCTTCATTGTTTATTTCTATGATTTATACCCTGAATTGTACCAAAAATCTGCCTTTTTGGCCATTTTGGCCTCGTGGTCCATTTACAAGAAACTATACAGTTGTAAAAAATTGAATTTGGGTTGAGCTTTATGTATAATATGAAGTATTAATATCTGAAATTGACATACAAAGAGAAAATATAGCTAAAACATAAATTGGAAAAAAAAGATTTTTACAGGGCCAAAATGGAGGCTTCGTGAACCTTGTCCTTTGATCGATTTATTGTAGCATTACTATACTGCGTCTTGCAATACGTATGTACTGTTTCTTGCAGAGGCTGTGATATTTACTGTACTGCTTTTTGTTAATACTAAATGACCGTTCTTCGTCCATTTTCAGGTCAACTATGGATTACAAGTGTGCTTACTATGCGGATTCATTCCAAACAGTTAGGGGAATAATTGAACACACCATAGAAAACCACCCAAAAAATGAATATGAAAATTCGTGTTGTTCAAAACAACAAAATAAAGACAACAGTTTTTAAAAATTATCCCTGATTTATGTCGTGAGCAAGAACGGGTTATTACTGTAAACATACACTTATCTAGAGAAGGCACGATCCCGAAAGACAGTCCATGGAAAAAGTATCGAAAGTAGACGACAGTGTTAAAATCGATTACCAATCAAGCTATGATTTAGGTTCTGAATCATTACCAGAAGAAGACAAAAACAGCGACTGTCAAAATACATTGCTTCGACAACTTGAGCTCCTTCTTCCTGCCGTTGTTGATACCCTGCAAAATGCCGGTATTTTCATGAGTATTTTGCTCTTAACCGGCTTCTTGCTGAAAGCAGATTTCCCTTGAAGAACATTGCATTTTTATTATTTCTTGATGTGATGCAATGGTACGATTTGGGCGAAAACCACCACTGCAATGAGCTACAACCCCGATGTTAAGGGTGTATCAAACCCATTAGCGAATTTTTCAAAGTATCTAACCTTTTTTTCTTTCATGTTTATTTCGAAAGAGCTGTTTATGATAAATGAAAAAACAGGAAAACATCCATATGTTGGTGTGCTTTGTTTTGCACTACGGCAATTTGGAAAAGATGTCTCAAAGTAAGACTTTTTCTCAAGTTTTGTCAAAGCTTCAGTAAAATCTGTTTTAAAGAAAAAACAAACATGGTAATTTTGTTTTTCATTATGTATTTAATGTCTGTGGAAGTATTTTGACATAAAGAATCTAAATCAAGACTTAAACAGGCACCAGATTTGGAAAATATGAATACCTGAATCAACAACATGGTTTTTATGGGTAATGATATTTTTTAAACAAAAAAATATGAGAAATTGTAAAAAAGTAAATTTTTCTAGTATCTAACTTTTTCTTATATTCTACCAGATGAAAATCCATACGAAGGCAATTCAAAAAATGAAAAGAAATTGATAGATTAGTGTTGAAAATGTTGAGTTATTAAAGAAAAAGGAGTCATTTTCTCTAACAAAATTTACAAAAAGAAATACCATATCGATGATATTTAGAGCTTTATAAGTTTTACATTTGGTGCCTGTTTCGTCTTAAATTAGTTTTTGTAGGAATAGATACTACCATAGACATGAAATAAATAACATAAAATTAAATTACAATGTTTGTTTTCATTTGAAAAGTTTTTAATTAAAGCGGGCTGTTTGAAAAGGACGAAATAAGAAAAAGTGGGTGGGGTAAATTTTATATGGCCGTGGAGCCAAAAGTTGCTCACCAAAATGTACACTTTTTCTATTTTTCGTTCAACTTAATAGCTCTGCAATACAAAACCACCATAGAGCGTTTTCATGTACTTTGTAAATTCCCAAACTCATGAGTTTGATACACCCTTAAGTTATTTTGGGAAACAGGCTTAAAATTGTTTAAGGGGCGTTTTCTGAGGTTTATGGGTGACCCAAAGAAAAAATTTCAAGGGACAGAAAATGAAACTACTCCTGGACGTTATGTACCAGAGACATCAGAAATCAATTTCATCGTACCAGATTTACTGATTGTATTTTCCAAGACATGCTATTCCGACTCTTTCACCTTTGAACCACGGCGACTTCATTGAAATTCGGTTCGTTAGCTAGTTATATAATTGTGAAACTAATTATGTACTTACGCTAGTTTTGGTACATAAAGAGATCATGTATATCTCAAATATAGATTCTGAATAGATATCAATGTTTTCCACGTTTTCGCGATGAAGACCGTAGGTAATAATGTCTTAAATAGTACCCTCAGTCGTTTGTAATGACGTTACCGCACCCCGAAGTTGACCCAATTTCAAGAAGCAACTTCTACACAAACGTCGGCTCAAAAGCCTCAGCTTAACGTATTTTCCAAGAGGAAAGGTTAGACACTAATTTTACTTAGCGAAAATACGTAGAATGTTTCAGAATACGGGTCCAGGTCTCATGTTCAATCCATTTCGTTTAGATTTACTGATTGTATTTTCCAAGATGCAGTACAGTAGAAATCCAAGATGCGGTACAGTAAACTGCCACCTGCTTACAAGACGCAGTACAGTGATGGTAGAATGAAATGGCCAAACTGTTTCGCTAACACTTGGAGAAAATCCTAATACATAGCGTTACTATCTATTTGTAGAGGAGAAACAATTACACTTTACATGTATATAATGCACATATTCGGCCAATTTGTGCAAACTCGGTACACGTTGTTGGTGATCGGGCAGACTTTACTCTCATAATTCACGGACCATTCGACGTTTGTAACAGAAAAGGCTTGTTTGCGACAGGCAGAAATTAGTTCTGATTCGATACGATTAAATGTTTAATACTTATGTGTTGCAATAATTGTGTAATAGACATATTTCTTATCTGGCCTGACATTGTTTACATCAATTTGCCCTTATGCATGCGTGTGTCAAAACGTACGGATACTGATCAGAAGCCAATTTACGAGGCGTCTGATCAAGATCAAAACTGTTGGCAAAAACAAAAAGTACAATGCAGAAAGTTCCATAGAGTTTTTCGTCTTCTTTATGCAATAAGCCCTCTCTTTTTCAGATCGTATCTGTGCTTTTGGATGGCCGTAAAACAATTGCTTTGCCACGTGTAATATATATTTTACCTATACAGTATCCATGGCTGATCTGGATCTACGCTGACGGTAAGTATGATTCATTAGGTGTCTGAAAGGGTAAATTGCTTATAAAGTATATACCCATCTTTTTTCCTCATTACCTCATAGTATGATTTTAGGTTTTAAGACACGTGACCGCTTATAGGAGCTTGAAAATAAAATAGAATGCGTCTTAAGGTTCTTATTGAAGTAGCATTAATACGAGTGACAGGCAGTTTGGATTCTCATCAGATGCCGCGTGGTTACACGGCGTCTAACCTGGATCAAAGCCGTTTGCAACGTCTATTTTAGTCGCCTATGGTGCTGAAACTTTAAATCTGCGGTGGAATGCAGTAGAACATCTATATTATGACCGCTAAAACGAAGGTCAATTGATTGCATAAAGACAGGTTACAGCTCAAAGCAAGATAGGAGCTTTCTGTTTCACTGTTACCTTGCTGTAAGCAGATATCAGCCTTAACCCTTTACCCCATAGCCTGTTGCTTGTATTACAGGTTGGTGACCACTGATAGCAGGTTGAAAGTAAAGCAGAATGCAAGGGCAATGAACACAACATGTCAACATCGTGAGATAGAATAAGACTGCGCGTTTTATAAACGCTTATGCCCCCGGTGGCATCCTTGACAATATATTCTGAATCTTTCCCAAGTCCAAATTAGGTCACGGTCAAGGTCAAACTGAGGTTGGGTGGTATGGGTGAGTTGGTAATGGTCTAAGGCAATAACTGTATACGTATTGAAGCATTGTTGTCAGTTGTATTGATGCTAAACGAAACGGTAAAATATAGTTAACCGAGAAACAGCCCATTTAAAATATTCTAAGTTCAATTTGGTCAAGGTCAAAATCAAGGTTGGGTTAAATGGGAGGATTGGTAATGATCCAAGGTAATAACTGTATAAGTATCAAAGCATTACATGTAACCAGTTGTGTTGATGCTAGACGAAACGGTAAAATCTAGCTAACCAAGAAATAGCCCTTTTAAAATATTCTAAGTCCAAATTAGGTCAAGGTCAATGTCAAAATCAAGGTTTGGTGATACATGTATTGGTGGATAGGGAATGGTCTAATGCAACAACTGTTTAAGTATCCAAACATTTAGGCAAGCGGTGTTGATGCTAGACGAAACAGTAAAATCTACTTAACCTGGTGTTACGGACGGACGGTCTACTAACTTAGGTCTTAGGGCCAGCCTGCTAAGGGGCCAAATTTAAAAGGCCAATTGTCCAAGTTAAAGGGCCACAAGTGGTCCATTGATATTATCTGAGCAACTTAAATGGCCCTTTAAATTCACCCCCTACATATGGACAGATTATGGACATTTGTGGTAAAGGGCCTTAATATGAAAACTTATTTTTTACCTCCCTTGAGGCCCCCTGATACCATTTTTGCAATTTTAGAACCAGTTAAGGGGCCATGGCCCTTTAACTGCCAATAGCCCTATATTTGTTCACAGTCCACTAAAATGGCTCCTTAGTCTAAGTTAGCTGCACGGACGGACAGGAAAATTACTATATGCCTCCGCATCTGTCGATGCCGGGGGCATAACAACAGATTGATTGACACTGTCTATATATATACTTAATTGATATCCGATCAAGAATTTGTAATTACAATACAAAATGTTTTGAAATTATCGTACATTTCAAATAGATTGATATTATTATAAAGAATGGTATGAAGAATGGATTTTCCATTCACTTTACTTAACCCATTCACTGTCGGTATATTGCCAACACAAGAAGTCCTTTTTGCTCTGTCAGGCACAAATCGGCAACTGGGCAGAACAACGGACCTTCTGCAAGCATGCTGGAAGGCTTCCCCACACGAAAAATCCGAATGACCAGAGGGGGATTCGAACAGCGGTGAGGAGCTTAGTGATGTAAGTCAGTGACTAGGCAACGGAGGCCCCTAGTTTACTTTGAAACAACAGTCCATATAAGAGTTGGAAAGCAGGCGATATTATTACTATGAAATGTTAAAACAGCTAATAAATATTGGCGTGGCAAGGGTAAACATATTTGCAAAAGTCGGAGACGTGGCGCTTCATATCGAAATATGTGTATGCTGGTACAGTGTTCCCTCCCTAAAAACACCCTCCGAACAGCGACCCCTCCTTACAACGACCCTTGACACAGTTCCCTCTAGACATTTGTGTCTCACGCTGTTAGTGCGGAAATACTGTCTGCTAAAATTGCCATATGCTGTTATTTTCTGAATATTACATATAAGTGGACATTTTGATAGAATACATATAATGACGAGTGACAAACAGCTTGAATCCAGATCAGACGCCGCGTCACACCAGACGATGTCCGATTAAGCTCTATAAACGTTCTTAGGAGAATTACCAACAATTTCAAGAATTTGCCATTTTCTGCATTTCTTTGTTTTGCGTTTGCGTTTAGTTTCGTTTTTAAATTAAGTATTATCAATTGTAAATATACTGTAAACGCGTTTAACTTTGAAATAATGATGTGTTCTACTAAACCGAGTTTGAAATATCGAAGCCTGACCGCACAACATTGTAAACTGTAATCTTCTGGCAAAGAAACGTAACAATAATTATATTAAGTCAAATTCAAAAGGCTATTTTCATAGTTGGAGCATATTAAGTGAAATCTTAAGAAGGGGCGGAAAAATCTCCAGCGTGTGAATATAACTTATATTTGATTGACCAATTCCCACGTTTCTAGTGAACAAACCTCGTTTAATCTGTTCGTAGGATCGCCAAATATGGCAGTGTTTACAACTAGTTGCAACGAGGCGGAGTTATCTATACCGCGTTAAGACACCATTCGACGTCGATAAACAACAAAATTCTTAATGATTAAGTGGCGTACTTAATGGGGTGCAAAGGGAAGTTTGATTGTTTAAAATGCAGGTTTAATCTTTTTAAAAAAAAAGGTGAATAAAGATATCCAAAAAATAAATTTAGGTGCTTATATTTGGACGGGTAACCCAATCAGTGTTTCAATGGGTTTAATACCAGTACTTTGTCACATGACCGAAGATCATGATACCAGTTGAACTGTTAATGTGGTAGAAAATGTTATTTTTTGTTAAAATGGCTGTATGAAACGTACTTATAAACTATTATGGTGTGTCCAATGATTGAGAACGAACAGATATTTATATCGAGAAAAAAAAACCAGTGAACTGCTATGAGTTGCTGTAAAATTATTTATAGAAAAGTCCCACATGCGAGTTAGTGATACAGACAATAAAGAATCTGACTACCTTCAAACAATTAAGGTAACTCCTAAAATATTTTGGTAAAATTTGAATGTATAAATGGACATAAAATGTACTAATACGAGAGTATTTCAAAAACTAATGATATTTCATCAATAACTACAATATGTATGTAACAGGTGCAAAAACGTATGAGTGATATGTCACGTTGAAGGGCAATTCATTGCCTACACGATGGTATAATCACAATACAATCACATAACTCGATAAGTCACAACATGAACCTCAATGACCCATACTCAAAGGCACTAAGACTTGACCTTTTTGTGTATAATGTAGGTCATTTGTTAAAAAAAAATGATAATATAATTATTAGTTTAAATAAGTTTGTGAAATAAAATCCGACAATTAATGCACACACTACACATTTTTAAATGATTTTTTGTTTTCATAAAATATTAAAAATAAAGCTAATACTAAACACGTACTGAAAAAATCATAAAGTAATCTACTGTTATGTAACAAAGTAGTTGGTGAAAGCTCAAACTCATATTTCAAAAATATTTCAAAAGCATTTAATAATTGAAGCTATTGATCAAGTATCATTACTTTTTGAAGCACCCTCGTAGTATCGAAGGTATAAAGGGAGATACAAATCTGCATATAGAGTCTATATCTACTTATTTCTATACGGTGGAATTTCACGGGAATTCCAAATCAAAAATGCATGCGAAAACATCTCTTGCAAATTCAAATGAAAATATGTCGTCATACTTTCCACATGTGATGCACGCGATGCAGAACTGTCAAGGTAGCCAGGAGTAGGGTAGTTTCGGACACCTAAACCGTTTATCTGCTCATGCACACTAACACATGGCACGAATTAAACATCTTTTGTAGCATAACTCCAATACAACCAAAGGTCTTACAATAGTTATCAGCAAATCTAAAAAGTGCATTTAAAAACACACATCGTAAACAAAAATGCTTCCTGCATGATCAATCAGCATCACTGCAGCGCACTGGTAAGGTTCGGACGCTCTGATTCATATATAATATGACGACATGGGAGGTGCGTGGGGTAATTTTTGCAACTGCAGTTCACTTTGCACTTTGTAACTGCAGTTCACTTTTGGGAGACGTGACTTGTTCTACAAGCTGAAGTCAGGAAAAAGTATGGAAACAACTGTCCCATTAAAACGTGATGGTTCTGTCTTTAACGTTTGTGTTGCAAAATAGAAATAATAATCGATGCTCTATCAGTCAACGTCTTCAAAACAGTAAATAATCATGAGCTTTCTTCTTTAAAAATCCGAAATGAATTAAATTTTGAAGTGTTGATAGAAATCTAGCACATTAATCGGATGTTTTCCATGTAATTTGTAAAGCGTCCGAAACTACCAGACTAGAGGAATCAAAACAGGTCAGTTAGTTATAAAAGGTAGACCGGTCGATATACTTACAACAACTCCTGACCATAACCCGGAAGCGGTAGAGTACGGAAACTGCCTCACGGGACCAGCAAAAACAAGAGTGAGACTCCCACATATGATTGCTCCTAAACCTGTCAGAACACATGCGACGGAAATAGTCTGAACGACTATCAGTATTCGACGAATACGAGCAGAATCGCTCTCCATACCTGAAAAAAAAACCGCATGCACAATTTTAATATCGCAATGTTAACACATTAAACCCTAGCACCGTTTATACTCATCATCAACAAGGAGTTACAGTGTACATGTGAAAAGTTAATTTGTCATTGCAAACAGCTTAGATCCTGATCAGAGGGAATCTGCAGCATATATGCATATATATATGGTCTCATCATGGTTACAACATAGTATATACAGAAACAAATCTTACTAACAGTATTTAAAACATGTCATTTTTAAAGAATTATAAGAGACTTATCACAATACAAATAGCACTACTACTTGTTTTACCTCTGTAAAATAAATGTAACTTAGTCTAGTTAAGAAATACAAACACAGTATTAACCTCATACTACTATATAAAATGAAAGAAATATACTATACGACCTCCATTAATATAACGTCATTTAATTTCTACAAAAAGAGGAGAAGAAACTTGGTGTACCAAATCAGAATTTAAAGTATATTAGTCTTAAAAGCTGACGATTAATAAATCGGTAAGACAAACTTTTCTTAAAATGAAACAATCACTCCTGCAAATGTATTAAAAGAGGTTGTGTAAACCCCATAAGAGCACAAATTATTTTACCAACTATAAAACATATAATAATATAGTATACGATTAGAATATTATAACCGGAACTATCTACTAAGAAAA
The DNA here is from genome assembly GCA_922989275.2 of Gari tellinella. Classification (NCBI taxonomy): domain Eukaryota; kingdom Metazoa; phylum Mollusca; class Bivalvia; order Cardiida; family Psammobiidae; genus Gari; species Gari tellinella. The sequence goes on along the minus strand of OV277860.1, from coordinate 80,925,084 downwards.
TGACATACGAGCCTTCAGTATATTAAAACAGGTTTTGGCAACTATTCTTATAATATTTTGTCTTGACATAATAAATGATAACTTCTCAATATATGACATGTAGCTAAAATGTGCATTCAAAGCAGAAGCAGTTTAAACCATGCCATAACGTAGGTCATTGTATACAGGGCATTTAAAAAGGACATGAGTTTCTGATTGTATCTCTTCACAAAATATATATATGATCAATTATTTCTAAGTTTGCATATCGATCTCTTCTTCTTCTTCCAATACTGTCCACATTCAACTAACTGAATATTCTGACAGGGTTGCGCGAGAAAGAAAATCAAAGGTGAAAGGTGAAAGTATGTACAGTGTAAGATAAAAAGTTAAAAACTGGAAGAAGAATTAGAAGGAGTGGACAGCTGGTTGAGCCTTGAAGGCATCAACTGCGCCAGCTGAAACTATGTCTGGTGGAAGCTTGTTCCATTCCCGGATTGTGCGAGGGAAGAAGGATTGCAGACTGTAGGTAGTGGAGCTGTATGGGATTTGGAAGGTGTGGTTGTGCGACTTAATAGATGTTCTTGATGGTTTATGAAGATGGTGGGATTTGTCGATAGCTACAATGTTGTTGTTAATCTTGAAATGCATGGTTAGTCGAGAGTCACGCCGTCGGTCTTGGAGAGATTTCCATTTCAGGTCATTGATCATGGTGGAGACACTAGAGCGGTTGTGGTAGTTATTCTTCACAAATCGCGCTCCTCTTCGCTTGACCATTTCCAGTCTTTGGATGTCGCCTTTTTCATAGGGATCCCAGACACAGCTAGCATATTCAACATTAGGTCTGACGATTGTGGTGTATGCAGTTTCTTTTGCTTTAGTTGATCCAATGTAAATGTTTCTTCTGAGGAAGCTTAATGTGTTATTTGCTTTGTTTGTTATTTTAGATATGTGTTCTCCCCAGTCTAGACGATTGTTTAAGGTAACTCCAAGATATTTTACGGATTCAACATGTTTAAGGATGTCGGCCTGTCTTTTTGAGCATTATGAAATTTCCGAAATATTTTACGAACTCATTTTCCGAAAAGTGTTAAGAACTCATTTTTGGTGAATGCATACAGTCATAAAAGTTTTATGTCCTATTCGTAGTTTACAGCATACACCGTTTTCATAGGTAGGTTGCATTTTGTTACATCCGATTTCATTTCAATTTCTCAGAATATAAGCATGAAAGTTTCATGGTAGTACAGTTTTAGTATAAATTATAGATAATTCAATAGATCAAATGATATTTTTTGGAAAAAAAATATTTTTGGTAAAAATACACCAAAAAGTGAAAATTGAGGGAAAAAAAGGATTTTTTTTAATAAAATGATCTATATCTTTTTTTAAAGATCCGGGACCCTGTGTTTTCATTTGCTATTTCACTAAAACATTATGTTTGCAAGGCTAAAATCAACAAATAAAAAATTTGGTATTTAGTTTGCTACTATTTGTAGGGCAAGTGTCACTGTGCCTTTTTCTCCCATTATAACAAAGTGGGTGGGGTAAACTTTACTCCTTTCCGGTGAAATCAAACATTTTTATTGTGGATCTTGAAAAAACTTTATTTTCAGGGATTATTTTCACTATGGTAATATAAATTAGGATACATTTTGTACAAATAGATTGTTTAAATAAAGTTTTAAAACCCGTAGTACAAATTGTGAAAAAGAATGGTCCGGTAACCCCACTTTTTTCACCAGTTTTGTCATAGAAACTAATTTTACTGTCTGTATGCAAAGTTTGAAGTATTTAATAATTACTTTCCAAAGGTGCACCTACCCCCTTAAGAGTTTGGTTATGTAGTAGATATTGGTGGATGATAGTTTTTCTTTTTCTTTGAAATGGTAAGTATGTTGCATTTGTCTGGGTGAAATTCCATCTTCCATTTGTGTTCCCATGTTGCTAGCTGGTCTAGGTCCTGCTGGATTTTCTGGCAGTCAGCGTCGCTGGACACGGTTAGGTAAGCTATTGTGTCATCAGCAAACAGACGGACACATGAGTACAAGCCCTCTGGTATGTCGTTTATGTAAAACAGAAAGAGTGATGGCCCAAGGACTGAGCCTTGAGGAACACCGGAGCAAACAGGGACAGGTTCTGAGGTGTGGCCATCTACTACAACTGATTGGGAACGACCAGACAAGAAGGCTTGTATCCAGTGGTTTGTCTTTCCTTGTATGCCATAATGGTTGAGCGTGAGGAGACTGTGGGAGACTTTATCAAACACCTTGGAAAAATCCATGACGAGGACATCTGTCTGTTTGCCTAGTGTCAGGTTGTTTGTGATGTCTGTGGTGAATTCAAGTAATTGAGTCTCACAAGAGCGGCCTTTTCTGAATCCGTGTTGTAGAGGGTATACTATGTTTTTGGTTTCTCCATGGTTCATAATGTGGCTTGTAATTATATGTTCCATTAATTTTCAACTTATACATGTTAATGATATGGGGCGGTATTTGATTGCATTGTATCTGTTACCTTTCTTAAAGATAGGCTGAACCAGGGCAGTTTTCCATTGGTATGGCAGTGTACTTGTATCATATGAAACTCTAAATATGGTAGTTAGTATCGGAGCAATGTATTCAGCGAGTTCTTTCAGTATTTTTGGATACCATCTGGGCCACCTGCTTTATGAGGGTTTAGGGACTGAAGGAGGTTCTGGACGCCTTTTACAGTTATATTGATATCTGGTGCTATGGGATAGTGGCTGCTATTGACATATCCGTGATTTTCAAATTCAGTTTTGCTGATGGAGTTACTTTCGGAGAAGACTGATTGGAATTGTTTGTTCAAAATATCTGCTTTTAGTTTTGGATCTGTTTGTAGTTTACCTTTATCTTTGAGTCCTGTTATTGAAGAGTTATCTTTCTTTTTGTGCTTTATGTATGTCCAGAACCGCTTTGTGCATGGTCGGTCCTTATTCTCTTCCGGTTTGGCTGTGATGATACCCTCAATGTATGCCCAGTATGCCTGTCCTAGCTTTTTCTGCACCTCCTTCTTGGCCTTTTTGTATTTCTGAATGTGGCTTGAGTCATAGGATTTCTTTTTTTGTTTATAGAGTCTGTCACGTCTCCTTATCATGTGTTTTATTTCACTTGTTATCCAGGGAAAAGAGTCCTTGGGTTTGGCTAGTTTGTGTGGGATATGTTTCTTTATACTAGTCTGTAAAACAGATGAAAACTTCAGCCATAAAGTGTTTACTTCATTGCAGTCAGCTGCCAACGGTTTGATTTCCTTGTCAAGTTCCTGGAGGTCTGATTTCATACTTTCCCAACGTGCTTGTTTGTAAAGTGGAATGTTTCTAGGGACCTGTTTATGAGACACAGGGTTTATGTCTATTTCTGTATAGACCGCGTCATGGTCAGATATGCCTGGGATGGTGTCTGTTCTTAAGATCTTGCTGGGGAGATTAGTGATGATGAGATCAAGAATGTTCTGATTTCTGGTTGGCTGGTCAACCATTTGGCAGAGGCCATGATCGTCCAGAATGTCAAACAGCGTGTTTTGATTTTTGCTGTGGGAGCAGTTTGGTTTCAGTGTTTTTGTTTTCCAGTCCCAGCCAGGCAAGTTGAAATCTCCGCCTATCACTATGACAGAGTCTTTCAAGCCATTCTACTGACAGATTCACCAAACCCAGAGATACTGTTTTCATCCGCTGTTTTGGGGTTGTAGTATGAACAGATATAGAGTGTCTTGCAGCCAACCAGTTGTATCTCACAATCTGTTTGGAGCTCTGGAACATCTGTGGACAGATACGTGTCTTTAATGGCAATGAGTACTCCACAACCTTTTCCACAGGATCTGTCATTTCTCCAGATTTTGAAGTTATCCGGAAGTATTTGACTATCCGTGACTGATGGGGTCAGCCAAGTTTCGGTCATGATAATTATGTCAGGTTTGACACTGTCAATGATATTTTCAGTACGTTCTCTTTTCTTCTTGATTGACTGGCAATTTATGTTTAAGATTCTGAGTGGAGTGTGTTTATCTGGTTTCTTTGATTTAGACTTAGTGTGCTTAGTATTCTTGTCATTTTTCTTCATAGGTGTGGAGGAATGAACAGGTTTGATATTTTTAGTTGGATCTGGACTTGGCAGGCTGGTGTCACTGATTGACAGGATGCTAAATGGATTGTCAGAGCAGTATGTGGAATGTGAGTCATGGCAGACCAGGCTATAGTTTGGGTTGTTGCAGATGAGGCAGTCCCAACGGATTCAGTTGTATGTGCCACTGTGTACATCCTGGCAGCTGATGTGATACCACTGATCGCATGTATCACAAACAACAGCTCTGTGGTCCCAAGTGACTGGCTGGTCGCATGTTCCAGAGGGATACACCGTGCTCTCATTTGTGATGGGCCCTGGGTTTGTCTGTATGTCATTTGATGTGGCTACAAGGATCATGCACAGGTAGGCAATGAAACCTTTCTGAGAGTAGTTGGTATCAAGAAGTTTGTTTTTACGTTGGAGGTTATAAAGAAAATTGACTGTATTAAGTTTTTCCAAGGATATTTGGCCTTGTGAGTTTGTGCAGAGGTGACGGGGTGCATATTCGTCGTTTGACAGGCAACTGGGACATAGGTATAGTAGATAGGCTGTAAAAAATAACATGAATTGGAGGCCCATTGTTTGAGTTTTTACTTACATCAGTTTTTCGATAAGATAAAGTCGTCAGATATGTTTGTTTACATTTTCAAATTTCCACAGGAAGTACACTATACAACCGGAAGTAATGGATGGTCTCACACCAATATTTTTGAAAAGTTTATATGTATTATGGAAAATGTCAAGTTTGTTGATCAGATTTACAAAATCACTAACGGCGGGTTAGTTAATAGAAAATGGTTCGCTTTTACCTTTTTCTGCAGTTAAGTGTCAGCAAGAGTGAAAAAAAGAGTGGAAAGTAAAGATGTTACGGTCCGGACAAGAAAAGACGTCCGATAGCTCGCGCATGCGCAACCTTGTCTGTCTCGATTCTAATTGGTGCTACTTCCACATCAAAATTTACAAAGTACAGATCTATGTCTGGTGGGTAAGATCAATTTACAGTATTGTTCAATGGCAAAAGTGTTGTTATACAGTGCGTATAGTTGTGTAGCATTATTTCTATTGACCGTAGGTGCCCATTTAATGGACATGTACGGTAAATAGAGTTACTGCTACGAACGATCGTAACAAACTGTAACGATCATCTAACCTCTTCTTATGTAAACGAATGGTGCGTTTATATTTACAGAGGTGACATAAGGCAAAATAAAAAATACCTCTGTTTCCGGAAACCCGACCGACCCAAGTTTTTCCCTCCGACCCTAAACTTATTTTCATTTTTCGAAAAATGTAACGGGGAATGTCGGTCATTTTTGCGGCGCATGTGTGTCATAGAAGCAATTCTCCACTTAATTGTTTGAAATTCTCCACTTAATTGTTTGAAAAGCAACTTTAAAGTCGTTTAAGTGTTTTAAAAATTGATTTGTAAATTAGATTAAGCAGGGATCTTAAGTTATATTTTTATATAAATCTGTCATAAAATACCTTCTTTGCAGATATGATCTGCTAGTTAATTAACCATTGACACATCCAACATGCAGGCAACACATTTTATTGACACATCTGTTATGCATGAGTTCAACACATTTCAAAACATCATTAATTCAATCTGTCATAATTATAAACGTCACTACTTTGCCGGTTCGGTATACCAATATGTGTTAACAATCTTACCAGTTTAAATGTTTAAGGTAATTTTGGTAATGGGACCTATCAATTAAATCAACAATTTGAATTGATATTTTTAAGGGCTTTTATTTATGCTTTTTAAAACAAATAAAGTTAAGATTTTCCGACCGTCCGTCCCTATTTGTTTTGGCATATACATGTAATAGGAAACACCGGTATTTTTTTATTTGACCTAATCTGTTATAGTCTGTTTCATTTTGTTTTTAAACACAACATTATCAAAATAACAGTACTTTTATAATTTCAACTTTCAACTGCTTTTCAACTTTAAAATACCAATTTTTACAAGAGTAACTTGATTTGTTATAAGCCAATAATGCCACTCTCTTATTAGCATGCAGGAACCCTCCGAGCAGAGTATACACTGTTTGTCAATTTGCAATATATCTAACAAAAATGGCCAAATGGTAAAGCCCAGCCCTGATTACCTGCGTTCCTACTGCGAACTCAACAGAACCTCTCGCCACGGTCCTCTCGCCTCATGGCGCCCACAGGTTCACGTGCGTAGTTTGTCGTTCTCCATTGTCAAACTCCTTTGTGCGCCTTGAGGCGACCAGATCGTAGCGAGGGGTTCTGTAGAGTTCGCGGTAATGAACACAGAGCTGGACTTGACCTAAAGACATTTCCTGACCTACTTTCGGAGATAATCTCTTGACAGACTAGATCTATATCCTTGTAAAAAAGCATGATTTTCATGCAAACCCGCATTACGGTGAATCATTGAGGCGTTTCACGTGAGGCCCGATAGCTAAATTTGATAGTTTGGTTAGTAAAACCCAATAAAATCTTACTTGAGATTTGTGAGATTGTGGTTGCATACTTTATTCCCGCTGTACAACTATTTTTAATGGGGGGAGGGGGTTCCATCAAATGACTGACGAAATGTCTTTAATTGGGAACTAGAACTTTCCATCTAAAGTTTCAAGGGTGAATGATTACGAACTAGCTTGACCTAGCTTGGGTGGTAACACCTAGATCCAGTAGATCTAGATTTACCGTAGAATGTTTGCATTAAGCATGCAGCATGCTTTTACCTGTATAACTGTCTAGGATAGAAACCCGTTGTTCACATCAAAACGTCTCAATGAGTCCCATACGTTAGGTTTGATAGTTTGGTTAGTAAAACCTATTGAAAACCCCTTCAGTGTGTCTGTCAAGGCCTCAGGGGCGTAGCTGCTATTAGGCACAACAGGCCCGGGCCTACAAAAATGTTTAGGCTTTGAAAAAATAAAGAAAATTAAAAACGCCACAAAGGCATAAAAACTGAAGGCTAAAGGGGGTTAGACAATATTTTCTAAATCCCTCCAAACACACTTCAGAGCTCACCATTTCATTTCTAATTTCATTTTTTTGGGGGGGTGAGGACCCCAGACTCTCGCTTGTATTTGTCAAATTCAACTTAATGAAATTCAAGACTTTAATAACCTCAAAATCGGCTGCAAAAAAGGGCCTAGAGCAAAATGTATCTCTCATGCGTCTAAATGTAGAATTATTTTAGCAGAAATAAAAGGCTAGTCACACACACAATATATGTCTAATATAAAGGAGCCTTGAACAAAAGTGTATGGTTCACGCAAAGCAGTGCCCCAAAACACACTTCAGGGCTCACCATTTCACTTCTTATTAATTGTTATTTTCTCCCGGGGGTAGGACCCCCGCCGGACCCCCGCCAACACTTAAATTGAATTTCAAGTTTTACAACAAAAAACAAACGAACTTGCCGTAGTAACTACATTGTAGGCTACAAAGTTGGCCGCAATAAACACGCGGTTACACATACCCATCTCATGTGTCATATAGCTTTATCTGAGCTAAAGGTAAGTCACAAAAACCTGTGAATTTCTTGTTTAGGTTACAATGATTCGAGAGGAAAGTAGATTTGATCAGTTCCAAAAGTGTATATCTATACAACTTTATGACTGTTATGCTTGACATTGCCGCCTATACAAACGTACAGTAGTAGCCAATGTTATATCAGCACAGGACGCACAAGTGTCCTTACGCCAGAAATATGTCTTCCATTTCCATGGATAGACGCAGTTAGATCTACTGTTGTATGATTACATTTGGATTTATAAATGTTTTTATGGAAGGGTTTTATGTTAGCTAGCCAGAAATGCAACAAAAGTCAATTATTATTCAAGATATGACAAGTTTAAGGGCAAGAGTAAACTGAAAATCAGTTGAACTCTTTGTCTCTTTATTATACGCTTTTAATATCACAAACATTTTCAACATCTACTGTGTCGGCTTCTTGTGTAAAACACCACGTCCGGGGAACGATTGTCTGCAATGGATCTCACCGTTGATGAGATATTCAATACATGTGCATCAGTCAAATCTAGGAATTCGGAATAAATTTAATGAATTCCTAGATTTGACTGATGCTTTAAAGGTATCTACATGTTCAGTCGTAGGTAAACCAGAGACTATACATTAGAATAAAATAAAGGTAGATCTATTGTTTTGCGGAATTTTCGCTATTTTCAATCTCAGCTATCCTAGAGCTTCTGGGGGGCTTTGCCCTCCCAAACCCCCTATCCAAGGGCAACCGCCCCATTGGAACCCCATACGGGCCTACAACTCAAATTTAGCCAGCTACGTCCCTATAATAAGACACAACCAACTTTTACATACACCCACAGGCATACAGAAAATAACTGTTACACACCTCTAAAATGCATAGAAATGCACAGTGTTGGGTTGAATCTGCTTCACTGTTTTCAATTTAGCATATGTGTGAAAGAACGGCATATATACAGATCTAAGTAGATGTTATATGACGTAATTATGATGACGTCGTAAGTTATGATATGACGTTTTTCATGATATTGTGGAATTCCTTTGATTGTAAACTTGAACACAGCAAGCAAAATTAATGCCTCTATTAAGAAAGTTAAATGTATGTAGGAGTATTCATTGAATTATAAGAATACTAGGCCACAGCTAAAGTTCTAGTTCCCACATTACACACCTCGTAATATAAATATTATTTAGCGAGATTAACCCCTAAGAACACACAGGTAATTGACACATTAAAAAATGATTTAAAAAAAATTACTCTAGATCTAGATCTACAGTGGAGAAAACGTTATTCTTTCCCGATAAACGCGTTTACGCTAAAACTATTATTTGCAGTGCAACCAGTTTGGAGCCAGATCACACGCCGGGTAACCCGGCGTCTGATCAGGCTCCAAACTGTTTGCCACCAAGATGAAGATGAATTGTCAAAAAGTTGTACTTTTCTACGTTTTAGTGTTTTGCGTTTACGTACGTTTGCGTTTAAACGGGAAAGAATAACAGATTCTGCACTGTATGTCTACCATAGATACACGGTAGAGTAAATAAAAATAATGTGTCAAGTGTGTAACATTATTAATCTGGAGCAAAAAATCCGCCACAAAAAATGTCATTATTATGGTCAGGTTAATGTCACAAGAAATGGCCAGATTAATGTTACAATAAATGGCCAGGTTAATGTCACTTGTAAGAGATGGCTAATTAATTTCTACGAAAATACCATAAAGACCTGCGGACAGATTCTAAATTTTACCAAACCCTAAGATCCTAACCCTAGATTTTGGTGGCGGACTAAACTCTAGCCATTAATCTTAACAAAAATAGCAAATCGAGAGTAAACATAGTTCTAAACTTTAGAAAAAAATCCTTATATAGGCCAATGTTATCTGTTTCGACTCATTACATCACTTAAATTCAATTTCTATAAATCTGTGGATTTTTTTTTGCTTATGTGTGTGCGTAGGCCTATTTTGGGACACCCGATGGTTAGATCTCTTAAAAAATATATAATCTAACTATGGAAACTTGATTAAGATAGTCATCACTAAAAAGCCAGAAGCATCTGTCAATATATAGGCCTGTAAATTAATAATAAGGGTTTAATTTTTATCCTGATCAATTAGGCCTATTCATTGACTTATATTGCGTAGCATGAAAGTGACGTAGCATGCTTCAGGTAAGGTTTCTACTGTTCAAAGTTCGAATAATATTGTCATCTGGAAACACCAGGACTGCCTTTTCTCCGGACTTTTCCGAAATCTTCTGATTTTTATTCTTGCAAATTATAGCTTGAAGCAGGTGAAAGTAAAACAGAATGCGCCTTAAAGCTGCTTAACTTTCAAAATGCTTTAAGTGGCATCGTGTCTTCGAAACTAGAAATAGACTATGGGGTAAAGGGTTAAAGGTACAACTCATGCCTGAAAAAATAACATTAAGAATTAAGAAATCATGTAGATCTAACATGGTGAAAAAAATATGCAGCCAGACCGGGGCTCGAACACGGACCCATTGTTTACAGGGCAAGTGTTCTACCAACTGAGCAACCGGACCGCTTACACAAATCTCTTACCATTTAATTATAAATTCAAACAGGCTACACACACACACCCTCTACACAAGAATTTGTCCCGAATTCTTAATTAAAGAACACTCCACGAGTTTCTCATTATTATTTCTATTCACACTCCACGAGTTACATATTATCCTACGGGTTATTTACTTTGGGCGCCAAATGTGACATGGTGAGAAAAATATGCAGCCAGATCGGGGCTAGAACCCGGGACCACTTGCTTACATAGAAAGTGTTCTACCGATAGAACCACCGGGCCGCTTACACAAATCTCTCACCATCTAATTATATACTCAACCCTGCTACAAATATAGAATTTTTTATGATCACCTATGGCAGCCTAGGGAACACCATTTCCGTTCGACAATATCAACATAGATCTACGTAGATCTACTGACTGTACAACTACAGTGCACGAATCAATTAAATTCCCCGACTCTAATGAAAATACAGATGAATGTTAGATCTAGATTAGTTTAGGAAAAGAATTTTAGTTGAAAGTGGTTTTAAAAATAAACAAAAAAAGGAAATTAGGCTACAAACCAAAGAAATATTAATGGTCAGTCTAATTCGAACCTATGCGGAGATTGAACAAAAAGATTGTTTAAAAAATGTAGTCACTCAACTAGAGTTCTACAAGGCAATTCTTGTAAATTTGTCTGTCTGTAAAACTTTCCAATATTAATTGTATCATGATGATGCGAACTACTCGAAGTGAAGTTTATAAACAGATCTAGATCTAATCCGTCTAAAACAATAATAGTGATAATAATATCTTTAAAAAAGGACAACAGGAAGACACATTAACAAACAAACAAAAGAGCTGTATTTAAGATTCGGTGAATTTGCGTAGTGGTATACAGTGGTAAATACGCTATTCCTACCCATTTACGCGTTTATCTATGCGTAAGAAACGCATAGTGAACGGTTAACGAACTCTTAATGAACGCTTAACGAACGGTTAAGGCCTAACTATTTGAACGCGATAATAAACGAATATACCCGGGATGTTGCGATTGGGGCGTCCTTTTTCCGTTTCACGCGGAGATTTCGGATATTATCGATGAAACGGGTTTATCAAAAACAAGAATCGATTTGTCACTGGAGCATTTTCGCGATAAAACTCATATTGTAATGCGATTTTTGAAAACATTTTCTGTAAATGAGACGCCTCTTATCAGGATCTAAACTGGTTTCGCTTATAGAATTTATATAAATATAGACAGTTTGGATCTCGATCATAATGCTGAGTGACTCGGCATTTCATCGAGATTATTTCTGTTTGATATGTATTAAAATAATTCCTTCCATGTTGATTTCTATTCAAACGGTTTGAATCCAGATCAAACGCCTGGCTGTATAGATCGGCAAAGCATCAGGATCCAAACTGACAGCTTTGAATAAACCCAATTACTTTTCATAATAGTTAACACTATCGATTTAGATGTAGATGGGACGCCGAGTAGTTCGGTTCTTATGTTTTACAGCTAAAAATAAAGCATACGGTCTTGATTTCATTTTTACAGTTTGGCTCTAGATGAAATGCCGAGTTACGGGAGTCACATCCATATTCAAACTATACAGGTATCTTTTACTTTGATGAGAGAGTATAATAACTGACACATACTCGAATATAAGATTTGGTTTATTTGGTTGATATTCCAATCAACCCCAATTAGGATACTTACTTTGATAAGCCGCAGTTTTATTACCCCCCTATCCGACTTGTGACGCAACACTGTTAGCGGCTTGCCCTGTGATGTAACATGCATGCCACATGTGCTATTTGGAATTCCGCATGTTCATAGTAATAGTAATAAACACAATTTACAGAATCCTTTTTAAACCGTATCCTTTATATGGGAAAATAAATGTATATTCATAAAACTCTCACAGGATAACCTTTCTTCTTAAAGAAAATGATTTCATAAAATTTTGTAAGATTATATTTACTCCACAGTAACGATATTTACTAAATTCTTAAGTAGGATAAGAGCGGCCCGCAAGTCATACATGGATTACCTCCCTTTTTCCATGATTACTCCCCTTTCATCCGGGCTCTTTTAAACGCGTTAAGAAACGCGTAAATAAACGGATAGTAAACGCGTTAAACGAAACGGGTAACGAACACTTAACGAACGCATAAGAAACGCGTAAAGTGGGTAGGAATAGCGTATTTACCACTGTAATAGTTATCATAAATACATGTACTCGGGATATCTGATGCTTTTGCGGCAATCTTGAAAGCCATCTTGAATAACGATGATGGTCCACAGATATCACAATTGCAACATGAGGTTTCATAATCTACACGCTTGTATGAACATTTTGGTATATACAAATTATTGTTCACACAAATAGAAATAGGTTGATGCAAGATTTAAGCATGTGACTCATTACATTTTTTCGTTCATAAAATTTCTGAACAAGATCTAACATGGATCCACTATAGTTACTAGATTCGTTTGTTTACTTACTTGTAGCGTTTACCGAGTGAACAATACATAACCTTAATCAAAGAGACATATTATTTGTACATTTATGTCAAATATCATTGTATTGACGAACTATGGTGATAAAGTAAATAGACTTTAGGGTAAACGGTAGCCGTTTTGGACGCCATTGTGGAATTAAGCATATAAATTTAAAATACCCTAAATTTGATAATTCCACTGTTCTTCTTGCGTCAAAACCCCCTATTTAGATATTTTGTCATTGTACCATATGTACTGGCGAAAATAATTAAGTATTGCTAAACGGCGACCATGTTGGACACCATCTTGGATTTCGCACCCCTAAAATGAAAAGAAAAAAATGCACCCTATTTTTTTATAAGCTTCTTTCAAAATCAGTTGAGCTTTTGCTTTACCAACATAAAACCACGAAGCCATTTTCGACGACAAATGAGCCTTCACTATCTAAGGCGCCCGCTAATACAGCTATAATTACATGTAGCTTGAGATCGAGTCCGTCTAAAGACCAAAAACCTCCCCAATTCACTCTGACCTCTTAAAATAATTTTACAGCCGAAACTACCTAACAATAAGCTTATGAATGGCGAATTAATGCTAAAATATATATAAAATAAAAAGGTGTTAAAAGTAAATCTACGTCGGTGTTTTTCATTTCAGGGGGGGGGGGGGGGGGGGGGGGGTAACTCATACAAAACTTAGCTACAACAGTTACTAGATATTAAGCCATTTCCCAATAGCCTATTTCTGATTTTGAAGACAGATTTGAAGAAGTTTAAAGCAGGTGCTTTATGCTTAACGTCCAGCCTGCTTTAAGATATCATCTGCTTGAATATGAAACACTTGTTTTTAAAAGTGGTTAGGAAAGGTTTGGAGAATTTTGGGAAGGCTTTCCGAAACAAAGATTCCCTCCTTACCCCTTGCATCCCTCTCAAATTTAACTGCTTAAATATCGCCGGCTTAACATTGTCGTCTGCTGTTGTTCTTCAAAGTTACATATGAGCGGACCTTTCGACAGAAGAAATACAATGACGAGTGACAATCAGCTTAAATTAAGATCAGACGACGCGTCACGCGGCGTCTGATCTGGATTCAAGTTGTTTGCAAATGCAAACCAAATCTTAATTTTTCCTCCCTATAACAACTCCCCAAAAAATCACGAACTCTTTGTCTTACGTTCCAAGGGTGTTTTTCTATAGAGAGGGAGCACTGTATACCACTATTAGAACGGGTTAAAACCATAAATGATTGATGTTTTGATACACATTTTAACCTTCTGCACACGAATTAATCCTCATTTTGTTCAACTGTTGTCTGCTTCAAATATATCGTATGCGAAGATAAATCAATATTTGTCTTTAAGCGTTTTCTGACGAAAGGTTGAAAATGAGTGGTAACTATTTTGAATACATATATCTTACGCGACGTATGATCTTGATCCAAACTGTTTGCAAATTTATGCAAGTACAGTGGAGAATCTGTTATTCTTTCCCGTTTAAACGCAACGTAAGCAAACGCAAAGCACTAAAACGTAGAAAAGAACAACTTTTGGACAATTCTGATATTTCATGTTTATCTTGGTGGCAAACAGTTTGGAGCCTGATCAGACGCCGGGTTACCCGGCGTCTGATCTGGCTCCAAACTGTTTGCACTGCAAATAATAGTTTTAGCGTAAACGCGTTTATTGGGAAAGAATAACACATTCTCCACTGTAACTTGGTGCCTCATCTGGGTCACCTGTTTAAAACGTTTGAAAGAATATGCAGATAAATTAATGCAGACAATATATGCAGACGACTTAGCAAAGCCTGTTAAACTTAAAGGTTAACATTTTCTCCACCTCATGGACTACTGTCGACTTTGCAAACAGTTGCAACAGATCCTAATCGTTTGACGTTCTTATCAATATTGCTTCCGATCAAACTACTTCGAATCTAACTTTGAAGTAATAGTTTAGCCTACGTTTAAAAGCAGTTATAGTGGTTGAAGGGGTTAAAGCTAACCATAAAAATTACATGTATCTGCGTAAAAGGGTTAAAAGCTATTGCGAAATTCATATTCAACCGCTCTATTACGACCACTATTATATTATATAAAAGTGTGTGTGAAATATTAGCTAAGACAGGTGATTGCTTAAAGGAAGGACTTTTTTGTTTTACTGTCATCTTGCTTTAAGTTGTCACAGGGGACACCTGGAACAATTAGTTAACGTTTCTTTAGTTGTCTTAGATCTAATAGAGAGGGTTTTGACATGTATTCGAAAAGAGCTACATGTACTTTATCATGTTTATTATATGACATAGGAGCAATAAAACAGCATCTGCAGCAGGAAGCGCTGGGATACACAGGTAATGGGCAAAACAGACAGTAAAGTTTTTTTATATATATACATGAATTTATGGATGAATTAAACCTTAATCTGCTCAGTGCTCTTACATAGTCCACTATGAAATTGTTCTTTGCAAAATGTGTTAAAACTAGATTTATATATTTTTTCAAGTAAATAAACACTAAGACGAGTGCCAAACAGTTTGGATCCAGATCAGACGCTGCGTTACGCAGCGTCTGATATGGATCCAAACTGTTTGCAAAAATACATTGAAGTCGCGATCAGCAGGTTAAGGGTTAAATTACACAATGACTTACTTTAGTCAAGCAGATTAAAGCAGAGCAATGTATACACCATGCATGTACAGTCAATATCGTAGTAAACAACCACCACCTGGAGAAGCGTTGAAACCTCTAGATACAGTAGAAGGCTTAACGCAGATTATATTAATGTTAAAAGCTTCAATAGGAACTTTCAGCATTATTTTTTTCTTCAGAATTAAGGCAACTAGTTACATATGTAAGTTATGCATACCTAAAAGTAAAACATCAAGTTTTCAATAAAGTTTAGCCCATTCTTGAATATTTATGCTTGTTTGTTTGTTTTACCATTTATTTCAAAATGGCAAAATGTGTATAGATAAAAAAACAAAGGAGCCCACTGATCTGGGTATGAACACTGTTTGTAAAAACAGTTGTATTTGATACAAAAAAAATTGAATTGAATTGAATTGGATACACTGTATCTTTGTAAATGGCCAAAGGCACAATTTGCCGACTTGCAAATAAATGTGAAGTGTGAAATGAAGTGTTAGAAAAGGACGAGTATACTCGTGTCTAGGGTTCAATGTGTATAGAGTAGTACATTACATGATTGACTGTAATTGACAATTCTTTCTTTCTAAGATGCGATAGGATTCCATGACATAAAGTTGCTGTATTTTGTACATGAAATTTTACAAGAAATATAGAATATTATCTAGCTACTTACCCATGTATAGTATGGGTCAAAATGAAAATATCCGTAAGTAATAGAATTAAACTCTACGTGAAAGTTGCTAGCTCTGAATAGCACCCCATTGCACACTAATATCGACAGTCCGAGTATTGAGGTAATACACAATGGCTATACTAGTGACACAATAATAATATGTATGTATGCCTTTATAATCCCTCAACTGTGCTTCCTATAGGTATGTGTGCCTATTTTCGGTAAACTATTGACGGTCTATTCTTTCAAGTTACACTCGAACCTACACAAGTCAACCTCGCCTAGGTCGAAGTTATCCTTATTTCAAAATTAAAACGTGGCTGACCACGCTTTAACTTTTAAATACGGATATGTTCATCTAGTGCGAGCTTGAAATATTGAAATAGGTTAGGTTTATACTTAAGTTCGGAATAGTCGAGATTTGACTGTCATATTAAGTTGTATTGTTGGAAAGCCTGGTCATATTAATGCAAATAGTGCCACTAAAGGGATGTGAGGCTTTGTTTGGTTCGTCACATCAACCCATTTATACCCAGTGGATTCTTCCATGTTTGTATATTGGATTAATCCATTTTTTATCAAAGGGATGCCTGGTCAAAATGTTCATTTTCATTTTGTTCTATATTGAAATTCCTATCAGCAAACAGTGTAGACTCTGATCAGACGCCGCATCATGCGGCGTCTGATCAGATTGTATACTGTTTGCCTGTGTCCTACGTATGGGATCGTGGGCACAAATGGGTTAACAATGAGATCACATCAGAAGTACTGAAGAATAGGCCATCCGAACGTGTGTAGGTGTAACGCGCGATTCCATTGTTTTAACAATGGATCAGTTTAGCTACAACGGCATGGATACATCTTTCAAATAAGGGAGATGCTGAACCTATATAGGTATAACCTCACATGGATTCGAATCCGCGATCGCCATCTTTAGTCTCAAGGCGTATCATTTATAATACATTTTAACATTATATTGTTAAAGATTGGATTTAACGGGATTTGCGAAAAGTCTGGATCAGGACCAGACCGAGTGATCCGTGTATTATCTAGATGCTTACTATGTGACAGTATGTTCGCCTTCCTTCTCTATACATGTCTGCCGATGTACTACTGCTGACGGTCGCGAAACCAACAATTTACGTTTTCATCTTTTTATTTCACCGCTGTCCTCGATTCAAATCTATGTCGTGACAGTTTAGCCGATGTACAGTGAAGAAAACGTTATTATTTCCCATTTAAACGCAAACGCATTGCAATGAAAGATAGAAAATGAATTGTCGGCAAGTCTGACCATTTATTTTTAGCTGAGTAGCAAACGGTTTGGTGCTTGATCAGACATCGAGTTACCCGGCCTCTGATCTAGCTTCAAACTGTTAACAGTAGAAAAAATAGTTTTACCCTAAACGCGTTTATTTGGAAAGAATGACGATTTCTCCCCTGTAAAAACATAATCATATTTAGCAATAAAAAGCAACAATGGCATATTTATGGTCAGTAAGATGTTATACATTCAAAAGGCAGGACATGTAAGTTTTAATGATACTAACTGACAGAAAATGTATTGATGTTAGCATAGACATACTAAAGATGTATTACACCCAAACAATAGTAAGCTTTTAACTCTATATACAGTGAAACCCCTCTAAACCGGAACATCTAAATACCGAAAATTGTTACTCCCGTCTCTAATCCTTATTTATTTTAGTACATTATACCATAAAAATACCTTTTTATGCCTTTGATTTATTCCTTCACCGAAGAAAATACATTCATGAATATGTATCATCAGAAATAATTTCTATATTCTAGCAGATGATAGCTTGAAGCAGTTTGCATTCTGTTTTACTTTCAATCTGCTTTAAGTGATCGGCTATCTTCCATTCTGGAAGCTATGGATTAAAACCCCTTTAACCCTTTCCCCAATAGAAGCGCCTTTTAGCGGATATGATTTATTCATCCGCTGAAGAAAATAGTTCCAATTTAATCAGTAATGAATATGTATTATAGGGAATATTTTCTATATTATAGCACATGATAGCTTAAAGCAGGCTGAAAGTAAAGCAGAATGCGCCCTAAGGCGCATTCTGCTTTACTTTCAATCTGCTTTAAGTAGTGACTATATCTTAAGTACTAGAAATAGGATATCAGGTAAAGGGTTAACCGGAAACCCCTCTTAACTGGGAATTTATGTTGTCCACACACATGTCCGGTTTAGGGGGGGTTTCACTGTAGCTATAAAGGACGACCTGGGCCCGTATTCTGAAACATTCTAAGTATTTAACTAAGAATTTTCTAAACTCTAACATTTTCAACTAAGATTATTTTTCTCCAACTTTTACTCTAAGAAAATACTTAATTATTTTCTTAGCGAAAAAAAAACTAAGAGTAAATTATGGCCGTTGTCAGGGACTTTCCCGACTGAAATGATGTCACTCTTCTCGCACACTAACACGCATACGACTGTTTATTTGCGGTGTAGTTTGCGGGTTTTTTCTTCTTACGTTTAGAAAGCAGCACTAATTGTCACAGAATAGGTAGAATAGATAAATTATTGAATAAAAATCGTTTATAGACCTATAGATACGTTTAGCGGATGTTTTTGAGCCAACTTCGGGGTGGGGTAACGTAATTACAAAAGACTGAAATTACTTTTTTAAGGCATTAGCACCTACGGTCTTCATCGCGAAAACGTAGAAATGATCGATATCTATTCAAAATCTATGTTTTAGTAATAAATGATCACTGTATGTACCAAAATTAGCGTAAATACATAATTAGGTTCACAATTATAATGAACTAACAAGCCAAATTTCACCGAATTCGCCGTTGCTCAATCGGTAGCGAGTCTTACTGGCATGTCGGAGGGTAGCCGGTTCGAATCACACAGGGTACACTTATTTTTTCGTGAGAAGTCTACTTCTTCACAGTTTCATTGTCGTCTGCTCCAATGTTGTTGTCTGCAATATCGTTTTTAAAGTTAATTGTAAGACAGTATTACTGAAAAGAATTCAATACGAGTGCCAA
The DNA here is from genome assembly GCA_922989275.2 of Gari tellinella. Classification (NCBI taxonomy): domain Eukaryota; kingdom Metazoa; phylum Mollusca; class Bivalvia; order Cardiida; family Psammobiidae; genus Gari; species Gari tellinella. The sequence continues at coordinate 80,906,145 of OV277860.1, read as the reverse complement.
ACAGTTTGGATCCTGATCAGATGCCGTGTAACGCGGCGTCTGATCGATGTCCAAACTGTTTTCAAGCACGCCTTTAGGCGCCATTGAGAGTGAAAGGGTTAAAGCATGCTTAAATTGAAATAAAAGTCTCCAATTAGGAGGTTTCTTTCTTATTGTCAGCCTGCTTTAAAAAAAACGACTTATTATGCTAAGCGCGACTTGGGTTAACTTTGTCAACAGTTTGAATACAGTATAGATCCAGATCTGACGCCACGTCATGCGGCGTTTGATCTGGATCCAAACTAGTTTGTCAGTTATTTTTTACTTTTCTTAAGTTTGGAAAGCATCAAACTTATTATGTCGTTTTTCTGCAGATGATGTGTTTGCAGCAGATGGCAATTCTGCATGACAAGGGTTAAACAGCAACCTGCAGGACAATTTTCCTAGAACTCTTCAAATATCAAGAAAAAGTAGAAACATTTAAGTCATTTCTAGAACAACTAATAGGCTGACAATCAGAAGGAAACACTCTAATTGGAGACTTTTACTTCAATTTTAGCATGCTTCCATGTCTTACAGACTAGTCGCTTGAGTACAATTTGACCGTTGCCATAGTAGTGGGTTATTTTTAACACGGGCTTGAATGTTTAATTCTTTCCCATGTTACTAATGATCTTGTCATAGAATTTTTGTTAAATGTTTTACATGTATTTACTTACTGTGCTGGCGGTCTTTTTGATTGTGAGGTTGTGGAACAGGGTTTATATTTTATGTACACTGTTCGTCTTTATAGGTGCATATAGGAGATACGTGTGAGGTTGGGCGCCCCTAAACCCAGGTTTAACCCCCCAGTGGTTGTTAATAATTAATTAATTTATAGTTAATTATTGATTGCTACTGACCGTACCAAGGCGGGCTCCTATATTCACTTTGCTTTATGTTTGTCTTGCGTGTTGTTTTCTATTTAGTGTGTAGATGTAGGAATTGTATTGCGTGTGTGTGTGTGTGTGTTTGTTGTGGTATGACTGTGTGTGTGTGTTCTGCTTGAGAGGTGGGTGTATTGTTTGTGTTACGTTTCCTGCTTGAGTCTTTCGTATTTATTTAACCCTTTCACTCTCAATGGCGCCTAAATGCACGTTTGCACACAGTTTGGACTTGGATCAGAACCGCGTTACGCGGCGTCTGATCAGGATCCAAACTGTTTTGCCCTCGTATTGAATCATTTTCAGTCATACTGCCTTACAATTAACTTTGAAACGATATTGCAGACAATAAAATTGAAGCAGACGACAATTAAACGATGAAGAAGTAAACTATCACGAAACTTTGGCAGTGAAAGGATTAAGCAGTTATTTGTATTTAAATAAAACGAATCTATGGAAATAATGATGATTATCTAAAAAAAAAGAAAGAAACAAGTTTGTTTAGAAAAAAAAATGTACACTGTGTGACTCGAAACGGCTACCCCCGACACGCCAGTAAGACTCGCTACCGATTGAGCCACGGCGACTTCCTTGAAAAATAGGCTTGTTAGTTAATTATAACTGTGGAATTAGTTATGTATTTACGCTAGTTTTGGTACATACAGTGATCATTTATTACTAAAATATAGAATTTGAATAGATATCGATCTTTTTCACGTTTTCGCGATGAAGACCGTAGGTAATAATGTCTTAAACAGTAATCTCAGTCCTTTGTAATTACGTTACCCCACCCCGAGTTTGACCCAATTTGACGAAAACGTCGGCTCAAATACCTCCGCTAAACGTATCTATAGGTCTATAAACGATTTTTATTCAATAATTTATATATTCTACCTATTCTGGGACAATTAGTGCTGCTTAATAAACGTTCGTGTTCTAATCCTAGAAAATTCTAAAAAGTTAAGAGAGGGTCACAGTTTTCTCAAGTTTTGAGAAAATTCTATAGTAATTTTGGCGAGTTGGGACTTTTCTTAGTTTTTTCATCTTTCTAAGAGGGAATCCCCAAATACTTAGTTGAAATGGCCGAAAACTAAGACTATATTGATTTTCTAAGAGTATATCGTTATACTTAGTGAAATTTGTCGAGTTTAGAATTGCCTTAGTTTTTTTCACTTTCTTAGAGTAAATTATCAAATACTTAGAGTAAATTGCCGAAAATTAAGAGAATATTGATTTACTAAAGAGTAAAAGTTATCTAAGAGTGTTTCAGAATACGGGCCCAGCTAGTTTCAAATTGGCAATCCATGTCCTGTGTTATATCGTTTGCTTTGATATTGTCGTCTGCAATCGTCAGATTAAGATTTGTGAAAATTGTATTGAAACTAGAGCTTGTTTTTGAGAAAAACCCATGTCCGCTTACATAGTATAGGAGGAGTTAGCTGCACAAGACTTTTTCGCTATATAATCCATATTAGGAAAAACTCCAAAGGGCCATAACTTCTGTCAAAGTTGTTGGAGTCAAAATTCCAAACCAATGACCATCCTCACATATAGCTGGTACATGTGTAAAGGTTTGAAGTAAATCCCTCAAATAGTGTAGGAGGAGTTAGCTGCACAAGAATTGTTCGCTACATGTATATACTCTATATAAGGAAAAACTACAAAGGGCCATAACTTCTGTTAAAATTGCGGCAGCCAAAATTCCAAACCACATGACCATCCTAACATATAGCTGGTTCATTTGTCAAAGTTTGAAGTAAATCCCTTATATAGTGTAGGAGAAGTTAGCTGCACAAGAATTTTAACAGACAGACAGACGGACAGACAGAAAGCACAACACCAATATGTCTCCCCCTAAAGGGGGAAGACATAAAAAGTTAAGGAAAGTGCCAATCAGTCTGGATCCAAATTAGACGTCGTGTTACGCGGTGTTTGATCTTGTCTGTTCCAAGGTGTTTGTTAATACATCTACCAGTCAAGTCGTAATCGGCAGGCAAAGAGTCAAGGCGTTGAATACTTCTGATTCTCAAGTTATGAAAAAAAAGCAAAGCAACTTATATTTTTTCTGAATCATGTTGACCTGTTTGGCCACATTCCAAACGGGGTGACTGTTGTTTAAACAATATGGCCTACATGTATCTCAGATCTCGGAGTACAATATCTCAATGTATACGCTTTATTAAAATGGGAAGCTCACTTTGCATAAAAAGAATCAATGTTACATACATGTTTATGTACAAGGACATTTTAAAGTATTATCCATATGGTTTGACCTGTCGGTCATCACTTTCCGCCACCTTTCGTTGGTACCATCGGACGTTTCCGTATACTTTATGAAAACTTCAGGTAGTATACTTCAGTCGATTATCTAACGCCACTGTCGCAATAGCTTAGTGGATAGTGTCATTGACTCGTAGTGCTAGGGTCGTTGGTTCGATTCTAGGCACTGTTTTGTAAACGTCGGCTTCAGGTATTTTTTTTCGATAATTATATATTTTACTAAAATAAAACAGTTTGAATAAAGAAAAACTTGCTGCTTAACGAAATACAGAAGTAACAAAGAGTGCTCTTTGCTAGAAACTGTATTGCAAAACATAATGTTGCTACAGAGGAGAAAACGTTTTTCTTTTCCAATAAACGCGTTTACGCTAAAACTACTATTTCCATAGCAAATAGTTTGGAGCCAGATCAGACGCCTGTTAACCCGGCGTCTGATCAGACTCAACACTGTTTGCCACTCAGATCAATTTGAATAGCAAATATTGTCGAAATTTTATCCTGCTCTATGATTTATTGCTATGCGTTTGCATTTCGTTTGCGTTTAAACGGGAGAGCATAACATTTTCTCCACTTTATTTTATACAATTGCATGAATATCATGGTTTGTATGTGTCTACTATAATTATTTTGAAAAAAAAAGACACATTAAGAAATATTACAAAATACAGTCTATCGGGTATCGAACCCATAACCCCTACGTTGGTAGCGCAGATACATAACCACTGAGCTATTACCGACTGTAGCTATCTTTATCAGATAATATAATCCAATTCGAGTCATCGTTGAATGGCTTATTTACTATACACTGTTTTGATGTTTCCGGAAGATAAAAATAGCTTACGGAAAAAGGCGGAATATTCATAAACCGACAGGTCAATCCTTATCGACAATAGATAGTGTTTTCTTCTGACCTGTCAGAGTTATGTGTTAGAATGGAACATTCTAAAACTTTCAAAGGGACGTGTTTTCTCTACAGCCAGTTAGAGATACGGATAGCTGTAATTTGTGCATAATCATAATCATTTCTTTTTTTCATTTTTTTTTCAAGTGTTGTACTTTAACATTATTTTTTGTTTCTTTTATGCATGTTTAGGTCAAGATCTACCCATTAAGCACAAAATATCCCAGAAATTATTGTTTTAAAAAAATCCTTTGGCATTGCTAGATAATGTACAGTAGCGGTTACATTATTCTTTTCAGTTTAAACGTAAACGCAATGCACTAAACTGTAGAAATTTACTTTTAGAAATTTACCTATCTTTTTAATCTCAGTAGCAAATAGGTTGGAACCTGATCAGACGACAGGTTACCCGGCGTCTGATCTGGCTCCAACCTGTTTGCAATGGAAATAATAGTTTTAGTATATAAATGCGTTTGTTTGGAAAGCATAATATATCAGTAAATTTAGCGCAGCGCGGTCTCATGCTGCACGAGGATCATACTTATCCCAAGTAGGAAAGTGTACGATTGCATATTCGATGTTACATGTATTTTTTTTTAATACAAATGTACCTTGCTTATTGTCGATAAGGTTTGACCTGACGGTTCATGCATATTCCGTCTTTTTCCGTAAGTTATTCGTTAGCTTCCGAAAAAAACTACAGTGTATTGAGAATAGACAATTCAACGGTGACTCGAACTGGAATAGTGTTATCGGTTATAGATAAATACAGTCGGTGATGGCTCAGTGGTAAGGTCGCCGCGCTACCACGGTAAGGGTATTGGGTTCGATACCCGGTAGAGTTTTGTATTATTTATTGAATATGTACATGTATTTTTTTAAAAATGCGGATAGACGCATGCAAACCATGACATTCATGCAATTGCATGTACATGTATATGAAATAGAGTACAGTGCTACTTGCCAAGGAAAAATTGGCTAGAAAACTGGTCCAAAGAACACCGCGTTACGCAAAACACTCCCAGAAAGCACTATGCGTTACTTTTGTATTTCGTCAAGCATCAAAAGGCATCAGGCAGCAGGCCGTTTTTCAAAATAATTGCTGACTGATTTATTTTAGTATCGTTTAAGGCATACTAAACTTTTAATTTTTTACTATCTAAAAAATATTTACAGCCGAAGTTTACAAAACAGTACCGAGAATCGAACCCATGACCCTTCCACAACGAGTCATTAACGCTATCCATTCAGCTATTGCAACACAGTGACTTTTGGTATCGGCTAAGGTATTTATCAATAAAGTATCCGGAAACTCCCGATTGTACCACCGATTGTACCAACGAAAGCTGACGGAAAGTGATGACCGTCAGGTCAAACCTTATTGATAATACAGTAGTGCAACGATCGGATGGCGTTGTTTACAAAACAGTGAGAATGTAAACAAAGAAAATTAGTAAAATCAACGATAAGTACAAGTTTGACAACCATACTAGCATCTGCTGTATTGGCGTAGTGGTTATGCTGTTAGACTTTCACGCAGAAGTCTCGAGCTCGAATCCCACATTCGGTAATTCTGATCTGGCTCCAACCTGTTTGCAATGGAAATAATAGTTTTAGTATATAAATGCGTTTGTTTGGAAAGCATAATATATCAGTAAATTTAGCGCAGCGCGGTCTCATGCTGCACGAGGATCATACTTATCCCAAGTAGGAAAGTGTACGATTACATATTCGATGTTACATGTATTTTTTTTAATACAAATGTACCTTGCTTACAGTAGTGCAACGATCGGATGGCGTTGTTTACAAAACAGTGAGAATGTAAACAAAGAAAATTAGTAAAATCAACGATAAGTACAAGTTTGACAACCATACTAGCATCTGCTGTATTGGCATAGTGGTTATGCTGTTAGACTTTCACGCAGAAGTCTCGAGCTCGAATCCCACATTCGGTAATTTTCTTTTATTAATTTTAAATTAAAGACGTTCTGTTTCACTTCCCACAGATTTTCATTCTCATAGATTCGTTAGTTATATTATTGAGTCTGTTTTCATTATCTTTGCATTTTTACATCGTGCAGTAATAGGGTCAAAACACATATTTGTAATCAGTAAAAAGACAACATGATGTAGCTCTTTATTGTCTGTGATATCACTTGACTTACTCATTCTATCCATTTTATTTTAAACTACGTATATCAGCGCATACCAGTGTTATATAAAAAGAAAAAGAAAAAAAAGAAAAGTGGTGTTCTCTAGGTTCGAACTCACGACCCTCAAAAGTAACTAGTAGGCAGCACGCTTATCCACTGCACCAAACAGTCACACAAACCACTTGCTTTGATTTACCAATACAACATGTCGCAAATGTGTTTATCGTTATTTTTTTGTTTACATACACAATGTTTTGTAAACAACGCCATCCGACCGTTGCACTACTGTACCTGTTTACAAATGTACCATTATTAACTATTCCTCTAACAGGTCAGAAATATCGGACAATACTACATTTAATATGCTAGTAACATTTGATACAATGATAATGTATGTAGTCGAATGATATACATCCGGTTATATTGAAAATAACACCATCGACTTTCAAAACACGACCACTTTATACCATATATTATAATAAGAAATTTATTTAGTAGATATTCCACTTCCGTTCAGTCAAACATGTATTAGGCAGCCACTTCTTAACCCAATTATGCCGAGTGGATTCTTTCATGTTTATATATTGCATTTAGTCCATATTTTATCAAAGGGATGCCCTGTCAAAATTTTCATTTTCATTTTCATTTATATTGAAATTCCTATCAGCAAACAGTGTATACTCTGATTAGATGCCGCATAAAGCTGCGTCTTATCAGAGTCTAAACTGTTTGCCTATGTCCCTTATATGGGATCGGGGGCACAAATTGGTTAAAGAGAGTTTATTAATATTTATCGACAGGTATCTGCTTAATGCAAAACAAAAGTGAAACAGAAAGCTCCTATAGGAGCTTTCTGTTTCACTTTTGTTCTGCTTCAAACTGTAAGTATACTTTAAGGATGCTACATGCTTTTTATGGTATAATAGGTGTCAGCTTTACACTGTGTATCATATTGCACGAGATATGCTGTACATGTACGTGTCAAATAACAATTACCATACATCGTGAATAGGTGTGTCAATGCAGTAATGCCCCTATTCCACACGGACTACGAACCCCACGAATCGCTACGAATTGGAAAATGCTAGGATTCGTAGTTGATTCTTAACAAATTCGTGGAGTTCTTACCTGATTCGTAGTCGATTCTTGCAATTATGGAGCGGTCGGGGATTCGTGGCAAAAGTTTTGAGCTGTTCAAAGTTTTGGCCAAGACCTCCACGAATGGAACCATGGGTAGTTAATTCGTAACAAATTCGTAGTGCATTCGTAGGATTCGTAGCTGATTCGTAGGATTCGTAAACGGCTTTTTTGGCGTTCGTGGTATTCTTAACTCACTCGTGAGTACTAGTTTGATACCTTTCTCCTGTAGCCAGGAGTCTAAGAGTCAATGCCAGCTTCGCTCCGGTATATATATTTGGTCTCACGTGAGTGTCCCTCCTCTGCATGGATGACTGACCTATAATCCTGGCATTCTTACATACAGCGCTCCCTCTCTATACAACGACACCCAATAGGACACACACAATATGTTCGGAGGGAGATGTTATAGGGAGGGAAACTTAAGACTTGTTTTACATTTGCAAACATCTTGAATTAAGATCAGACGCCAAGTAACACGGCGTCTGATCTGGATTCAAGCTGTTTGTCACTTTTTTTCTATCAAAATGTCCATTATGTAAATTTGAGAAAGCCAGCAGACGATCATTTTAAGCAGGCGATATTGCAGCAGCAAACATGTTAAACGTAATTGTCATGTTTGGGGAACTGTCGCAAGGGTCGTTGTACGGAGGGGTCGTTGTTGGGAGGGCCGTTGTAGAGAGGGAACACTGAAGTTGGTAAAGGTATTCTCATCTTCCACAGTCAGCCACTTTCTAACCCACCACCTTGTGGATCTTCCCCCTTCTTCTTCGGGATATTTTCTTGCTATTAGCATGCAGCTAGCGTTGATACGCCAGATCCAAATCCAGTGCCACTGCTGCTCTATCTTAAAAGTCCATTATGACTGATGCCCGAGTTGAAACGGGAACTACAGCGCTCCCTCTCTACAATTGGAGACAAAATGTGTGCGTTGTTGGAGGGAGTCGTTATAGGGAGGACAATTGGCTTACATTTGCAAACAGTTTGAATCCAGATCCGACGCCGAATGACGCTGCGTCTGATCTGGATTCAAGCTGTTTGTCACACGCCATTCTTTTTTTTCTGTCAAATGTCTATAATGTAACTTTGAGAAAAACGGCAGCCAACAATTTTAAGCAAACAATATAGCAGGCGTGAATGGTTGGAAATATTTGATTTTGGTTGGAAAACAACGACAAGTGTTGTTGTAAGGAGGGGTCGTTTTGGGGACGGTCGTTGCAGGGAGGGAACACTACATACAAGAATCCCACGAACCATCAAGAATCAAACTTCATTCGTAGCTGATTCGTAGATGCATTCGGCAAATTCGTAACTGATTCTTAGCGTTCGTGCAGTAGTTGTAGTGGATTCTTGCAATTCGTACTGAGTTCTTGACAGTATTCGTAAGATTCGAGCCGAATCCCACGAATATTCTTAACTCGTTCGTAGCCGATTCGTAGCCGATTCGTAGAGGGCCACGAATTGGATAGAAAAAATTGCCGAACTCCACGAATCCTCACGAATTACAGCATTTATCAATTCGTGGGATTCGTAGTCGGTGTGGAATAGGGGCATAAAAAAGACATTGTTCTTTTACCAAATAAAACGGCTCGTTGGTGCTCAACACCTACAAATGTAATGCCGTGTTTAAGATGTAGCTTCCCTTTAATGCAACTGTTTGAAAAATATCTATATAATGTATTCACAAATAACTCTCCAGTGTAACACTAACTCTTGTTAGATTTTTATTCTACACTAGATTTACGAGTGAGGGGGTTCATGTACTTGTATATGATAATGGTAAACGTATGTTGAGGTCTTCATAGGAGATTGATTTTATCAAATAATATTATTTCATTATAATCATAGTAAAACGACTGTTCACGCTTTAAGTATTTCTTACATTGCAAACAGTTCGGAGCCAGGTCAGAAGCCGGATAACACGGCGTCTGATAAGGCTCCAAACTGATTGCCACTCAGATTTAAATGATCAGTCAGAGTTGTCAAAAATGATGTATTTGTGTTTCGTTTACGTTTAAATTGGAAATTATAACGTCTTCTGTACTGTAACACCTGAGTAAATATAGGGAGGTATTATAGATAATATTAACCCTTACACTGTTGAAACTTCTTAAAGACTCTCCCACTTTCCTATGAATTACAGTCGAACTTCGATATCTCGAAGTCGGTTTTGTCGACAAAATTAAAAACGTTTTAACTTTGGAATATGGGCATGTTCGACTTTACCGAACATGAAAAAATGCAGTTCATATGTCGAACTATCGGATAAAGTTCGAATTAAACGAGTTCGAGATATCGAAGTTCGACTGTACATGTTTTAGTCTTCTAGGTGTGTGTGTACAACATACTTATAACTATGACAAACAGTACAGACCCTGATACACATATAAAGTGTTCCTTCTGGAGCCCCCCTGATCTGGGTCTATATTATTTATAAAGGATGTACATGTATATACGCTCGTACTTGGTCCGTGCACAGAGAAGGTTTGAACCCCGAGGCTTAAGATGACTAGGAAATAGTACAGTTGTACCTGTTTTGAACGGTCATTTATTGTAGGTTTAGGTTTTTCAAAGCTCATGTGATTGCTTAACTAATTCCCCAATGAACACGCCATTTTACGCATTTGATTCCTCTACTGAAGAAAGAAATTCCAATTTATACGTTTACAAATAAAAATGATAAGAAATATTTTCTATATTCCAGCAGAGAATAGAATAAAGCAGGTTAAAAGTAAAGCAGAATGTGCCTTCAACCTGCTTTAAGTGGATAACTATCTCCAAAACTAGAAACAGGCATAGGGTAATGGGTTAATACAAAACATGTGTAATGCATACACTCCATCCCATTCGCGAAGCTTACGCACGGTTCAGATTTATTAATTTACTCGGCGTTTATTACTACTTTGACCGCATATGGGTAAGGCACTTTATCGTTACTTTGACATTCTTTTTAAAATGGCATGACCAGTGAAGCGGACCAACTGATGAGGCGTGATTCAATGTTTGTTACTCGGAAGAATAATTATATTATTCCTTTCCCTTCTTGAACACGCTTACGAAATCCTAGTTCACGCAATACGCTAAAATGTAGAAAAGTACAATTTTTGAAAGCTTTCAAAATAATTATAATTTGAGTGGTAGACAATTTGGAGCCTGATCGGACGCTTGGTTACCCGGCGTCTGATCGGGCTCAAGTTTGTTTGCAATGGAAGTAATTTCTTTACCTTAAACGCGCTTATTTGTAAAGAATAACGGTTTCTCGTCTGTATCACCATTCGGGTAGTCCATCTTGCAAAGTACAGGTATAGAGAAAACGTTCTTTCCCGTTTAAAATCAATTAAAGCAATAAAATGAAGCAAATGATAACTTTTTGACAATTCTGACTACTAGTTTTAATCTGAGTGGCACTAAGTTTGGAGCCTTATCAAACGCCGGGTTATTCGGCGTCTGATATAGATCTAGCTCAAAACTGTTTGCAATGGAAATAATAGTTTTAGCGTAAATTGTGTTTATTTCGGATAGAATATCGTTTCCTCCACTATATGGTGCCTAGATGATCTCCTTTGTATTGAGAACATATAGTATTATACAGCAGAGTTTTGTCAAGACGTTCGGTTACCCTAACCCTAATGCTAGAGCCCAAAGCTTGATGTGTGTTTTATCGGGCGTTCTATGAGGCGACAGTGTCTTTAGCCGGACACTAGTTAAGGCATGAACACAATATACAGACTATATGAAATACATATGAATTTTCCTTTGGCTATCTTGCCTGATGATTGAGCATGAAACTACATAAAAACTATATAAAATGGATGAAACTAACTAAAAGTGGATGAGATACTTTTCCCACAAAACTAATACATGTAACTATAATCAAACAATATTCTCGTACTCTCAAACTGTTTGAGCACGGTGCAGGCTGAGCTGTTAACTGGTGTATGCTCAGCGTTATTTCTGCTGAGCTACAATATGATGATGAACTGATGCTGAGCGCTATTGCTCAGCGTTGATGTAGCTGATGATAAACCGTGTCACCAGCGCTAGTCTCAAGAAGACTGCTCGGCGGTGTTGAACCTGTGATGAGATATAGTCTCGAACAAACTGTTCAGCGTTGTCTCTGCTGAACTACCAAACCTTTGTTCCACTACAGTTCTATAACATCAATGTTCCAGCTTGTCTTGGAACTTCTATGATGTATCGTGGATCTGTAGCAAACCTTCACTCTTTAATAATAACTGTTTTCGGTCCCAAACAAATCTCAATGATCTGAGAGCAACGTACTAACGAGCTATCATCAAAAGTAAGCTATCCCGTTAATAGCGTGTGGAGAGAGTTGTCGTGTGAACGAATTAGCAATCTCTCTGTGTTCAATATCTCTACAGGTTATATTCACCGACCGTCTAACATTGAACAGTTCTTTCAATATGCATACATTAGTCTAAATAGATGATTATTCCTAATAATTAAGAAAATGCCAACTTTTACTTTTACACCAGCAAGTTATAAACTTTGGTTATGTTTAAAATGACCAGTACAGAAAAATAATGACTGTAAAGCTTATTTGAGAGAAAATACACAAAATTCAGTTTTTGGTATACAGTCAGCATAAAGCGTAGACAATTACATTAGGCAAAGAACAAAAACGTACGATGTGCGTTATCTTCGCACTGTCTCTATATAAATCAACTGGTAATATACACATATGTTTAAGAGGCTTAATAGCTACACAAAGATTATTTCTGACAATATCCCCTTTCTCAAGAAAACACTTTAAGTTTTTTTAACTACAAAATAATCTGTACAAAAGTGTGCTGAGCTTATTGTCTACTCAGATAATCAGCACACATGTTCTCAGAGCCTTTGATTGCTTCAACTCTGAACTGGTAGTTTTGAAGGAATAATGCCCATCGCATTATCCTTCCACTCTCTATCTTACATTTCTGTATGTAAGACAATGGGGTATGATCTGTCTGCAGAACAAACTCTGTCCCATACAAGTAGTTTTGGAATTTCTTTATTCCAAACACTATGGCCAAGCATTCTCTCTCAATGACAGAGTAGTTCTTCTCTCGCTGGAGAAGCTTCTTGCTGGCATATGCCAATGGGAATATGCCATCTTCAAACTGTTGCAGCAATGCTGCTCCAACTCCGCTATCTGAAGCATCAGTTTGGAGAGTGAACGGCTTTGTGAAATCTGGAAGCCTCAAAATTGGTGATCTTGTGAGCATGTCTTTCAACGTTTTGAAAGCTTGCTCGTGCTCAGCTACCCAGATCACGATGTTTGGAAGACCTTTCTTTGTAAGGTCTGTCAGTGGAGCCGCTATATCAGCAAAAGCTGGTATGAACTTTCTATAGTACCCAGCTAACCCTAAAAAAGCACGAACTTGCTTCTTGGTCTTGGGTTGCTCGGCCAACTTGATCTTTTCAAGCTTCTCCTCTTCCATCTGCATAATCCCGTTTCCAACTACATGTCCTGTGAATGATATGTTCTCAAACCCAATCAAACACTTTGATCGTTTGAGAGTCAGACCAGCCTGTCTAGTTCTGCTGAAAACATCCCGCAGCATGGTCAGATGTTGGTCCCATAACTGCGTGTGACCAAGGATGTCATCAACGTAGTTGTCCGCATCTTTGCAGTTTCGCAACAACTTTTTCATCATTCGGTTGAATGTGCTACCTGAGTTGACCATGCCAAAGGGCATTTTCTTAAATTGGTAGCTCCCATCTGATGTCGAGAAAGCAGTTAAATGCTTCGACTTGTCTTCAACCGGGATTTGCCAGTATCCTTTACTCAAGTCGATCTTGGTGAAGAACTTGTCTTCCTTCAACTTGGACATGATGTCCTCAACATTCCCCATTGGTTCTGTATCGAACTTTGTGATCATATTCAATCTCCTGAAGTCGATACAGAATCTGTTAGACCCATCTTTCTTTCTGATCATCACAAAAGGTGAATTGTATTCCGATAAGGCTGGTTCAATCACCTCTGCGTTGAGCATCTTCTGAATTTCTTCTTCAACTTCACCCCGTTTAGCGTATGGTATGGGGTATTGACGAACCCGTACTGGGGTTTTCGACGTTAATTCTATCTTATGCTTGGCCAGCGTCGTTGAACCTGGCATCTCAGTGAATATATCCTGAAACTCGTCAAGTAATGCCATCACGTCTCGACGTTGTTCATGCGACAAACTGTCTGAGACCTTGACATCTTTGTATGTTTCATCGCTTTTCAAACAAGCTAAGTCTAGCAAGTTTTCATCGTCGACAACGCCATAGTCTTCACTGAGTTCAGCCTCTACTATTGCCATCCCAGCTACAACGTTGTCTTGTCGTTCCTCATACTTCTTCAACAGGTTGATGTGATATTTACCTATTTTATCAGCAACTTTCACTCGAAAGTCCATCCTGTTCACTTTTTCTACAACTTCGAATGGCCCTTTCCACTGCAACATGAGCTTGTTGTGAGAAGTTGGTAGCAACAACAGAACTCTGTCTCCCTTTTCAAGGTTTCTATTTCTGGCTACTTTATCATAATGATGTTTATATGAAACCTGTGCCTCAGTCATGCTGTCTCTAGCTATCTGGCATGTATCTTCTAGCCTGTTCTGAAGATCAAGAACATAATTGTATGTGTTCATGACTTCTGGTGTTTCTTTCTCTGTCCAGATCTCTTTGAGTATTTGCATGGGGCCGCGAACTGTGCGTCCATACAATAGCTCGAACGGCGCAAACCCTGTTGATGATTGTGGAACCTCTCTGTATGCGAAGAGAACAGCGGACAGGTATCTGTCCCAGTCCTTCGGCCGTTCCTGACACATCTTCTTCAGCATACTTTTCAGAACCCCGTTCATCCTCTCACACAGCCCATTGCATTTTGGGTTGTATGGGGTAGTGAATAATTGCTTCAGCGATATGAGTCGACAGACTTCTCCCATGAGCTCAGACGTGAACTGACTGCCTTTGTCGCTCAAAATTTCGGTAGGAAATCCAACACGTGAAAACACGTCGAGCAATGCCTCAGCTACCCGTTCTGTCTCTATCCTAGGCAATGCTACAGCCTCAGGATATCTTGTGGCATAGTCTACCACTGTCAAAATGTATCTGTTTCCCTTATCAGATACTGGTGTGATTGGACCTATCAGATCGACCGCTACTCGATGAAATGGTGTATCTATGATCGGTATTTCACAATGGGGCACCTTTGTGACCCGTCCTTTTGGTATGGTCTTCTGACAAACATCACATGATCTGCAGAATCTCGTAACATCACTGGTTATTCCCGGCCAGTGGAAACTTGTAGTGATTCTATCGATGGTCTTCTTTGCTGACAAATGTCCACCCACAATAGATTCATGAGCCAAGCTCATCACACGCTTTCTAAATTGTGTTGGAACAACTATTTGTTTCGTCTCTGTTGAGCCCTGTCCTTTGACTTGCTCGAACACTCTGTACAAAACGTCTTTCTTCACTGTGTAGTGGTACTTATTACCACCTTTGGTCTCGAAATTGCTCGAACTCTCAGCATATGACCATAGTTTCTTCAAAGACTCATCGTCTTTCTGTGCCTTCTGAAGCACATCAACGTCAACCTCATCTAACGGTTGAATTGGCACGTTCAGCGCCCTTATAGGTTTCATCTCTTTAGCAGCTTGAGCCCGTGTGGCAACCGCTGCAGCCACACTAATTTGACCCTGTCCTTCGGGCTTTCGCTCTTCAAACCACCTTGGGTTTGGAGCATCTAAAACTCCATCTACATTGCCCAAGACTAAATCGCAGATGAGTGAGCTCAACACCATTACTTCTATACTGCCCTTGTAATAGGGTGTATCAACCTCTATCAACGCTGCTGGAACTATTTTGGCCTGACCATCGATAGTGATCATCACATATCTCTTGTCCAACATTTGGCTGTCATCGACCAAGTCTTTCCGAACTGCGGCTAACTCACAGCCGGTATCTCTTAAAACTTTCACCTCTTTGGTCCCTACATAGCCTTTCTGTAACTTCAATTTCTCTCGCCCTCCAGCGTATCTACGGTGCATCCACCAGCAATGATGGACACCGACTCTCCGTTGGCAAGCTGAAGTTCGCCGTCTTGTATACACTCCTGTATATGGCTTTTGTTCATGGAAACAGACATGCATAGAGCTGAAATCTTGTTTCCATCCGAACCTTTGTTCTTAGACCTGTCTTCGAACTTCCAACCTCTCTGAGACTGTCGACCATCTGTATGCTCTTTACTTTCATGGTCTGGGTAGCAGACTGCTGCCCCGCTAATCTTTTTCGCGTTTGTATTCTGTCTGCAGTCTCGTGCAAAATGACCTTCTTTCCTGCATAAGAAACAAACCTTCTTCTGAGCATCAGGCCTGGGCACTGTGTTCGACCTATAGTTCGATGCTATATTAGGTCTCGGCTGTTGCCTGTTAGGTGCTGGGCCGCTTGTTCTGGCTGTTCTATTCGACACTATGGACCCTCCATGAGCCTCAATGTATTGCTCAGCTAGATGAACAACTTCTTCCCTAGAGCTCGGCATCCTTTCTTTCAAAAACAATGCTAGCTCAGGCGAACATGTTTTGATAAACTGCTCCCGGACTATCAAGTCCATTATCCCTTCAAACGTTTCGTCTATCTCGGCCATTTCTGCCCATCTACAGGAATAACGAACTATACGAGCCATAAACTGAAAAACAGTTTCACCTTGCTCAGGCTTACTATCTCGAAACTTAGTTCGGAACCCTTCTTCTGTCAACTGATACCGTTTGAGCACTGCCTTCTTCAACGCTTTGTAATCAACAGCTTGTTCAGGCGGCATGCTGGTGTATACTAACAGACCTTTGCCTGTCAATAATGAGCTCAGACTAACTGCCCATGTCTTCTCATGCCATCCTTGGCTCTTGGCAAAACGCTCAAAACGTTCGATGTATGCGTCCATATCATCCTTGTTCTCCTCGAACTTTGGCAACTTTGGTCTCAGCGACTTGCTCGTCGGCTCATGCTTCAAAGTTCCGGCCTCAGCTCGCAGTTTCATCAACTCTAGCTCCCGCTCTTGCTCTTCTCGTTTGTATGCAGCCTCTTTGTCTCTGAGTTGTATCTCAAGCTTGAGTCGCTCATCTTTATCCTTGCGCTTTCTTTCTTCTCGCTCAACCTCCAGCATTCGGCGTTCTTCTTCATCCCTACGCTTCTGATCTTCTCTCTCAGCCTCCAACTTTCGACGTTCGTCCTCATCTCTACGCTTCTGTTCAGCGCTCTCTAACTCCTGCCTTCGACGCTCATCTTCTCGTCTCAGCATACGTTCTTCTCTATCAAGAAAGTCCCTTTCTTTCTTGTCAATGTATGTCATGAGCTCCGAGCCGCTCAAGCCCATACGTTCACCAGCCGCTATCCACTTATCATGATCCATCATGAAACTTATGTTCAACCCCTAACAGTTCCAACCGCATAAACCTCCTAAGAACTATCCCAGGACGAGCCCCCAAATTGTCAAGACGTTCGGTTACCCTAACCCTAATGCTAGAGCCCAAAGCTTGATGTGTGTTTTATCGGGCGTTCTATGAGACGACAGTGTCTTTAGCCGGACACTAGTTAAGGCATGAACACAATATACAGACTATATGAAATAAATATGAATTTTCCTTTGGCTATCTTGCCTGATGATTGAGCATGAAACTACATAAAAACTATATAAAATGGATGAAACTAACTAAAAGTGGATGAGATACTTTTCCCACAAAACTAATACATGTAACTATAATCAAACAATATTCTCGTACTCTCAAACTGTTTGAGCACGGTGCAGGCTGAGCTGTTAACTGGTGTATGCTCAG
This sequence comes from Gari tellinella, assembly GCA_922989275.2. Lineage (NCBI taxonomy): Eukaryota > Metazoa > Mollusca > Bivalvia > Cardiida > Psammobiidae > Gari > Gari tellinella. Next base: position 80,888,948 of record OV277860.1, on the reverse strand, counting down.
CGTTATTTCTGCTGAGCTACAATATGATGATGAACTGATGCTGAGCGCTATTGCTCAGCGTTGATGTAGCTGATGATAAACCGTGTCACCAGCGCTAGTCTCAAGAAGACTGCTCGGCGGTGTTGAACCTGTGATGAGATATAGTCTCGAACAAACTGTTCAGCGTTGTCTCTGCTGAACTACCAAACCTTTGCTCCACTACAGTTCTATAACATCAATGTTCCAGCTTGTCTTGGAACTTCTATGATGTATCGTGGATCTGTAGCAAACCTTCACTCTTTAATAATAACTGTTTTCGGTCCCAAACGAATCTCAATGATCTGAGAGCAACGTACTAACGAGCTATCATCAAAAGTAAGCTATCCCGTTAATAGCTTGTGGAGAGAGTTGTCGTGTGAACGAATTAGCAATCTCTCTGTGTTCAATATCTCTACAGGTTATATTCACCGACCGTCTAACATTGAACAGTTCTTTCAATATGCATAAATTAGTCTAAATAGATGATTATTCCTAATAATTAAGAAAATGCCAACTTTTACTTTTACACCAGCAAGTTATAAACTTTGGTTATGTTTAAAATGACCAGTACAGAAAAATAATGACTGTAAAGCTTATTTGAGAGAAAATACACAAAATTCAGTTTTTGGTATACAGTCAGCATAAAGCGTAGACAATTACATTAGGCAAAGAACAAAAACGTACGATGTGCGTTATCTTCGCACTGTCTCTATATAAATCAACTGGTAATATACACATATGTTTAAGAGGCTTAATAGCTACACAAAGATTATTTCTGACAAGTTTGTATAACTAGACGTGACCACTTATTAACGTTGGGTCGATATTACTAACAAGTGATTGCTTATTTTAGAATAAAAAAAGCAGAAAGGACCAAGTCAATAATACTTTATAAATCGAGGCCCGATGCACCAGTGCGTTTTACACTGTGTATCCAAAATAAGGTATACAAGGGAACAAATCTGCAGTGGTTTTGAAAGAAGTTAGCGAGAGTTTGCTCCCTCTAAGTATTAATGAAATCAGCTGTGTTGCTCAAATCTCTGTAATAAGATGGAAATTGTTTTTTTTATCTGAGTTCAATTATAATGCAAAAATGCTTTACAACCCGAAAGTACCTCAAAGAAAATACGAAAACACCTTTAATGGTGCATGTATTAGACGTGATCTTTGTGTTGCTGTAACCGGTAATGCAAGGGAGTGGGGAAGTTTTGCTTGCCACCCAATTCAAGCGTCATATATTTGACTTTTTAATATAAACGTCAAATACAATTAGTCAATTTGTATCTGTATTTTATCTTATCAAGTTGTACCGAGATAATAATAGTTTAGAATCTCCAACAGCGTCTAACCTTGTGCACAATATTTTTTAAATCTTGAACGCTAATTCTAGTAAAAGAGAGTGTAAAGAGAGACCTACCAATGTGCCTGTATATACAGCGGAGAAAACGCCAGTCGGTCCTAATAAACGCGTTTTACTTTAAAATCATTATTTCCCTTGCAAACAGTTTGGAGCCAGAGCAGACGTCGGGTCAGGTTGCGTCTAATCAGGCTCCAAACTGTTTGCCATATGCCATCATGCAGGAAATGTCAAAATATTGTAATTGTCTACAGTGTATTCAATGTATCGCATTACGCTTGCGTTTTGTTTGCGTTTAAACGTGTAAGAATAATGTCTTCTCCATTATACCATTTCGTCAGTGTATTATAGACTTATCAAGAGGGAAACGTCAAGTCTCGATCAGTGAATTGTTTGATTCAAAGACATCTCTTGACGACCGTGTGGTCATAACGCCTTGCCAGACAATTTTCATGCAAAAAGCAAGGGTTTGTGGACATGTCGGTAGCAAAGAACCATTGAAGCGTTTCATGTGAGACTCGACTTTTATATTTGATAGTTTGATTAGAAATGACCATTGAAAAGCCTCGAGAGCATGCGTTTATCTGGGCCTTACCAGGTAAACTAAGATTTGAATACCCGCTGGCAGCTTATGCTGCATGCTTTTTCTCGCCTATCGAGAACAATGGGGGACTCCATCAATGGACTGAGGAAATATCTTTAAGTCGGTATTTCCGGTCTACTTTTTTTGGGCAACATTTTATTAAAGTTTAAGACATTCTTCAGCCACATAGTTATACATCCGGATTTCAAACTCGAGAATTCGCTTAAAATAAAGTCGTAAAAAGGCATATTTTGGGGGTAATGGGATAAAAAAGACAGGTATATATACATGTACAAGTGCCATGGAAAATCTGATCATGTTTGTAAATTTGGCTGAGCTATCACATCATGGTTAGACAATATTTGTGTAAGATATATACATATGTAGTCAACATAAAATCCGAATATGAAACTAGGAAAACTAAACTAAGACTAAACTTAACACTTACCTTAAACGTAACGCGGCGTCTGATCAGTGTCCACACTCTTTAACACTGATTTCAATATTACGTAAGTCAATGAAAATTACAAACATTTTATTGCTTTATAGGCCAATATTCAGCCAAGGTAGAATATATATATAGATACAGTCGAACTTCGATATCTCGAACTCGCTATATTCGAACTATCCGATAGTTCGACACATGAACTGCATTATTTTATGCTCGGTTCAGTCGAACATACCAACTTGCTTAGCCACGTTTTAACTTTTAAATACGGGTATGTTCGATTTAACCGAGGTCGAGATATCGAAGTTCGACTGTAGTAATAGGATTCCAATATAGAAAATGGCTGACCTTTAATCATATATTAATTTGAAATTGAATCATGTATGTATATAGCAGTTACTCCTTTTATTATTTTTGGAACCATTATAAAAATATGAAGTGTAGCTTTAATGAGTTTTTATTGTTTGCAGATATTAATATACGTTTGGGTTCTCTGTATACTTAGTTGACCAGTATACATTTGTACTTAGTTGGTATACATTTGCCTTAACCCCTTCACTGCCAAGACGTCTTCAATTTTAAACAATTGTCGTCTGCTTTTATTTTTTTAAAGTAACATTTATTTATTTTGATTTATGAAATATTGAAATGAGTGTAAAACATTTTTGTCTTGTCCGAGTGTCACCCTCCCTATCTATTGTACTCGCCCCCTTCCAATCTATTACAGTAGAGAATACGTTATTCTTTCCCGTTTAAACTAAACGAAACGCAAACGCAAAACGCTAAAATGAAGAAAAGGACAATTTTTGGACAATTCTGGTAATTCTTCTTTATCTTGGTGGCAAAAAGTTTGGAGCCTGATCAGACGCCGGGTTACCCTGCGTCTGATCTGGTTCCAAACTGTTTGCACTCGAGATAATAGATTTAGCGTAAACGCGTTTATTGGGAAAGAATAACGTTTTCTCCACTGTACATGGTTGTGCTGTACAACGTGGTCTGTGTCAGAATTTCTTTCTGACCTTGTGAATTTAGTTATCTCGTGTTGTTGTACATCTTTCTTGTGTTCTTTGATTCTTGTTTCTAATTTTCGTCCTGTCTCTCCAATATACACCTTGTCACAATTCTTGCATTCTCTTTTATACACTACTTCACACTTGTCCTTGTCTTTTCTTTTGTCCTTTGGGTGTACCAGAAATGATCTAATAGATATGTGGGGTGTCATGGAGCTTGCAACACGATGTTTCCTGAATGTTCTTCCCAAAGCTTAAGACACACCTTGTACGTATGGGAGGACCACACGGCCTCTTGATGTTTTGTTGGGATCGTCCATCTTTCTCTAGAAAGTCAGTCTATAAGTAGGCAGTGCTCTGAGGAAGGATATAGTCATGTCCGAAACTGTCAGGTATATAATATCTTTGTTGTGTCTAAAGAAAAATCTCTACACACTGAAATTACCAACTAGATGAACTCATTCAAGGATATGAGTTACGCGTTACGCGGCACTTGATCAGGATCCAAACTGTTTTCAAATAACTAGTGTACTCGGGGTAAGGCAGTGAAGGGTTTAAAATCGTAAACATTACCCATCAACATGAATGAATGTTCATTTTCTATAAGATTTATATTATACTCTCTTTTTTATTGTTTTAAGTCAAAATACCTAGTATGATAATTTGAGAAAGAAAAGCATACGACACTAAAGTCTTGTTTAAAGACAGAGAGTGGGTTAAAGAGGCTTAAAGTAAACTGGTATCTCACAATGAGTATGTCTTTAACACTGAGCACAAACTTTATAACAATTAGAAGGTTTTAAAAGTCAGTAGATCTAACTAGCGTAGCCGCTTCACTTCCATGACGTCCTTGCATGTGGTAATTTCACAATTTTAAATGTTACGTAAATTGACTTAGTCAAATCGTTATGAGTGTCATACAGTTTGATTCCCGATCAAGACCTAAACTGTTTTCAAATAAAATTTTTGCTTGAGATAAGGAATTGAATGGATGCCTTAAACATTGGGAAATTGAAAAGAACTTCATTAATATTATACAGTGCCCCCTCTCTACAACGACACCCAATGGGAGATGAAAATGTGTGCGTTCTTCAGAGGTAGTCGTTATAGGGAGGGAAATCGGCTTACACTTGCAAACAGCTTGAATCCAGATCAAACGCCGCGTAACGCGGCGTCTGATCTGGATCCAAGTTGTTTGTTACTCGTACTTAAGGTTTTTTTTCTGTCAAAAATTAAATTATATCACTTTGAGAAAAACAGCAGACGACAATTATAAGCAGACGATATTGCAGCAATAAAAGCGTTAGATATAATTGTCCGGTTTTTGGAACTGTGGAAAGGGTCGTTGTAAGGAGGGGTCGTTGTTGGGAGGGCCGTTGTAGAGAGGGACAGTTGTACTACCAGGCCACGAAAACGGTAGCCCTATCGCAATATCAACACTGTACATAGATTTTGGTCAGTCTTCATACATTGTATACCTCAAATAACGTCTGATAAATCATTGACTGTCCTGATTTCAATAGCCGAAAGCTAACGCCATGAAGCAGATTACCGGGTACATGTACCTTTTCTGTTTATGCGTCATCATAGGCTACCCTATTCGGGCAACAGTCAGTGACGCATCTTCCGGCAAATGGATTTCCGGTCAGGATCGACAATCGCCGTTTTCTCAACATAAAAACTAATGTGAATATGGCTACCACTTCGTACACCGCGGCAAACACAATACCAAACACTTGCAGTGCCATCAAGCTAGTGTGGTGTTCAACATTGCACTGCTCCGCTCCTTTGCCGTCTTTACTTCTTGCAGCACAGTTAGCCAAACCCATGATTGAGTACGACAAGTGTTGGGGCGCAACCGACAGACCAATTATTCCCAATGTATAGAACCCCATCACCTTAATGAAGGGAAAAATAAGAAAATATTTTTAACATTGACGCTACGATCGATTCTGTGATAACTGTTGTAAACAGTTTGGATCTAGAATATACGCCGAGTAACTCAGCATCTCGCCTGGATCGAAACTGTTAGACACTGGTGAAATATTGTGCACGAAATATGTGGAACAAATCAAAAATATATTGTGCACGAAATAATACAGACGTCAATTGTAAAAAACTGTGTTACAATGTATGAGAAAGATGCATGTAATATTTTGCCCATCGATCGCGACATGACAGACATTTGAAACAGGATCAAGATCCAAACTGCTTGGCACTCGTCTTTCTGTCTTTTCCATTGAGAGATGACAACATCTTAACCCATTTATACCCACGATCCCACTATATATGGGACATGGGCAAACAGTGTAGACGCTGATCAGACGCCGCATTATGCGGCGTCTGATCAGAGTCTACACTGTTTGCTGATAGGAATTTCAATATAAAACAAAATGAATATGACAATTTTGACCAGGCATCCCTTTAAAAAAAGGACTTATCAAATATAAAAACCTGGAATAATCCTCTGGATAAAAATGGGTTAGTATGACAAACATGTTCACAGCAGGAGATGTATCAACAGGCGTAGTGCGGTTACTCATCTTGAGCCACACACTAAGCAAAGTTGAGTGTTTCTTCGAACAAATGATCAGGAAATACATAGATCTACATGAGTTATTCTGAATAGAAAAACAAATGATATTATTCAGAAAAGTTATTAAAATTTGTGTACAAGAGAATAAAGTGTTATGTAAACGATTAATTCTGAAAAGGCTACATGTACCTTGTTTTATTTTTAAAATGGAAGCTGCTTACCCATGATTTAGAGGCCTGTGGGAAACTTCTGTTAAAATTCATCACCAGTATACACCCACATACACCTTGCATTAGTACCTACAAATGATGAGATAAAGTATAAAAACGATAAAAACGGCAACCGAAATAAATATTTCTCTGAAGTGTAAACCCCTCCACTGCATTACTACGAATACAATACAATGCTCCCTCTCTATGTACAACGACACCCAATGGGAGACACAGATTGTGCGTGTTGTTCGGAGGGAGTCGTTATAGAGAGGGAAAATTAAAACTTGACTGCCATTTGCAAACAACTTGAATTCAGATCAGACGCCTCGTAACGCGGCGTCTGATCTGGATTCAAGCTGTTTGTCACTCGTTATTATATTTTTTCTATCAAAATGTCCACTTATATGTAATTTGAGATAAACAGCAGACAGAAGTTTTAAGCAAACGATATTGCAGCAGTAAAATCGTTAAAAATAATTGTCTTGTTTGGGAACAGCCGTAAGGGTCATTGTTAGGAGGGAGTCGTTGTTGGGAGGGCTGTTGTAGAGAGTAAGCGCTGTAGTTATTTGCAAATAGTTTGGATCGTTAACAGTCACCGTGTAACACTGTGTCTGATGAGGATCCAAACTGTTTGACATTCGTTACGATATTGCTTTGGTCAATTTCCCTACAATGCAAATTTGAAAGGAAAAAAAGCTTTCAACGGTTGTTTAAAGCAGATGACACCAGTGCAGTGAGGCAGGTAGGTACATGTAAATATTAATGTCATCTTAAAGCAATTTAAGAGAAAGTTAACAATCCCCATACGGAACATTTCTATTTGATTCCAACACGGGGAGCTTTCAACAAGGCAAAAACTAAATGTCATTACTGCCTAGACACAAAGGTAACCGCTACTTTATATCTGTCCATGTTTTTTCATCTGCAACAGTTGTCGTCTGCTATTGATCTAAAAATAGAATTTCACAATTTCTTTTCAAAACAGAATCTTAATTTCTTTTCAAAACAGGATCAGATAACCAAACGCGTTACATGTACACGGCGTCTCAACCAGATCCTAACTGTTTGCAAAGATAATCACCGGCGCATGTATTCATCGCTAGCATGCAAAGAGGTATATTAGATAAATTGATTAATTAGTGACCATTATTTATGCTTTTCGGTGGATTACCACGAAATAGCAGTGGATGATCACTTGGTAATCCACTGCAGTGGATTATCACCAATCGCTTTTTATTATGAATTTTCCCCGTAGGGCTCCCCAAGAATTATAGTCAATCGTGTCTTATCGTTAAATTCCGGCAGTCCGATTTGTCGCGAACTACTCACCGGAAGAGCACGAATCCAAACTCGGGAGCAACGAGTGACGTCATTATACCGCCAACTTTCACGCGCATGTGTTCGACATAAAACGTGGGGCTCAACACGGGATAAATAATGTACGTTCGCTTTCAATTTTTAAACAATTTCGTTTAAAAAGTGGCTTAAAAGCATAAATAAATAGAATAACTGTGTTTTTTCAGTGTAAGATCGAATTTAATCCATTTCGTGAACATCAGACTGTTATATTTTCACTCGTGGCTTCGCCACTCGTGAAAATATAACGTCTGATGTTCACTCAATGGATTAAATTTCGATCTTACACTGAAAAAAACAGTTATCCTCTATTTAATCCCGAACACTTTGTGGAGTACTGTGTTCAACCACTCTCGTTCACTTCCGTTTCACATATTCATCTCTGTATCAGAATAGGTACATGCACTACTTTTGGTAGCGTTTCAGTGTCTGTTACATGTAGCATCTTTTACAATCCACTGTACTAACACAGTTAAAAGCCAATATAATGACCTACAATAGACGAGTGATTGTGTTTCATGTTTTTTTACAAAGAATCTATTAGTATATATACTATAGTATATGAAATTCATCAAAATTAATGGTGAATGGTCATACTACATACAATAGTTCTAAGATTTGCCTCTTATGTTTTATTCATTTTCGACTGAAAACTATATTATCGGACATATTTTACGTAAAGAATTACTTCTTACTTTAATCGGAATGTTTATTGCTTACAAACTGTACGAGAAACATTCTGTCGAACCCTGCCCTTTTGAGCTGTGTACATTGAAGAAAAAACGTTTTTCTTTCCCAATAAATGCATGTGTGCTAAAACTTGTATTTCCGGTGGAAACATGTTGGAGTCTGATCAGACGCCGGGTAACCCGGCGTCCGAGTGATCAGGCACTAAACTGTATGCCACTCAGATAAAAATAAAAAATCAGAATTGTCAAAAATTTGTCCTTTTCTACATTTTTGTTTTCTGCGTTTGCGTTTCGTTTGCGCTTAAATGGGAAAGAATAACATTACCCTACTGTATGTTGAGGAACGAAGGCATACTCTCTGTAAAGGAGATTTGTGTGTCCCTGGTTATCTTAACTCTTTAGTCGCTTTAATAGTGTTGTCGTCTGCAACTGTTGGTATCAGCTACTGTTCTTAAAGTGAATAAACGCAGGAAATAGGTTCAACACTTCATTAAATAATTTGAACCCTGATGAGACACCGGGTCAGGTGTTTGTCGCTACCGTGTAATGAGTAACTAGTAGGGTTTTAAAACATTGCTTCTTTGTTATTGTGGATAGGGCCACGATGGTACCCCATCCCCATCTTCAACTTAACCTACTGTCCTTGTGTTTACATGGTTTGTTGTTTCATGGTCTCTCGGTTTGCACGTTACAGTATAACGGGTGTGACACACAACGAAGACTAAAGCTAGCTATCTCTGATCACTCCTGAAAGAGCTCTCTGATTAAGGTCTACATGTATAGTGTTTACACAGGACACGTGCAATCTGCAAAGGTTCACTGTCTATATATGAAGAGTATATGCATTGGTATGGGTTAGTGGTTGACAAAGACGGTTTTAACGAGTTATACATGTAAGGACTATCGATACTTTTAGTTATTGTATCTTTTTATGACAATTTAACGTCAAATAAAAATTGAGACTGAACCTGTGACGACAACTCTCTATACTGTTTCCTTAAAATCTTACACAGAGCCCGGTCCATATTCCGGAACCGGAAGTGAAGGGCCATTCGAAGTGAGGTGCAGATAAAACCACGGTTGCTATCCCGCAGGCGAGACAACCAGCTCCAGTCGCTGTTGCGACCACGCCCAACAGTCTAATTACCGGCAGGGTGGAGTCAATGATCTCAGCTCTGGCAATATCTGAAAAAGGTGACTCAAATCACGATTTACTCTTTCTTCTATAGAAGCGAGTTTTTAGCGCATTTAATGTATTCCTCCACTAAACGATTTTTTCCAATGTATGTAGTCATGAACATATACAAACAGAAATATTTTCTCCATTTTAGCAGATGGTAGCTTAAAGCAGACTGACAGTAAACCAGAGTGCGCCTTAAGGCATAGTCTGCTTACTTCCAATCTGCTTTATGCGGTTACCTGTCTTCATAACTAAAAACTGGCTAAAGGGTAAAAGGTATATCTTTATCATGCTGAGCGCGACTTGGTTTTCATTTGTAAACAGTGTTGATCCAGACCAAACGTCGCATAACTCGGCGTCGAAACATCGAATGAGTCAGATCATTCGATGTTTCGTTAGTTTAGAATACATAAAATTCATCATGAGTCTGTTTTCTGACCATAGTACAAGTACATGTATATCGTTGTAAATAGCAGACAATTCAGAACGATATCGGTTATTATCGCTGGTTTACAAATATCGTACTTCCAGTACTGAACCTTATTAAATTAACATTTTTTGCGATTCGCTTGCAATTCGGTAGCAATTCGCTTGCAATTCGATGGCAATTCGCTTGTGAATATTATCCAACGCAATTAACGCGTTAAGTTTGCATGAATTGTGTATCTCACCAATATTAGCAAATATGCCTTCGTTAATGTTTTTCTTATCCATTTTTGTCACAACCGCTTCGGAAAAATTGCGTAAAACGACTCAAGCACACGGTTTGATTTTTGAAGCGCCCGATTCGATGGCGATTCGATGGCAATTCGATGGCAATTCGCTTGCAATTATCAATTTAATTTAATAAGGTTCAGTACATGTACTCCAAAGCGTTGACAATACAGCAAAACCTCTCTATTACGGCTAAAAGAAGGCTGAGTGTATAAAAGACAGTTGACAGCTTAAAGCAAGGTGACAGAAAAACAGAAAGCTCCTACAGGAGCTTTCTGTTTTACTGTCACCTTGCTTTATGCAGTCACCTGTGAGAAACACCTAATAATTAACTCAATTTAGTGGTTGTAATAGAGTGGTTTTACTGTACCTTTCTTTTACATGAAGAAATTTCAATACGTTTGACATACCGTTTGGATCCTGATAAGACGCGTCTTTTTTAATCAAGCCTGTTTGAAAATATTGGCGCATAAATTCTAATTACACTTAGCATGAAGAAATCTTAACTTTATCCTGTCGTCCGTGACTTGACTGGTTTTTGCAAACAATATAGATCCAGATCAGACGCCGCGTGACACGGCTACTTATCTGAATTCAAACTGTATGCTACTCGTTTTCACTTTTTTATAAGTAAAAAAGTGCATAAATCTTAACTGAATTGTTTGTGCAGCCGACATGTTCAAAGCAGACGATATTGTTGCAAAATAAGAGTAAATAATTAGAAACATATTTATAAAATCAAGAGCACAGGGCCTAGCCAAAACTATTCTGCAAGGAACAGTGGAGGGGACGAGCATCTAGATACTGCCCGAGCAGCATCTATACTTTAGACCCCTTTGGTACACCATAGAAGACAGAAGAAAAAATGGTCAGACAACATTGAAGAATGGACAGGGTTGACATTTGCTGAATCACAAGCAGCAGCACACTATCGTGGCAAATGGAGGAGGCTAGTACACAAGTCTGCAATGAGGTGCCCCAACGGTTCAACGCAGAGCTAAGGGACTAAGACAAGAAGATTTATAAAAAAAATTATACCCACATCACATCGAATGATATCAACGGCTTTTGCCAATTCGCATGTTTAAAAAAAGTGTCTACACTTCTCTTATCCTTAATCATTTAGACTAAAAAATTACTGCCAAGATATGACAATGACCTCTCTCGCACAGGGCCCCGACACGATTGCTTTTTGAGAGAGAAAAAACGTCAGAAGGTATGTATAGAGACAAGGAGTACACCGGACTGTCAGTATATTCTCACCTATCTCGACAAAACCGGGTATATCAAGAAAGATTATTGATGATCCGACACTTATGTGATGAATAAGGGTCACTCCACAGTCATATTACGTCATCTGCACAGATTTTATTCATATTTCTGTGCGTACAGATGTTTATGTAAAATGTGTCCGAATGACGTCACAGTCATATTACATCATTCGCACAGATTTTCATCATATGTCTGTGCGCACAGATTTTGATGTAAATTGTGTGCGAATGACGTCATGAGATAAGTGATAAGACAGGGACACTAAACATCAGGGTGACCTTTTATCTGATTAGACGTCATCTCCGTCCACATTGCTATGAGTTAAGTTTTACAATTGATACAAACTCTTACCTAGGGTCAGCATGCTTGTTATAACCATGTGCAAACAAAGTGATTGTAATACAAACGTATCTATCAAAGGCGTCATTAAGTTGAGCTAAGGTTAAAACGTCTTGACATTCAAGATCTCAACCCATTCACTGACGTAACCTAGTTTAATGGTGATTTGCAAACAGACTAGGTTCTGATCAGAATTCGAGTAACACGGCGTCCTACAAATACACAGAAAACTGTGTATTTTGTTTCTTGAGAATATGTGCTCTCTCAGGACAACATATATTGTTACATTATACCTAAACAAATGAAGCAGTCACGTGTCTTCTAATTTCCTCCGCTTTCCTCCTAAATCCCTCTTCTTCCCCTCATCCTTCCTCCTCTTGCCTCCTCATTATCTCCTCATCCTCTTAAATCCCTCCTCTTTCCTCCTTAATCCCTCCTCTCCCCCTCCTTCCTCCTCATTCCCTCCTCCTACTCTTAAATCCCTCCTCTTTCCTCCTAATTCCCTCCTCTTCCCCTCATCATTTCTCCTCTTGCCTCCTCATTCCCTCCTCCTACTCTTAAATCCCTCCGCTTTCCTTCTTAATTCCTCCTCTTCTCCTAATCCTTCCTCATCATGCCTCCTAATTCCCCCTGATCTCAAATCCTTCCTCATTTCTTTTAAATTCCTCCTCTTCCCCTCATCCTTCCTGCCCCTCAAATCTCCTCATTTCATCATTTATTCTTCCTCATTCCAACATCTTGCATCCGAATGATCTAGACTAGACCGATTTTGGGGAAATGTGCTCCTAAAACGTTGTGAAGGCAAATTGGGGTAATGCTTGGTATCCTAGTGTTTTAACCTATTTCAAGGGTGCTAAATCCAAATATAGTGGATACCAAGCTGGATTTTGACTTTTAAGGGGCCAAAAAGGGGAAACAAAATGGCCGCCATAAATCGTTTCTTTTCCATCCAAGCTGAGTTTGTATTAGTTTAGGAAGGTACATTGCATGTAGCTAAAAAGATGGCATGTTGGTGAAACTAATTCAAGGGTGCTGAATCCAACGCAAGTAGAATCCAAGCTGGATTTTTTTAAGGGGTTTAAAAGGGGAAACAAAATGGCCGCCATTTTTTTCCCAACCAAGTTGAGTTTGTATTAGTCTAGGAAGGTACTGTACATTGCAAGTAGCTTAAAAAGATGGTTAGTTTTATAACTTAATTGAAGGGTGCTGAATCCAACACAAGTAGATACCAAGCTGGAGTTTGACTTTAAAGGGGCCAAAAAGGGGAAACAAAATGGTCACCATAATTATTTTTCCAACCAAGCTGAATTTGTATTAGTTTATGAAGGTACTGTACATTGCAAGTAGCTTAAAACGTTGGCTAGTTTTATTACCTAATTGAAGGGTGCTGAATCCAACACATGTAGATACCAAGCTGGATTTATACTTTTGAGGGGCTAAAAAGGGGAAACAAAATGGCCGCCATAAAAAATCCAACCAAGCTGAATTTATATTAGTTTAGGAAGGTACATTGCATGTAGCTTAAAATGATGGCTAGTTTTATAATTTATTGAAGAGTGCTAATCCAACACAAGTAGATACCAAACTGGATTTTTTAAAACTTTTAAGGGGTCAAAAAGGGGAAACAAAATGGCCGCCATAAAATATACTTTTTCCGCCAAATTATTTTGAAATCAACTCAATATGAGTTAGAATTGAAAGTTGTCCAGCAACAGGTTATAGAGAACTAGCTCGTGAAATTTGTAGTATTATACTAAATAGAATTTCTCACAATGGCAGCCATTTAAACAATCAAATAGGCCGTTTATTCGGTTCACTTGCAAAACAAGAACAATTTTCCTTTGGTATGTTGTGTGATACATAGTAGGGTTGCATATTTCAGATTTGAAACGAAAGAGATATTTCCCTTTGTTTTCAATTAGCCATACTTTGTAGCAGTCAGCAACAATTTGAAGAAAAAACAATCCCAATAAACATTCATATGACTGCCACAATGGCAACATAGTCGTATGCATTCTTTCAACGAATCCTATAGCCATGCATACACATATGGAACCAGATTTATTAATGAGTACTTGCATTTCTAGTCTGTGTTTAAGATTACAGTTCTTGATATACGCATTGCTTCTGAATCAACAGAACATGTTTTCTGCCCAAACATAGAGCGTACTTAAATTACATCTGTATCAAATGTTTGATTCACTTGTTTTACAATAGGGCCCTGCTACTATTGTGTATTATATTTATTCCATACTGACTTGTAGTCTGCATTTCCAATCAATTGCTGGTATATTAAGTTTATAAACTGATATATGTATATAAAACATGTATGTTTGCTGTTCATTAGAGACAATATGCGTATATACAAACAGGCCCTTTTATGACTGATGTAGATCTTTCAATTTATCTATAACTTGAACTAGCTCTACAGAAGCAATGTTTTGGTGGTATGCAGGATGATGCAACCTCAAGAGATGAACCTAAAGACATGGCATTTCAGTTGAAGTGAGGCTTCATCGAATTGGAGGGTTGAATACATACATGATAGTTTGAAGGTACTTGGTAGGCCAATGTCAGATTGCGGTGTCGTATGATATGTACAGTTCTAAGCCAATTTACGTGGGCCAAATGTAGTTGACCAAATCATGTCAGGGAAGAAATATCGTAGAGTTGTTTGCATGCACAAGCTCTGTGACAAGTGCTACTCAAACCGTTTCCTGAATATGATCCCATCCTGAAGGCTAGTATGCAAGAAGAAACCAATGATTTCGAGGGTGTTCTTAATGTATTGGCATCATTCATGAGGCAATTGACTCGTTCCTTCCGATGATTTGCACGGACAACCTGCTGGTGGCAACATATGCAGCAGATGATTGGCATCCTGCTGCTCCATACTAGGTGAGACAGATGAGTTCAAAAATGACGGCATTTAATTGGGAGCTGCACTTAGATGCGTTCAGGATGGTGATGCCGTTCTTTTTCCGCTACGATCATAACATTTATGCGAGTAGGGTTCTGAGATATGTCAGAAATGATAATATTGCCAGACTAAGCCGAGGTCGAGTTTTACTTACCCAAAAGAACTACGTCTTAATAAAACAAACGAGTCAAATTTGTCGGCACCATTTTTAGATTTGGATCTTTTTATAAATAACGGAATTGTTTCTTCTAAGATTTACGATAAACGAGATGATTTTGATTTTAGTATTGTAAATTATCCTCATCTAGATGGCGATGTTCCCCGTTCCACATCTTACGGGGTTTATATTTCACAACTTATTCGCTTTGCTAGGGCCTGTACCTCTGTTGAGGACTTCCACATTCGTAATAAAACTATTACTGAAAAGCTTCTTAAACAGGGGTACAGATTTCATAAACTTCGTAAAACATTTTCTAAATTCTTTTATAGAAATCTTCCTCTCATTAACAAGTATAAATGTAACTTAAAGTCTTTTCTGCGGCAAGGTATTTCACATCCGGAGTGTTATGGTGATGTTATTTACAGACTTCGTAAGATTCTTGGACATATACATTTTCAAAACCTATTTGTGAAACGTATTAGATTTTTCCTCAAAAAAGATTATGATCCAACTATATTGCTGCGCACTTCACGTTTGGTTATCGATCAATCTACAATTGATAACTATGCTTTCCTCTTTGGTTGTGCGACGACAGACAGGGCTTAGCACTACATGATGATGTATCTTTAAAGCCGTCCTTAACCGGGAGAGTTATGTCGGATTTTCGTGCTTTGTTTTTTCTCTCCCTCTCTGTCGCTTGAGTACAATTTGACCGTTGCCATAGTGGGTTATTTTTAACACGGGCTTGAATGTTTAATTCTTTCCCATGTTACTAATGATCTTGTCATAGAAATTTTGCTAAATGTTTTACATGTTTTTACTTACTGTGCTGGCGGTCTTTTTGATTGTGAGGTTGTGGAACAGGGTTTATATTTTATGTACACTGTTTGTCTTTATAGGTGAATATAGGAGATAAGTGTGAGGTTGGGCGCCCCTAAACCCAGGTTTAAACCCCCAGTGGTTGTTAATAATTAATTAATTTATAGTTGGTTGTTGATTGCTACTGGCCGTACCAAGGCGGGCTCCTATGTTCACTTTGCTTTATGTTTGTCTTGCGTGTTGTTTTCTATTTAGTGTGTAGATTAGGGAATGGTATTGCGTGTGTGTGTGTGTGTGTGTGTGTGTGTGTGTGTGTGTGTGTGTGTTTGTTGTGGTATGACTGTGTGTGTGTGTGTGTGTGTGTGTGTTCTGCTTGAGAGGTGGGTGTATTGTTTGTGTTACGTTTCCTGCTTGAGTCTTTCGTATTTATTCAAAGCAGGCAACTTTAATGTTGTTAAGTATTCAAGCCAGCCATTTAATCAAGTATGCCTAGATCACAACCAAGAGTGGTAAATACTACTGGTAAGACGTGGCGACATCTTATTCATTAAAAAGACAACGTCTGCACTTAGTCAATCGGCATTGCCTTGCAACCTAAGAAGTCAGTTAAGTTTATAGCCTTGCAGAAACAAAATGACATGTGCAAACACAATGAATCAGGTACAGGGAGAATGAAACAAAGTGAGACAGATGAGACCCAAATCGCAGATGCAGTTCAGAGTGGAAAAATATTTGTTAAACCAACAAATGCACAAGACATGGCATTGCAAAAAATAGTCAACAAAGATCTAGCAACTACCGACATACAGGAACCATTACTTGGTGTTAGACAACTAGGACAAGAAACTCTCAACAACATTGTGCAATCACGTCTGACTCTCGATGAAGTAGGGAAATCAGCACTAGCAAAAGTTCCCCTAACTTTTACTTCCCTTTATTTTGTACCAAAGATGTCCAAAAACAAGTCAGCACAGAAGGTTATCAAAGTGGATAGAAAGATCATACAAAAGCTCATAAAACATACAAAGCCAATAGCCCTGTACACCTGAAGCAGATTATTCAGCATTAATTAATGTCCGGGCCTGTGTCGCTGGCAATTTTAGTGATGGCTGCATGCAATCTGCTAGCAGATCACTCCTATCTGGTAAAGCAACCAATGAGCTGGTATAAATTGCATCTAGCGTGACCCTATATGGAACAATTGCAACAGTAATAGATGGACATGCCTTGGTTATGGCTATTGGGAAACCACATGCTATCACATTCCCTCACTATGCAGATGCATTTTGAACGATGTGATACCATGGATTTAAACATCGAGCGGAATTATGTAGTTTTCGACCATTACTAACAAAATTCCATAAAATCTGGATCCAGACAAAAAAGGAGTTATGACAAACACGTCGATTTTGTTGCCCAGTTACTGGGCTTGCTCATTGTCAGAGAACAATCAGGACTTGTCCGAATTTCTTACCAATCATATCATTCAGAATGTGCTTACATAAGACCATCGTAGTTGCTGGTGGTCTTAACAAGCTCATGTCTGTGGTATCATCACATCATGACCTGGAGACATTTCCACTACAAGCCAACAATGAGGAGGCTGACACACGTCTGGTACTCCATTGCCTAAGCATTGATTGTGAGTCAATTGTAGTTGCTTCTCGGGATACAAATGTATTGGTACCCTTTGACAGCCCATTACAGGAATATGAAATATACCACTCTTTGGATCAAGAGTGGTTGCAACATGGCCTATAGTCAAAGGAGAACTTACACAGGCTACTGTTTCAGCTGCTGAAGCATTCATATGTCGATTGTATTGAGTATTATGGACGTCGATTAATGTGATAAGGCCAGTGTCAAGTTGTTCAGTGAATGTGTAGCCCAGGAGTTATTGCCATCAATCAGTGATGCCAGCAGGTTCTACATCAAACAATAACACTACTAGACAATAGTGTGGATAGTACTCAAACACTACCATCAGTTTGACTTTAATTGGCTGGTTGCTGGTGATAATTTGCAGTCAGTTCTGATGATGCTACCAGCGATTCTGAATTCTTGCCTAGAGATCATAAGCTGTTATTGTGCCAAGGGGTACGCTAGTCTACGCTGAGGTGCACATACTCTTGCAAATGTATTGACACTATATCATAATCATTTTTAATGTGCGTCTAATATATTGACTACAATCCACACAATTAATGTGAGACTGTTCACGCATAATTTTGAACCATTGATAGTAATATTTGAACTTTTTTGCTAAAACAAGGCAAAGCGTTGTCCATTTTGAATTGAAAAAAGCTGCCATCTTTTTTAGCTACATGTTCCTTACATGTATCTTCCTAAACTAGTTCAAGAATACATATAAATACTAAGCCGGGATTCACTATTTGATACAATTTTGTATATTGATAAAAACAACAAATGTTCTGGCAGCCATTTTGTTGTCCAGTTTTGGCCATTTTAAAGTCAAAATCCAGTTGGTATCCCATGTTTTGGACCAGAACTTTTCAATTAGGTTAAATCACTAGCCATCTTTTACAGCAACCTGTAAAGTATCTTCTTAAACTAATTTAAATAAAAGTATACATTTACTCAGCTTGGATGCACTATTTGATAAAATGTTGTAAAACAATGTGAAAAAATAGTGGCTATTTTGTTTTCAATTTCTGGCCCCTTTAAAGTCAAAATCCAGCTTGGTATACCCTTGTGTTGGATTCAGCATCCTTCAATTAGGTTATAAAAGTTGCCATGTACTTGCAATGTACCTTCCTTAACTAATTCAAACTCAGCTTGATTGGAAAAAACATATTATGGTGGCCATTTTGACCCCTTAAAAGTCAAAATCCAGTTTAGTATCTACTCTTTTTAGATTAGCACTCTAGTTTTCAATAAAGGTTCTAAAACATGTCATCTGTTTTGGATACATGCAAATTGTGCCTTTTTAAACTGATACAAACTCAGATTGGATGAAAAACAATTAGGCGACCATTTTGTTTCCCCCTTTTTGGCTCCTGTAAAGGCAAAATCCAGCTTGGTATCGACTTGTGTTGGATTTAGCACCCTTTATTTAGGTTATAAAACTAGTAATCTTTTTTTACGCTACATGCAATGAACCTTACTAAACTAATACAACCTCAGCTTGATTCGGAAAAAAATATAGCGGCCATTTTGTTTCCCCTTTTTGGCCCCTAAAATGTCAAAATTTAGCTTGGCATCTACTTGTGTTGGATTCAGCACCCTTCAATTAGGTAATACAACTTGCCATCCTTAGCTACATTCAATGTACCTTCCTAAACTAATACAAACTCAGTTTGGATGGAAAAGAAACGATTTATAGCGGCCATTTTGTTTCCCCTTTTTGTCCTCTTAAAAGTCAGAATCCAGCTTGGTATCCACTATATTTGGATTCACCACCCTTGAAATAGGTTAAAACACTAGGATACCAAGCATTACCCAAATTTGCCTTCACCTTTGTGATTTTTTGAAAATCGGTCTAGATTAATCTATTATTACCTGCTTTTTGCGTGCTACGTTAAATCCTCTTGGTTCAGTCTTCAAGAAGAAGAGAAGGGAGAGGAGGAGGAGGAGGGGGACCTTAGCAATCATGTATATAAGTAACATATACACTTGAAAAATCTATTATTCCTAAGCCAGATATCATGGTAAACACATGTAACTACTGTTATAAACAATTTTGACAAAAAGATGATTTGACAAGATACTTGCATCATAGACACAGTGAAGAAATGTCTGAACATTCATATTATCCAAACACTTTTCCCGAATAAGATTTTGAATACAATGATGTATAAGATGAAAATGATTCAAACTTTGAAACTTCAGACGGAGAAGATGTTCATGATAGCAACCCAACGACTAAAAACACAAGGATTTGGACATATGGACATACTTCATAGACCTTACATATGAAACTATGGAACAGGACCTTGAAGATTTAGTGTCAGAATATCGCAATAACAATCGAAATGGCTCACTTGAAGATCTCAGGGATGAAGCATCTGAAGAATTGAAACCTCAGTACATCAGACATTTTAGACAATGGTATACGGATTTCTTAAGAAAGATGTACGCCTTGCAAAGAAATATCTCTCACCTATAAATTATGCTGACAGCTAAACGACTAAGAGAAGAGGAAGGTTTTTCAAAAGACGAGGCCGTCCAGTATGATACAAAGAAGCGAAAGTATTTGCTAGAACATATAAAGGATTCCTTCACACTACCTGAAGTGGAAGAAGAGAATGAAAATAACAACACTGAAATTGACAATGAGTCCAGTGATGAGAAAGACAACATCACTCACGACTTTAAATAATATAAAGAAATCATTCAGAATATTCACCGATTTTCGGAAAACGGGACAGGGATTCGTTCACAGTCGACACAGCATTGGTACTGTACGCTTGTTTCGGCGGTTTCATATATGTGGAACTGTATGACTGTAATACTCGATGATGCCAATGCCAATGCTGTGTCGGCTGTGAACGAACCGCTGTCCCGTTTCCGAAAATCGGTGATTTCAGTGAGTATTTGCAGTCACTGTTGAAAAGGCGTGCTTACAGTTGGTTTTATGTTATGTTTTTATCGAAGGGTATTATATGGCTAGAACTGTCGGTTCATCAATATTTATTCATGATATACCCGGTTTCGTCGAGATAGCGTGAGAATATACTGAAAATCAGTTGTACCCCATATATACCTTCTGACGTTTATTTCTCTCTCAAAAAGCAATCGTTTCGGGCGCTATCTATCTATCTATCTATCTATCCATCCATTCATCCATCCATCCATCCATCTATCCTATCTATCTATCTATCTATCTATCTATCTATCTAAACAGTGTAGACACTGATGAGACACAGCGTAACGCGATGTCTCATCAGTGTATACACTGTTTGTCAGTACCACTTGAATGGAGACTAGGCTAAAGTGGGTTAGTGACAATCGGGTGGTCGTATAATCTAGATTCTGATTAGAAATCGTCTTCCTCTCGTGCCCCCTCTCTTCAGCGACCCTCCCAACACGACTCCCTCCTTACATAAATAAATCAACATAAAAGATATGTAACAGCTTAACCCTTTCCCCCATAGAAGCGACTTTTAGCGTATTTAATTTATTCCTCCGCTGAAGAAAATAGTTCCAGTTTATACCCTCATGAACAATAACCATTACAAATATTTTATATAGCCTAGCAGATTTTAGCTTAAAGCAGGCTGAAAGTATTTATCAGAATGTGCCTTAAGTCACATTTTGCTTTACCTTCAACCTGCTTTAAGTGGTGACCTGACTTCAAAACTAAAAACTGGCTATTGGGTAAAGGGTTAAAGCAATGTGACAGCAAAAAAGCCCAAAAGGGAGCTTTCTGTTTTACTGTTATCTTCCTCTAAGCAGTCACATGTCGTAAACACCTACTAATTGACACAATTTAGTGGTTGTAATATAGAGGTTTTACTGTAATAAATAAATAGATAATACAGAGGCAACAGTTACACAACAGTTCCTACATTGCTTTGCCAATTCAAATGTTTAATACTTTGGTCTAACCATTTCGCAGACAAATTATCTTCTGCCAGTTTTAAGTTTGACTTAATTGGTTTTTGATACGTGTACCAATACGTTTGGATCCTATTTAAACGCCATGTTAATGATTTTCAGGTCAATTTTAGTCGCCTAGGCCGTTGAAAAATGAATTCGTTTTCATCCATTCTACTGTCTATTCCTTCATATTATTTTTCATATATCTGCACCCCGCCGCTCTGCAGGATATTGAAAATACATGTACAATGTATATCTACAGTACGCTAATAGAACTAAATGTTTTCCTCGCAAAGGCGTGGTTCCTGTGTTAATAACCTCCGACAGCTTCCAGAATGTTTGAAATTACATGTATGTGTACAGTCATATTTCACTACATATTGGACAGTTTTTAGTCTAACGCATCCGGTTTTCAAAGTTCAGACGCAGGTAATCCCCGTTTCAACTTTTAAATACGGATATATTCGACTTAAGCGAATTCGAGATATCTAAGTTCGAATGTATGCTACAAGGCAAACAGTTATACAACGAGGGTTTGTTTTGAAAAGCTTACCTCCTTTTTGATTTTCTTTCTCCATTTCTATATTTGCAAAAATGTCTGATGATATATCCGGCTAATGTTCAAGTAATGCCTAATTCAACAATTAAAAATTATTCTCATTTTGAGTAGATTTGTTCACGCACATATATATGTAGAAGTTCGTGTATATGTATGTGTAAAGCAATACTTATGAACAGATACATCAATGAGTAACGTTTCAAACAGTTTATTGTTCGTTAGAATTATTAACAATATTCAAATAACATGTTTTCTCAAAAGAAAACTTCTTGTAAAATAGAACCTCGAAACTCATTGACTGTAAGATCTATATTTTCTTACGGTCTTTAGAATAATGGTAGTTTAAACAGAATGAAGAACACTTCACGTTACCAACATTTGGTTTTGTTTGTGGTAAAAGGGTTATCAATCTGAAGATACACCAACTTGATATACCCGAGATAAATTGTTAAGCTGACCAAGGTATATCAGTTATCTAACCCTTTCTATGCTGAATATTTAGTGTGTGTTTCTCTATTTGTGAACAGTGATCAGTCTACGTTGATTTTACATTTCAATTAAGGATTTTAGAAAAATAAAAGTAAATCAAATAGTTTAGACTCTATTCACTGGGCATTAAGAATCCTCTGATTAGCGTCTACACAATTTGAAAAACGTATATAAATATGGGCTTCCAGCATAGAAAAGGACCAAATTAATTGACAAGTGTTGCTGAAACGGTTATCATTATGACCTTGTACAGTGGAGAAAATGTTATTCTTTCCCAATAAAGGCGTTTACGCTAAAACTATTATTTCCATTGCAAACAGCTTTGAGCCAGATCAGACTCCGGGAAGCCCAGCGTCTGACCAGGCTCGAAACTGTTTGCCAATCGTATAAAAAGGAATAGTCAGAGTGGTCTAAATTGTTATTTGTACATTTAAATACAATGTGTTTGCGTTTCGTTTGCGGTTAAATAGAAAAGAACAGCGTTTTCTCCACTGTAATATGGTATGGCATGTATATCCGACTTAATGCCGAGGTATTTGCGAACAATTCTTACATGTATCCAATTGTTTGACGCTTTTTGGCATTTCGCATGTTCCTTTCAATGCCCTAATATTGTCCGCATAAAAGTGTCACATACTACAGTGGAGAATCTGTTATTCTTTCCCAATAAACGCGTTTACGCTAAAACTATTATTTGCAGTGCAAACAGTTTGGAGCCAGATCAGACGCCGGGTAACCCGGCGTCTGAGCAGGCTCCAAACTGTTTGCCACCAAGATCAACAAGAATTATCAGAATTGTCCAAAAGTTGTTATTTTCTACGTTTTAGTGCTTTGCGTTTGCGTACGTTTGCGTTTAAACGGGAAAGAATAACAGATTCTCCACCGTACATGTATATTATTTCAATGCAATTATGACGAATATGCCCGTTTTACACAGTCGCTGCCATGTTATCATCTGATTATAAATATATTGTTGTCTGCATTTAATTAAAACTTTGGAATTTAAAGCGTATTTGACCTAGAAAACCTGTATATGAGAGCCAATCGGTTGGGACTCCGAGTAACTATTTGCCAATGTCAATGTTGTCGGCGTTTGCAGTTAAATAGTTAACACTTTTATGATCAAATTATTCGGGAGAGTTTTATCCCTTCACCGCTTTTTATTGTCATCTGATTCAGTATTTTTGTCTGTAAGATACGTTTCAAAGTTTGGTGCAAGGTTGTATGACTAAATTTATATCGCTAAGAGTGTCAAACAGTGTTGGTCCTGATCAGCGGCCGCGTGACACGGCCGCTGATCAGGGTCATATCTGTTTGCAACCGCGCTTTCAGTGTCATCGAGAGTGCAATGGTTATTACATATATCTGAAAGGTCACAAGTTACGTGTTTGCCCAGATAAATGAAGGCACGGGGTTTACTAGACAAAATTGTACTGCAATGCAAGACACACTTGGGTTAAAACTATAGAGAAGACGGTATCCATTCCAAATAAACGTGTTTATGCTAATCCGTATGCTAATTATATCTACTTCAAACAGTTTGGAACCAGACCAGCCATCAATCAGTTTGTCGCTCATACATGTATCAAAATAAATGGTGAGAATAAAAAAACCTGTCGTTTTCTACATTTTATTGAATTGCGTTTCGAAATGTTAAACCATTATCCCAAAAATACGCCTTTTTACGCCTCTAATTAATACCATCACTGAAGAAAATATCACAAAATATAGTTTCTTTATTCTTGCAGATGGTAGTTTAAAGCAGATTGAAAGGCACATTCTGCTTTACTTTCAACCTGCATTAAATGGTTACCTGTTTTAAAAAATAGAAACAGGTTTCGGAGTTAATGAAAAAGGCTAACTTATTGTCAGTGTCGAGTATAATTATGAGTCATGGGCATTTGTATCATTTTTATGATATATTGACGCCTATTCAATTGCAACACCAAACTAGAGTAAATGTTAACAGCTTGGTCACCGTTTCCATAGTAACACACGTTGTTTGTATCCGGTTCTAAATTATTTAACCCACTAACCTCTAGTGACGCGTGTATGCTTCATTCCAGTGTACTAGCGAAGGGATAAGATTCTATACTGTTTGTCATTTGCAAAACAGTGCTCCTACTCTACAACGACACCCAATTGGAGACAAAAATGTGCGTTGTTCGGAGGGAGTCGTTACAGGGAGGCTTACATTTGTAAACAGCTTCAATCCAGATCAGACGCCGCGTAACGCGGCGTCTGATCTGGATTCAAGCTGTTTGTCACTCGTCATTAAGTTTTTTTCTGTCAAAATATATATTATGTATTTTAGAGAAAAACAGCAGACGACAGTTTTAAGCAGACGATATTGCAAAAATGAAATTGTTCGGCATAAAATTGTCTTGTTTTGGGAACAGCGACAAGGGTCGTTGTAAGGAGGGAGCCGTTGTTGGGAGGTCCGTTGTAAAGAGGGAGCGCTGTATAATGTAAAAGCAGCAAAATACTGTCAAATATTGGCATGACTTTACTGGAAACCAGAGGTGTCTACCTGACGTTTCAAGGGTCAATGAGTACATTAATATACAATATGATATGTACATGAGCTTGTGCCGTGACTAAATATCACTTATCATGCTGAATTGTCGTCTGCTTTAAATACATCGTCTCTGAAAATACCTCAAAATTACCTTTCAAAGATTTTGAAACTAATGAAAGATTGGAAGATGAGTGGCAAACATTTCGGATTCCGATAAGACGCCGCAATACGCAGTGTCTGATCTGAGTCCAAACTGTTTGTAACTTTAAGCTAAGTCGAGCTTAGCATGATAAGGGTTAAACATTACACAATACTATGACTAACATAATATAGGTCAGAAACTATGACATATATAGGTCAGAAACTATTACTTGAATTGAATGCTTTATTTGTATCTTGCTTATACTTTTTAAAGTGTCATGTCTTACACACATACATGTATGTATTCATGTATGTACATGTACAAGTGTTGTTTTTCAAGATCTTAGACTGTTGTCCTTATTTTTCTACGTCATAAGTTATGTGGTATCTACCGAAGTGTTATTGATATACAGTAAAACCCCTCTATTACGACCACTAAAAAGAAAGCTAATTGTGTGTATAAAAGACAGGTGACAGCTTAAAACAAGGTAGCAGTAAACAGAAAACTCCTACAGGAGCTTTCTGTTTTACTGTAACCTTGCTTTAAGCAGTCACCTGTCAGAAAAACATAATCATTAACACAATTGTTTGGTCGTAATAGAGAGGTTATACTGTATAACATCTTCTTGTTCCGAAGATACTTTATTTTGTCAAAATACTTATCTTATAAATTGTCTCCATAGTAAGGCATGTAACGGTTCCCGGGGCACGCAATTTTCATATTTTGTTCGTCCTAATTACGTTATTCCATTGAAATCAGAAAACAATACGTTGTTGCATCTTCAGGGTATTTTCATACCCTTGATCCGATGCAGAGCGAACGGTCGTCGATTCGGGTAAGCTTTTGATGCATAACTTGCTCAATACTGCATGGATTGACACTAAATAAGGACGACATCCTGGCATTTTTGAGATGTGTGATCGTGTAAAGCACCACGACCGAACATCATGCAGAAAAAAGTTTACTCGCCCCAAAACTTTGACTCGGTAATTTTATGTGGCTCCGCCGATGAGCAAGTTAGAGAAATCTCATTATTTGGGGATAAAACACGATTGTCGAACTGTTTTTCAATGACAACACATATTGTTTGCTATCAGATAGAACATACTTGATATCTGCGAAATCCCCGTCGCTAGAAACTGTCTCTGCATTGTGAAATCTTGACGCCGTCTCGCCTGTATCTGAAAAAATAATGCATTATCACCTGTACCGAGAAAAGAATAACACATTATCGCTGTACCGGGGGAAGACTTACGCCTTCTCGCCTGTAACGGGGGGAAATTTACTCATTATCGCCTCTACCGGGGAAAGAATAACATCGTCTCGCCTGTACCGGGAACAAATAACTCATTCTCGCCTGAACCGGGGATATACTTATGCCTTCTCTCCTGCATCGGAGACAGAATAATGCATCCTCGCGTATACCGGGTAAAGAACGCCTTCTCGCCTGTACCGGGGAACAAAAACGTCTTCTCGCCTGTACCGGGGAACGAAAAACGCCTTCTCGCCTGTACCGGGGAAAGATAAACGCCTTCTCGCCTGTACCGGGGAAAGACAAACGCCTTCTCGCCTGTACCGGGGAAAGACAAACGCTTTCTCGCCTGTACCGGGGAAAGACAAACGCCTTCTCGCCTGTACCGGGGAAAGATAAACGCCTTCTCGCCTGTACCGGGGAAAGACAAACGCCTTCTCGCCTGTTCCGGGGAAAGACAAACGCCTTCTCGCCTGTACCGGGGAAAGATAGACGCCTTCTCACCTGTACCGGGGAAAGACAAACGCCTTCTCGCCTGTTCCGGGGAAAGACAAACGCCTTCTCGCCTGTACCGGGGAAAGACAAACGCCTTCTCGCCTGTACCGGGGAAAGATAAACGCCTTCTCGCCTGTACCGGGGAAAGACAAACGCCTGCTCGCCTGTACCTGGGAAAGATAAACGCCTTCTCGCCTGTACCGTGGAAAGACAAACGCCTTCTCGCCTGTTCCGGGGAAAGACAAACGCCTTCTCGCCTGTACCGGGGAAAGATAGACGCGATCTCACCTGTACCGGGGAAAGACAAACGCCTTCTCGCCTGTTCCAGGGAAAGACAAACGCCTTCTCGCCTGTACCTGGGAACATGACGCCTTCTCGCCTGTACCTGGAAACATAACGTCTTCTCGCCTGTACCTGGAAACATAACTTCTTCTCGCCTGTACCTGGGAACATGACGCCTTCTCGCCTGTACCTGGAAACATAACGCCTTCTCGCCTGTACCTAGAAACATAACGCCTTCTCGCCTGTACCTGGGAACATGACGCCTTCTCGCCTGTACCTGGAAACATAACGTCTTCTCGCCTGTACCTGGAAACATAACTTCTTCTCGCCTGTACCTGGGAACATGACGCCTTCTCGCCTGTACCTGGAAACATAACGCCTTCTCGCCTGTACCTAGAAACATAACGCCTTCTCGCCTGTACCTGGGAACATGATGCCTTCTCGCCTGTACCTGGAAACATAACTTCTTCTCGCCTGTACCTAGAAACATAACTTCTTCTCGCCTAACCTAGAAACATAACGTCTTCTCGCCTGTACCTGGAAACATAACGCCTTCTCGCCTGTACCTGGAAACATAACTTCTTCTCGCCTGTACCTGGGAACATAACGTCTTCTCGCCTGTACCTGGAAACATAACGTCCCCTCGCCTGTACCTGGGAACATAATGCCTTCTCGCCTGTACCTCCATGGGAACTAAAACGCCTTCTCGCCTGTACCTCCATGGGAACATAACGCCTTCTCGCCTGTACCGGGGAACACTAACGTCTTCTCAACTCTACCAGTGATAGAGGAGTAACCAAGTTTGGCCAAAATTACGCAAATCATTAGTGAGGATTTATTCCCGGATAAGTAAAATAATTTTGCCTGAGCTGTTAGGTGAAGGGTACTATTAGCTACACAGTAATTCGGCAGAGTGTAGGGGCTAATAGAACGGTTTTGAATTTCGTGTTTCCTGCGCCGAAATACTTTGTAACGAATTTATTTCCAGTCGAGGTCCAAAACAAGAACTATTCGTGTATATTCTGACAGTTTTACTGACTTGACCCTGAATTTGCACTTGAAATTAACACCAGATAACTTAAAACTCACGAGTTAGGAGAGTACATAATGTGTACAGTTCAACTTCGATATCTGAAACACGCATAAATAGAATTGATATATATATATTTATATATATTACTACAGTTTAATGCCATAAGTTCGAAACCGCTTCTGTCGAAATATTCGTTTTTCCAAGCTTAAAAAGTGACATAGCCACCATTAAAAGGAAAATGGACAGCTGATTACAATTTGGTTTAAAACAAAATTTCATGTTTTAATAAAGCCAAAATTGAAAAAGAAAATCCTCAAACACTTTCTAAATTAATGCACTTATAGCATGTTTTAGTTTGGATAACGAATCATGGAGACCGCCATTTTGTTCACCTGTGTGACATCATTTAAACCATATCGGTATATGTATACAATAAAGAAGAAAGACAGTTTGTGAAGTTAATATTAACGTAATCAGTTAAACCCTGTAAAACATACATGTTTCATGTTGGTGTTTATGCGAATTCCCATGTAAGTTGAACGCTCCTAGTATTTCAATTGGTTTTTATTAAGGTAATCCAACACTGAAGGTAAGGTAATTATTATGTAAAAATGATATTATGAATGGATACTACATGTAATTCCCGTGTCTTGTGTAAAATATGAAGGCTTTTCGCCATCTCTTCTCGAAAATATTCAAAATAATGTATATAGCCTTGCAGGAAGGAAAATATGCAAGAAAATTGAAAGACAAATATTCCTGAAAGGTGATTTTTACCTATTCAAACCTAAAAAACTTATATTGTTGTATGTCATGCCTATGTCAGACGACGTGAACATCACAAAATAAAAGTTATTGTACCAATATTTGCATCATATGATGTGAAAAATTAAAAGATCTGAACAGTCCTCTTAAAAATATGCAATGTTTTCCATACGATTTTACTTTATATGACTTAAAAGGTTGTATGTTTGTACAAAATTGATAACTTGGGCAAAGCAAACCACTTGCTTATTGTTTCATACAATACATACGCAATCTAAATCCAAAAAATGAAGACATTGGGCCGCACCTAACTGGACAAAAATAGTTTTGTCTTCGAAAAAGTGTTGGAGACCTTGAATACTTTATAAAGACTGAACAATAAATTTGGCTTATAATTAGATATTTTTGCAAGTTAATGTCAGGCGCATTTATAGACATCTAATCATTGATTTAGGAAAATGTTCTGTTTAAAAAATATATATATTTCAAAGAAAAAATTATTGAGCACGGTCGGGATTCGAACCCGTGCGGGGAATGAAAGGCAAATTTGCAACATTTCGGACTACATTCGGATAATTTCTAACATTATCGTCCAGGTTTTATATTGGAGTGTTCGGTATATTCCGTTTAACACGGAAAATGCCGAGATAACACGGAAAAGGGCGATCTTCAGTCTTGAAATTCCTTAAAGCACACTGTAATTTACAAAGTCCGAAACTGACCATAGTTTAATATTTCATTTCGCGGTTTAATTTCTTTAATTTGCTAAAAATACTCCGAGATATTGACACTGGTCATTAACAATTCCAGTTGACAGTGCGATACAGAGTGATGTATTTAGCTCGAGACATTTTTGGCGGAAGTAGCCGATCTGACGAGTGCCTTTGCGCGAGTCTGATCGGTTGTTTACCACCATAAACGTCGAGAGCTGCATGTTACTCTGTAGCGGACTGCCAACTGGTGATGTGTTTATTATATGCCTTAAATACACACCAGAAACAACTAAATACTTGTTTAAATCATTTTATAATTCAATATTTATAAGTTATAATATTTGAAGCAGAACAAAAATATTTGTATGCCATAAAGAGTAACGCGGCACTGGCACATGTACGTAAATGACGTCACTTTAAACCGAAAGCGACGTCAGAGTTAAATACAAAGTGGCTTATACAAGGTGGCTGATACAGACTCTTGTATTTTGCTGTGCAAAAAAACGCGGAAACGCTCGATATCATACGAAGGCATATAATAAATATTCCGACCTTTCACGTGGCAAGTAAAGACGTCAGTCTTATCATACATTTCCGGTAGCGTCGAGCCCCGTGTCGGCGAAAATGTAAGTCTGTCTCGACGGGTGGTCAATTGGTTAATGGGTCTGGTGGATTACTCTAGTTTCACTTATCGGATCAGAAGGTTTTTCCGATGGTAAGGACAGCACTCATCACGAGTGATTGACTACTTGCAACCAGGATGCATCATGCCATTGTTAATACACATAACTGCCTGAACTTTGTGCGTGTATGTGTAGTTGTAATATTTATTTCGTGTTAAAACAAAACGTGGAAAAAGGCTTTGCTAAGTTTCTCATCTATCATTAAGTTGAATTGTACTTTTATCAACAGGTTAGCTAGTATTTATTCGAAAATCACTTAGAGTTTCAAAGCCGTTTATCAAATGAATAATTACTCAAGCTGTATATACCCTGTACATCAAAAGTATCCGACACCATGATGCGTGGGGAGATATGACGTCACACATAGGATAAAGACCGAATAGTTCCGATTGTCAATATAGAAAAATGGCGGCCTCTTATTTAATTAGTGTAGACTTACCTCGATAGTTTATTATCAATTTTTACGCTTTAATGTATCCCAACGACAACGGGATTTGACCATAGGTTGTATGTAAGACAAAATAAACAATATAAGACCGACTTGGTATCCCTATGGGTACAAACTGTGCGCCTCTTGTCGCAGACCTATGTTTGTACTGTTATGAGAGGGACTTTATGCTAAGTCTAAAACCTGATACACAGGCAGATATGATCGAAGCCTTTAACTATACATCGCGCTATCTAGATGATATTTTTAATATAGACAACCCATTTTTGATACGTTGTTTCCTTTTATTTACCCAAAAGAACTACGCCTTAATAAAACAAATGAGTCAAATTTGTCGGCACCATTTTTAGATTTAGATCTTTTAATAAATAACGGAATTGTTTCTTCTAAGATTTACGATAAACGAGATGATTTTGATTTTAGTATTGTAAATTATCCTCATCTAGATGGCGATGTTCCCCGTTCTACATCTTACGGGGTTTATATCTCACAACTTATTCGTTTTGCTAGGGCCTGTACCTCTGTTGAGGACTTCCACATTCGTAATAAAACTATTACTGAAAAGCTTCATAAACAGGGGTACAGATTTCATAAACTTCGTAAAACATTTTCTAAATTCTTTTATAGAAATCTTCCTCTCATTAACAAGTATAAATGTAACTTAAAGTCTTTTCTGCGGCAAGGTATTTCACATCCGGAGTTTTATGGTGATGTTATTTACAAACTTCGTAAGATTCTTGGACATATTCATTTTCAAAACCTGTTTGTGAAACGTATTAGATTTTTCCTCAAAAAAGATTATGATCCAACTATATTGCTGCGCACTTCACGTTTGGTTATCGATCAATCTACAATTAATAACCATGCTTTCCTCTTTGGTTGTGCGACGACAGACAGGGCTTAGCACTACATGATGATGTATCTCAAAAGCCGTCCTTAACCGGGAGAGTTATGTCGGATTTTCGTGCTTTGTTTGTTTTTTCCCTCCCTCTATGTCGTACCCTGAACCCATCCATGTCTTACAGTTACTCGTGACTACAGACTAGTCGCTTGAGTACAATTTGACCGTTGCCACAGTGGGTTATTTTTAGCACGGGCTTGAATGTTAAATTCTTTCCCGTGATACTAATAATCTTGTCATAGATTTTGTTTTGTTAGATGTTTTACATGTATTTACTTACTGTGCTGGCGGTCTTTTTGATTGTAACGTTTTGGAACAGGGTTTATATTTTATGTACACTGTTTGTCTTTATAGGTGAATATAGGAGATAAGAGTGAGGTTGGGCGCCCCTAAACCCAGGTTTAACCCCCCAGTGGTTGTTAATAATTAATTTATAATTAATTATTGATTGCTACTGACCGTACCAAGGCGGGCTCCTATATTCACTTTGCTTTATGTTTGTATTGCGTGTTGTTTTCTATTTAGTGTGTAGATGAAGGAATGGTATTGCGTGTGTGTGTGTATGTTTGTTGTGGTATGACTGTGTGCGTGTGTTCTGCTTGAGAGGTGGGTGTATTGTTTGTGTTACGTTTCCTGCTTCAGTCTTTCGTATTTATTAATCGGAGCAGTCCATTTCTTTTTAACTTTGAAATACAGATATGTTCGATTGAAATGAAGATATCCCATTTCAAAGATCGACTGTATCTAACATGGTTATGTCATTGACATCTTTTATATGTCCATTACCGGGATATTTCGAACGGATAGTTCTAGGAGGAGGACATTTACGTTTTATGATACACAGTAATGATTAATTATAACAAATGAACGGAAATAATCAGGAGCGAACAAAAGAACATGAAGGTCAGTGACTAGCCGTATCGAGTTCTGTCGATCTTGGTTGAATTGATAAACATTTTGATCGAATTTTGTCTTAATTCAGTGAAAAGTTTATTATAAAACAGTGACAAGTGTAGTTGTACTTGGCATCGTTTATTTCATGTCCTGTCTTTAGGAAACC
Organism: Gari tellinella; assembly: GCA_922989275.2. Classification (NCBI taxonomy): domain Eukaryota; kingdom Metazoa; phylum Mollusca; class Bivalvia; order Cardiida; family Psammobiidae; genus Gari; species Gari tellinella. Next base: position 80,856,436 of record OV277860.1, on the reverse strand, counting down.
AAAGCAAGAAATTAATATATATTCCATATCTAAGTTACATTTACGCATATTGATAGATTCTATACAATTTACAATGAATATATCTGTTCATGCCTTGGGAAGCAATTACTTAATAAACAGAACAAGAACGTATCCCAGATACACGAATATCCCTCATGGCACAGGTATGGGAGGCCAGACTATCCTATGATAATTATCTACGTTAGAGAGCGAAAACTGTAGTGGAGAGCGTCATAAAAGTTCCATTCTTTTTGGAATTCAAGGACCATAACTCCAAAGATCCTAGTGTGGATTTTTGATTAAATAGGTCAAATGTCAATGTCTAAAGGTCAAAAACGTTGAAATGATTGGAAAGATCTTGACACAAGACATATACATACTAATAAGACAGCCCTCGGCTTACTTGTTTAACTGTTATGGGCATTTAAAGACATTTGTAAAAGTAGGTCAAAAGTAAAAAAGTAAATGTCAAGGTCACGAGGTCAAAAAGAGTTGTGTGTTTGGAAAGGTCTTGATTAATGGAAGACACATGCCAATTATAAAAGGCCCAGGTGCAATAATGCAATGGGTATAGCCTATGTTAAGGTTTTTAGTTAAATTTTGATTAAATAGGTCAAAGGTTAAGATAAAGGACATATGGTCAAGTTCATTGGTATGGTTAGAAAGTACTTGACACAAGAAATATACATACCAAATATGAAAACCTTAGACCCTAGACGGTTTTTTGAAGATCCAACTCCAATTCGTTCATAGCCGAGGTGGATTCAGAAATCGGAGGTTGCACGATTAGAGGCGCACAATCCCATCGTACAGTCGCCCATTTTTCTTTCTGGTAGGCAAGGCTGAGGGACCGGTTAGCAAATGAAAAGCCCGCATTTCTGTGTACCATGTCAACATAAATGGGTTCATGGGTACACGTCTACGGCTTGTTATCTTATCAAAGCTGAGGAATTTAGATCTACTTTATAGAATAATAAGGCATTATATAATGGATGTTCTATAACCGTTTGTTTTACGTCTTTTGTTTCAAATCATTGTCTGCATCGTATAATGATTAGAATATTGACTCATGTTCTATTTTTAGCTGCTTTTATTTTGTTATAATTATACATTTCTTTTATAGTCGGTTCAAAAGCTTTTTTTATGGCTTATGTTGTCTATATTATGTCTTGCCGACTTAAAATCATTTTTTAATCTATCTATCTGTAAGTGTTCTAACACGTGATACTGCTATACGAATCTAAACCAGTCATTCTAGCCCAGATATAAGGGAAGTTAAGTGAGAATTACTTCTTCTCCACTGTACCGGGGAAAAATAACATATTCCTAGCTGCACCGGGGTAAAAAACGTCATTGTCACCTAACGGGGAAGGAATAATGTCTTCTTACCTTTATCGGAAAAATTGAGACTCTATTCTACTTCGAAAAAGAAACACGTCTTCTCCACTGTACCTGGGAGTGTAACTTTTTTGTATCACTGTTCCTGTCAAATAATATAAGTATCCGTCATGTGTATTTATCGAAGATAAGAATATCTTATTTTACCTTTGGACATTCACTAGGGCGAGACTGTGCTCCCGATGGTGATGTATGTATATCTTAGATGAAATGACGAATGTTGGTTCGCTTTTTTCTGTGGTTGAAATTCATCTAAACGTTGATTTGATGATTAGCCAGTTGGCTATCTTGCTCTACGTAGCTAGTGTTACATGTAATACAAGATCGTGCAAACAATTTTTAATATCAGACAGTTTTTTAAACTGCGTTAAAGAAGCAGAAATAAAGTATGGCTACAACACTGACCATTCACTTATAAATATGTCGGTAGATCTGACAAAAGTCGATAGAGGACCGGGAATCTTTAAACTAAATAATAGCATTCTATTAGAAACAGATTACCAAAACGAGATCAAACAAAGCATAGATGATATAGCAAGCATAAATAAAGAAGCGAATCCTAACACCTTATGGGAACTTATCAAAGGGACAATCAGAAAACGAAACTATAAAATATACAAGTGCAAAAAAGAAAAAAGAAACAGAACAAGAAAACAAACTAAGAAATGAAATATCAAATGCTGAAAATGTAATTGCGAATACAAGGAACAACATATAACTAGAAATACAAGAGCTTAGATTAAAACAATTAAAATTAGAATTAGATAAGATAATAGAAAATAAACTAAAAGGATTTATAATTCGAGCAAAAGCCACAGAGATAGAATTTAATGAAACAAACTCAAAATACTTTGCTAGTTTAGAGAAAAAAAGAGCCGAATCTAAAATTATAACACACAGTAAATGGAAAATCAATCACAAGCCAACCAGAAATAAGAGCGGCACAAACAAAATGTTACTCTACTCTTTACAAACAAAAAGAAACAGACACATCATCGATAGACGTTTTCAAAGAAGACATGAAAAAGCTAAGCGAAAACGACAAAAACATATGTTAGGACTTGTCATAGGATCTTGTCATAGAATTTTTGCTAAATGTTTTACATGTATTTACTTACTGTGCTGGCGGTCTTTTTGATTGTGAGGTTGTGGAACAGGGTTTATATTTTATGTACACTGTTTGTCTTTATAGGTGAATATAGGAGATAAGTGTGAGGTTGGGCGCCCCTAAACCCAGGTTTAACCCCCCAGTGGTTGTTAATAATTAATTAATTTATAGTTGGTTATTGATTGCTACTGACCGTACCCAGGCGGGCTCCTATGTTCACTTTGCTTTATGTTTGTCTTGCGTGTTGTTTTATATTTAGTGTGTAGATGAGGGAATGGTATTGCGTGTGTGTGTGTGTGTGTGTGTGTGTTTGTTGTGGTATGACTGTGTGTGTGTGTTCTGCTTGAGAGGTGGGTGTATTGTTTGTGTTACGTTTCCTGCTTGAGTATTTCGTATTTATTTTAACCGAATACGAATGCGCAAATGCTCTTAAACAAATGAAAAACTCAAAAATCCCAGGATCGGACGGTATATCTGTAGAATTTTACAAAATATTTTGGAGAGACATAAAATCATACTACGTAAAGTCATTTAATTACTCCTTTAAAGATAAGAATTTAACAGATCTCCAAAAACAAGGTCTTATAACACTCCTTCCCAAATCCGATAAAGATTTGTCCCATTTGGCAAACTGGCGACCCATCTGTCTATTAAACATAGACTATAAAATAGCAACAAAATCCATAGCTAACAGAATAAGGAAAATCTTGGAAAATTTAATTGACAATTCTCAAACAGGTTTTATAAAAGGAAGATATATAGGTGAAAATATAAGAATAATAAGCGATATTTTAGATAACACAGATGATCTTGACTTACCTGGTATAATGTTTTTTGCAGATTTTGAGAAAGCATTCGATAGCCTAGACCATAAATTTATGATGAAATGCCTAAATCATTTTAACTTTGGAAATGAACTCATCAGATGGATTGAGACATTCTATACGGATTCAAAGAATGCAATTCTAAATAATGGACACATCACAGAGTTTTTCAGAGTAGAATGAGGGTTAAGACAAGGGCGTCCTCTATCCCCGTATCTTTTTATTATATGCATTGAACTTCTATCGAACGAAATAGAAAGCAACAAAAACATTAAAGGTCAAGTAATAGCAGGTGCATAATCAAAAAGAACAATGTTTGCGGACGATGCAACTTTTATAACTGATGGTTCAAAAAAGTCTTCTGAAAACATTATACACACGCTGGACAATTTTAGTTATATCTCTGGTCTAAGATTGAATTCTACTAAATGCTACTCGTTACGGATAGGTTCTACAAGACGCACAAACACAGAATACTTTCAAAACAGAAAATTTACTTGGACATCGGAAAAGACAAAAGCACTTGGCATAATTTTTCACAGAGATAAATCAAAGATGATAACAGAAATTTTGCAAAGAAAATTCAAAAATTTGATTTAATATTAAACCGTTGGAAACATCGAAAGTTAACACTCTTTGGAAAAATCACAGTCATAAAAACGTTTGCACTCCCAAAACTCATATACATGTACCTCCTTAGTACTCTTCAAAACCCCGCAGCAGAAACATTAAAAAAACTAACAAAAACAATGTATGATTTTCTTTGGGACTCGAAACCCGACAACATAAGCCGGCAAACCATCAAACAAGGTTTGAAAATGATAGATCTAAACCTTTTCACAAACGCACTAAAATGTAGTTGGGTAAAAAGAATTATAGAAGAAAAAAACAATGGACGTTGGAAACAGCAATATGTAAAATGTTTAAACAAATATGGCGGATAACTTATTTTCGAAAGTGAACTAAATAAAACTATCATTTCAGAAATGTTCAAACAAAATAATTTCTTAAAGAAATCATGATTGAATTGAAACAAATAAATGATGGCACAAACAATACAAAAATAAGCAATAGAATTTTATGGAACAACAAAAACATATTAATTCAAAACAAAACTATATATTTAGAAAACAGTGGTTCGAAATGGGAATTAAACACATTAGTGACATATACGACTATAGAACAAACGAATTTTATAAGTTTGAAACCCTAAAGGACCTATACAATCTAGCTGAAAATGAGATTTTCTTTTATAATCAACTTAAGTCCTGTATACCAAAACAATGGAGAGATAAATTAAAACTAGAACATATAAATGATGCAATACAACAAAATGAAACATTACTGCAAAAGCTGCAAAAAGCTAACCAAACAAATAAATTCTTATACAATATTCCGTTAAGAAAGCTCAAATTTGACAAGCCAAAACCACAAGAAAAGTGAGAACAGGACTTAGGCAATACAGAAATAAATTGGATAAATACCTACAAAAACATATATACCGCTACAATTGACACTTCTATCAGAAGCTTCCAGTACAAATTTATAAATAGAATTATTCCAACAAACACATCACTGATGAAATATAATATCAAACAAAGCAATATATGTGATCTATGTAATATACAGGTAGAAACAATAAAACACCTATTCTGGGAGTGCAATCATGTACAACACTTTTGGAATAACTTATCTAATTGGTTAGAAAATATGAACATTAGCATAAATATAAATTACAAAACAATCACATTTGGAATAATAAACAACAGAAACGATATGACTGACCATGCAAAGAATTATATACTTATAGCAGCAAAACACTACATATTCCAAACAAAAAACAATAAAGAAATACCGACTTTCAAATATTTCAAAAATACCCTAACACGAAAAATAAATCTTGAAAAACATATAGCACAAAACAGAGATAAACTAGAAATACACAATTTAAAATGGAGACCATTCCTAGAACAGACATAAAAACCTTTATACATGTATATATTAATTTTTTCCCTTATAAAATATTATATTAAATATTTTTAGACTGGTACTGTAGTCCAAAATTAGAGTCAAATTTCAACTCCTTCCCAAACAAATTTCTTTACTCTCACTATCCCTCTTTTCTCTCTCTCTCTCTCAAAAAAATAAATTTTATCTCATGTGTATAAATGTATGTTATGTAATATGAAATTGTATAGCATGAAAAATGATGAAATAAAATTCATTACAAAAAAAAGATCGTGCAAACGTAAGTTAACATATAAAGTCACCATATAGGGTGGTGAAAGGATAGCAAGCATTGCAATATATTGTTAAATGTTAAATTTGGTGGTATCTGCTTATTTAACTCTTTACCCCATAGTCTGTTTCTAGTTTCGAAAACACGTGCTCATAGCAATGCTATCATCTGCTAGTAATTTGAACATATTTTCACATGGTATTTGTTTAGGACTATAAGTTGGTATTTTTGCAGTTGATAAATAAATCAAACGCATATCTACTGGAAAATGGGTAAAACAAAACTTTACACTCTGCAGGTTAAACAACAGTAAACATACCCACATTGTTCTTCTGTATCTGAGTTTTCACTGTAACTATCCTACATGTAAGTAAACTTGCACAATTCCACTGGTGGCCATGCTTTAAAGCTACAAAATTAATTTTAGAAAGCCAGTAGATAGTCACCAATTGATGATTTGGGTAAAATTGTTTCCAATTCAGTCGAGTAGAATTTTTCACTATAAGCCAGCATAATTAAAATAGTCTCAACCAATGGCAGCCATTTTAAGCTATCTACGAACGTTAGTTTCAGAAACATCGAAGTGAGTAACCCATGAATCACTTGTGTAATACCTTTCTTCTCTCTCTGTCTCTCTATTTGATCAAGGAGGAAACTTTACTGGGGTCTGAGTAATTTTAATTTACTATCTTTTTAATACTTATAATAATTATGATTCTTTAACTGGAAAATTATAATCTGATTTTGCATGTAATTGTTATATAATGGTGTGATAAATGTATGTGATTTGTGATGTATTTTTATGTCCTTTATGTCGCCACAAAGCTTTACATAGCTTTTGTTATGTGATGCGAAGTGTCCAACAATCAATAATTAAAATATTGATCCATTCTGACAGTAGTTTCTGACAATAATATTGCAGTACGGTTTCCTAATAAAAAGTCTATATGTTGATCCCGTGCTTGCGTGTGTAGTTGTCTAGCACATACAGATTGTATGCAGACATTAAAGAACTTATATCATTGTTGCACGCTAGCCTACGAAGTTCTGACATTAGTTTGCCTTATCCTCATACAGGAGAGAAGACGTTAACGCATGTTTGCTACAGTGGAGAATCTGTTATTCTTTCCCGTTTAAACGCAAACGCAAACGCAAAGCACTAAAACGTAGAAAAGAACAACTTTTGGACAATTCTGATAATTCTTGTTTATCTTGGTGGCAAACAGTTTGGACTACAAATAATAGTTTTAGCGTAAACGCGTTTATTGGGAAAGAATAACAGATTCTCCACTGTAGCATATCATTTATATTGCAAAACGTTTGGAGCAAGACCAGACGCCGGGTAAACCAGCGTCTGATCAGACCTGAAACTGTTTGCCACTCAGATTATAGCAGATCGTGAAACCTCAAAACACTTGGAATAGTCTGCCTTTTAGCGTCTTTTGCTTTGCGTTTCGCTTTAGTTTTAACGGGAAAGAATAACGAATTCTCAATTTCACTGTATTTGCAGGATGAGCGTTTTTACTGGAAGCTGCAGTAACCACAAGAAATGGGTATTTACAGTCGACAACGTTGTAAAGTGTATAACTTTGCTGTTGTGTGCATGTTGTACTCGAATGCAGACGTCGTAAATTGCAGTCTGAACCGCGCGTGGATTCCTGCACGTGCAGGTTCACAATGCAGGAAGTGCATAGTGTTAGTACTCGTGATATGGGCCCATACACTAGATTAACTAGAATGTCGTCTGCTTCAAAATCGTATTTTATTTCTAAAGTTTATTTGACTATGAAACAAAGCGGAAGTGCAAAACTATCATTTCCCGGCTTTAACCATTTCACTGCATGAATATCGGTTATTTCGAATTGTCGTCTGCTCCCATTCTTCAAATTTAACGTTTAGGTATTTTGATAAAATAGATAACGGTATACCATTTTCGGACATCTGATCAGGTACATAACTTCTTTAAACTGGAGATAAGACCATGCAAATGTCCAAGATCGCTGATGTAAATACTACTTGCTATATAAGAAATTGACCGGGCACGAACTAGTCGCACCGATTGGAGCTATATACAAACAACGACACACTTTGTTATAATTTTTGATATTTTGGATACTTTGACTCAAGAGTAAAGCTTTGATTCTAATCAGTAACTTGACGTCCAATCAAGATCCAAACTTGTTTGTTATTACCAGGGTACTCGGAAAACACCATGACGAAAAATGCTCGAACAGACGACATTGCGTGTTACTCAATTACTATAGTAGTTTCCCGTTAAAACACCCTTCACTGTCACCAATGTTTAACAAGTGTCTGCATTTATTTCTCACATATCAATTTATGTACATGTATTTTGCTTTAGGCTATATTGGAATGAATGCCAAACAGTTTGAATCCTTAGCAGACAACGTGTTTCGTGCGGCGTCTCATCAGAATCCAAACTGTTTGCAAACTCGGGTAATTACGACAATGAAGGGGTTTGGCAATCGGAAGCGCAAGCCAATTATCTCGTGGCACAACTCCTTGCCACTACATGCATATCGCATATTTCTAAATTAGTCCCTACCTTTTAGATGCTGTCTTCGAAGAAAAATTGATATTTATTTTAAACTATTATTTTTGTTCAGGACCAGGGATATTATATAACATCTATATTGAATAACTGCTGTCAGGATAAAAATATTTCCAAATACATGTACTTGTAAATACAGTAGGAGGCATTGTAAAGGTTAAGGGTATCTAAAAAAACTGCTTACTATAGCGAATTTATACAACGGGCTGTACAGTGTAGAATAATTATGTAATTCTATCCAGTATACACGAAAAATAAACGCAATGCGGTGAAATGTAGAAAACTACATTTTAAACATTTCTCCCGATTATCACATGAGTGTCAAACAGTTTGGAGACAAATCAATCGCAGGGTTACCCGGCGTTTGATATGGCTCCAAAGTGTTTGCAATGGAAATAATAGGTTTTGCGCAAACGCATTTATTTAGAAAGAATATAAGACTCGACTACGAGTGTTGATGTATGATAGGAATTCCTCCCCCGAGGGCCAGAAATTCATGCATTGAACCTCGTCCCTGGTTGAATTTTCTGACCCGAGGTGGAGCAATTTCTAACCTACATCAACAAGACAAATGGTTGGTTTTTTCGGTCATTTACATTATTTTAACGTTTTCCACGTGCATACTGGTTGTCATGTGACTGTAATTATTATTACTATTTGTATGCTGATGTTTCCTGCATTGCAGGACTTATGCTTGAATAAATAAAAGTTGAAGTTAAAAGTTGATGTTACAAATAACCTAAAAATTGCAGCGTTTGTGCACTTTTTCCACAAACACCTGACGTCATTTATAGTAAGTTCAAGATTGACAAATGACGTCATTTAGTCATGCAGCATTTGTGTTTAAAAATGGTAACTTTAAACTCTTAATCACGGCTATTGCGGATAGAGTGAATCCCAAAAGGGAAAACCTTATCCAATATAGGCGAATATGGGAGAATAATGTATTCTTTTCTGTAATGACCGGGCATCGACCAGAGGCAGCAGTATCTATAAATAGAAAATATTTCATGAGTGGTCATTATTTATCAATTTTTAATAAACGAGTTGGCTAAACTAATATGACACGAGCCCTGGCGAACTTCATATTTATTTGAGACAACGAGTTAATAAAAATGATAAATAATGAACACAAATGTGAGATTCTTTTTATCACATAAACATTCCAAAAACTTTTTCAGTTAATTGAAGCCTTAGGTTTTAGTTCCTTTCGCTATATAGATTTTCAACACAAACGTGACGTTGTTAATAGTAACGTCATCGCAAATGACGTCATTTGGTGTCCCGCTACATGCAACGTTTGTTGACGAACAGGCGGGACAGGAACCAAAAAAAACATTCACTAGTGGACTACGATATTTGTAGACCGGTGTAACGAAGTATTTTGACCCCCATCGAAAAATGACCCCCCGGTCAAAATTCGACGACGTAGAATGACCCCCGGTCATTTTTCGATATCGTACAATGACCCCCCGGTCATAATTCGACGTCGAAATTTGACCCCCCGGTCATAGTACTATGACTCCCCTCATGAAGTGTTTTGACCCCTCCTGAAATATATCGACCCCCATCGAAAAATGACCCCCACCCTTTTTAGCAATTAACAGACACAGTTTAACCCATTGGACCCTTGCGACGAGTATATTAGACATTTACAAACAGTCTACCTAGCAATAGTACATTTGTCCTTTGTTAACCGTGTAGACCCAGATCAGACTAATCCCAAAGGAGCTCTCTGATATGTTTGCAATATATGTCAGTTTTGAAATTTATTGTATAAAACAACTCTAGCTATAGGTCAAAAGTTGACTTGACATAACTAGAAAAAAATTGCATTGTCCACTTGAAGTTTCAGGTGTGAATAAGTTAAAAGATATATAAAATTTAGATGATAAACAAGTCAAAATTCAGACTTATGATAAGCGCGCCATGGAAACGTACAGTATACTAAATGCTGTTCCTGATGGGTTACGTTAACCTTGTGCCTATCTGTTGGATACTGATGGTAGGGAAACACGGTGGCTGTGGGTCTGTGGTATAATTCGACAGCTTATTGTCACGTTTGCGATTAACTGCAATTTCCGCCACTGTACCATGTTTTGTTAACTACATATTCGTTAAATGTATATAAAAATGTACAATACATTTATGTTTAAATTGGTGGTGACTTATAGGCCCACTGGGCCGGGTGCGAATTGTTTGTATTTAAACAATATTTTGTTAAAAACATTTTGTTCTATGCACATGTCACAATAATAAAATATTTACTTACTAACTTACTTACTATAAATAAGTTAAGGTAGTAATTCAGTCATGGAGTATGCAGGCCGGTGGGGCGGGAACATGCATGGTGTGAATTACATTACATTACAAGTGTCACCAATTACATTGCTAAAGAGTGTATTATATTACAATTATTATTACGTTTACATTTGTAATGTATTAAATTACAAGTACTTTGGCAAAGTAATGCATTATATCACACATTACATTTTGATAACAGTCAAAAACATTACTGAAAATAACTAATAAGCATATCATATATAACTGATAGGTTATCATTTACAAGTTCTTTGTCAACTAAATAATCAAAGATTCTAAACTTAAGAATACATGGATGCCAGTTTACAGTTTGAATAGTCAAAGCCTTTTTATAGTGCCCACTTGGTAAGGACGTAACTTTTGTAGGCATAAAATTTATATTGCTGTATGCATTGTCCTGCCTTAATCACAGTTAGACGTAGCTAATTTGCAAGCTTGCCTATGGAGCAAAGGGTAAATACAGACCAAAAGTTTTGTACAAAGCTCTTTGAAGTGCTATCTACATATTAAACCTGTTATATGAAATGGCATGTCTTTTTTGCCTGTATACTTCTTAATTGAATTACTGCTAATTACCAAGACAAAATGTATAAATGTTACTGTTGCTCATAACATCATTAAAGTTTCAAATACATTGTCTGTTAGATGCATTATGTCAGACCTGATTATTTAACCCTTTACTCCTTAGCCTGTTTCTATTCTTGAAGATATGTGACAATTTATTGAACGTAGTTTACAGTCTATCAGTGGTACTCCATATCAATAAACGTTACGTGAACGAGTGCAAATATGTATCCCCCTTTTACAGAACATGTATTTGTAATATTTACATCGGTTCCAATGACATTTTTCATCTAACAATGTGTCGCAACAGAAACATTGCGGCATGTGACTATGCAAATTAATTAGATTATTGACAGTATATTGTACAACATAGAAGATCCAATGATTTAGGTAATTAGCAATCTGATAAGAATTTACCCTCAGGGAGCTGATCGCAACCATGGCGGGGTTATTCTACGACATTGAAAAATGACAAGGGGTCTTTGTTTGACATCAAATACGGTAATTACCAAATCGGGGCAGGGTGGAATTCTATGAAATAGAATGATATCAGGGGGTCGTTCTACGACATCGAATAATGACCGGGGGTCATTCTACGACATCGAATAATGACCGGGGAGTCATTCTACGACATCGAATAATGACCGGGGGTCATTCTACTACATCGAATAATGACCGGGGGTCATTCTACGACATCGAATAATGACCGGCGAGTCACACTATGATATCAAATAATCGCCGAGGTGTCAAAATACAAGCTAGAATAATGACCGGAGTCTTTCTACGACACTGAATGGTGTGATGTGCAATGAGGCAACATAACACAGATTCCGATTTTGATCGCTTTTTGTTTGCTTGTTTGTTTGTTTGTTTAGTAAATGCAATTAACTTTACACTTAACATGGTAAACTATAAACGCACAACATAGAAAATGTTGACAAAAGACAAAAAAGCCCACTCAAAACAACCGACCTGCATTCTTCTTATTTCTTGACAAAAGGGATAAGTTCCGACAAATCAAAACATCCTCTATGAAAATATGTTAAGACATTACCTAATAAATACGAATTTTACGCCTTTGATCTTTTTATTCCTCTACTGGAGATAAAAGATCAAATTTATACAGTCATGGATATATACCATAAGAAAATATTTTCTATATCCTAGCAAAGTGTACCTTAAAGCAGGCTGAAGTAAAGCAGAATGCGCAATCTGCTTTACTTTTAACCTGCTCTAAGTGGTCATCTGTCTTTAAAGCTAGAAAAAGGCTGTAGGGTAGTTGGTTAAACCAAAGAAACCGCGACAAGATAGGAAGATTTCTTGGAATGAATGTCAATACGAGCGTATTGTAAATTCTGATCATACGCTTTTTCGGAGACGTGGTGCATGTGTGATTGGGGTTTACTCAGCCTGCTACGTCGAAATAAAATCAATCATCGAACAAGAGTAATTGGTAGATCGTAAATGTATACTTGTAAAAGGGTAAACGGTTCTGGGTTCGATACCCATAAGGTCGTCCATTGATGGGCAAACACACTTACAATTCAATCAATATAATTTATTCACTCAAAACTTAGTTAGATTTAAAACAACTTTAACATATGCAAAACTGACTTTAAATAAAATATCAAGGATTTTTTAAGGGGTGTCATATTTCGACAGGGGGGTCATAATTCGACGATGGGGGGTCATAATTCGACGATGGGAGGTCATTCTACGACGTCGAATTTTGACCGGGGGGTCACTTTTCGATGGGGGTCAAAATACTTCGTTACACCGGCTCTATGCAACTCATAGCCCGAATACTATGTGATAAATAGTATAAAGTAGCAAGACAACGACAAACTGTGTCGTTTGTTTTAACCCTAGTCGTAGGTGACTAAAATCAACGTTTATAAACAGATTTGTTCCTTATCAGACAACGAGTTACTCAGCGTCTGGCCATGATTCAAACGGTTTGATATTCGTATCAAAATTACGTAAGGTATACTGTCTTAAAACAAAATTTTGAATAACTATTACAGTCAACAATATTAAAGCATTATATGATGATGAAGATGCTAAAATCTCAAGATAAATTTGGCATGGAAGAGTTTATTATTTAAACTTATTGTGCGTAGCGTCTTATAAAAGGGACTTAGGAAAAGAGCCAAACAAATTGTTTATAATGAAATATAATATGTTTAACTACAAAATACGCAGTTTTAGTCTACATTCTGACCGGCAGATCGTTCAGCCGACTGTACATTCACTGCCCTGATCATAGAGCCATCTTGCCTACACAATTGAACTCTGTTAAACCGAAAGGGACATAGGCAAACGGTTCTGTCTCAGATCAATTGCCGAAAAATGCTACGTCTTAACTTAGTCTGTCCTGTTTGCTAACAGATGTTTCTATCAAAGACACAATGGAAATAAGTTATTAGATCAAGTACCCTTTTACTGAAAAAAGGACTCATCCAAAATACATGTAAAAGCATGAAAGAATCCACTAGGCATTATTGGGTTACATTAAATGTTTGAATATTTTGACTGAACAATTAGTAACAAACAGTTAGGATCCTGAGACAAACTAAACTATTTGGCGTTTGGTCAGTATCCAAACTGGTTTTTTCCACAAGGACAAGACCATTAGACTCTGCATTATAATGCATGGCTCAGATGAGTATTGCGTGTAATTGAAGTACCAAGACAGTTTTCAGTTAAGAAAGCGGAAGTACAATCCCATTGTCGCTCAACATTAATCCATCCACTGCAAAGTTAGCGTGTGCTTAGAATTCTACCAGATGCTTTCATTTCTTGAATTAAACTTCTAGCCCTTGTAATGCCCCTGCAAGACAATTCAATTCAAATTTTATTGTGATAAAGGCCTCCGGCCCAAACACATATATACACCAATAAATATACAGTATGAGCATGAAAGTGTCATAATCAGGTAAACAACTAACAGTGAAGTATCATAAACTGGCTGTAGTATATAATTTCTAATGATATATTGTCTTTATGAAATCTAAATAGTACAATTCTTATTACAATGTAATTTATTACTCCATATAGCAATTTTTCTACGTTTCAAAAAGTTATGTATAATTACATGCTTAAGTTGCTACTAGCTTAGCAGTCACTAAATTTCACTACATTGACCTTTAGGTATTGTTTGTAATAAACATTTTTCTGGCATTTAGGCAATGATATATATATGTTGCTAAATTTTTTATAACTGTTTCATTTTTACTCGCTAACAAAATCTTAAAATGCTGTTGGTTGGCCAATCTGTAATACTTTTTAGGAATGTATTTTTCCCTTATTTCCTGGTATAATGGACAAATCAAAACAAAGTGATATTCGTCCTCTATGCAAGTTGTGCAAAACGGACATAGTCTTTGGTTCCTTTCCATTCCTAAATATCTACCCTTTTCAATCATTAGCTCATGAGAGGAACATCTAAAAGAAGCAAGTGAGAACCTAAAATTTCGAATATCAAGGTAATTAAGGTATGGTTCAAATTCAAAACTTGATTTAAATTGTGTATAGGTTATTAATTTAGAACTATTATTGCAAATATCATTCCAATTTTGTATATACTGATCCCTTAGTCGTTGGGTGAACTCGTTAAGGAAAAGAGATTCATTTATAACCGTCTGGTTTTCCCAGATATAACCAAAACCGTTTTCATACAATATTTGTCTTACTTTAGACACCCAGTTATTTTTACCTGAATCATCAAGCATTTTAAGCATGTTATAACATTTAAGAACATATCTGTTATCAGGTAGATGTATAATACGCAACCAATATTTAATGCATCGTTTTGATGAAGCAATAAACATTGGGAAACGTCCACAATCACCCATAATGGCAACATTGCAAGTTCTCAAAGGAACATTTGCAAAACGTTTACATGCATATTGATGAACCTGTTCAATGCACGGATATTGTTCAAATCCCCAAAGTTCTGAACCATATAATAGAATATTAGCAATTTTAACATCAAACAATTTAAAATATGTTTTGTAAGACATTGGTAAATAATCATACAAATAAGAAAGTAGTGCAACTAAAGCTCTTTTACCTTTCATTCCCATTGCTTCAGCCATTTTGTAAAGGGACATTTTGGATGTAAATAAATTCCTACATATGTAAAACTATTAACAATTAACAAAGGTTCCTTTTTGTAATACCATTTTTCATATTTTGACAGAATACCACCCCTTTAAAAAAACATGACTTTTGTCTTCTCCATGTTAACATTTATTTTGTTCTGTTCACAAAATGATTCTAAAATGTTCAATTTCTTTTGAAGTTCAAAAACCGTATCTCCTAGTAGTGCAACATCATCTGCAAACATTAGTAGGAATACCTGTATAGTATCAGGATGCAGTTGTATCCCTTTACAATCACTATTCTCAATCAATACATTTAATTCATTGATAAATAAGGAAAAAAGTATGGGGCTCAAATTACAACCTTGTCTTAAGCCAATAGGACATTCAAAATCATTACTTACCTCATTCTTTATTCTTATGCATGCTTTGACACTACTATATAAAGATGTTACTGATTTGTATAAATTACCCTTAATTCCGTTTTTCTGTATAATATCAAATAATTTACCTCTGTTCACTGAATCAAATGCCTTTTTAAAATCAATAAATGCAACATACAATTTTCTACCTTTTTCACATAAAAAATTACTTATGATAGACTGAAGGACAAATGCATTGTCAATGGTAGAGTATCCAGCTCTTAATCCTGCTTGTGACTCTGCAAGTTTTTCATGAGCATCTACATAGAAAGTTAACCTTTTTTTGATAACACTTAAATAAATTTTACTAATAATATCTATTAATGCTATTCCTCTATAATTGTCAGGAATATTACATGGACCTTTCTTATGTACAGGAACTAATACTAACCTAGACCATGATTTCGGAAAAACTCCAGCCTTAAAGATTTTATTGAATAGTTTCAATAAAAGGGCATAATTAAATTAATGCCATAAACAATCTGTTTTGCCACCATAGGCCCTGACGAAGATTTATTTACATTTATTTCCTTGACAGCATTCTCTATTTCATCAATTGTTATGTCACCATTAAATAAAACTTCTTCAATCTCAGTAAGCTCTGTAGCATTTTGGCCATACACATTTTCTTCAATATCTGGAATGTCCATGTCAAAATCATTATTAAAAAGTGCAAAGAAATGGTCAAACCATTTATCCATTTTAATATTCTTCGTTTCATTTTCTTGTATACCCGTCAGCCCTTTGATTTCTTTCCAGAAAACCTTTTGGTTTGTAACTGTATTTTCAATTTGTTGCAACTTTTGTCTATGATATTTGGCTTTTTTTGCACATGTAACTTTGTTGAATATTTGTTTATTGGTCAAATAGTTTGATAAATCATTTTGAGATTTAGTGGTCCTAAACACCCTCAACAGATTATTGCGTTTCTTTTTAAGTAGTGAACATTCTTGATCAAACCATTCACTTGTTTTTCTTAAGTTTTTACGTACTGGTTTAACTATTTTCTGAGCAGGATAAAATGAGTTTTTCAAAGACTTCTATCAAGTTATCAATACTAGTACTTTCATCATTTAACAGCCCTTCAAAAAAGTCAAAATCACCATTTAATATCGTGTCTGCTAATATAGACCTGTACAATTCACCAACCTTTGAATCTGTTGAAAATACATATTTAGTGTTAGTAATATTAGTAATAACATTACCATTGTCATTGTATTCGTCTCTTGTGGAGTGACAATTCAGCGTTAATTGTAGTAGTAGGTGTTTAAGTAGTCCATTGTTATCAATTTTAAAATTCACAACGTAATCTAATAATGCTGCTGAGCAAATAATATAATCAATAACACTACACCCATTTACATCTATATAAGTAAAATCACCAATGTTGGCATCTTCTCCCAAACGACTATTTACAATGAACAATTCATATGTTTTTATAAAATCAATCAAATTTCTACCAAATCTGTTAATTGTCTTATCAGTTGAAACTCTAGGTATAGTCATTTTGGCAGAAAAAATATCATTAAACTCATGTAACTCGGGTACATTGGTAAAATTACTGTCATCACCAGTCCTAGCATTAAAATCTCCACACAAGATTATATTTATATCACTTGTTTAAACATCGTTCTGTATAAGTTCATTCTCTAGTAACTCTAGCACTGGATGATTAATCCTAGAGTAGAGTGGGGACCCACAAGGAGGTACATATATACAGGCAATTACAACATGTTTACTCTGGCCAGCTAATGGAAATTTTTGAAAATCTAGCAGCACTCCAAATTCAAAATTACTACAAATACGAGTGGGAAATAGTTGAAGATTATTTTTGATAAATATGATCACACCTGCCATATTTCTCCCTCCTTTCTCAGATTTAAATGAGTGGCACATATAAATTGTATATTCCTTAAGGCCTTTCGCTACCGGAAGTCGGTCTTGCGGGCGAGCGGATATGCGTCTGGACGACACAGACTTTTTTCGTACGTGTTTATACTAGAAAATTTATATAAAGGAAATGTTTATATAAATTAGTATAATCCTTCATAGCGCAGTTAGTATAGTGGTTGACTATAGTGGTTGACTAGCAATCCAAAGGTCATAGGTTCGAGACCCATCCGATCCAAATATTTTTTTTAGTGTCCGGTTTATTGACTTGTCAATCCATAACGCAGTAATCAAGAGACATGTTATGTTTAGTCTTCGTTGATTAGTACTAGTAATGTTTACGGTCCAAGTATATGTCCACTTACCTGTACGTTTTAGTTTAATGACTTACAAGTCAATTAAATCGGTATACATGTAAACGATTTGATCGAACTATAAAGCCACACCTTGAAGCTTATCAATACGCTAACCTTTTCAAGATCGATATTGCCCATTATAATTATGTTCAAACAATATAATAAACCTTGTATGCAAGTCCATGAATAAATAATAATGCATTTTAATGACAAAGTTTTAATTCTAAGGTAGGTAACTGTATCTAAACAACAAATATCCCACATTTTAATAAGAAAATATGTTATTACAACAAATCCTGACTGTAATATTTTCTAATTTTTTCAGACTGACTAGTTCATCAACCATATATTTGAATACAATGAAAACAAATATACATTGAATGAGTCAGTTTTTTGTAATTCAATTTTTTAACATTTTGCAAAATTTAAGTAGTTGATAACATCTTTCTGAACACCTTTATTCAAAATGTTTTTAGCTTTTCTTGTAATGAATGTTGTGGACTACTTATTGGGCGATGATTATAGTCATTAGCTTTATTCATTTTTAAGAAAAATAAAATCATCAAAATTCTAGGTTTTTGTCAGAAAAAAGACCTTAAAGACAAACCACACGATAAATTTTGCCTATATTTACACACATTGTTTCTTAGGCTATTATCATTCTTCATGACAATTTTCATAACAATCGTATGGAAACTACGTGCATATGCGAAGTACCTTAAACACATTATTTAGAGTAACTATGTCATCTAGCCAAGTTTCCACCAAATATATAACATCGTATTGCTTTATATAGTTAATGAAATCATTATCATATAATTTGTTTTTTAGACCTTCAACATTCCAGTATAATAATGTCAAATTGTTCTTATGACTCTCGCTTTGTGTCGAGCTTTGGCCATTATCCTATGCAGATTTATTATTAGACTGGGAAGCATTTGAGGCAAGATCATCATGATTTGTGTCAACACTCATATCTACTCTATTTTCACCTTGCTGATTCAGTGACTCTCTCACTACAGATGAGTAGAGTTTATCACCGGTTCTTGCTGCTCGTTTGTATACCCTTTCTCCATTCTCTGGGGCATTATACTGCTGTTTAATCTCATTAAATTTACCATTTTTGAAATAACCCTTTATACTTTTGAGTTTCCCTTTGCCGAGATGTTAAATCATTTGAAATTCTAGTACCCCTTTCTCTTAATTTGTCACGAACAGCAAATACCCTCAGTTTATCTGTAAAACTTTTGAATTTCACCATGATCATTCTACCTCCCACAGAGTTTGCCTTGCCCAACCGTCTAGCACTCTCAATACAAGAACTGTCACACCTTATTTCTGACTCCATAGCACTGAAAAGATTTTTTGATATAAGGGTTTTAGTCTTGGAATGATCTTCGTTAGTCTCCTCTACGATACCAAAAACACGCAAGTTATTCTTACAAATGTCATTCTCAAGGCGGTCAATTTTATCTTCTAACTTAGATATTTGGTCATAATTGTGACCGGCTTTCATATCTACGGCATCTATATCAGATTGCAGCGTTTCCTGATGGTAACTTGAGTTCTGAGCAAAAGTTTCTAACTCGGCTAGCCTTTTGTCATGTTCTGTACATTTGTTTTCAATGTGTCCCATTGTAGATTTTAAATTTGAAATATCATGCTTAACACTTCTTAGATCATTCTTGACTGCAATTACATCATTTCTCACAAGATTAATTTCTTCTGTCATTTTATCTGCGGAACTAGCTATAGCCATTAGTATCATTTGTGTTTCGGGTGATGGGTCGGGATTCCCCCCCCCCCCCCCCCCCCCCGGTAGCGCTTCCATGTCAAGGGTTAAGTTCCACATCCGATGATAAAAGGATCAGTCTTCATTCTCAGTGTTGTTATACTTTCTGGTCCTTTGGAATCATTGATTTCAGCGCATTTAAAGTTGAAAGTTGAATTCCGCTTAAGCCGGTGCTAGGGGGCGTGAGCACTGTTGCATATTTCAGTATTGCTCATGAACAGACTCAATTAAACCGAGTCTGTAATTTTCAGTATTTGCTTTGTTTTCTGTGCTTGCAAAGGATCTCCCCTTATTCAGATTTACCAAGTACGACTGATACACTAGTCGTTCTGTTGGTAATAAGTCTGGTGTAGTTTGTGTTTTGCCCAAACTGGGGTGGGTTTCTTTTTGCCTGTCTACTCAGAACTTTTAGATATTCCAAGACTGACGCTTGCATGAACCCGTCTTATCTCGGCATGTTCCGTGCTAAAAGGGACTTCAAGGGAATATACCGACAACTCCTCCCACAAAGTCTGAAGGATGATGTTAGAAATTAACCATACGTAATCCAAAAAGTTGCAAATCTTGCCTTGTAATTTTGTTTTGCTTACCCTGCACGGGTTCGAATCCCGACCGAGCTAACTATTGTTTCTTGAAAATATATGTACTCTTTGTAAATAAATCAGTTTCCTTAACTAAGGTTTAGATGTTTATAAAAGCGCCTGACATCAATGTAACCAATGTCTCCAGGATACCATCGAAGACAATTGTGATTTTCTCAAGGTAGGTGTGACAAAAGGTCTTCATACTTTGGATATAAACTGTAAAAGTGTAGTATAAAATTAAGCAAATTGTTTGCAATACCCTTTTAAATAATTTTCTACAAATACATACGTTTTTAATTCATGTGATGGAATCGCATTGAAAAAATGCCATACTGTTTAGATTGTGATTCAGATTTTTTTTAATTGTTACATTGTAACTTTTATGTTGTGATGTTCACCTCTCCTTCGATAAACATGACTTGAAAAGTACAGTAAAACCTCTTTATTACGACCACTAAATTATGTTAATTATTAGGGTGTTTACGATAGGTTATCGCTTTAAGCAAGGTGGCAGTGAAACAGAAAGCTCCTTGCTTTAAGCTGTCACCTGTCTATTATACAATCAATTAACCTTCGTTTTAATGATCGTAATAGCGAGGTTTTACTGTACCAGTATTTTATGGAAGAATGGGTACAAATCACCTTTCATGAATAATTGTCTTTCACTTCTCGCATATTGTCCGACCTGTAAGGCTAGATATAATTTGTCAAATATTTGCAATTAGAAATGATGGAAAACTTTCATATTTGATACAAGACAAATGAATAACATATAGTATCCATTCAAAAGCTAAGTTGTAAATTACAAGGACCCTACCTTCAGTTCTGATATACCTTAACGTTTGTCATCATGTTTTACTACATGGCAAATAGACTTCATTATTGGCAAATGTACTCAAATCACGATCGATGCTCTTGAGTTTATTCTAACATTGGTCTGCCCGACACTGACACTGGTCAATGTCGTTTCGATTACCTTTTAGAGGTCAAATAGGCTTCATTTAAGTTTGGCCATAACCTTTTAACTACGTGTGAAAGAGAGTTTATAGTTTGCATGTGCACAAAACTTAAGATGCCCTAATGGCCAGTGCATTTACAGTTGAGTTTATAAGACAAAGGTCAATGTCATTTAAAGGTCATTTTCACAGCATGGGGTATTGTGTTTCACAACACACATCTCGTTATAAAAAGAATAGGTTGTCTGTGTTTATTTTTCAGGTATATCTAAAGTATATTGTGTAGCCAAAACATCGACGCGAGTGCAAAACAGATTCTATCCTAATAAGACACTTATTTCAGTTGAGAAGACATTATTCTTTCTCAATAAAAGTGTTTACGATAAAAACCATTATTTTCATTGCAAACAGTTTAGAGATGCCGGGTAATCCGGCGGCTGATCAGGCACGAAACTGTTTGCCACTCATATTAACATAAATCGTCAGAAATGCCAGCATATTTTAGTTTTATATATTGTATTGCATTGCCTTTGAGTTTCGTTTGCGTTAAACAATACAAAACGACAGTTTCTCGATTGTAACACGAGATATGATCATGATCCATCTATTTGTAAATGTCATTGCAATCGGGACAAAGCAATCAATGAATTTAATCTTGGGAAATATTCAGGGTTAAAATTGATCAGAAACACAACTGAAGGTCTTTTAATTGACAAGCTCAGAACTAATACTGAATCTTTGGAAGGGAGAAAGATGCTAGTAACGATATTAACTGGCGAGAAAATTTTGAAGCATGTCAAAAATCAATAAATAGCTGGAATCAAATAAAACTTACGTTTTATTGGGAAATAACTTTCATAAATTCTTTGCTTCTGCCGAAATTTGCTTTCCAAATACAAACTCTTCCAATGCCAAATAATATTTTAAAACAAATAAATTCTATGTTTTTCTCCTTTTTGTAGGGTAATAAAAGTAACAAAATCAAAAGAAACATCTTAATAGGAAATAAAGATGACGATGGACTTGATATCCCCGACATCAATACGGAGATATACTATTGATACTGAAAATGAGTATAGATTCCATTAAATCATTCCCATCTGTTAGATATAACTTACCAGTTTTCTATACAGATATTGTTAACATCTTTATTAACCTGAATAATCCGGGACCAATATCAATGCCAAAATCATTATACAATACAGTGAAGCTCACTTATATAAGATAAGATGAAAAACTGTTTAAAACAAAAATAATAATTCCACGACTGATTCCTTCTTTATTTCAATGGCCTCATGCTTGCTTAAGATGAAGTGGATATCACAGAATATTGGATAAGACTTTTAGGTCCCTAAACTGGATTTTACCTGAAAAATGGTTCTGTTTATACAACATGCCGGTCATTATCAGAATTTGACAAATTGCTTGCAAAGGTGACAGTACTTAATTGCTTAGCTGCTCATCATCTCTGATTACAAAACATTACCCATCCAACATGTTTTATTAATATATATATGCTATTGATAAGTTATTCAAACAACTGGTAATAAAAAGTTTACTTGGCCAATTATTTGTTTGTATCCAGATCAGGGTGGCGTTTTATCAACAGGTTTTATCTTAGTTAAGATCTTAGCGTACGCCCGAGCTTGAGACTTTGTCGTATGCCCATTTTATCAAAAGATCGTAACTTGTTGGTCTTTACTAAGATCTTAAAAAAAGCAAGGCAGCCGACGTTTGTCCGACAGGCTATATTTTAGTAAAGGGAGACTACTCTATTTGGCAATTGTCCTGGTGAAAATTTAAAATTTTAATAAAATTACCATTTCAGCTTGGATTCTCAAAATAATTTAAACTGTGCTTTATATGGTCCAAAGCTACATGCTTGTGAAGTTTAAAGTAGATCTGATCAGTACTTTGGAAAATGAAAAAAATCATATAGGTGTCGGCCTGGTCTAATTTCGCCCTATATAATCTATAGTAAAATGCCTAACTTTCAGAGCCAACAGCTCCCTCCAAAATATTTTCTAGGCTATAAAAGACATACCCTTCAATTTTATAGACATTTCCCTGTTAATTGAGGCCAGTTTACCTATAACATCGCCGGCTACATTTTTTGCTATCAATGATTTGCTAAGGTCACTGTCAAAATAAAGGTAAACAACTTTCACCTTCATCCCATTCACTGTGTTTCCATATGCATCCGCCTGGAGAAAAGTCCTGAAATGAGATGCCTAAAACAATGCCATTTGGGTGGAAATGACCACAAATAGCCAGTTTTCATCAAGAAAACCATTCAAACTCACCCTAAGGCAAAACTAAACAGTGCAAATCCTTGAAATTGTATTTTTCAAGGTACTACTTGCAAGACTACAACGACCCGAAAGTGATTCCTGACCAGGCCGACACCTAAACACCCCCCAATTTTTTTTAAATCCTAGCGAAAACTCTTTTCCGCTGTTATTTCATATGCGACGACTGCCAAAAAACATTCGAAACTTGATTCAACTATTTTTTACGAAAACTGTAGAGGTTCAAACACAATACCCCGGGCTGTGTTTTAACTGCTGTGGACAGTGCAAATTTACCTCCCCTACCCATATCACTAAAACTGCTATTTCTTGCAAACTACTTGTTGGATTTGCATGAAATTTAAATTACAATATAGGGATGACTTTGTTTTACTTATATTGCCCATTTATGAATTATTTAAATGGATATTTTAAGTTAATTAAATTAAAACACCGCACAATTTTAATTCCAAAAATCTAAATGTCCGCTATTTTTTTTACAATTTGAGACATTTAAAGGGAAAATAAGCATTATTGTCAGTAACAAAAATCAGAATGATGTCAAATATACAAGTCTTTGGCCCTAAGAAGTATTTAAAAGCAGATTTTCTGTGCCGGTATATTTGAACAAGATATTAACTTTACCCACCCATTGCAAACAGCTTAACCCTGGTAGAAACAGTCTTAGGTCATACAAGAGCCTAATACTAGCTTCTACAATGACAGGAGATGCATTAAAACACACAGTATACACTTCCATTTACATAGAAGTTCTAAAGACACCAGATTGGGCATACAAATCACATTTTAAAATATTCAAAGGGGCATTTCAACTACAATGATGACTGGAAAATTGAAAAACCAGGCCTTTGTTAGTCAGTTTCCACCATCACAGATAAAAAAGTCCAATTTGCACATCAAATGAAACTTAATTCAGTGTCAATCAATGGCCAGCATCAAAAGTTATTCCAGACAATGTGTTTCAACAAACCGAGGGTCTGCGTTACAGACCGGCTATAAGACATCGGGCGAAACAGATTCAGTCATCTGTAGGGAACCGAATGATTTACTTGATCATGAATTCATGATACTGCTCATTAGGATCCAAATGTTTAAATCTCATTAAAACAACTCCAAACATTTACTGTTTGATAGCTGCTATGATGCAACCTAAAATACAGGGCTGGCTGTTTCACAGACCTATTGAATTGATATTGATAATTATGCCCAGACAAGCTACCATTTATTGTACCATTGACTGCTGAAAAAAGACTGTTTTGAACAGTATTACTCCTTTCCAACACCTTAATGTTTTTTTAAAGAAATAAAAAGCATACACACACAGTGCACCCCCCTGCTGCACTCCCTAAAAAGTAATAAAATGACATTTTAACTAACTTCTTCACCCATCTGGCTGCTCAGAGTTACAAAAAGACAATCTTGTGGTATGTCCCCACTGCTAATTCACATCACCATTGCATCTAGCACTTTAAAATCAAAATTTCCTCACATTATTGGTTATGTTGTCTTAAAAAAGTAAAATTCAACATTTCATGCAAAGTTTGTGACCCCAAACACTGAGAAGCCTTCATTTCTGCAGGGACACCAAGGTCTACATCACCTTGACATGTCATTCACCCGGTGAGCGATTCGAGCCTTGTAACAATTGCGATACGACTCTATACAGTATAGATAGGATCTCTGTTCTGGAACTGGCTGACATAATAATTCCCACCAGGACACTGTTTGTTTGAAGGAAACACCCTGTCACTAGTTTGTGCCTGCATAGCATCTGTTAAAATTGTTCAAACTTCAATTTGCTTGTCATTATATACATTGATGAAGGCACGGTATAGCGTCACAATACTAAATTATGATATTTTCAGTCTGAAATTCAATTTTAAAATTTCAATTTCATTTCAAATTTACTATCAAAAGGATAAATTACCCTTTTCTCCGTCAGTTTGGGTCTTTGAAAGCAAGGCAGCCGACGTTTGTCCGACAGGCTATATTTTAGTAAAGGGAGACTACTCTATTTGGCAATTGTCCTGGTGAAAATTTAAAATTTTAATAAAATTACCATTTCATCTTGGATTCTCAAAATAATTTAAACTGCGCTTTATATGGTCCAAAGCTACATGCTTGTGAAGTTTAAAGTAGGTCTGATCAGTACTTTGGAAAATGAAAAAAATCATATAGGTGTCGGCCTGGTCTAATTTTGCCCTATATAATCTATAGTAAAATGCCTAACTTTCAGAGCCAACAGCTCCCTCCTAAATATGTTCTAGGCTATAAAAGACATACCCTTCAATTCTATAGACATGTCCCTGTTAATTGAGGCCAGTTTACCTATAACATCGCCGGCTACATTTTTTGCTATCAATGATTTGCTAAGGTCACTGTCAAAATAAAGGTAAACAACTTTCACCTTCATCCCATTCACTGTGTTTCCATATGCATCCGCCTGGAGAAAAAGTCCTGAAATGAGATGCCTAAAACAATGCCATTTGGGTGGAAATAACCACAAATAGCCAGTTTTCATCAAGAAAACCATTCAAACTCACCCACAGGCAAAACTAAACAGTGCAAATCCTTGAAATTGTATTTTTCAAGGTACTACTTGCAAGACTACAACGACCCGGAAGTGATTCCTGACCAGGCCGACACCAATAACTGGGTGTCTGATCGGACTTCTTGCTGTTTGACATCCGTATTCTGCAATTAAATAACAACCACTGATGCTATATCAACATAGTAGATCTATATAAAAAACGTTTTATATTAATAAAGTTTACTTATTAAATATTCATAAAAATTTGAGTTTTCTATTAATACAAAACAGGGAACAGGTTAAATGTTCAAGAATAAAAAAGTTTTTTCTTATGTCATAGCCAATCGTATTGTGTTGTCATTTATTCTATTTGGTACAGTTAAAAAAATATTTAAGATTTACTTTCTAAGCTTTCGATCTTTCTTTTTTTCTAATCTTTTATGTACTAAAAGTATGATGAGTAAACCATTCTTTATATGCAAACTATTCACAAAGACATTCAACCTTTTAGATAAGACGAAATTTGGATAAGACGAAATAATTTACAAGGGCCCCGCAATTTCGTTATAAGTGAGCATCACTGTATTAGAACCCAGCTATTATGGGGAAATCAATACATAAAATTCAAAGGTAAATCTTTACTTTTGACTCTGAAATTATGTTCATAAATGACGTCATACAAAAATGGCAAAATAAATGAAAGTTTAATAAACAGACTCACAAACAAAAGTAACTGGATCTCTGAATTTACCAGATTAAAAGCAGCAATTCCGAATGCCTGGAAAACCATTTTGAAATAAGAAAAACCCATCAAAACACAAGTTAATATTAACACAAACTCAGTTTTCGGTAAAAACAGTAATTTCACTAAATTAAATTACAAAGACATAAGGAGAAAATTTGTTGCGAACAAATCTTAAAACGCCATACATACACAAGTTCTGGGACGAAAAACTGAATAGAAAAGTCCAGTGGCATGATGTATATCACACAATGAATATGTTTATACCGATAACAGAATAAAATAACTTAAATTCAAGCTTATCCATGAAATAGTTCCCACTAATGAAAACCTTTTCACGTGGAAACTAATACAAATGCCATTCTGCAAACATTGATATGCAATTGAAACATAAGAACATTTTTTTTCATCTCTGAAAACACGCGAGTTTGTTGTTGGTACTGCAATGATGTGAATATAAATCAGCTTTGATCGGTGTCAAAAATGTATATCTGTGGAAATGTATGACTGTAATGCTCGATAATACCGCCTACACAAGCGTACAGTAGTGGTCAATGCTGTATGGGCCATGAACGAACTCCTGTTCCGTTTTTGGAAGAAACCGTTGATTTCAGTGGGTAAAATAGTAACTGTTGAAGGTACATGCTTACAGATGGGTTTATGTTAAATTTAAAAGGAAGGATATTATATTTGCTAGACAGAAATGCAACAAAGGTGTCGGTTCATCAATATTTGTCATGATATGCCCGGTTTTGTCGAGATAGGGTGAGACTATACTGACACTCAGATGTACCCCTTGTCTCTTTATATACCTTCTGACGATTTTCCCCTAAAACATCAATCGTGTCGGGGCCCTGTGGTGTGGACACGCAGAAAGATAAGATAGTAAAATCATGTGCAAAACCTAATGCGTCTCAACTATCCTCTTCTCAATCATGCTCTCATACACTGATATATACGTGATATATGGAGATAAACATTCATATAACATTATGCAAAACAGACTTTAATATTGATCCATGGTTACATATACGTAAAAGTAAAAACTATGTGTTTTATCCTTCCAGAATAATTATAAAGTCCTTCGCCAATTTCCCATGTATCAGCGTACTACACTTGATTGTAAAATAACCAAATACGTGGATTATGTCGAAATAAGAAGGGCATCTCACAGTACCTCTGCATGCGCGTCCCTCTCTGTGGGACGCAACAGAAGCGCAAAGTTGGCAGAAACTCCCAGGGAAACTCACCAATAAGTGAAGCCGGTCATCGACATCGGCTGGAAGCGAATGGTTGTTGTTGATGCCTATCGAATCTATAAATATTAAAGTATTGCGTCGTCAATTGCCTTAGTTGTTTATCAAATCTGACCATTAACCTTGGCCAGTTATTAAACTGTATGTTTCTATACGTTCCTTCCTCCTTAACCGCAATCATGCTAAAGCACGACTTGCCTTGTTTAACATCTGCAAATACTTTAGATCCAGATACGCGTAACGTGACGTCAGAATACGATCCAATCAGTTTGTCACTCATATTCAGCTTTTCTTTTATTCTAAAAAACATGGAAACTATTTTTGAGTTTTGTAGAAGACGTGATATTTGAAACAGGCTTTAAGTGTCTTCAGCAATAGTTCTCATATTTTATTACGACTATTGAATGATGTATTTTGCAACAGATTGCAAACCGATGGACAGTGCATACTCTGGTCGGAAACTCCTGTGAAACCTCTCTGATCTGGGTCTTCACTGCTTGCAAAAGATATATGCATTCTTTATAAGTGCACATTTTGTTAAAGACTAAACAATTGATATAAGGGGTCAGTGTGTTAATATCATGTGTTGATAGATCTTGATTTGTCTATTCAATTTGTATTCTTATTTTGCTTGCCATTGTTCCATTGTTTAAATACACTGAATGGGGAGGGTCGAATCTAACGTTGTGAGAACTTGTGACCCGACCCAATTTCCTTTTGTATATGGAAACGAAATATGTTGAAACTACTAAAAACTTGTAAAAAGCATAGTGCTGTGTTTTAGATTGAGTTTCAATTCACGTAAGATCCTCGATACCTTCACCTGCGGTTCACGCCAGTTCACTTTATATGTTTATTTCAATTTGCGACCATTTGACTTATCTAATCTGCCAAAGATGTTACAATCAAGGAACATTTTTCTAAGTTTTAATTTATTATACACAATAAAATACGCGGGTGACACAGTCTCTTCATTATCGTCTTACCAGGCACCAAATAGAATATTAGAGTAAATCATCGCCAACGCAACTTACACAATTTATGAGAATGATATCGCAGTAATTCTGACGAAAGTTACTTTTTATTTATGTGCATCGCAAGATTAGGCGTTTTATGTATTTGGTTTTAAATCGAGTTTGACTGAAGAAAAGTGCAATAGTAACATTGAACGTAGATGTGTCACAGTGAAAAACAGTAGCCATATAACGATTAGGCTGAACGTTGAGGACGACGGCAACTGTGTATTGGATCTGTCATAGGGTTGTTGGCCTAGAAAATGTGAATTGTCGTACCTAGTTGTCTTGGAATAATTATAAAAAACAAGGAAGTTGGCATCGCTATGACGCAAATCAACACACCTACATGTACTCTGGGGATGTTAATTAGATTTAATAGCGGGATTTTGTTACTTGTTATTTGCTTGTGTACATACTCATGTAAAGTATTATACCAATGGTAATTATTGCTTAAATATTTTAATTTGGAGCGCTACTAGTATTAGTATTATGAGTAGTGTGTACTAGTGTTTTCTTCTGACCTGTCAGAGTTATTTTTAGATTGGAACATTCTAAACATTTAAAAGGGATAATCACCGTACTCGTTGATTTCCGTACAGTCAGCCAGGGATACGGAAAGCTGTATTTATTGAGCGTAATGTACAGTAGAGAAGACATTATTATTTCCCGAATAAACGCAAACACAATGCACTAAACTGTAGAAAATTAATTTTATCTTTTTACTCTGGGTGGCAAACAGATTCGAGCCTGATCAGACGTCTGATCGTCTACCCGGCGTCTGATCTGGCTCCAGCCTATTTGCAATGGACATAATAGTTTTTAGCATAAACACGTTTATTGAGAATGAATAACATATCAGTAAAATTAGCGCAGCTGTCTCGTGCTGCACGAGGATCATGCTTATCTCAAGTTGGAAAGCGTACGACTACATAGATCCGATGTTACCTTGCTTACCTATTTACCATTTTTAACTGTTCTGTTCTAAACATAACTCTGACAGGTCAGAAAAATCGGACAATATCTATTTGATATTTTGCAATCACGTGTCATTGTTATTTGTGGTTTATCTGAACACTAGCTATTGAGTATATACAGTCATTTTAGACGCTATTCACATGGAATACTCTAGCCTTTGTGTTTCAGGGTAATGCTCGGTTCAACCTGCCAATCGGATCAATTTTACCGTCCCGATCAACCAAATTAGCCGACCAACTGCTTGAAAACCGCTTGTACACAATAGCACATGATAGTTTCAGTTTCAATTTCAGTTTCAGTTTTTATTTTCAGCTCAAACATGCTATGTATGTTTATCGCCATAAACACAATGTCAACATAAGCGGTACATTTTATTGTACACAATAGCATATGATAGTATCCAACCCTTATACGATCAGTCACGACTCTTTCACAAATTCCACCGGACAATCATGCCGATCAACACTCGACCATTCCGATCAATACACGATCTCTACGCGATCTCTACTCGTGCAGCTCGAACAATTCGATCTCTGCCTGATTTCGACCCGCCCAGATCGACTTATTTGTGATTGTGGTCGTGAATTTCTCGTGAGCCTGTCATGAAATTTTTTTCACGGACATGTGATAGTATAAAAGCCGAACGGTTAATGTCAGAACTCAGTTGTCTTAGAGAAGAAGTATTTGTATCAGCATCATGCCTCATAGAACAAGAGCAATTACAAGGTAGCTAGAGATCCAAAGGTATATTTCAAGGCCATAATGGAGCTTGAAGAGAACGAAAAGATCGATGAGCGTAAAAGACGCACAGGCAGTAGTAAATAGGAACGGCAAATGGATTATGTTGGTACGTCCATGACTGACACAACGAATACTGTATGCTGCTGCAGGCGCGCTCAAAAAAGATAAATTCAAATGACTACAGAAAATTCTTCAGAGTGGACGTTGACAAGTTTACGAAGCTGGTTGACCGCAAATCGCATAGAAAGAACAGCAAGACACAAACTTCAAGTATTTATATTATCGCTCCAACCTAATGATGTAGATAACGATAAATTACGAAGATCCATGCTGTCCTAAATCGCTCACATGTATACATTGTACGGCCTGTTGAGGGCTACATTTTCATTAATGTTTACCCGAGTGGAATATTGATTCAGTCTTGGCAGAGAAGCTGCAGATCATACACATGCGCTGAGTATTCGAATTCAGACAAGTAGATATTTCAGAATAGCTATCAGTTTCTTTAAAATACAAAACAAAACAAAAAAAGACCTAACACACAAACAATATTTTAATTCCAGCTACCAAGATATGCAATGAACCGGAACTATTCCAATTATTTTGTAAGAAGAGCTAAGAGCGTTCAACTCCTACAAATATCAAAACTGTGGTCATATTAGATTTATGAAATTGATCATTTAGCATGTAAAGAAATGCTTAGTAAGTTCTTGTTATCTTTCATAAGTAATTTCGATTTACCAAGACAGTTTCGACAATTGACAGTTCGATTTGATCAATGGCAACTGATCCGCGGGACCACGGGCTTTTGTATAAATTTACTTCTCCTTGTTGCTACCGGAATTGGCAACATTAATTTTAAAGGTATCACTACATAACAAATGTAAAACTGTGATCACCGGGTCGGAGTCATTCTTGATCCCAAGGGCATACTCTGAACAAAATTAGGATTTTTGAAATTTTCATTGAAATAAAATTTATTTTTATTTATGATATTCTAGATATGCAGTAGACCAAGATCAATTTATTGGTAAATGTTCTCTAGAAGCTGCACCAACCATCAAAACTCGGACGATATTAGTTTCAGAGAAAATATACATGTAATTATTAAGTGTTCACTTACAACTGTGCCGCCCGGGTTGATGTTAGTTTTTACTGTAAGAACATAATTTGAACAATCTTGATAGAGAACATGTATATACTGCTTTGTGCAAAATATCTAAAATCATGGTATTCTGCAGTCAGACAAGAATATTTTTTAAGTTTTAACTTAAACTAACTTTCCCCTCACAGGTACAGCAATGTTTGATCTTCCTTATCCTGAGCGATAGTGCGACAAACATACATTCGAGTATATCCTGGTATCATGATTATTTGGTTTAGCCAACGCGGTATGGTTCAGTATTAAGTTAAAAAAGTTTCATTGGTTTTGGCTTTCGAATCTTACGAGCGTTTCTGATCTTTAGCCTGACATAAGAAAAATTAATTCTGAATATTATATCCGGTAAGTACGACTAGCACACTTTACTGGAATATTAATATTCAGCCAAATGCTTTATTTATGTGGATCTATACATTTAAAGGAATTTTATTCGAGCAATATATACATCTAGTGATACAACTTATATAAAGTCCTTTTTAGACAAAGGACTCGTTTTAAGCATCTATAGATGTGAAAACAACTAATATACGAATAGAACAGGGTCAAAAACTATTTTAAAGTGTTTTCATGAGTCAATTTGTATTGAATGAGCACTGAAAACGTGTTCTGTAAATATGATTTTAAGTCGCTTTAACAGTATTTCAGTCATATCGCGACCTAATTACAGACCCCAGAAGCCATTTATACACTATTTCAAGCACACATCGGCAACCGAATGGAACAACCGACCTTCTGCAAGCCAAATTGAAGACTTCCTCACATGAAAAATCTGAATGCCAAGACCGAGGTTTGAACCCACCGCAATGAGGAGCTTGGTGATGTAACTCACATTGACTTTACAACTAAGCCTAGGAGGTCACAATTATTGTTTAATTTCTGTAGCTGATACCTTTTTAGTAGTTATGCAATATATAACATAAATGTTACTGTAATTGATTTTTTAAAGTTCAATCCAAAGTATAACACTGCTTTGTAAACCTCAATTTCATACATTTTGCACACCCATCTACACCATTACTTCCACCATACACTCCGCTGAATATCCGACTTGAAATATATTTCATTCTTTCCTTTTTCCTATTGATTGGTCTATCTATTGAGATGGGGTTTTACGGCACGGTAACGCAAAAATTGTAAAATAGCACATGGGATGACAACCCGGCTCAAAAACCAAATGCAGCAGTCGGGTTTGCCTTTCTCATGTTTCTGCGTTTTCGATATATAAATGAAGCTGAAGAAACGCAGATGTTGTGCCTTTGATTTTATACCATCGGTCACGTGAGCTTGTGTATGGTCAACTAGCGATAGACTAGCAAACGGGCACTTATCGAGTACTATCGGATAGCGATCGAGCTGCTGATCGGGATGACACATCGAAAAAGATTCGTGTTAATCGGGAACCGCTCGAGAACAACTCGACCGCATGGCCTTTCAATCCCTTCTTGAAATATTTTGACATGTCAAAAACACTCGGGTAGAAAGCAGATGCGAGGTAGATCAGCCCGAGTATTTATGCCGATGGAACCAGAGCGGTCCAAAATCGCTTGGTCGGGGATAGTCAAGTTGATCTGATCGGCAACGCAAACCTGCTCTACCTCTATTTTAAGCCAGAATATCGCCCAAATTTATGTTTAAATCGCGCAATTTCTTATATAAGACAATTTTCTATGTGTTAAAACTAAGCGAAATCCGTTGTCAGGTGCCTGAAACATGCCCCCCTTTCTTTAAGAACCATACATAAATGTGCCGATTTCTTATCGAGATGGTTGGAAAAATAAGCTTTTTGTTTACATAACAAATCTTCGTGTCGGCTTCCGAGAGTTTCCGCAAGGTCGAATAAGAGTCACGAGATCGATCCGATTTTCCTGACTTGTCTGGGTTATTTTTAGAACAGAATAGTTCATAACCATTAAGGTAACGGTGGAGAAAACGTTATTCTTTCCCGTTTAAACGCAAACGAAACGCAAACACATCGCAATAATACGCATATATGGACAACATTTAGACAATTCTGACCATTCATGTTCGTCTGAGCGGCAAACAGTTTGGTGCGTGACAGACGTCGGGTAACCCGGCGTCTGATCTGCTCCAAACTGTTTGCAATTGAAATCATTGTTTTAGCGTTAACGCGTTTATTGGGAAAGAATAACATTTTCTACACTGTAAGCAAGGTAACATCGACTACATCATCATACACCTTCCTACTTGAGATAAGTATGGCTCCCGTGCAGCACGAGACCGCTGCGCTAACTTTACTGATATTTTATTCTCTCCCAATAAACGCATTTGTAAACAAAACTATTATTTCCATTGCAAACAGATTGGAGCCAGGTCAGATGCCGGGTAAACCGGCGTTTGATCAGGCTCCTGCCTATTTGCTACTCAGATTAAACAATAATAGCTAAAACTTCTAAAAGTAAATTTCGAAGTTACGTGTATTGCGTTTGCGTTTAAACGGGAAAGAAAAATGTATTCTCTACTGTATACTGCGCACAATAAATACAGCTATCAATGTGTCTTGCTGGATGTAGGGAATACTCATCCCTTTTAAAGTTTTAGAATGTTCCAATCTAAAAATAACTATGTCAAGTCAGAAGAAAACACTAATAATGAGCTATGAAAACATTTTTACCGGGCGCAAGCCGAACGAACTCGGAAAATCTCCGTCGTTGATCGGATGTCAACAAACCGATTTAAAAGTCGACTTTTTCCACCAAATTCATGTGTTTGTCAGATTTATTGCCTCCATAATCATCGCGGATCACTTCTTTTTATATGTTTAGATTACGTATCTGCCTGAATATTCAGGTTTAAAAATTGCCCTATTTTGGCTTACATACTGCCTTTAAAGGAGCCTCATCTACCTTCGTGTCGTATAACGGGAGTAATGAATCCGTTGTAGATCACATATTATACCTATTAAAGATGCTAGACTTTGTTCAGTCTTGTGAAATACTAGATGATGATACTCTGAATGTATCAAATCATAGGCCAGATGTACACTGTACAATTCTTATCCCTCCAAAATGTTATTCTTTTGATACTGTCTATTGCTCAAATCAGAATTAACTGATGTCTGTTGCAGAAAAACCTGGACCAAAGATGGCAAATGAACGTAATCCCTGTCTTGAAAGATAAGGTAAACATTTGAAGGTATAAATGCACAATGGAGACAAAAACGTTATTCTGTCCCATAAACTCGTCTGCGCCACAAACTATAAGTTCCGTTGCAAACAATTTAGAGCCAGATCAGTAGCCGGGCTTCCCATTGAAACGTTTAATGGACAATTTCAATTTTAAGTTTGTTTTAAGAATTTTAACAATACATGTATACTTCAAACTGGCAAACAGTGCAGATCCCTGTCAAGGGATACTTCCTGGAACCTCTGATCTGGGTTTACACTGCTTGCATAAGACAAGTGCACTTTTCACATGTACATTTATGACATTGAATCTCGTTGCTAGGCTTGAATGTACTAAATAAGCTAGCGTATTGTATCACATAACTTTGAACTTTTTTCCAATACAACGTTTAAAAATACTTTGATATAAATTTGCAATTACAAAAAGTACAATAAAAAAATATTGTCTTGAACTCTAGTTTAATGATGATCGCATATCCAACATAATAGATATGTGTCTTTTGTCTTGCTTGCAAAAATGATAAAAATATTAATTAGTTTGAACATATAAAAGCAAATATTGCGTGGCAATAAAATATGTACCAAGAACCCTTGTCCTTTTAAGGAGCCTATCAAACACGGTTGACTGGGTGTTTTTATCGATTCATTTCCTTTCAGACACGGTAAAACTTCTGAAAAAAAATCAAAATCATTAATAGCATTACTGTTGAAACAGGTGATTGCTTAATGCAGGGCAAACCTTATGTAGTACACTTCTAAATGACTTTCAAAAAATACTTTAATTCTGCATTTAGCGAACTTCCTATATAAAAGATTGTCTAAGTCTTATTTGAATGGTCGCTATTTAAAGACTGATTACAGTTGACTCTTTCCCTGTCTTACCCCGCGAATAGTAATATGCAATAGTTTGAATCCTTATCAGACGCCGCGTAATGCGGCGTATGATCAGGAGGATCCAGACTACTTGCAAGTAATTTCGATATTTCATCAGTTGATATAACTTATGATCAAATTTGAGAAATAAAAGATGACGCCAATTGTTTAAAGCAGATGACGTCATGGTATTGAAGGGGTTAAATTACGCTATTGAACAGTACACGCGGCTCTTAGTTCATTAGAAAAAACAACATCTTAACACAAGTATCCCTTTGTACGTATCCCTTTAAAAGCATTTGTTAAAACACTACATTCAACTTTTATCATTCTCATACCGTAAACGGTTTCTGTTTTACAAATATATTTAACTTTAATTCATTATCCAATAGCATTTTTCTAGTTCTGAAAAACAGTGAAACAGGTTAAGGCGAAATGCGCCTTGAGGCGCATTCCTCTTAACTTTCAATCAGCTTTAAACAAATATCTGCTAGGATATGAGAAAATATTTATTATGGTACATACATGTAGTCATACCTGTATAATATGAACTATTTTATTTTGTGAAGCAAGAAATTGAAGGTGTAAAAATGCGTATGTATAAATTAATTGGGTTAACAATTTCGGTATTGGTTTATTTGAACAACGATACAGTGTTGTTGGTGTTGTTGTTGGCGTACCTGTGTTTAACACTCACAGGACTGCTTGGTACAGACAGAATTGCATGTCAAGCTGGAGGATTACGTGCATAGCTGTTTTCAATTACCTCGCCATATAGGCAGCTATGCTCCGTCTTCAGAGAAAACGATACAGTTATCTGCATATACTGTAAAACCTCGCTATTACGACCACTAAAACGAAGGCTAATTGATTGTAAAATAGAGAGGTGGCAGCTTAAAGCAAGATGACAGTGAAACAGAAAGCTCCTGAAGGAGCTTTCGGTTTCACTGCCACCTTGCTTTAAGCGGTCACCTATCGCAAACACCCTAATAATTAACAAAAGTTAGTGGTCGTAATAGACAGGTTTTACTGTATTTGATAATATTTTGATATTTTCCTTGCCAATTTCAATTAGAAGTAAAATCGTACATGTAGTGTCATTCAGTTTGAATTCGGATATGATTCCAGTAATTCAACATCGTATCCGGACCCAAAGTGTTTGCATAGAAACCATCAATCCAAGCTATTAGGATGGGAAGAGTTGGTCCACTTTTATTATTGACGAAACTCCCTTTAACGAAACATTATTAATATCTCGTAAAACAAAAAGGTCCACTGGTAGTCATTAGTACACATGACAGGTTAATGCAGGAGAAAAAAGATTCATCGTAATAAATATTATACTTTTGATATACAGTGGAGAAAACGGTATTCTTTTCCAATAAACGCGTTTACGCTGAAACTGTTATTTCCCATGCAAACAGTTTGGAGCCAGATCAGACACCGGGTAAACCGGCGTCTGATCAGGCCCAAAATGTTTGTCACCGAGATGAAAACGAAACCTCAGAATAATTAAAAAGTTATCATTTTATACGTTTAGTGCTTTGCGTTTGTGTTTCGTTTGCGTTTAAACGTGAAAGAACAACGTTTTCTCCACTGTACATGTACATTGTTTTTCATGTTGTTCTCTGACAATACATCACCAGCAAGATTATTTTGGTTTGGCTATTTATATACGTCTGTAAATCACGAAAATACTAGGATTTCTATAAACAGATGTTTATCAATAGCGAATATACCATCAAATCGCTATATAACGACGTTTGTCAACAGTGATTTCACGTTAACATCACTTTTAAAGGCCGTCTAAAACATTTAGAGAATATTAATTCATATCGCTGTTACGCTATTATTTCCCAAGAAACGTGTTTACGCTTAAATTCCATTTCAAACAGTTGGAGCCAGATCAGACGCTTGGAAACCCGGTGTCTGATTAGGCTCCTAACTGTTTGCTACTCAAATTAATATAAATCGTGAGATCGAGTGTCAAAATATTGTAAATTTTCTAGATTTTATTGCACTGCTTTTGTTTTCGTTTGCGTTTAAACGGGGCAGAATAACATCTTCTTCACTGAATCACTGTCCAACTACTTGCAAGTAATTTCGATATTTCATCAGTTGATATAACTTATGTTCAAATTTGAGAAATAAAAGATGCTTTGCGTTTGTGTTTCGTTTGCATTTAAACGTGAAAGAACAACGTTTTCTCCACTGTACATGTACATTGTTTTTCATGTTGTTCTCTGACAATACATCACCAGCAAGATTATTTTGGTTTGGCTATTTATATACGTCTGTAAATCACGAAAATACTAGGATTTCTATAAACAGATGTTTATCAGTAGCGAATATACTTTCAAATCGCTATATACAGACGTTTGTCAACAGTGATTTCACGTTAACATCACTTTTAAAGGCCGTCTAAAACATTTAGAGAATATTAATTCATATCGCTGTTACGCTATTATTTCCCAAGAAACATGTTTACGCTTAAATTCCATTTCAAACAGTTGGTGCCAGTTCAGACGCTTGGAAACTCGGTGTCTGACTAGGCTCCTAACTGTTGCTACTCAGATTAATATAAATTGTGAGGAGTGTCAAAATATTGTAAATTTTCTAAATTTTATTGCACTGCTTTTGTGTTTCATTTGCGTTTAAACGGGGCAGAATAACATCGTCTTCACTGAACCACTGTCCAACTGAGTGGTTCGAAACATTGTTCAGTGAAAAAAACGTTATTCTTTCCCAATAAACGCGTTCACGCTAAAACAATTATTTCCGTTGCAAACATTTTGGAGACAGATCAGACGCCGGGTAATCCGGCGTCTGATTAAGATTCAAACTGTTTGCCACTCAGATTAAAATAAATAGTCGAAAAGTTGTCCTTTTCTACTTTTTTTTTGCGATGCATTTGCCTTTTCTATGCGTTAAAACAGGAAAGAATAACGTTTTCTCAACTGTAAGACCGGGGGGAAAAACTGAATGTCTACTTCTCGTTGTCTTTTTTATTTAACAGCTTCTGTCAGAAATTTTCAGTATTTCAGCCAATACGAGGGCCGTTCATTATTTATAGCAACATTGGTTCTAAACCAGTGAGGAACAGTGTTTTACCTTAATATTTTAGTGTATCCCTTAAAACTACTCATCCTTTGAACGAATATTTTAATGCATTTCTGGAAAGCTTCAGCGTGGTCTTTCTTAGGTACACCCTTAAGACACTGCGATACTGTCGCTCCGACAGCATGTCTTGAACAATATCTCTGACCCTCGTAAGTTTTCTTCAGACATGGAAGCAAGAAAAAGGCACATGGATCTATAGCTTGTGAATGAAACGGATGCGTGGAAATTGTAAAGCCTTTCTTCTTCAAAACAGCAATTGTTTATTTTCAGGTGTTTACTGGTGCATTGTCATGCAACAGGGTTATGCTTTGTATACCTAGCCCAGGGCGAGACTTCTTCACTTTTTTCTTACTTTTTCATGAAAAGTCGTTGGTACAATTTCCCAGTTAAAGTTTTCCTAAGGGAAATCGCTACATGAACTGTCTCACCGCGACTGTTAAAGAATATTGCACGCACGACGTTATTCACACTGATAATACGTATTGCAATGGATGGTAATCTTGCATTTGTGAAAGCCCATATTTTGTTGCTACATTTTCTAGTGGGCTGATAGAAGGTTACCCATGTTTCATCGACAGTCCAACAATTGGAAAATGCTCTTGGATTAAATTCAGGATACATCTTAAGCAATTTACGGGCAATCGAAACACAGTATATCTTTTGGTCCTCCCTCAGTAAATCGGGTTACCACCTAGCAGCAAACGGTGAGATCCTTATTTCTTCTTCGAAATCTTATATGCCGATCTGGTCGATATGCCCAAGCATTTAGCTTCTTGACGAGTTGTCATTCGTGCATGATTCTTTAGTAGATATTTCACATTATCACTTATTTTAGATGCAGCAACACTTTTAGGCCTGTCTCTGCCAGGTGCACTACCAACGGTCTCATGAAGTGTTTAATCCACCTGGTAACAGTTGAATATGATGAAGTACCTTGTCCATAAGCGGAGTAAATTACATAGAATATAGTTCAAGCACTTATTTTAAGTTTATATCGAGTTTTATATATCTTCTTATTTCGAAACTTATCTCTTTTGCCATGATTTTACACAGTGTATATGAATGAGCTCACTTCACATGTGTGTATAATAAAAAACTAATGGACCGATTTGGACAAAAATGGTATCAATTGATAGATAAAAGTTTAAATAATGAGATGTGTAAGTTTACACGGGGATTTCGTGAAACGCTTGGCAGTTACGGCGACAGTTGCAATAAATAATGGACGGCCATCGTATCACAGGGTTCTGTTTAAGAAAACCGATGCTTATGTGCATTTTGCCACTGTGTCTAAATTACTGTCTTTCTTGCAGTTGTCATATAACGCCGATGTTTATGTATGAAGTGAATGCAATTTTTAAGTGTGTTGATGGCGTAGTTTGGTGGTGTCGTTCTCATCTGCACTGGAGACAGTGGGTGGATTCTATCATCCCATTGGGGACCGTTCCTAGGGTTGTTGTTTGTCGCGTATAACAGGGTTGACAGTGCAATACGTGTACAATCAATATTCATCCTTAATCATTATTGGAAAAATTGTCAACTAACCAACCCCAAAAGGATAGGTTGGTATCTGATGCTGGTAGAAATTGTTACCCAAAACTGTGCCAATACATTTGTACAAATAGTTCAGCTATGCTTTGCGATTATAAAATTATATTGCATTGGCTTGTATTAATTCTAAATGCATACTTTTGCGATTTTTAACCCTAACGTCTTCTCTGCATTACACATACACACACACACAGAGTTTGTATTAATCTGTTCAACAGACTGTTATAATATT
Source organism: Gari tellinella (assembly GCA_922989275.2). Lineage (NCBI taxonomy): Eukaryota > Metazoa > Mollusca > Bivalvia > Cardiida > Psammobiidae > Gari > Gari tellinella. The sequence continues at coordinate 80,815,656 of OV277860.1, read as the reverse complement.
GTAAAATTGTGTTCATTACTACACCTGATGCATAAGTTTTTCTGTTTGTATGTACTTATATGTGTATGGGCCGGAGGCCTATGATGCGAAATAAATTGAAACTGAAACAGATTAGTCACCAAAGCTATATGTGTTCAGGGCTGCCTTAAATTGTTCTTGAAAAATCATAAGATTTCCATTTTTTTTTTTCAAGCGCGATTACCTCAAGCAGGTTGAAAGTAAAGCAAAATACGCCTTAAGACCTGCTTTCAGCTAACATCTCCTCGATGATTTATCCCAAATCGGGAAAATGGCAGCTCTGTGATTCCGTGGCAAAAACACGTTCAAGGGTGTTTGAAAAGACGCTTCCTATAGAATATGAGAGGGCGTTGACAAGGCTGTAAATGACAAGAGGTTTTTGCCTTGTGAGTAATATATTTGCCAGTCATCAATTTGAAACCCACCTTAGATTGAGTAAAGGGAATGCCATGTCTCGCGTAATTTGTAGAAAAATAATTCCAATTTGTAAAACAAAAACCATTCAAATAGCGTTAAAATCGGGGAACGGTAACGCAATTCGAAAAAAAAGTTCAAATGACGTTAAGAACTTTGACCGGCGTAATGTAATTTGAAAAAAAAAATCAAATTGCGTGGACTATGTGCCTATTTTGTGTTCATTTAGCGTAGAGTGGGGAAAATACCCCAAGTAATGCTTAGTAAGAGAAGAACAATATACCGGTATATGCATGATTGTCGCAGCTAACAGCATCTGCGGCGGGGACTTTATAGTGTATAAGCCCTAGTAGCCGCATTGAAATATGTTTATATTTTTCTTGTTCTTCATTATCCTTCGTCTCCTATTTATTCTGATAATGATATCCAAGAATAATAGCCAATCGTTATTACCCTTACACCGTATCAGATCTATATATGAAAATAACTGAATACCACATATTCCTGAGACTATATTGTCTACAGTTATAAACTTTGACCTAGATATACAGGTTCAAACTAAATCAAGAACAATTCTAATGTACAATGTCTCATTAAACTTCACTCGAGGACATACATGATCTCCCGCCAATTGTGGCTCAGCTTAAACATTGATGGATAGTATAAATATATGCAATTCCGAAAGAAACTGTGCACTTTGTTTTCTGTAATTATTCATTGACCATATTCCTGAAGCCTACGTATTTGGTTCCAAATTTTATATCAGTTCACGAACAATATGGCAGTTATTTCAGATTTTCAGGTTTAGTTGTAATCTTATGATAGTTTTTTGTCAGTATCGTGTTTCTTTTGTATCCTAACGTCCTACTCACGTTAGTGACGTTGTAGTTAAACACCCCAATTTGCTTATTTATCTGCTTTCAGCAAGTTCGTTGTGACGATGTGAAGTAAAATGTGTTTTAGCTCACCTGAGCCTTCGGCTCAGGATGAGCTATTGTGATCGCTCTTCGTCCGTCGTCCACCGTCCGTCGTCCGTCTGCCGTCGTCCGTGCACATTTTCAATCAACAACTCCTAAGAAACCACTGACCCGATTTCAATCAATTTTTGTCAGAAGCATCAGTGACAAGGGGGAACGAAATCTTGTTCAAAGTTTTGGCTAGAAATATTCCCCTTACTGTGGGACCTGATGACCGTACAGACAACTTTTAATGCATAAGAAAATCTTTAAAACTCTTCTTCTCTGAAACCAAAAGGCCAAGACCTTTGATATTTGGTATGTATCATGACCTAATGGTCTTCTACCAAGATTGTTCAAATTTTGACCATAGGGCCAAACATGGCCCCGCCCTGGGGTTTATCAGTTTTTCTTAGGAAAATCTTCTTCTCTAAAACTTTATGGCCTAGATCATTTATATTTGACATGTAGCTTTGCCTTATGGTCCTCTACCTAGTTTGTTCAAATTATGATCCCCGGGTCAAAATTGGCCCCGCCCCGGGGCTTATCAGTTTTACATAAATTTATATACGAAAATCTTTAAAAATCTTCTTCTCTGAAATTGTAAGGCCCTGGCCCGGCTTTTACTAAACGTCTCAAACCTTTGATCATGCTCAAAAAATGAGATCTTGCTCAATCTTCTAGTCATGATATGAGAATTGTCTCTAGTTGGCTTTTACTAACAATTGTGAGACCGATCTCATCTCAAATAATGAGAATGTGATTTTTGTGAATTTGTTCTCTAAGTTATGGTTCTCCATTTTTGGTGTACATATGAAAGTAACCCCGGTACAAATATATTTTACAGATAGATCTAGCGCTGGTACGTCTGTCAGTAATTGTGGATGACACCGATCTGAGTTGTCTCTATCGAAATAGTTTCCGCTTATCAGTTTTAAAAATTAGAATATAACCTACAGTTTTAACCAATCAAACTGCCTTTTGCACCCTATTTAGAATATAACCTACATTTTAAACCAATCAAACTGCCTTTTCCGGCACTTAGGAATTGTGTTGTGTTTCGACGTCGCGTGCTGTCTGCGCGCGCTATAGATAACCCCGCCTCGTAGCAACTAGTTGTAAAGACTGCCATATTTGGGCGATCTCACAACCAGAATAAGTCAGCTTTGTTTACGATGCGTGGGAATTATGTAGTCCTCGGCCAATAAAATATAGGTTATAATCTAAGTTAGTTAGAACATATTAAGTGAAATCTTAATGGTTAAGAAGTGGCCACTCGCTAACGCTCGTTACGCCCCTTCTTAGTCATTAAGATTTCACTTAATATGTTCTAACTATAACTTAAACTTGATTTGGTGTCGCTACACACGGGTTGAATCGGTACATATTATTAAACAGTAAGCAGTCACGTCGTGATGTCATAATCATACGTCATAAACACATATGACGAACACTCGCGGTAAATGACTAGACTAATTTAGTGTATAATCTATATCTATAGTCTGTTTCACTATGAATGAAATGTTCACTTTTCCAAACAATGCAGATTCAGGCCACCCATTGCATCTCGCAGGTGGATTTTAATCAAAGTCCTCTCTGTTCTATTCTGTTCTGAAAAAATACCACCGCTTAATCATTTACCCATTATTATAATCGCCGTCCAGTGGAATGGGGTATTACAAATATTAATTAATGTTCATTTTAGTTTGGAACAGTTTTTAAATCTTATTAGACGTCGAGTTGCTAGTTAGATTTGGTACCAAAATATCTAAAATGACCATCAATTACGGTAACACTGTAAGTGCCATGATCAACAACTCTAAGACAGACAAACAGTTTGGATCTAGACCAGAAATGTGCACTTATATGTAGAACATTGCACTTAGAGGATTAGTTTTGACCTTTTTGCCGAAACGTATTTAACACTTTACCACCATAAGCATCTACAGTCGTTTTTGCAAAAGGGTTGGAGCTAGATCAGTCGCTTAGTAGTCTGTCGTCTGTTCAGTATACGGTTTTAACTGTTTCACACCCGAAATAATAGTTAGCCATGCAACTGTAAATCAAACCTTAAAATGATAATTCGGAAAATAGGTTTTAGACAGACGATATTCTGGAGATGAAAGGGTTCAAGCTTTTAAGATAAATGTCCTGTGGGAATTGAAAGGGGATTATTATCAATAATGCTTGAAAAAATAACATTGTTTGCACCTTTGATTCTACTCTGTCTAGTGCGACAATACTGGTCCTTACAAAATAGTCTGGACCCAGATTTGAGGCCGATAAACTCGACGTCGTATCAATATTAAAACTGTTTGTAGCTCACACGGAGGGAGGGTGTTCCTCTACTATGCGCATATGGACCGAGAGGTGACAGTACGACGGTAATAATATGACAGTATGACCGCTTAACTACGACGGTGATAACGCGACAGTACGACGGTTATACTTCGACAGTAAGACGGGTGAAAACGCAACAATACAACGGCCTCGTGATTTAATATTTACGCATCTCAACTCCTACACGAGTTCTATTGCACGATGATATTCTAGTTGATGTTATTATTTCTTAAAATAATACTAAAAAGTAACACACTTTTATAGGGGGTCACTCTATTACGGGGCGTCACTTTATTTCATTACACCGGGCCAGATCTTTAAAATTTGACATAAAGCGTTGCCTAATGATCCTCTACCACGATTGTTCAAATTATGACCACTGGGCCCAAAATGGCCCCGTCCCGCCCTTTGGCTTATCAGTTTTTCAATGGAAAACCTTTAAAATCTTCTTCTCTGAAACTGTAAGGCCGTGTTCTTTAATATTTGTTTCATAGCTTTTGCCTTGTGATCCTCTACAAAGATTGTTCAAAATATGACCCTCGGGCCAAAATTAGCCCCACCTTTAAGATTATTAGTTTTTCATAGGAAAACCTTTGAAAATCTTCTCAGAAACTGTATGGCCCAGATCATTTGTATTTGACATGTAGCTTTGCCTTATGGTCCTCTACCAAGATTGTTCAAATTATGACCCATTGATCAAATTTGGCCCAGCCCCGGGGCTTATCAGTTTTATATAGACTTATATAGGAAATAATTACGAAAGACTCAAGCATGAAACGTAACACAAACAATACACCCACCTCTAAAGCAGAACACACACACAGAGTCATACAACACACACACACACACACACACACACACGCGCGCGCGCGCGCGCGCAATACCATTCCTTCATCTACACACTAAATAGAAAACAACACGCAAGACAAACATAAAGCAAAGTGAATATAGGAGCCCGCCTTAGTACGGTCAGTAGCAATGAATAACTAATTATAAATTAATCACCAACAACCACTGGGGGTTAAACCTTGGTTTAGGGACGCCCAACCTCACTCTTATCTCCTATATTCACCTATAAAGACGAACAGTGTACATAAAATATAAACCCTGTTCCAAAACCTTACAATCAAAAAGACTGCCAACACAGTAAGTAAATACATGTAAAACATCTAACAAAAATTCTATGACAAGATTATTAGTAACACGGAAAATAATTTAACATTCAAGCCCGTGTTAAAAATAACCCAATGGGGCAACGGTCAAATTGTACTCAAGCGACTAGTCTGTAGTCACGAGTAACTGTAAGACATGGATGGGTTCAGGGTACGACAGAGAGGGAGAGAAAAACCAAAGCACGAAAATCCGACATAACTCTCCTGGTTAAGGACAGTTTACATCATCATGTAGTGCTAAGCCCTGTCTGTCGTTGCACAACCAAAGAGGAAATCATGGTTACCAATTGTAGATTGATCGATAACCAAACGTGAAGTGCGCAGCAATATAGTTGGATCATAATCTTTTTTGAGGAAAAATCTAATACGTTTCACAAACAGGTTTTGAAAATGCATATGTCCAAGAATCTTACGAAGTCTGTAAAAAACATCACCATAAAACTCCGGATGTGAAAATCCTTGCCACAGAAAAGACTTTAAGTTATATTTATACTTGTTAATGAGAGGAAGATTTCTATACATCATAATGTAGTGCTAAGCCCTGTCTGTCTTCGCACAACCAAACCTTTAAAAATCTTGTTATAGCTATATGTATCACAATATTGTCTTTCCCAGTCAGCTTAGGTACACTGTTTTCAGGTGATCGACTTGTCGGCCATGGCCCTATTGTTTATTTGTATTAGGCATACGAATTATACCCACGCACGTTTTCGTTGGCATGTGTATTATTCTTGAGCTGCACGTTCAAAACATGCAAAATGACATCTTTCCCAATAAACTAAAAATCTCTTTACGCCAAGTTATATATTTCTTATCGATGGATGGCATATATACTTGAGATACAGTGTGAGAAAATTCAAATCTATACGTCTTCTAGATATTAAAATATTTGAAATCAAAAAGTGCACAGTTTCCTTTGGGAATTGAGTATATATTGACAAACGGTAAAAGATAACACCTAAATATATCTAATAAAAGATGGACTAGATTAAATTGGAAAGTAGAACTGTCCACTTGAAGTTTCAAGGAAGAAGGAGTTGAAGTAATATAATCTATTATAATATAATACTATTCGGGAAAAAAAAACACACAAAACACTGGAGACTCCGCTGAGGGAGCACGCGCATGACCTTTTTATCTGTGTCTCCACAGTTTGAAATGTTGAATCTTATTTAAAGATTTGCGGTCCGATTTGCCATACATTAACCTTTTAACCGCCGAAGTCGCATAAAGTAGACTTTGAAAAATATTTTGGATCCAAATCAGACGATCAGGATCCAAACTGATTGACACTCGTACCGATATTTCTTAAGTTATACTATCTTTGATTAACATTGAAATGATAATGCAGACAACACCTTTGAAGCAGACGACAATACGGCGATAAATGGGCAAAATCTAGCGCCGATAGGGTTAATAGATCTAAGGACTCCCTTTATATCACCAAAGATATACAGTATTACGTTTCGCCAAACAGTTTGTATCCACGTCAGTATTCATTTGTTTCGATAATTTAAATGTCTTGGACGTCCAACCAGCCCATAGATGGCAGAAACGGACGTTGGCAAACAAACAAACACCAATGACAAGGAGATAAACATGAAAGTATAAAAAATGGTCTGACCTGAGATATCTACAGTTTGAATCCAGAATGGACGCTGAGAACCCCGGCGCCTGGTAAGGCTTTAACGTAAATCTATGTTGACCTACGGAAAATGTTTATGTTGAACTTCATATGGCTGTTTTAATCACGACATAATAATTTCTATAGAACATTGAGCAGACCTGCTTTAATTTTGCTAATAAAAAGATGTAGACTATTTCCGATTTTGTAGCTTGTAGCTACTCGATTTAAAATGATTATAATGCAGAAAGACCTTTAGGGACTTTCTACACCATTTTCAACCCAAATTGAGCAGGCACATTTAATGATCTATTGCGTATAATAATAACATGATTGTTTTTTTTAGAAGTTGATTTCTCGATGCAGCATGGTAATATCACGAATAACTCCTGAGGCTGTCTGAATAACTCCCCGAGTTGGACACTCTTCTATTAAATTATGTTTAACATTGGCGAATAATGTACAGTAAATAAGTACAATGGTGTACATTACAAACAATAATATATTACTCGAACACCCAATAAAAGTTTCATATACCGCCTTTCATATGGGTAGTTGCTCAATGCAGGGCGAAAATAACGTAGAAAGATTCTGCAGGAGATTTCAACATCACTTTCGTTCACAATTGGGTAGTCAGAATCAGTGAGAGGTTACGTAATAAATAATTGTTGTTGTTGTTGTTGTTTCAGAATTTAGTTGCTCAATGTAGGATGACAACAACACAGAAATATCCTAAATGAACTTTCTGTAATATTTTCATCCCGAATTGGGCAGTGTCCTAAATACTTATAATAAAAACAGTTAATGTCCAGTATACAAGATATAACACACATTAAAGAGAAAACTACATAAAAGTGCATTACATGTGTAATTAACAACAATAAAACTAAGTACTTTTCAGAACATTTCTGTTATTACAACAAAGTTCTATATACATAATGTAACAGTATTAGGAGTTACAGTAGTATAATCTACATTCTAGCTCAAGTTTATCTTCCATAATATTACATATTGTTTGTTCTGTTACTAAGCATTACTTGTTGTTTCTTCAGTTTGCGCTAAATGAACACCATGTTGGCACATTGTCCACGCAATTTGAAATATTCAAACTGCGTTAAACCGGCCACAGTTGTTGTAACTTTGTTTTGAGAAAAAAATCACAAGTTACGTCACGGTTCCCCGATTTTTAACGCAATTTGATTTGTTTTTTCTTCAAATTACGTGTCTACACTGCCGCCAATAATAAACCGTTACCTGGTAAAATATAACCCTTTCAACGCCTTAAGCCATCTGTTCGAACATTTTTGCTGCACACATGCCCGAGAATGAGTTAACCCTTTCATTTCGGTTAGCGAGTACTCTGTTTGACTTTTTTAACCCTTTCTAAGCTGCTAACCAGTAACTGGTAAATCCCGTAGCTTAGTACTGTCTAGATATACCGATATTATATTAGTCATTCATCACAGAGAGTTAAACGACAATAGTTTCTGGTTGCCAGTGTCGTTTTAGATTCTTTTCCTCTGTCTAAAACGACAATAGTTTCTGGTTGCCAGTGTCGTTTTACAGTTCTAAAACGACACTAGTTTCTAGAAACTATTGTCGTAAACGACAATAGTTTCTGGTTGCCAGTGTCGTTTTAGATTCTTTTCCTCTGTCTAAAACGACAATAGTTTCTGGTTGCCAGTGTCGTTTTACAGTTCTAAAACGACACTAGTTTCTAGAAACTATTGTCGTAAACGACAATAGTTTCTGGTTGCCAGTGTCGTTTTAGATTTTTTCCTCTGTTTCAAACGACAATAGTTTCTGGTTGCCAGTGTCGTTTTACAGTTCTAAAACGACACTAGTTTCCAGAAACTATTGTCGTAAACGACAATAGTTTCTGGTTGCCAGTGTCGTTTAAGATTTATTTCCTCTGTTTAAAACGACAATAGTTTCTGGTTACCAGTGTCGTTTTACAGTTCTAAAACGACACTAGTTTCCAGAAACTATTTTCGTAAACGACAATAGTTTCTGGTTTCCAGTGTCGTTTTAGATTTTTTTCCTCTGTTTCAAACGACAATAGTTTCTGGTTGCCAGTGTCGTTTTACAGTTCTAAAACGACACTAGCTTCTAGAAACTTTTGTCGTAAACGACAATAGTTTCTGGTTGCCAGTGTCGTTTTACATTTTTTCCTCTGTCTAAAACGACAATAGGTTCTGGAAACTAGTGTCGTTTTAGAACTGTAAAACGACACTGGCAACCAGAAACTATTGTCGTTTTAGACAGAGGAAAAAAATCTTAAACGACACTGGCAACCAGAAACTAGTGTCGTTTTAAAACTGTAAAACGACACTGGCAACCAGAAACTATTGTCGTTTTAAACAGAGGGAAAAAATCTAAAACGACTTTGGCAACCAGAAACTATTGTCGTTTACGACAATAGTTTCTAGAAACTAGTGTCGTTTTAGAACTGTTAAACGACACTGGCAACCAGAAAATATTGTCGTTTTAGACAGAGGAAAAAATCTAAAGCGACACTGGCAACCAGAAACTATTGTCGTTTACGACAATAGTTTCTAGAAACTAGTGTCGTTTTAGAACTGTAAAACGACACTGGCAACCAGAAACTATTGTCGTTTACGACAATGGTTTCCAGTTCCGTTTACGCTTCTAACTTCAGCCTCCCGCTTGAAGAAGGTTACATACAGTACATAAATCTTACAAGGTTGGTGACTTGGGGTATTCTGCATCATATACTGTTTGTAGCATACAGTCGGGCTTGAGCTGGACGGCTACTCGGTAGAGTTATTGTGACTTACTGTATAATTATGTAGATGCTTGGCGCGGGACCGAGGAATGGCGTTGTGCGTTAGGCGGTCGCATGGTTTTCCACATCGATATTAGATCTATATGCATACTCAAACAGTGGTCGCTCAACACAAGTTTGACTGTATCTTATTGAATTACGTTGTGAATACAATGTACATGTATATGTATTTTTTATTCGTTGGATATGTAAATATGATATATCTTCATGAATGGAGGAAAACAGTAAATATATATATTGTCAGACATAAACGAAGAGAATGGAGACTGATTACAGTGCTCCCTCTCTACAACGACACTCAATGGGAGGCACAGAGTGTGTGTGTTGTTCGGAGTGAGTCTTTATAAGGAGGGGAAATTAGGAATTGGCTTACATATGCTAAAAGCTTGAACCCGGCGTCTGATCTGGATTCATGCTGTTTGCCACTCGTCATTGTATTTATTTTATCAAATGGCCCACGTAGATGTAAAACAGCAGACTATAATTCTAAGAAGATGATATTGCAACAGTATAGCGCTAGACATAATTGTTTAGTTTAGGGAACTGCGACAAGGGTTGTTGTAAGGAGGGGTCGTTGCTAGGAGTGCAGTTGTAGAGAGGGAACACTGTACTTCTTAAAACGTATCACTGTTTTACGAAGGCAAATGTAATGCAACACGCTCCTTTAACCCTTAGCCCGCCAAATAAATTGTCGTCTGCTATATTTCTCGTCTGCTTCAAGTTTCAAAGTGCTTCAAAGTTGCTCAAAATTGCTGAAAATGTTGTCCGAGTGTCAAACAGCTTGGATCCGGATGAGACGCCGAGTTACTCGGCGGTTATCCAGATCCAAGCTGTTTGCATATGGAGCTAAGTCGTGCAGGCTAAGGGTTAAATATGTTTATAAAATATCTTTGTTAGGGCGTTCATCTGTCATCTGTATTTTAACCGTGTGCCGTCAATTAATTATTTCATGCTTATAATTATAAAGTCCAATTATTATCTAAAGAGTGCCTGATCAAAAGTTTAAATTTCGTTTTTTATTTTAATATTGATATTCCTATCAACAAACAGTGTAGACTCTGATCAGACGCCGCATTATGTTCTTATTAGAGTCGACACTGTTTTTCTATGTCCTACATATGGTATCGTGTTTAACGGCAACTAAATAAATAAAACAAAGGTAATATATTTTGTACGCTACCAGCAAATGTCTATTAACTATTAAAATAATATGGCTTAAGATGTGTCCCGTGTGACGTAACGTCTCATCTGGACTTAAAATCTTGGCATCCCGGTTATAGTACCTGAATAAAAATTTAGACACAGCAGAGAAGAAGATATTCTTTCCGAATTAACGCGTTATGCTAAAAACATTATGTTCATCGCGCCAGGATTGGACGTCGGGTAACCCGATGTCTGATCAGGCTCCAATCTAATTGACACTTAAATTGAACATCGTCAATATTTTGCAATACCCTACCATTTTGTACATTTTACTGTACAACTTTAATGGGTGTAATCTTTAAAATCGGTGTTTTATCCAGTCAAACTGACGTGCAATATAATACTGACCATATTATATTATTGCATACTAAATATTAAACAGAATATAATATGCCTTTGAAGGGAAAAGACAAACTCTCAATTCGGCAGTGAAAGTGTCAGAGACGGCTCAATAAATACAGGTCTTTGCCCTTGCAATTTGTTGCTTTTCAATATAATCAGAGATTGACACCATAAAACGCTCCACTTTAGTTTGAATAAAGGGACTGTTATCGTCAGTAATTGATTTCTTCTTGCCTGAATTATTTTGTTGCACTAGTTTGGTAAGCAGTCGCTTTCTTGCTGACCTAGGAAAAGCAATTTCCACCTTAATGTTCTCATGGTTAATACGTTTTAGGTACGTTGAACTCTCACTTGCAAGTTTGTCCATACGCTTTTGACGTCTGTTAATTATGGAAGGGTCTAACTTATATCTGTCTTCTGGTTTTATATAGTTTTTTATAACATGTCCTCTAAACTTAACATTTTCAGCTGCTTTAATGACGTTCTTGTTGTCTTCTTTGTTAGTTCGATGTAAATGTTCTTCGTCATTAAGAGTGTTTTCTTCGTCTGGTTTGTTTATTGTCTCTTTATTGGTCTCTTTCTCTTTGGCCTCACATACATTTTCAATTTTATCGGATGTTTTAATTTGTTTATCCTTACTTTGAAAGCTTTCACTCGTGTTCGCGGTACTTGTGACACCGGAATGAGAAGAAAAGCTGACCCGTGATCTAGATGACTGAATGAGTCTTTCCCTCTCAGCGTCTTGGTAAGCTTTCGAGTCAATAGTGTATGCTGGCGGTAAACTGAGAACCTTTGTATAGGGTCTGTTGTCGACTACTACATCACTGAACAGAACTGCAGTGTTTTCGCTTGGATGTTGTCCTCCGCGTTCATCCCATTGATTTGTGACTGCAAGGAAACGATTGTCTGGGACACATAAACTGTTATGTTCTGCATCTGATTTACCACCAACAGAAAACACATCATCTTCAACATTGTTCTTTAAAGTTTGTTTGCTTTGGTCTGCTGTCATATTATTTTCAGCAATGTTTTCTTTGGCATTATTGACGAACGACACAATACCAGCATGTTTAGCACTTTGCGACGTCCGGGGAATCCTTGGAAGTTCAACCTTCTGATTTTTATTGTCACCTCCATCAGCATTTTCAGACGATGAATTGTATAACGTAATTGTTACAGCAGACTTTGCCCTTGGGCGCTTGCATTTCTTTGGAGTTTGGATCTCGGCTTCACGGTATACACTATTATATGTGGTTTCCATGGCACTATATGCCCAAGGTCTCTGAAGACGCTTGCCAGCGTAGAAGTCTTCATCAAAATCTCGCAGAGCAGCTGGAACAGGACTCCCACCGCTTGTCTTTCTAATGCACTTATTCTCTTCAATCAAACGTATGCGGTGCTTTGCCGATACGTCATGGTATATCATCAGCTCATCGCGCAATTTCTCGAGTCTATGCCTTAGTGCTCGTTCTTCAAATCTATTCTTGGAATAGGCTCTGATCTCGTTGTAAGTAAATTTCTTGTTCATGTTGACTAGGTGTATACTAGATAATCCATCAACTTATTCGTTTGACCAATATGTTCAGGTTATCTAGCTGTGTTGGCCAGTGGCTATATTGCTGACTTGGCAATAACGTTGACGCTGCATTTCTGAAAAAAAATGTCAAAGAAGATAAACCCATGTATGTCTGCATATTCCAATGAGTTAGCCAAGAATGCGTGCTACAATGCCCCATTATAGACACGCAAGGGTGATCTAAAACACAGTTGTGTTTGTCCTTACTTCAGAAATTTTCATAGGAAATAGCAAACAGTACAAACCATGATGAAACGCTGCATTACGATCTACACTGTTTGTATTGGCATTGCTTACTTTAGTACACATGTGTTTCAATGGAATAAGATTCATAGAAATCATCAGAATTGCAACTACATAATTGCCTCTCTACAACGACAACCAATGGGAGACGCTGATTGTGTGCGTTGTTCAGAGGGAGTCGTTATAAGGAGAGAAATGTGTTACCATTTTTGCAAGCAGCTTGAATCCAGATCAGACGCCGCGTAACGCGGCGTCTGATCTGGATCCAAGCTGTTTGTCACTCGTCATTAAGTTTTTACTATCAAAATGTCTAATATGTAATTTTATGAAAAACAGCAGACGACAACTTTAAGCAGGCGATATTACAGCAGTTAAAGCGTCAGACATAATTGTCCTATTAGGAAACTGTGGAAATGGTCGTTGTAAGGAGGGAATCGTTGTTGGGAGGGTCGTTGTAGAGAGGGAATACTGTACATGTATTCGCCTGCTGCAATGTCGTCTGTTTCTCACTTGTCATCTGAAATTGTATCTTAATTCTAATTTAAAGCCTTTTTAGTTCTCGAACAATAAACGCGATAACGTCTCATCTGGGTCCAAACTGCTTGTATATTCTAGTAAAAGTTGCAACTAACAGGTGATGGTTTATACAAATAAATGTCATTTTCTATAATAGTATTGCCATGTATAAGCATTTAGTTGTACAGTGGAGAATCTGTTATTCTTTCCCGTTTAAACGCAAACGTACGCAAACGCAAAATACTAAAACGTAGAAAAGTACAACTTTTTGACAATTCTGATAATTCATCTTTATCTTGGTAGCAAACAGTTTGAAGCCTGATCAGACGCCGGGTTACCCGGCGTCTGATCTGGCTCCAAACTGTTTGCACTGCAAATAATAGTTTTAGCGTAAACGCGTTTATTGGGAAAGAATAACGTTTTCTCCACTGTATGTACACGGCAACGATTAACGTGTTTGCCTCCGTTTAAATATAATATTACATGTACAATGGAGCGAATGATGTTATTTCTCGTTTATCCCTTTACCGCCTAACCTGTTTCTAGTACTGAATATAGGTGACCATTTAAAGCAGGTTGAAAGTAAAGTAGAATGCGCATTTAAACGCATTCTGCTTTACTTTCAGCCTGCTTTAAGCTACAATCTGCTAGAGTATAAACAATATTTCTTATGATATATATTCATGACTGTTTTCATTGGAACTAATTTCTTTAGTGGAATAATAATTTGAATGCGCTAAAAGGCGATTCTATGGGGATAGCGTTAAACAATACTAAACGCTATTACATTGCAATAAGATATGAAACATTACTGATTATTTGAATAATTATTACAAATTTGGTAAAACGCCGAAAACAGGTGCGAGATTACACACTTGCATTGTCGCATCTATTTCGGTTTTTTACTAATATTGTAAAACAGAAAAAGTGGTGGCCCTAACAGCATTCCGTACAAAGTTGACAGTTTAGTCTGAACGGTTTTCAACAATTATCAATGAGCATTCATTTTCCACATTTTATTGCATAGTGGGTTTTTAAAGAGAAAAAATATGCAATAATCGTGTTTCTAAAAAGTAACTCGATATGAACCAGTTTACGTAGACAGCAGTCATTTATTATTTTCTTAACTCATGTTAGTTTTTAATTCATCATTATCTAACATAAATGACCACTGCTTATTACGTGTTTGACATCAGCAACCAATATTACGATAGTTTTCAGGCTTTTTTGAATATGGTCTGCAACCAATGAAGTCGTTACTTAAACCCACAAAATACTAATTTTAATTGGATACTGATCAGGGTCCGTTTATAAAACTTCGACGACAAAAACGGTCATAAGTCAAAACAATTAATTTCTCTATCAAATTCTGTCTTGTGACATCTCTTTGGAATCGTCTTGAATTTCAAGACGATTCCAAGGAGATGTCCCAAGTCAGAATTAGATGGACAAATAAATAATAATTTAGACTTTTAGTATCTGACTTACGACAGCATTTGTCGAACGGAGTTTTATGAAACGGGTCTCAGATGCTTAAAAACGCTAAGCTATATTAGAACTGTAAGTAAATAAAAATCAGGTTGCCTTTTGGAGACAAAACGATTTTACTTTTCTGTACCTAATAAACAAGATACTATTTTGGGTGTACAACTCGTGTATTTCCGGATACTAGCAAGGTGCGTTTTGCCGCGCTTGATCACGATTTGGTTCAGTTAATGTTATTTTTGTCTCTAGATTTGTGAATGCCTGTATGAAATTCATTTCATTTTAGTTGTTGTTTGTTACGAGTACGTCCTTGCAGTCAACCGAATAAGTAGCGATTGAACCTAATTATCGAGTGCTACATTGAAGAGGTCGTTATTGTTTCCCGATAAACATGTTTGTACTCAAAATATAATCTCCATTGAAAAAGTTTTTTGAAGCCAGGCCAGACACTAGATCAGGGACTCAGACTGAAATGAAAATAACATGTTATTTTCTGCATTTAATTAACTTGTGAGAGTGTTTCGTTCCCTTAAAACCGGGGAAAACAGTGTCGTCTACAGTGCAAATGCACTAAAATATCGATTCTACGAACTCGCGTTAGATCGAACATACGATGTACCCATATTTCAAAGTTAAAACGTGGCTTGGCCACGTTTTGAATTTGAAATACGGATATGTTTGACTTAAACGAGATCGACGTATCAAAATTCAACTTACGAAATACCGGTTAAAACGATTTAAACGAGTTCGTAGTATCGGACTTCGACTGTACCTAATTCGTTCATAGCTGCAGGTGACAGCACCTCCAGTGCAAACAGTTTTGATCCAGATCAGATACTCCTTGTCTGGTCAGGATCCACATCAGTTGAACACACTTAAGTATGACAATTCAAGAATCAAAATTAGACCCAGAATATAATGTTGATAACTTTCAAATTCTTGAATTTGTTGACCGTTTTTTAAAATCTAAGTGTCAAATATAGGAGCCTGGTTGGATATACCTTAAACCCGCTCTATTACTACTTGTTACTAACATGTAAGGTAATTGACCTCATAAAAAACAGGTGACAGCTTAAAGTAAGATTAATGTAAAACAGAAAGCTCCTAAAGGAGTTTTCTGCTTTTACGTTCATCTTGCTTTAAGCAGTCACCTGCCTAAAACGCTTGATACAATTTAGTGGTCGTCATAGAGAGATGTTTCTGTACCTGGCGTCTTGTCGTGAGCCAAACTAATTGTAATGAACGTAATGTTTTTATCGGAAATAATAACGTATTCGCCTGAGTAAAGAACAGATCAATGAGATTGTATCTATAGGCTTTATTTCCCACACGTTTACCGTTGATGAATGAAACTATTTGTACGCTCGCAAGTCCTTTAATTAACACAATCAACCCTAGTGAAGATTCATACAGTGGAGAAAACGTTATTCTTTCCCAATAAACGCGTTTACGCTAAAACTAGTATTGCCAATACAAACAGTTTAGAGCCAGATCAGGCTCCAAAAATTTTGCCACTCAAATTAAATAAATAGTAAGAATTAATTGTCATTAATTTTGTTTTCCATTTTACTGCGATGCGTTTAGTTTGCGTTTAAAGGGGAACTAATAACGTATTCATACAATGTATGCAACCAGTGTAGACCCTGATTACAGGGCTCCTTCATAAGGCCTGTAATAAGGGTCTGTAATGTCTTTTATTTATCAATAAATTTGAAACAATCAACCCTTATAAGTCAAAAATTGACCAGATGACATTGAAAGTCGGAATTATCCATTTAAGGTTTCAGGAAGTTTATCCAAATTTACAGTGGAGAATCTGTTATTCTTTCCCGTTTAAACGCAAACATACGCAAACACAAAGCGCTAAAACGTAGAAAAGAACAACTTTTGGACAATTCTGATATTTCATGTTTATCTTGGTGGCAAACAGTTTGGAGCCTGATCAGACGCCGGGTTACCCGGCGTCTGATCTGGCTCCAAACTGTTTGTAAAAGAAAAAATAGTTTTAGCGTAAACGCGTTTATCGGGAAAGAATAACAGATTCTCCACTGTACCATACATTCCTCAATATCCTACCAGGTGCACGTACAGTAAAGAAACCGTTATTCTTCCCCCCATTTAAACGTAAACGAAACGCAATGCAATAAAATGTAGAAAATAACAATAGTTTTACATCCCTTACGATTTATAATGATCTGAGTAACACACGGTTTGGAGCCTGATCAGACATGGGGTTTGCTGGAGTCTGATCTGGCTCCAAACTGTTTGCAATTAAAGTTATAGATTTAGCGTAAACTACTGTTGGGAAAAGAAACAGGTTCCCTCATCTGTACCGTCAGCAAAGAACCTTGCGTATCACTTAACCCCTTCACTGACATGACATGACATCGTCTGTTATTTTTTTATTTAAGTTCTAGTACCGTGGAGAATCTGTTATTCTTTCCCAATAAACGCGTTAACGCTAAAACTATTATTTGCAGTGCAAACAGTTTGGAGCCAGATCAGACGCCGGGTAAACCGGCGTCTGATCAGGCTCCAAGCTGTTAGCCACCAAGATAAACTAGAATTATCAGAATTGTCCAAAAGTTGTTCTTTTCTACGTTTTAGTGCAATGCGTTTGCGTACGTTTGCGTTTAAACGGGAAAGAATAACGGATTCTCCACTGTAACTTGAATGGAGCACTATAGTAATGTGTTACATACAGTAGAAAAAACGTTAGTCTTTCCCGTTTAAACGCAAACGAAACCCAAAAGCAACAACTCAAAAAGCAGAAAATGATAACATGTTGACAATTCTAACTAATCGTGTTAGTCTGAGTGGCAAACAGTTTGGAGCTTGATCAGACGCCGGTTTATCCGACGTCTGGTCTTGCTCCAAACTGTTTGCTATGGAAATAGACGTTAAGCGTAAGCGCGTTTATTGGGGAAGAATAACGTTAAGCGTAAGCGCGTTTATTGGGGAAGAATAACGTAATCCCCGCTGTACAGTTTGGATCCTGATTAGTTTGTCGCGTCATGCGGCGTCTGATTAGGATTCAAGCGGTTTGGAAACAACCATTGTAGTAGTTATAGTCGTACCCAGCGTCTGATTATGCTCCAAACTGTTTGCCACTCAACCCCTTCGTTAAAAGAATAAAGTAAACGTTATTTTGAATATTTTGTACGATATATTGCGGTGCATTTGCGTGTCGTTTGCATTTAAAGACATTTCCTCAGTTCATTGATTGACCCCCCCCCCCCCCAATTGTTCTCACTAGGTGTGAAAATGTAGGTAACACATTAGTAAAGTGTGCAAAGCCTATGCCACTAATCTCAAATTGTCTAGAGAGGCCCTCACATACTCACACTCAAGTTTTTTTTCAATGGGAACCAACAAACGAACGCATTTCATGTACGGGTCTCAAATGAAACGCTTTGATGAGTATAGACAAGATATAGCAGTAAGGACACAATTCGAACATGGCTACCTGAGTTGGTGTTACCACCGAAAGTAGGTCAGATAATGTCTTTAAGAAGACTGCCCATTCATCGTATTGTTCGACAATATTGACCTGACGTTGGTGACCTCTATTAGCATAATTTCACACTTTGTTGCATTTCTAAATATAGCTTCGGAACACTTCGTTATCATTTATACGAGAACGCACATTGTAACCACATCGGCACCGAGAAAATATAGCATTGTCCGGTTCCACAAATATCGACAGGTATTTAGCACAAGTGGTAAGGAAGATGACTATAGATTTCTTTCCGTACAGTCAGTGGTTCGAATCCCATGCAATACTCGTACATGTTTTCACTTTTTTTTTACTACATGTATTTATGCTGTTTCTTTTAAATAATCATAATAATCATACCACATCTATATCGATTGGAACACGATTCTTTTGTTATCTTTAAAAACATTATGTTATAGCGTCTGTTTGGTCTATACAATAACATTTTATAAGATAAAAATATTTTCCCCTCTATCAGGATTTGAACCCGGAACCACGATGTTACAAATCCCTTGCTCTAACGACACACCTATTGCAGATTAGTTACATCTGGGTGTTGTAAATTAGGTATATATTGGCAAGAGTCGCAGGTGAGAACATCGATAAATTGAATTTTTTATTTACCCATCCCAGTCTGATACGTATATGTGCCAAAACCTGTTTTAATATTTTAAAAAGAAGAACTCAACTTTTATGTAAGTAATGCATATTTTTCTTATTCCTTATAGATAAAAACCTTACCTATCCCATGTGTTTGTTGCTAATCAGTTCATTTTTGATCTGATCAAAGATGATAACGGCTTTTTTAATTCATTTCTTAATAATACGCATTAGTGTACTTTTTGAATCTCAGACTTTTCAGCTTTTTGTCTTATTGCATTTTTTAGTTCAACGATTAGCAGCAATCCACATGGTCTTACCTTTGTAAATATTTATATAATCATTTCTATTGAATCGAATAATGTCTTTGATACTTGAATTGTGATAGTCTCTTATAATTCTTAGAAAGAATGGCTGTGTACGCCATATGTGCTGTATATGTGATATTTGTTATTATATGTAATGTACACAGATGAGACTTGAATAAAGATATATATATCGATGATCTTACCTGGATTAAAACCCACTCGAAAGCGCAACATGATGCGCTTTAGTAGATGCGATTATACTAGGAGACTCGGGAATAATAGTTTATCAATAATAATCTTTTGAACTTGCTCAATGTGGAGTGTTACATGTAATCCACTGCGTTTCACGTACTCAGCCGAAACAACCCGAAACTGTACGTAAGCTATCGAATATTGATTTATACTGCGTCATCTTTTTATAATTTATTCATGCATAAAGTTCAACGTCAGGTCAATATTGTCGAACAATAGTGTAAAGTTGAGGACACTTAATGAGATCCGTCAAATGTCGATCAATATCGGAAATCTACGGAGAGCGATCGGCCATTCTCGTCACTTATCGAACTGTTCCGAACCAAGCTAAAGTTAAAGGAATCCTCAACCTTGAGCTGATAGATTCGCGATGTGCTTAACTTTATCTAGTAAATGAAACAACACCCCAGCGTGAGATCTATGTGCCGTTACCGCGTGTCCAACGCAATTTCAAAACCAATTCCGCTTTAAAACAGTCACCTGCTACATGTATTGTTAATAAACATCACAAATCTCATTCGTAACAACGCTAAAGACGAGTGTCAACCACATTGAATCCTAATCAGACATAGAGTTTACTCGGCGCCTGATCTTGATCCAAACAGTTTGCGATTACAGTAACACCTGTGATACAGTGGAGAAAACGTTATTCTTTCCCAATAAACGCGTTTACGCTAAATCTATTATCTCTAGTGCAAACAGTTTGGAGCCAGGTCAGACGCCGGGTAACCCGGCGTCTGATCAGGCTCCAAACTGTTTGCCACCAAGATAAGAAGAATTACCAGAATTGTCCAAAAATTGTCCTTTTCTTCATTTTAGCGTTTGCGTTTCGTTTCGTTTAAACAGGAAATAATACGTATTCTCTACTGTACGCGGGTACTTAATGATGAGGTAGATAGAAACAGTTGAAAAATGTTATTCTTTCCCGTTAAAACACAAACGAAACGCACACGCAAATCGCTAAAATGGTGGAAATTACCATATTTGACATTTTCATTTATTGCCTTTAGTATGAGTGGCAAATATAGAGCTGCATTAAGCTGCTACCTTTATTTTAGTTTATTTGTTCAACATCTTTACAGTGGCACTTGTACAGTAAAACCTATCTTAGCATATGTAAGCGGTTTACCGTTTGAACCCTGAACATGCTTTTATTGGTCTTTCGCAAAAAGTGTAAATGTAATGAGTACATTGTCCAATGCAAACCGTGAAGATCTCGATCAAAGGACATCTATTGGAACTTTCTAACCAAGTCTGAACTGTACACTAACAAAAAACAACCTGATAGTCAAAAAATGGACTCGACAAAATTGGGAACTGGATTTGTTCATTTGACGTTTCGGGTTTTGGGTTAAATGCGCTAAATTAGCTTCGTAGTCTGTTATTACACCTCCATACAGAAATATCGATACCTCTCATGTTCCCTGTGATATTATACACGGTCACATGTTTATCTGCATGTTATACAGTTGATAGTGTCATTTACGGCGCCATCGAGGAACTTTCATGTTTTTCTTGTCATCTTTGCGGTCGTGTCGTTCAGTGCACGACTGTGAAAGTACGGACACGCACGCGATTATTGGGCAATTCGTGCAGGTGTAACAGACCTGTAGCTAATTTCAAGTTATTTGTAAACTTCCATTGACAGTATTATAGCCATTATAACATTATATGGTACTCGACGGCAGTATATTTGGGATGCGGCAATTTTCAATATAGCTTAATTTGTCATTTCTTTTCAGAAATTTCTTTAAATAGTGTAAAACATTGTAGATCGAGAAAATAATCCGAGTTATACAGAGTCTCATCTAGAACAAAACTGATGAAATCAGTCATACATGTAATAACTTCGCACATAGAGCAATTGGGGTTAAATCTATATTACTTTTCAGTATTGTCTGATTAAAAATGTCGTCTTCAATATTCTACAAATTAAGTTTTGATATATTTCCATTGAAGAGACAACTAAAGACGTGCCAAATAGTTAAGATCCTGATCAGATGACAAGTTCTTCTGCGTCCGTTCAGGAACAGCATCGTTATGAGAGACACATCAGTTTAAGTATGGTAAGGGGAAAACCTTTAACTGCTTGCGCGAATTTACTGTATGATTCCAAAACACTTTGGACCCAGATCAGTCGCCGCGTATCGCGGCGTCTGATCTTGATCCAAAATGTTTTAGCCTCATGTGAGTGTTTCTTAAGCTCAAATGGCTTTTAAATTAAATTTTAAAAAACAATTTCAGGCGTCACATATGAAGCTGACTTAATTGTAGCGAGCGACCAGTTAACACAACATTGTTTATTTGCAGAGCTGTTTTAATTACAGTGAACTTGACGCTCTGTCTATGAAGCAGACTCTATCTACCTTTAGCACGATATGGAACAGTTCTGTTCTTTTTATAACCAGTCTGGATCCAGACGAGAGACGCCACTCGGAGTCTCATCTGGATCTAAACTATTTAACATGCTGATGCTACATCCTTAAAAAAGAAAGATAAACGAACTCAGTTAAATTGCTACATACAATAAATTCCCAGACGAAAAGCTTGAGAGGCGTGTTAGGAATTAAGCGGCATATAAAGTACGTTTTATTTGACGGGTTCGCAGCACGCGAGAAACCGGAAGTCAGACTACAAAAATGTGCTTGACAGTGCAGTGCACATGTACAGCCATGGCGGGTTTATATTTTTGTATGAAATATCCGAAGATAAACTCATAACTAAAATGATCATGATATATGCATTAGCACTCGTTTGACACTTTTACTGCTGATTGCATCAATACTAGCAATTGCAAACAGTTTTGATTCAGATCAGACACCGCATACCGCGGTGTGTAATCACGCTCCGAACCTTTTGCACTTGTTTCCATGAGTTTACTTAGTTGAAAATATCGACATATAGTTTTTAAAAACAAAAATGCAGACGACACATTCAAAGCAGACGTTTACTCGAAAAAGAATGGTTTTATTAATTTGCACTGAGAATACTTAGCTCAATACATGTACAAAAGACGTATCATTAAACGTATCATTAAACAGACATGAAATGGGCTAACCTTTGCCTTAGCTGATATTTGCAAACAGTTTGGATTCTGATTAGACGCTGTGTCTGATCTGAATCCAAACTGCGTGACACTCATTTTTTTTTTAGAATATTCAATTAAAACGTGCTATTTGAAAAAGATGATAGATCCATTATACAATGTGACATGTAACAGGTAAATCTTCAGTATAATCACACACGACATACGGCATTTTTACAATTTTACGCTTACTATATTTCGGTAGGTGAAGGGTGAAGTAACGTTATACTTTCCGTCTAAACGCAAACGAAACGCAAACGCATTGCAATCAACGTGAAAACTTACAGCTTGTTGGCAATTCTGACTATTTATTTTATTCTGAGATGCATTGGTAACCCGGCGTCTGATCTAGCTCCAAAATGTATGCATTAGAAAAAAGATTTAGCGTAAACGTCAGAAGTAAGAAGTCTGAAGTAAGTCTGAGCTCTAAACTCTGAACCTTGAAGTTTGAAGTCGGAAGTCAACCGCGGTCTTTTGTAAGAAACAAAACAATTGCTTGTGAACTTACATGTACCTCAGCAGGGACCTGTCTTACGAAACGTCGTACGATAAAAACGGTCGTGATCGAAACTTTAATATACATCTAATTTCTGATTTACCCATCTTATCTTGTCTCGCGAGATGTCACTAGACATGATTAGATGAAGAAGTAAATAACAATTGTGAATTTTAGAATCTGACTCACGACAATACAGTAGAGAAAACGTTATTCTTTCCCAAAAAATCTGAGTGGCGCTATTTCGAGCCTGATCAGACGATGTGTTAGTCGGCGTTTTATGTGGCTCCTTGTATGCAATATTCATGCTGATTTTAGAACAAACGCGTTCGTTTGGGGAAAATGACGTTTTTCTCCACTGTAACTACAAAAGGTTAAGTCTCCATAGAGAAGGCAATGATAACATTAACGAAAAGTAAATGGAGATTAATTACATTAAAAGTACATTATTTATATAATGCAGTAAGCACCTTTTTAAAGTATAAAACTGTACAGTGGAGAAAATCTTATTCTTTCCCAATAAACGCGTTTACGCTATATCTATTATCTCGAGTGCAAACAGTTTGGAGCCAGATCAGACGCCGGGTAACCCGGCGTCTGATCAGGCTCCAAAATGTTTGCCACCAAGATAAAGAAGAATTACCAGAATTGTCCAAAAATTGTCCTTTTCTTCATTTTAGCGTTTTGCGTTTACGTTTCGTTTCGTTTAAACGGGAAAGAATAACGTATTCTCTACTGTACCCTTATTGTGTCGTTATACCGCCTATTCTGAAATAATGGTCTGTGTATTCTGTGTAAAACTAAAATGTGTGCCTGTATTTGTAAATGAAGATTACTCAATACAAGTCTCAAACAGTTGTGTTCTACATCAGACGCCGCATTATTCAACAACTGATCTTGATCTAAATTGTGTGCAAATGACAGACAGATATAGATCGATAGACGCATGGTTAAAAGCGCGAATTTACTCTCGAGGTTTCTACACATTTCATTGCAGAAAACGTTATTCATTCCCAATAAACGCCTTTACGTTTAAACTAGTCATTCAATTGCAAACAGTTTGTAGCCAGACGCTCAAAACTGTTTTCCACTCGTAACAGAATAAATAGTTAGAGTTGTCAAAATGTTTCCACTTTCTACATTTTATTGCAATGTGTTTGCGTTTCGTTTGCGTTTGAACGTGGAAGAATAACGTTTTCTCCACGGTACAGACAGGATATCGCCCGCTAACATTCGCAATCTGTTCTGTGTTTCTGAAGAAGTTTTTATAATTATGAGTGTCAAACTGGTCTGACTTCGAGCTACTCAGCTACTGATCAGGAAGCGTACTACTGAAATTCGAGAGCTCTCAGAGTAAAGCAGTAAATGTATGATCCCTTTTACTGCTACATGTATTACAAGTTAAGACGTAAATACCCGACTAACACAGTAGCTGCCATATTATCGTCTGCTTATCCTTTTTGTCTGTTTTTACTTATAAGTGTATGCGTTTTTAATCAAGAAACATTGATATAAGTGTCAAACAGTTTTGATTCTGATCAGACGCCGAGTTATGCGGCGTATTACCAGGATTCTAACTGTTTTTCAAATGCCAGTGTTGTCGTCAAAAGATAGAGAAAGGCTTAATATGTAATATCCGCCCCACAGGCTTTATGTTCAACTTTTATGCAAGTTTTACAGATACTTAATTTTTACAGTGGTGAAGACGTTTTTCTCTCCAAATAAACGCGTTTACTCTAAAACTATTACTTCAATTGCAAAAAAGTAGGAGCCAGATCAGACACCGGGTAACCCGGTGTCTAATCAGGCTCCAAACTGTTTGCCACTCAGCTTAATATCAATTGTTGGAACTGTCGGAAATTGGTTATTTTCTACATTTTAGTGTTTTACGTTTGCGTTTCGATTGCGTTTAAACGGGAAAGAATAATGTTTTCTCCACGGTACCCTTTCCATGCTTAGCACGACCTGGAAAGCTTAAATTGCAAACAGTTAAGGTACAGATTAGACGCCGCGTTACGCGGCGTCTAATCTGGACCCAAACTATTTGCCACTTATATTTAATTATTATAGAGTTTAAATTGCTTAAAATTGGTTTACGTCTACATTTCAATACATTTTCATTTTCCTGATTAAAATAAACTGCATTATGTTTCGTTTCGTGTAACTGGGGAAAAATATTTGTAACGTAACTTACAGTGCACACGGTGAATAACACTCAGTGTGTATATCTCCTAGGCAAAATAAAAAAAATACATCTGTTTCCGGTAACCCGACCGATCCTAGTTTTTCCCTCGGACCCTAAAGTTGGTTTTTTTTCTCATCTTTTTCAAAATATATATCAGTGAATGTCGGTCATTTTTGCGGGTATGTGTGTAATATAAGCTATTCTCCACTGAATTGTTTAAAAAGCAACTTTAAAGTCGTTTAAGTGTTTTAAAATTTGATTTTGAAATAAGTTTAAGCAAGAATCTAAGTGAATTTTGATTTAAATCTGTCATAAAGTACCTTCTTTGCAGATATGATCTGCTACATTGTAGTTAATTAACCATTGTCACATTCAACATGCAGGCAACCCATTTACACATTTGATATGCATACAACACATTTCAAAACAATATTGACTCAATCTGTCATAATTATAAACGACACTACTTTGCCGGTTTGGTATGCCAATATTTGTTACAGTGGAAAAAATGTTATTCTTTCCCAATAAACGCGTTTACGCTATAACTATTATTTGCAGTGCAAACCGTTTGGAGCCAGATCAGACGCCGGGTAACCCGGCGTCTGAATAGGCTCCAAACTGTTTTCCACCAAGATAAACATGAAATATCAGAATTGTCCAAAAGTTGCTCTTTTCTACGTTTTAGTGTTTTGCGTTTGCGTACTTTTGCGTTTAAACGGGAAAGAATAACAGATTCTCCACTGTAACAATCATACCAGTTTAAATTTTTAAGGTAATTTTAGTAATGGGACCTATCAAATAAATCAACAATTTGAATTGATATTTTATGTATGGCCTAGGGCTCTGCAAAGTAAAATCCATTCATATATTTTCATATTTGAATATGATTTTATAAAAATAACTCCATCAGAAAAGTCCTCATTTTTTGGGGCATGTAATAGGAATCACAGGTATTTTTTTATTTGGCCCTATATAACTAGTGGTTTAACTATGCAAATAAGTTTATCTTAGTAAAATATGTATTCCTTTTCGCTGTGGAAACGTGTTAACAAATGTTGCGTCAAACGACATTGCTGTCGGCGATTGGGTGGCTATAGATGGTATGGGGCAGGAAATGTTTGCATCCTAGTTTCATTCTATATATATCGGAAGTTAATGTTCAGCTTTTGGTCTTAGAAGTGTAACGGCAAACTACGTTTCCGTGTAACTTCGACGGTACTCGTTCTTCATCGCTGTTTCAATTTCGACAACTGTTCGGATTCCAAAAACTGTGTGTTTGCCCGACGTGTGACGTCATTTTTTGTTTACAAACATGGCTGCCTAAAGCGTGACCGGGTTGGAAATATTTTAATCGGCAGATAGGCGGCGAAAACAAAAAATAAACAATGTTCTAGTTGAACACAACAATTGTACAGATGAAAAGCTTATCAGTCTGCCAATGACGAGTTAGTTTTACCGGGATCTGCTAACCGAGATTGGCTCGATGTGCGGCAGAAGGATCCTACAGTTAAATCAAGGTCTAACAGTAAATGTATGTAGACTATTTCCGTTTTCCTAAATCAATCATAAACCCCATAGATTCTTATATGAGAGTAATTTATTTATTTCTCCACTCACGAAAATAATCCAACTTTATAGATCTACAGTCATGAATATTAAAAAGTCCTATATGATCTAAGTAGATCGAAGCTTAAAGCAGACTGAAAGTAAAGCAGACTGGGTTTTGCTTTAATTTCAGCCTGCTTTAAATAAACATCTGTTTTTAATATTAAAAATAAGCTAAGGAGATAACATTCATTCTTATCCGATTTGCACAATTAATGTATCATGCTGAATTGATAACGCTAATGCAAAAGGCTCAAATAGGAGTTTTCTTCATTATTTCTACCCTGAGTTAAGCAGTCTAGTGACGAGGTATGCACTCTTACTGATAATTCAATGTGGTTGCTTTTTACAAATTGACTGTATTTTTATACTTCTTGCTAGAGAATATTGCTTTCTATGCAGAACAGAATTGGTTAAGGCAGTCTACCCGTAATGCGCCATTTTGAAAGTTATCAGACGTCGGAAATTATTTTGGCGATGTCGTTACCATTCGGTCATGTCCGTATCCTATTCGGCCATGTCCGTAGCATTATCTTTTTTATCTAATTTTTTTTCTTCGTTAATATTGCATCAGATATACTCGCAATATGTTTATAAAAGTTGAAAGCTAATGTTCAAACCCTTTAATTGATTATATTTAGATTATTTGCAAAATAAGTTCTCACTTTTGTCAACTTCCGGTCTTTGATGATAATGGAGTAATGCGACCTGAATTGAGTTTGTCTCGAAATGATAGGCATAAATCGGCGAAACCAACAATCAATGTAGGTCGTTTAAAGATCAGAGTTATACAGTACCAAATGCCATATCCATCAAGAAGCATCCTACTACAACCAAAATGCGAGAAACGGTAAAAGAATTGCAGAATGCTAGACTTTAGATTAACTTTCGGTTTTAGCTGCTGCCAATCGCGTTTCCTAGTCCATGGCGTGACCCGTATCTTTATCTGAGCAAACATCATGTTACTCCAGAAAGGGGTTGGTGGTCATTTGTACGTAAGATATGAAGACTCTGATTGTGGATGTGTGAATGTAGTGGTCTAGGGTAAAACGCTAACGGGTCAAATCGGCCCAAAACCAAGTCGGACCCGAATCAAATTGGCCCCAAAACCAAATCGGACAGAGTTCCAGAAAAGAGGGAGTAAAATGAACAAATCAAACATTTTCTCACTCGTTTTAGCCCCAAATCTCAAGGTGTTACTACTCGCGATTGTAATTACAGTAGAACTTCGATGTGTCGAGTTTGAAGGGACCATCAGAAAAAACTCGACACATCGAAGCCTCGACTCATGTTTTACCTTATGCTCCCTTGATTTTTTTTTTTCAAAAATACTCGATCTCCATATAGCCGACATGTCCGTATGTTACTTGTTGATATTGATGATTTCCAATTAAAAACATTAAAATGCAATTATGTAACGCTCGTATCGCATCCAAACTGGATGCATATTTACTCATTTTACAAAAACCTCAAATTGAAACGAATCGTCAGCCGAAAATAAGTTTGCCGCAACTCGATTTTCAGAAAATAACAACACAGCGGTATGAACGGGAGTCGCTTTTTATCTGCGCACCGGTTCTTTTACCCATTCTAGCATATACATTTTCTCGAAACGCTGGAACCAAATTCAGGGGAAACCCTTTTCTTAAAATAGTAACAATATCTCCTTAGAGGGATAAGGATAATTGCATAGCTATTGCTGCTACACATTTCGGGATGGGTTCCGCGTGAGTTGTTCTTTGTTTTTACACACACATTTCTCTTCCGGCATAAAAAAAACATCGACCGATCTACGAATATGCTTTAACATTCGGTTTATATTTGACTTTACACGAAACTGAATAAGGGCGCTACGATAAAGACTGTGACGAATAAAATATGGAAAATAGTAGATGAATCAAGGAATACACAGGGCCGTTAACACAATGAGAAGGTGTTTGCCTGTTTGTCCTGGATAATTGGGAAGTCAGGTAATTTTCATTCACGACAATCAATCGAGTAACGATGGTCACGGAGGTGTGAAAAACTCGACACGCAAAATTCCGGTCCATCGTACAGTCGAACATCGACACATGTGTAGTGAATTTTGAGTGAAACAGTACGTACGGACCGAGAAAAAAAGTCGATATAGCGAAAAACTCGACTTATAAAAACTCGAGTCAAACGTAGATTTTAAATAAGGTTATATAAGGAGAAAAGTTGGGACTTTAAAAAAAGATCGACACATCGAGAAACTCGACTCTTCGAAGTTCGACACATCGAAGTTCTACTGTAGTAGTAACACCTTAGAGTGTAATACAGAAATAAAGATCCAATTACCTCCCTTTAAAGATTTTAGTTTTTGAAATGCTTCCCTTATTTTGAGACCTGCTTATAATATATTGCAATAGAGAGTAATAATTTAAAGTGTGTTAACATTAGACTCTACATACGTTATGTGTTGCTGGGTGGAAAAAAATATACATGCGTTGTAATGGGACACATGAAATTAGCAATTTGAAATGCACTTATACGGACTACAATATACATAAATATAGCTGAAACTTAACATTTATATGGGGGTTTAGGGTCTTATTTAAAGCTTATAATATGTCTCATTGCAAAGAACTGAGAATAAGATGCTAAAAAATGTTGGCATTGTATATTGTTTGAATCCTGATGCAGTAATTATTCTGTTTCCATTGCATAAATTCCGTAGGGGTAATTTTCAAAAAGCAAATTTGAAAACATTTTAATCGGAAACCTTTCTGATTTTTGTTGTCGAATTGTTTATAAGATGTCGAATATAATTAATTTACATCCCAAATGTATGCCCCGGATATAGAACACATGTAATCTTACAAGAAGAAATGACTTGAATCGGACAAAATGTAAATAATCGGCAGTCATATTTTTGAAAGGTTCATTTATCATGTTGATTTTTAGATACAGATTGAAATAGTCTGCATGGGGGTTTTTTATTTCAAAGTACACGATTTTGTATCTATTAGGGCTTTTATTGTTAGAAATACATAAAATGTCTCGAAAGTGCGTTTTTAAATAACAAGGGTCTGTTGATTTACCGGTAAAATTGTCAAAGGGGGGTTAGAGGTACAAATGTGTATTTTTATTTTCCCTTGACTTTATTCATGCTCATAAAAGTTTATAAATAGTTCTATTAGGTGTATACCTTAAGAAAAATACATAGTTTGTTGAGGTTTCAATGTTTAACCATAACGGGTAGACTACCTTAAACAGGCAATAACTATTCAATTGACAATTTTTTTGTTGAATTCACAAGTATTTGCAAAAGACAGAGTATGTTGTATCAAATACTTCAATTTTGCTTTTCCACAAAGTTTGACCCTCTCAAACAATTTAATTTTTTTCAAGTTACAGACGGGAAACCTTTCTATTTTTCTCTCTGTTATGTTCTAGAGACATTGTAGATATTGTTCAGTATGGTCACCTGCTTCATTTTTGAAAAAGTGATTTTTGAAGAAACAAATGGCCACATAAATTATTTACTGCAAAGTATAAGTGTTTTAATGTACTGTGCAAACAAATCAAACTTTCTGCTTGTATTTGTATACAACAATGTCTTAGGTATAAATGCATACATAAACTTTGACTATTTTTATCAATATTTGTAATAAATTTATACTCTTAAAAAAGGAGGGGGTTGTCATTTTTAGGTGTTTGTTGAAAAGTAGGATAACAAGACAAAAGTACTCATATTTTCTGTTATAAACGGTGAACAGTCTTTAAACTCTGGAAATTAATGCAGAATAAGGAAGGAAATTCGTTTCTGTGCGCATTACACATCTTAGACCTTAAAATAAGTATCAAGATGTTATGTATAAATAGAATGTAACATTTGTGGATTTATAAAACTCGTCTTTAAGAAAACGATAAAAGCAAGGCAAGCCTCGTTTTTATAGTTTACTAAAAGACTCGTTAGCTCGCCGGACTGTGTCCAAGAGCTTAAGTTCTCATCCAGTCGTTGGCGTCGGCGTTCCCGTTCCCGTTCGCGTTAGCAGTTTCAAAAAAATCCTTATAACTTCTATATCCTATGAGGTAATGCTTTCATATTTGGTATGTGTATGTATATGGACAAGACCTCTCAGTGCCCTTAAAATATTTGACCCTTGTTACCTTGGCCTTGAACTAAGGACCTGCGTTTAGGTTACGAAATCTGTGTTTAGGTTTTGAAAAATGCCTATAACTCCTATGTTCATTGAGATATTCCTTTTATATTTGGCATTCATATGTATGTGGACATTACCTGTTGATGCATACAAAAAAGATTTAGCTAAGTGACCCTGACCTTGACCTTAGGGCCCGCGTTTAGGTTTTTAAATCTGCGTTTAGGTTTTGAAAAATGCTTATAATTCCTAGGTCAATTGACATATTGCTTTCATATCTGGTATGCATGTGTATATGGAAAATACTTTACCATGCAAATAAATATTTCAACCCCAGTGACCTTGATCTTGAACTTAGGGCCTTCATTTAGGTTTCGAAATCTGTGTTTAAGTTTTGAAAAATGCCTATAACTCCTATGTTCATTGAGTTATTGCTTTCATATTTGATATGCATAATATGTGTATGGAAATACCTGTTCATGCATACAAACAATTTCAGCCGAGTGACATTGACCTTGAACTTAGGGCCCACGTTTAGGTTTTGAAATCTGCATTTAAGTTTTGGAAAATGCTTATTAATCCTATGTACATGTATTGAGCTTCTAAATGTGCCGATGGCGAGCTTTGTTGTCTTTCTGACAACTCTCGTTACAAAAACTTATGAACACTGAAGTAAGATCCTATAGTTCCACCACACTTTATATGTACATATATAAATGTCACCAGTGTGTAACGCACTCGGGATCGTAAACGATGTGAGTTCATTTTGAGTCTGGTGCTTTTAACTATATTTTCAGACTCCTTTAACAATCATCTCTCTAAAAAAGCTTATACAGTAGAGAAAACGTTATTCTTTCCCGTTTAAACGAAACGAAACGCAAACGCAAAACACTAAAAGGTAGAAAAGTGAATTTTTTTGACAATTCTGATAAGTCATGTTTATCTAGGTGACAAACAGTTTTGAGCCTGATCAGACGCCGGGTTACCCGGCGTCTGATCTGGCTCCAAACTGTTTGCAATAGAAATAATAGTTTTAGTGTAAACGCGTTTATTGGGAAAGAATAACGTTTTCTCCACTGTAACTAATGGAAGAAGAAAGTGAAACAACACGTTCTTTATAATAGACACTGGCTCATCTTTCGAGGTAATTATTGTTCTTGTTAATGATTGTAACCCGACGTTTTATGAGATATTGTGGTCGCTGCTAACGTTTTTGTCTATATTTAACTGTAAAACATCATATACGAATTATTATCATTTTGTTATCCATAAGAAACTTCAATACGCCCACATTTGACACGCTTAAGAAGCTTAATTTTAAAATAATAATAATGTCAAGGCAAATGGAATATTATTTTTAAGTATAAATTCTTAAAAGCATAATGCAGAATATATTAATTACAGCTAGGGAAACGTTATCCTTCTCAATAAAAGAGCGTATGGTAAGTTGAGTATGTCTATTGCTAAATATTTTAGTTGCCCCATTCAAATCTATTGAAAAATTACGTCTAATTCTTATAGACGCTATTTCTCCAAAGGGCGGGACTTGTGGATATACTACATGTATCTATTCCGTAGAGGAGATGGGACTTATAGATCTGCTCTCCGCGAATCTTTCTGTAACGTTGCTTCAGTAGCGCCGGTTTGGCTGTTCCTCTCAGGGTACACTTTATTCGAGTTAACAAGCTCTAATGTTGATTAAACTTACATGCATACTAATAAAAAGTTGTTTTAATATTAAAATTTACAATAAATATAATGTAAATACAGTGGAGAATGTGTTATTCTTTCCCAATAAACGCGTTTACGCTAAAACTATTATTTGCATTGCAAACAGTTTGGAGCCATATCAGACGCCGGGTAACCCGGCGTCTGATCAGGCTCCAAACTGTTTTCCACCAAGATAAACATGAATTATCAGAATTGTCCAAAAATTGTTCTTTTCTACGTTTTAGTGTTTTGCGTTTGCGTACGTTTGCGTTTAAACGGGAAAGAATAACAGATTCTCCACTGTATCATAATTGTACTGATTTGTCGGCGTTGAAGCGAAATAAACGACAGAAAATGATAGGCAAATTTACCATGAATCGCTAGCAGCTCATGGAATTTGCCGATTATTTTCTGTCGTTTATTTCGCTTTAACGCCGAAAACATTCAGTTCAGATCTTAATTATTTTTTATCAACATTTTTCAATAACAGTTTCAATATAATTTGGTTTACGTTTAGTTTAAAATTGCTGTGCAGCATATCTCTGTTGATAACAAGGTTCAATAATCTGTATATCAAAAGCTGACACTAATTCTGCAAATGACATTTAATTTTCTAGAAATAATAAAGTATTTACTAATCTCTTATAATACAGTACAACTCATGTACTGCAGTCACACAATAAAACAACATGGCGACCTCTAAACACGATTTCACTCATGTCATGTACAGTAAAAAAAACCTCTTTACCAACCACTAAAAAAAGCTAATTGATTATTTAATAGACAATTGATAGTTTTAACAAAATGAAAGTTAAACAATTGTAGTTAAGGCATTTTCTGTCTTACGCCTACATGCATTAAACTGTCATGATAACAAGTTTAGTGTCTTTGTAATGGTAATTGTACCCGGGTTTTATAGTTACTTCAACATTCAGAGCAACTCACTTGTTACATACAGTGGCGAAGACGTTATTCTTTCCTGTTTAACCCTTTGAACCCTAGTCCCGCCTATAGGCGTCGTTTTCAAACAGTGTACATGTGAATAGTACACTTGTCCTATGCAAACAGTGAAGACCCAGATCAGAGGGCTCCGAAAGGAGCCCTCTGATCAGGGTCTTCACTGTTTGTAATAATGCCAAACATTGACAAAAACAACCCTTAAAAGTCAGAAATGGACTATACCAAAATGGAAATAGGAATTGTTCATTTAATGTTTCAGGGAGGAAAGAGTTAAACGAAGCGAAACACAAACGCGTTGCAATGTCGCTGACTATTTTAGCCCTTTCATCGTTGTATAAAGCAGAGTTCCAGATAAGGGGATTATTTCAAAATCAAATATCTTTATTTCCGAATAAAACCTATGGTGTTACGACTCATTAGAATCGTCTCTTCGAGACGACTCTAATGAGTAGTAACACCATAGGATTTGGGCTTACATAAGTGAGAAAATGTTGGATTTGTTCAGTTTACTCCCTCTTATCTGCTGCCCTGATAAAGTCGATTTTGCCATCAGTCTGATCAGGATCCAAACTGTTTGACATACTACCTTAATTAACTTTAAAACGATCCTACAATTTAGAATATTGAAGCAGACGACGAAAAACAGTGTAGAAAGAACTCACGACTAATTTGGCGACGAAATTATTAAAATCTTATAGTGGAAAACGGCTGGGGTCCGTCTTACGAAACGCCGTAGATGTACGACAAATATTGTCGTAAGTCAGACTCTAAAATTCTCAATTGTAATGTATTTCTACATCTAAACCTGTCTTGTGACATCTCTTTGACATCGTCTTGAAAAGCCGATGCCAAAGAGATGTCACAAGGCAGTATAAGATGCAGAAATCAGAAATCAGATGTACTTTAAAATTTTGACTTTCGACCGTTTTTGTCGTACGTCGTTTCGTAAGACGAGCCCAAGGAGCCTATAATCAGACCCGGATTATCCGTCGTCCGATCTTTCTCAAACTGTTTGCTACGGAAACAAATGTTTTAGCATAAACTAACATGTAATAGGAAATAATAACGCATTCTCAACTGTATGGTGAGTGACTAACTTATTGCATGTGTCAACGTTTTAAAAAAACACAATATTTTGCACCGAGGAATTAATCTTAAGCTTGTCACGAATTTTTACTGTCATGACGCGACATCGATTTTAAACAATTGTCGTCTGCTTTAGTTTCTCAATTTAAATACTTAGATATTTTAACTCTGGAATATGGAAATAAGTGCCTAACAGTTTCGCGGCATCTGCGAGTATAAGGCAGTGAGGGGGTAATTGTAACCTTTCACTCTTCATGACGCTAAAAGGCGCGTTTGTAAACAATTTGGATCCTGATTAGACACAGCGTAACGCGGCGTCTGATCAGGCATCAAACTGTTTGACACTCGTTTTGAAATTTATTCAGTCATACTGCCTTACATCCAACTTTGAAAACGATATTGCAAACAACAATATTGAAGCAGACGACAATATGGCGGTGAAGGGGTAAAGCCCCATGATAAATTTGATCGTTGAAAGGGTTAAATGTACGAGCACTTAAAACTTTTTATTAAAGAAAATATGTCGCCTTCATGGACAATAACTGTTTACAGTTTATATAAACTCCCGGTTTAGAATTGGAATTCGAATCAAATTTAAAAAACAAAGATGAAACACACTAACTGATCAGAATGGTGTCACCACGCAAATGTTAAACATTCATTTTCCGTTATGTCATTATTTTAAATCGAGTTATTTGAAAGTGATTTTTATAACCTTTAAACTGTAAATATTTACAATCGCCCCATTCAGTTCCATTGACAAAAAGTGTGTTCATTTCAAATAAACACCAATTTTCGAGAGGGCGGGACTTGTGGAAAAGTTTCGAAGGGGAGGCGGGGCATATGCAGTTTTCGTTCGCGAATTAATCTTTGGAACTTGGGGCAGCACACATTTGGCGGATTTTTTCAAAATTTGTTCTTAACCGATCTATGCCTTCCTACTAGTGGAAACCATGATTCCCGACTAATATTCTTCTTTATAAATGAGATAAATTGCAAGAAAACTGACATAAGAATCTACCATATAAACAGCGGCCTATATCTGCGTTTCTTTATGACAATAAAACCCCGATATATTTATCCTACTTTAAAATTACGTCACTTCTAATGACGTCATAAATCAGCATTTTTCGCGCCAAACTGTCAAGTTGTTGACAATGGAACTTATTTTTTCTGCTTTCGAATGTACACAGATTCAGTAAATCGGTCATGGTTGTTCCTTATAGGGTACACATTTTTCGTGTTATCGACCTCTAATATGGAGTAAACATACATGCGTACTGACAAAATGTTTATTTAATGTTAGACATTACAGCAAATATATTGTAAATATAAGAAATGAATTGATTTTGTTCGGTGTTCAAGTCAAATGAACGACAGAAAATTATCGGCAAATTTACCATGAATCGCGCCGATAATTATCTGTCGTTCATTTGGCTTGAACACCGAAAAAAATCAATTCATTTCTTAAATACAGACTGCAAATTATAGTAAACAGTTTAGATCCATATCAGTAAATCGGCGTCCCATCAGGGCCTAAACATTGTAAAACACAAGTTGAGGTTTCCCATAATTTAAATTTCTTAGTAATACAATTTATTTTTAAAAAAAAAGCAGAAATCACTTTAAACCAAACGATTTAGCATTGCAGACTTTCAGTGAATGGCTTTTCACTTTTTTCATGAAGCAGACTCGAGCCATGCAGAATTGTCTTCTGCAACTAAATGTACAATGCAAATAAGTTCACCAGCAAACGCCGGGAGACTGCTTGTCCGAGTGCAATGTGTTGCAAGTACATGTACCGGTCAGTTTTTACAAAGAAGAACAGCCGAAAGTAGAGAGAGCTATATGTGGACATGTTAGGCTAATATTTATTCAGCTTGCTTCGAGCATTCACTACCATGACGTCATCTGCTTTAAACAATTATCGTCTGTTTTTATTTCTCAAATTTACAATTTAGATATTTGGACTGAAATGTGTCTGATTAGGATCCAAATTAGTGTGCCAATAACAATTGGAGTTTGGGTGATGCAGTAAAGGGGTTAGCACATTATCCCCTGAAACTTCTAGTGGACGATTCCAGTTTTCAATAAAAGCTGGTCCCTGTTAGACTATTTAGGGTTGATTTTTATAATAAATTGCACAATTACAAACAGTGAAGTCTCTGATCAGAAACATCACTGTTTGCATATGGCAAGTGTACTCTTTAGAGGTACAGTAGAGAATACGTTATTCTTTCCCGTTTAAACGAAACGCAAACGCAAAACGCTAAAATGAAGAAAATGACATTTTTTGGACAATTCTGGTAATTATTATTTATCTTGGTGGCAATCAGTTTGGAGCCTGATCAGACGCACTCGAGATAATAGATTTAGCGTAAACGCGTTTATTTGGAAACAATAACGTTTTCTCCACTGTACACATTTGGTAAATGACGCATATATATGCGTCCCTAGGGCTCGATGAGTTAAAGCACATGTCTGTTTAACTCTTTGCCAGTTGGGTTTTTGTTTTTTCTGCAACAAATGTCGTCTGTTATTGTTCTTAAAATAGATTTTCCTAACTTTCTTTTAAAACAGGCTCAGAGTGTCAAATAGGTTGGATCCTGATGAGACGCCGCGATACGCGGCGTCTCATCAGGATCCAAACTGTTTGCAAAGGTAATCACTGTGGCAGATAAATCCGCCGCCCGCATGCAAAGAGTTAATAAGCTAAATAAATGTCTCAGCTTTCGCCATTCAATATTTGTTGTCTGACTGGCCAATTAATCGTTCTCATCTGAAAGATTGTGACCCAAATTCTACCCTCATGTACATCAAGAATAGGTTGATTTTGACTCATTTTTGGTTTTGTTTTGTTATAAATGTAAATTGGGAAAAAACCCGTGACGGAATAGATTTTAATTAATGTTTCCTTTACGGGTTTCATAGGCATAATGATTCAGATTATTTTGATATGTGTATCAGAATCTGTAAAAGTCAAGTGTCAAATCAGCACTATACTAATACATGTACGAGCATTTCATTAACGAGTCCTGAATGAAGATAAGAGATAGAATCTTTATTTACATCTCATCATTGCACATCCAATAAACATACATACACTATACAATACTTACATTAAAAAAGCGCAACGCCATTCCTTAATGGAATTATAAGAGATGATATTAATGGCATTATATGCCATACAATACATATAAAACATTGCATTATGACACCAATAATTGAACCAATTTTATAAGTTCCAAAGCTGATTTCACATATTAAAATAGGTGTTAAACATAAAGAGTATAAATATTGATAAGAGTATTCAAGAATCTCTAGATAAAGTTCTCTGATGTCCAGTTTTTAAAATACATATATTGCGATAACTTAAAGTTCAAAATAAGATGGCATGATATGATTAATAATAATGTACATTATTTACATAGTAAAAATTGACGTCTCTGTAAAATTAGAAAACAGGTTTTGGCACAGTCTCTTATCATATTTGTATTGGAAAACAGAAAACTATATTTATCGAGATCATTTAAGTTTAAAAAAGTGGGGTTATAAGTGCATGCATTTGCAAACAACTGTTCTCTTAAATCGTTATATATATGGCAGCTCAAGATCACATGTAATTCATTTTCCACATTGTCGTTTAGACAGAACGGGCAGACTCTACTCTCTTCACTAAGACCTTCATATCGGCCCGTTTCAATACGAATTGGAGCAACGCCTAATCTAAATTTACAAAATGCCGATCTATGCAGAGGCGGTAGAATTATTTTACAATGTTGCTCTGTAGAAAATGTAAATTTAAAGGATTTGTACAATCTTAGTTTGTTACGACCTCGACCAGAAGTCCCAACATAACTATTGATTCTACGAATCCAACAATTAATGTAATTTTCAAAAGCATTAATTTCAACAACTTTAGCAAATGTACGAGTGATCGGAGTGTCTAAACGACAATATAAATCCAAGTTATTCTCATTAAAATAGCACTGAACTTTATAAAACCAATTTTTGCAAGAACGACTTGACTGCCTATACGAATGAATGAATGAATGAACGACTTTATTTTACGAGGGTAACTCACTTAGTCAGGAGACTAATCTACCGTGAGGCCCTCAAACAAGCATTTCTTACAAATCATATAATTAACAATAATAACACGTTCAATATAAACAATCAAAAACAATTAGACAAACAAGAAAACCTTATACATGTAGTTGTTTAGCGCAATAGTGGGTCCTTGTCAGTCGTTGCCTTAACCCTTATCCTCATTTCTCCTTTAAACTTTTAATCGACAAATTCAGTATATTCCAATATTGACTGTTCATGATTGATTTTAACAATATATTAAATAACGGCAAACAGTACAGACCCTGATCAGATGTCAGGAGCCCTAAAATTATGTCCAACAGTTTCACTGCTGCAATATCGTCTGCTTAAAATTGTCGTCTGCTGCCTTTCTCAAAATTACATTTTTGACATTTCGACAGAAAAAGACATAAAGACGATTGACAAACAGCTTGAAGCCAGATCAAACACCGCATTACGCGGCGTCTGATCTGGATTCAAGTTGTTTGTAAATATAAGCAAATGTCCCTCCCTATAACGACTCCCTCCGAACAACGCACTCAAGTTTGGTCTCCGATTGAATGTGTTAGTAGAGAGGGAGCGCTATACACTATTTGCTTAGGACTGGCGTACTCGTCACAGGTACACTGTTTGTAAAGAACGAGTACGTGTACATGTACACTCGTTGCTACAACAACACCAATGAGAGACACACATGTTGTGCCTTGTTCGGAGGGAGTCGTTATAATTATGGAGGAAAATTGGTTTACAATTGCAAACAGGTTGAATCCAGATCAGACGCCGCGTAAAGCGGCGTCTGATCTGGATTCAAGCTGTTTGTCACTCGTCATTAAATTTTTATGTCAAAATGGTTATTGATAAGTAACTTTGAGAAAAACAGCAGACGACAACTTGAAGCAGACGATATTGCAGCAGTAAAAACGTTAGACTTAATTGTTTCGTTTATGAACAAGCGGCAAGGGCCGTTGTAAGGAGCCGAGGGAGTCGTTGTTGGGAGGGCCGTTGTAGGGAGGGGGACTGTTTTGTTAAGTGTTCATCCTCTTTTGCGGTTACAGTTAGAAACGCATTGTAACGCGGCGTCTGATCAGGATCTAAACGTTTTGCCAATACTTTCGGTTTGTCTTCATTTTATTTGCCATCTACCCATTTATACCTGAATTTTACAATGATTTTTTTCTATATTTTGGCAGGATGATTTCTTTACAGATATACAATGGTGATGTAAGGATACTGTAAATAATTTC
This sequence comes from Gari tellinella, assembly GCA_922989275.2. NCBI lineage: Eukaryota > Metazoa > Mollusca > Bivalvia > Cardiida > Psammobiidae > Gari > Gari tellinella. The sequence continues at coordinate 80,775,721 of OV277860.1, read as the reverse complement.
ATACAGAAGAGCATTTTATATGCAATAGCAATCAGTGCAGACCCCGATGAGACACCGCGTAACGCAGTTTCTCATCAGGGTCTACACAGTTTGCCAATGCCTCCTTGCTTAAATGGTTTAACGTAGCACTGAAACAATATAACAAGACACAAAATTAATCTTTTCATGACCAAATTCATCGTGAGGTTTTTACCCATTCACCGCCATGTTGTCGCCTGCTTCAATATTGTTGTCTGCAGTATCGTTTCAAAGTTAGATTTGAGGCATTGTAACTGTCGAAATTTCGAAACGAGTGTCAACCAGTTTGGGTCCTGATCAGACGCGGCGTCTGACCAGGACCCAAACTATTTGCAAACGCGCTTTATGACGGCATTGAGAGGGGAAGGTTAAAGCAGACGAGAATATCGTGGTAACGGGGCTACAGCGGGTAACAAACGTTGGCTTTAAACTGGATATGCCAATGAGTATTAATTTTGACTGTGTAACTGAAAATAATAATTATTTCAGTCATTAGGAACTGTGTGCTTGTAATTATTTATTGTACGATATTTCTATTTTTGCTCTTATGACTGGTTGCTACAGTCTTTAATAGTACCATTATACTGCCATCTTCGGCTTCTTTGAAACAAAGTATGTCTTCGTTAGTCTGTTATACCTTAAATAAAATGTCATCATTTGCTTATAAAGCATTCCCTCTCTACAACGACATCTAATGGGAGACACATACTGTGTGTTTGTCGTTCGGAGGGAGTCGTTATAGAGAGGGGAAATTAAGACTTGGCTTACATTTGCAAACAGCTTGAATCCAGATCAGACGCCACGTTACGCGGTGTCTGATCTGGATCCAAGCTGTTTGTCACTCGTCATTATATTTAATCTATCAAAATCTCCACGTATATGTAACTTTGAGAAAAACAGCAGAGGACAATTTTTTAGCAGACGGTATTGCAGCAGTGAAAGCGTAAGACATACTTGTTCCGCTCAGGGAACTGCGATAAGGGTCATTGTAAGGAGGTAGTCGTTATTTGGAGGGTCGTTGTAGAGAGGGAGTGCTGTATATTAGATCTAGCCGGATTATTAACATTTTCCATCCCATTATGACGTTATATCCGGCTAGCACAGTCAGTGTCGTGAAGTCGTCTGCTAAGTGCTTTAATAATTCGTCTGCTTTCATATAAGAACGTTTGTTAACCCTTAGCCTGCCACTCACGACTATAGCTCCATATGCAAACAGCTTGGATCCGGATGAGACGCCGAGTTACTCGGCGTCTCATCCGGATCCAAGCTGTTTGACACTCGGACAACATTTTCAGCAATTTTGAGCAACTTTGAAGCACTTTGAAACTTGGAGCAGACGAGAAATATAGCAGACGACAATTTATTTGGCGGGCTAAGGGTTAACTTAAAACACATTTATGTTTCTTTCAAATAGTTTGGATCCTGGTCAGACGTCATGTTAAAATCAAATGCTCAAATCTGACAAATCAAATGCTTAAGAACGACATCAGACTCAACTCAAACTCTTTATCACCTTGGACCAAGAGATTTACTTTCCAAAATCCTAAGTGATAAAAATCGAATACCGGTATACATGTAAAACGATTATTCAATTTGTTCACTACAAAACTAATATTGTACACGTATTTTACTATTTTCATGATGTATTCTTTATTGCTTTTAACCCATTACCCTATAACAGGTTTCTAGATTTTAAGAGAAGTGACCACTTAAAGTAGTTTGAAAGTAAAGCAGAATGCGCCTTAAGGCGCATTCTGCCTTACTTTAAGTCTGCTTTAAGCTACAATTTGATATCATACATGTATATGAAATATTTCTTATAATGAATATTTTTAACTGTATAAAGTGGAACTATTGTCTTGAGTGGAAGAACAAATTAAAGGCGTAAAAAAGGATATTTTTGGTGAAATGGGTAAATGAGAAATTAGTAGACGCACGAAATGACCCTTGTATAAGGCTACGTAAAAGCGTTATGGGATAACCACCTGTGCATATATGTAGGGAAAGACAAAGTAATGAGAACACAGAAATAACTATTTTGATGTATATATTGTTGATTTGTGATTTATGAGGTTACTGTTAATATCATTTTGCCAATTTCCTTTATGTCTTTCTAAAATGTCAAAGGCAAGGTTAAGTGCTGATATGTCAATTAGACTAAAACTGGAACATGAAGGATAGTAAAACCTCTCTATTAAGACTACTAAATTGTGAAAATTATATAGTGTTAAAGGCAGGTCACTGCTTAAAGAAACGTGAAAGTAAAACAGAAAGCTACTTAAGCATCTTTTTAGTTTACGTTCACCTAGCTTTAAGCTATCAGCTGCCTTTTATGCAGTCAGTGAGCCTTTTTTTCAGTGGTCGTACAGTGGATACTACGTTATTCTTTCCCGTTTAAACGAAACGAAACGCAAAACACTAAAACGTAGAGATGTGCACCTTTTTGACAATTCTAATAATTCATGTTTATTTTGGTGACAAACAGTTTGGAGCCTGATCAGACGCCGGGTTACCCGGCGTCTGATCTGGCTCCAAACTGTTTGCAATAGAAATAATAGTTTTAGCCCAAAGGCGTTTATTGGGAAAGAATAACGTTTTCCCCACTGTACATGCAATAGAGGTTTTATTGTAAATATAACGCGAATACAGTAGAGAAGATATTATATCCCGGAAAAACAAATCAAAAGCAAATACAATGTAACAGGTAGGCAATAATTTGAAGAAAAAACTCACCATTACCTTTGTATCGTGAGCGGCAAGCAGTTTGGAGCTTAATCAGACGCCGAGTAACCCGGCGTCCGGTGAGGCTCTAAACTCTTTTGCAAATGGATGTAAAGGTTTTAGCATAAACGAGTCTATTGGAAAGATATAATGTCTACTCCAATGTAAATGAAAACAATATAATGAGTGTCCTCCTAACCATTAACCTGATTTTGTAAGTTTCCCTTATTCCTGAAACGTTTCTAACCTTTTCAAATGTACAGTAGAGAAAACGTTATTCTTTCCCGTTTAAACGAAACGAAACGCAAACGCAAAACACTAAAAGGTAGAAAAGTGCAACTTTTGGACAATTCTGATAAGTCATGTTTATCTAGGTGATAAACAGGTTGGAGCCTGATCAGACGCCGGGTTACCCGGCGTCTGATGTGGCTCCAAACTGTTTGCAATAGAAATACTAGTTTTAGCGTAAACGCGTTTATTGGGAAAGAATAACGTTTTCTCCACTGTAACCATCAAATGTAACCCTTTTTCACCGCAAATTTAACAAGATAAACCCTTAGCATTCTGAATTGTCATCTGCTTTAGATATATCGTAGGTGAAATAAGATAAAATTAACTATGACCTTTTATAATCTTGAAACATTTTTTCTATGAGTGGCAAACAGCTTGGATCCAGATCAGACACCGCGATACGCGGCGTCTGATTTGGATCTAAGCTGATTGAAAATGCACGATAAGGTTTGACATATTTTTCTCAAGCAGAATATCGTCTGCTAAAAGTTTGGCATCTACAAAGTGATTCAAAATTCAAAAGCTTTTAAAGTATGACTTAACAAATACTAGTATTGGTATAAGTGCTCCACAATTTGTATCCTGATCAAACGCCGTGTGACTGGGTCCAAACTGTATGTAAAGTCAACTTTAGACGCCTAGATATATTATATAGCGGTCGAAAGAGTTAACAGCAATTGAATACTGAGCTAATATCAGATGTTATACTTGCACGACCCCGTTGGAAATATATTGTATACGTGTTCGTCAAAAGGTTATAGGCAATCCAGTGCATCACTATTCCAAATTAGTATTATAGTAATCTCCATCTATTTCTATATTTGATTTTGGCGTAAAATAACAACAACAACAACTGATATATGTGATACTTACTGTATAGTGTGATAGTTATTTTGTAAAATGATATAATGTTTGTTTATCACAAAATGTGAATCTAATATTTTTTATTTAAACAAAATTTATATCAATTCACATATGCATTGACATGTAAGTGCAGTAAAATATATTCAAAAATAAATATTGTTATGTATTACATGTATGACAGGCGAAGCCGTTTAATGTTCACGAATGAATTAAGCTCGACATTGTTCTAAATAATACAGTTATTCTGTATATTTCGTGCTTTTAAACGACTTTTGAACTAAACTTTTTGTCATGAAAGTTTAATAGCAAAAGTGCAAATTCTACCGCGTGTGGATCCCCAATTCAATTCAATTCAAATCAATTCAAATAAAGTCAATTCAAGTTCAACTACCGGAAAGCATAAATTTAAAGTTAAGGTATTTAACTTAAGAGATATTGAAATGAGTGACAGACAACTTGCAATTGCACTTTTGGTAAGGCAGTGAAGAGGTTAAGAAAAATAATATGAAGGAGGACAAATACAGTTTAATGAATAAGAGAATACTATAAGAGAAGAACCACTTACTGTCTACATGAGCGACCACTCCGACGTCTCCCATTAGATACTAAGTAATTTCGTCTTAACTTTGGACATCAATATCTTGTAAATATTAATTTCGACACAGTTTCAAAGTCAACATAAGCCGCGGTAAAGCGGTTGTTGACTCTCATTGATTGTTCTTTTGATAAACGGGCCGAAAGTTATTAGAATCAATAAGGCAAGATTACATAGGTAAAATTCTGTTCACATACCACCGGCCTAGCTGTCGAGTGAAAGGTCCGTACAGTCCTTCATGTGTTTACCGATCAATTTTATGAAAGTTCTAAATATCTATCTAAATATGAGTGACAAACAGTTTGGAGCCTGATCAGACGCCGGGTTACTCGGCGTCTGATCAGGTCCCAAACTCTTTGCATTGGAAAGGAAACTTAAATGTAAACGCGTTTTTTTTTAAAGAATAACGTCTTCTCGACGGTAACCAGTTCGCCGACTTTACGATGGTTATGCTTTGCTTTGATTTGGATCCTGATCAGACGTCGCGAAATGCGTTTGAACAGGATCCAAACTATTTGACACTCAGTCGTTTCAAACCTTGAATATTTCATTAGTCAAAATAGCTAAAATTTGATTTTGGGAAATTAAAACATACGTCTATTTTTTTTTTAAATTGATGACGTAAAGGAAGTGAATGGGGGTTTAACCTTTTGTGCGATGTGTAGGGTAAAATTGAGATATTTGTTGCAAAAGGGTTTGGGCCAGGTCGGACGTCGAGTCACTTGGCGTTTTATCTGAATCAGAACTGATAGACATTCTGGTGATTTGTTCCAAAAAAGCAAATGTAAATTATATTAAGTCTTAGACTTGTTGCGAACGACAAACTCTGTAGACGACAACTACATTGCGCGCTAAACGATAAAGCAATATACATGAAGATCGTGTAAACCCTTTCATGATCATTTGTCGTGAGGCTTTTACCGCTTCACCGTTAAATTGTTGTTTGCTGCAACATTGTTGTTTGCCATATCGTTTCAAAGTTAGATTTAACCCTTTACCTCATAGCCTGTTTACAGCTTTGAATACAGGTGACCACTTAAAGCAGGTTGAAAGTAAAGCAGAATGTGCCTTAAGGCACATTCTGCTTTACTTTCAGCCTGCTTTAAGCTAAAATCTGCTAGGCTATATAAAATATTTGTAATAGTAATTGTTCATGAGGGTATAAACTGGAACTATTTTCTTCAGCGGAGGAATAAACTAAATACGCTAAAAGTCGCTTCTATAAGGGAAAGGGTTAAGCAGTATAACTGACGTAATTTCAAAATAAAGGGCAAACAGTTTTGACCCTGATCAGACGCCGCGTAATTTAGGATCAAAACTGTTTGCAAATGCCCGCTATGCCGTCACTGAGAGTGAAAGGGTTATTTATAGAAATGTTGCTGTCCAAAGGAGCTTTTTCTATATTATTGTTTTCAAAATAAAGCTGGCACAAGTATTGAAACCTTTTTGACCATATGTACGGAAGCCCATTTAGGCCCTTTTGAGTTAAAAATCTCAAAAGGGCCTCTATTGGGCTTCCGAACATATGCATTTAGTTTTTAGATATCTAACACTGAGGTAACTTTAGTATCTAAACTGAGATCTTACTGTAGCCTAGTATCTGGGAGATAACGGGATATTTGGAACTATTTTCTTCAGCGGATGAATAAAATGAATGTACTAAAAGTCGCTTCTACAAGGGAAAGGGTTAAAAGGTCTCCACTCTACCGGTATACTTCACGGAATCGTCGCATTGACTTTACAAGATGATCGGCATTTTGAGGAAAAAATCCATATCTTCATGATCTAGATCCAATATGCACAACTCATATTAAATGCAGTTAGACGTCTCTATTACGACACTAAATTGTGTGGATTATTGGGTGTTTAGGACAGTTAAATGCATACAGCAAGGTTACAGTCAAACATAAAGCTTATTTAGGAGCTTTCTGTTTTACTATCACCTTGCTTTAAGCTGTCACCTGACATTTTTAACCAATTAGCCTTCTTTTTAGTTTTTGTAAAAGAGAGGTTTTACTGTAGTAAGGATATTTTTATATAGCTAAACAGCAATAAGACCATCATTTTGAAGCAAACGAACATTTTTATTACATTTTATGGATAACAATAGGTAGTAGTAGAAATATTCCGGATTACGTTGTGTCAATAGCTGATCAAAAAAGAAAAACCTTAGGCTATACACTATAGAAGTATATACGGTTAGGATGTTTACAAAGGCGCCGTTTATTTAAATAAATTATGAACTGGTTTTGTAAGAAATATTCTTATAAGACGCCTGCAATAATAACATGAAGGATTTTAAGAGAAAATTGGTTGTAGAAATATTTATATATCGTGAACAAAATGTGTCAAATGGCATGTAATTGAGCAAGCGCCTTTCCCTCTGATAAAGCAAACATGTTTTCTTACTATGGAGTGATAGTTTTTCTTCTTAACCCTTTGTATGCTATCAAAGAAACTACGATTATATTTTCAAACAGTATGGATCCAGATTAGACGCCGCGTAACGCGGCATCTAATCTGGATCCAAACAGTTTGGCAATCTGATCCAATGTTGAAATAACTTTTTAAAAATCAAATCTTAGGTCAGAAGCCTGTCACTTCTTGCAGATGAGAATAGTAACTAAAAGTTGTATTGTAAGAGTTAATACTTGCAAATAGGTGTTTGTACTAGTACAGTAATAGCCCGCTGTTACGCTTACTCAAAGTAATGCTGGTTTCATGACATTTTCTGTAATTGGGGCTTAAAGTAGGAATTAAGTAAAGCAAACAAATCATAAAAATGTTTGCTGTTTCTTCTTACATTCTGCTTTGAGACGACATTTGTATTTAAGAAGACCAGCGTATCTTTACCCTCAGAGGTCTCCCGAGCATAGGTATAGTGTACTTGTTAACATGTGTCGAATTGAGTGTACTTAAGCCTGAAGAGAAAATAAGGCCTTTTAACATTAAAACATCGTACTTAATAATTGAACCATTTTGAACTCCATGCGATACGATTCTGCTTAAAACGCAATCAACAAAGACTCAAAAATCTTGCGAAAAATACCTTTGAATTAAAAGAAGTGGACGACTTAGTTATTTTTGAACAATGAAAATCTGAATACAATTGTTTACGCAATCTTAAATAGGTTTTTTTTATTATTTTTTGGTTTAACTTTACAACTGGTTGTTTTTTCACCAAAGGAAATTAGGCGTGTGTCGCAATTTGGTCCCTTTAACTGGGAAACAGGGATAGGAAGAGATCGTCTGGGCTCCAGATAAGAGAAAGTAAGCTGAACAAATGAAACTTTTTCTCACTCATTTCAGCACCAAATCCTTTAGTGATACTACTCATTAGAACCGTCTCTTCAAGACGATGCTAATGAGTAGAGACACCTTAGGGTTTAAAGCAAAAATAAAGATTTAGGTATTTTAAATACCCCCCTTATATGGAGCTTGATCGTTAGTATTGTACTAAGAGATGTGCATGTGACATTTATTACAGTATAAATAAGACATAATTAACTGAGGTAATTTTCCATCAAACAAAACCGACAGCTGAACTTCAAATTCGTAAATAAAGTCGATATTATCGTATCACTTTTTTTGATATAATTACTATTTATGGGAGGGAAGTGGACTATATCCTTTCTACAAAGTATTCGCCATTTTGGCAAGTAGAACTCTTTGGTTCATAGATATCTTAAAATATATTTAATTTATTTTGAAGTCTCACTTCAGAGGGGGAGGCTTCCTCAGTGCAGAAGGTTAAAGTAGCCATTTTCTTTGAAGGAACTGAAAAACATTATTGTCTGCGCATGTATGAAACTGGGTTGCAAACATGTTGGCAGTACATTTGACGAAAAACAACTATTCCGGTAAGAAATAAAACTCATACCGAAATTCATTACCTCTTGCAGAAATAAAATTGATGGGTGTTTCTCGGAACACATATGTCACCTGTCAGCAAGCATCAGTCGAACAAGAGTGTGTGTTTTTTTTTCAGTTAAAATTACAAACTTCATTATAACAGATGTTATCGGCCGCAAAAGAGAGTGTAGAAAATGAAAATATCTCTCACGGAATTGGTGTAAGAGTTATGAACTATATGCAAGACACTTCCACTCATCATACTCTTTAAAAAATTGAAAGTTCATCTGAAAAACTACAGTAGAACAAAATTTATTGATGAAAAATGAAAATATGGAAAAGGGAAATAACTCTCACAGTATTGCTGCAAGGGTAATCAACCTTGTGCAAGACACTCTCACTCATCAATCTCTTTCCACAAATAAAATCCCATTTCAAAATCTTCAGTTTAACAGAAAAAATCTGCAGGAAAAGTTAATCTTGAAACAGGGGAATAACTCTCACAATATTGATGCAAGAATTATGATCCGTGGTCAATACACTACCACTTGTCAAGCTCTATTCATAAATGAAGTTTAACCGCACCGAATTTAGCATTAAAATAAGTAAATTGTAAATATATGTCAAATGCTTATATAAGCAGGTAAGAATTAGTTTAGGATAAGAAATTCTGTTTTCAATAAAATAAGCATTTCAATCAAGAAGGAAAATGACCTCTGGTGGGATTCAAACCCGGGGTTCGGTATTCGGGAACAGAAAATTAAAATAAGACTTAGCCTAAGCCGTCTGAGTTAACTGGACTATTCTTATCTCGTCGATCGATTTAACGTACTACAGTGTGTAGCGATGGTGAATGCACAACTGGTTCCGGTTTATGTCTGAGCACGTGATCGATTTCTGTTGAGTCGAAATACGCAACGGATAAAGCGATGAAAAATATCTAAAAAAAACTAATATTTGAATACTTTTCTTGAGAGTGAATTAGACTGTTCATATTTTTCTAATGCCGGATGCATGATAATGCTAAATCTTTGCCTTTTTCAGAATTTACTTTTATTTTGCAAATATACAACTCGGTTACAAGTCGCTTTAAAAGCTTCAGTACAACAGGCGTTATGAAGCGTTACGCAAAAGAGCATGGTAGACAGACAGACATACATACAGACAGATAAACGGACGGACGGACGGAACTAAGGAGCACTCTGGTCAGAGTTTGCCAGGGTTGTATTACTTTTATACAGTGCTCCCTCTCTACAAAAACATCAAATGAGAGACGGATATGATGTGTGTTGTTCAGAGGAAGTTGTTATAGGGAGGGGAAATTGGCTTACTTTTGCAAACAGCTTGAATCAAGATTAGACGCCGCTTAACGAGGTGTCTGATCTTGATTCAATCTGTTAGTCACTCGTCATTATGCTGTTTTCTGTCAAAACGCAATTTTTTTACTTTGAGAAAAGCAGCAGAGGACAAATTTAAGCAGACGATATTGCAGCTGCGAAAATGTTGGACATGATTTTCTTGTTTGGGGAAGAGCGGTAAATTTGTTGTAAGGAAGGAATTGTTGTTTAGAGGAAATAAATAAACATTGTTATGCCTCGCTCACATTTGCTGCGGCTGCCGCACGGCTTGTTATTTCTACGGCGAGTAGCAATTCCCCGGCCGCCGCAGAATTCCTACGGCCGCCGCAGAATTCCTACGGCCGCCGTGTGTTGCGCTCACATTTACTGCGGCTGCCGCACGGCGAGTTTTTATTTGTTGGGGTTAAAAAACCTGCGGCAACCGTACGGCAGTCGTGGTAGTCCCATCAGATGCTCTGCAACAAAATTGCTGCTCCTGCTACACAACTTGGTTTTGCTACATGTTCACACATTTCATATCAGTCCACCTACACCGTGAACTCAAAGGACACATTTGGACAGCATTTAAGAACATCTAAAGCCATTTTCGGATAATGAACATGTTTAAGATAATGAACAAAAGTACAAAAGCACAATAAGAAAAGTGACCATTGTGTTACGGCGGTCGCACGGTGGATGAAAAAATGTTATAACTCCGCGTTATAATTCTACGGCGAGCTCTACGGCCTATGAAATATTAGGAGACGTCATGCGGCCGCCGTAGAATCTCTACGGCCGCCGCAAGAGTCTCCCGATTTCACGTTTCTGCGGCCGCCCTACGGCCGCCGTAGAGCAAATGTGAGCGCACTTTTACAGTGGAGAAGACGTTCTTTTTTTCCCCAAAAATGGGTTTACGATAAACTATTATTTCCAGTGCAAACAGTTTTAGCCAGATCAGACGCCTGGTAACCCGACGTCTGATTTGGCTCCAAACTGTTTACCACTCAGCTTAAAATCAATGGTCAGAATTGTCAAAAAGCTGTTATTCAAAACATTTAAGCGTTTTGCGTTTGTGCTTCGTTTGCGTTTAAACGGGAAAAATAACTTTTTCTCCACTTTACTTTTTTCACGACCATAATCAGGTCTAACCTGGCTGACACAATCACTGTCATTTATATGAGTGACAAACAGTTTGGATCCTGATCAGACACTGTGTAACTACTGAAAATGTAAGTAATGTCTAATTTGGCAGTGACAGGGCTAAGCATATTATTTTCTAACATTGAAGCGAGAGTTTAGAAACACAAGAATCTATGACTACGGCATGCACTTGAAAGACTCTCATAACAGCTAGATGTAAAGTATAGCTTGTATTCACAAAGGAAGAAGAACTTCAAACCAAATATGATCATTAATCATCTGGCTATCAAACCGTTTTACTTTAAACAGCGTGCTAAACAGTAAAACCTACTTTTTGTATCTCTCTATGTACAGAAGAGAAAAAACGTTATACTTTTCCCGTTTAAATTGAAAACGAAATGCCTTACAAAAGAGTTTTACCCAGCGTCTGATCCGATTCTAAACGGTTTTGCAGTGGACAAAGAGTTTTAGCAAATTAACGTTTATTTACATAGAATAGCGACTTATTTTTAAAAATCCAAACCGAACATTATTTTTTTTTCTGTAAGCAAAAAGAGATAGAAATATTACGACGAAAGACATATGATAGCTTAATGCAGGATGAAAGAACTGCACAAATAAGATAAAACGTTCCATAATTAGTGTTTACTGCATTAACTTGTACATGTAACCTGTCTTTAATCAACGTACTTGTATTCAGTCTTAACACATTATGTCCAGAGGGTACATGTACTCTGATAGGAATTAGGAATTATCAGTTTGTCATTTAGCAATGATTAATATACAATTCTTCTAAATTGACTTTATTGGAAACTGGAACTCCATTTGAAGTTTCAGGGGAAATGAATTAACCCTTTCACTCTCAATGACGCTTGAGAACGCGTTTGCAAACAGTCTGGATCCTGATCAGACGCCACGTTACGCGGGGTCTATTCAGAAATAAAAATGTATGACACTCGTTTTGAAAATTCAATGAAACGGTGAAGGGGTAAACATCTCACGAAACATTTGATCATGAAAGGGTTATCGGCATACTACTTCATAATTGGGACGTTCAACACAAGCTTGGCTGTATTAGCGGCATATCTTTGTTTACCAACCCAGACAACTTCAAAACATAGATAGTAATTAATCATGGGGCTATTGAGCCTTTCATCTCAGCGAAACTAGCGAAATAGATAAACCAATGTCCACTTTAAAGAGACTTAAAACTAAATTTGGTATAACGGTTGTTTTAAATAGATGTCGGGCGGTTATATAAACACGTAACTATTTGTCACATGGTGAGATAAATATGCAAACAGACCGGGACTCGAACCTGGCCGGTGTAAGGCGAGTGCTCTACCGTTTGAACTATCCGCACTGCTTACTACACTAATCTCTCACCATTTAACAATAAACTCGACCCGGCTACAAGCTTACTCTTTACACTGGAATTGGATATAATAACACATCAAATTCTCGTTATCTTATGGGCTATAGTTTATATTATTTTTCTGTTAGATAGACGATATCGATAGCAGTGTTATAGGTATTCGAATTTCGAGAATAGCATTAAAGTTTTCTCCCTTTGGAAAAACTCCTCGCATTACAATGATGTTCGCTGGTTTGAAAGTCATCAACAACTTTGCTCATGCTTGGTTAAGTTTAAGATTTAAGTATAAAATATATGGCAAAAAAACTATCATTGTAAGACTGATAATCACTTTCAATTCATTTTTCATTTTCAGTAACAAACGAGGCTCATCTCAGCACCCAGGGAAGACCTATACTTAAGTTGCTTAACTTTAGTATTTGAAACTTAACCCTTTCACTGCCACATTTTTCGTGAGATTTTTTACTCCTTCACCGTTTCATTGTCGTCTGCTTCAATTTTGATGTCTGCAATGTCGTTTCAAAGTTTAAAAAAACACAGTATGACTTAGAATTTTCTATACGTCTGTCAAAAAATTTTGAACCTGATCAGACGCCGCGTGGCGCGGCGTCATATCAGGATCCAAACTGTTTGCAAACGCGCTTTGAGTTTGAAGCGCGATTGAAATTGAAATGGTTTAATTAAGAAATGAACTGATTTTTTTCGTCGTTCAAGCGAAATGAACGACAGAAAATTTCGGCAAATACCATGAATCGCGCTAGCGATTCATGGTAAATTTGCCGATAATTTTCTGTCGTTCATTTCGCTTGAACGCCGAAAAAAATCAGTTCATTTTTTATATTTACAATATATTTGCTGTAATTTCTAACATTAAATAAACATTTTGTCAGTACGCATGTATGTTTAATCCATATTAGAGGTCGATAACACGAATAATGTGTACCCTATAAGGAACAGCCATGACCGATTTACTTAATCTGTGTACATTCGAAAGCAGAAAAAATAAGTTCCATTGTCAACAACTTGACAGTTTGGCGTGAAAAATGCCGATTTATGACGTCGTTAGAAGTGACGTAATTTTAAAGTTGGATAAATATATCGGGGTTTTATTGTCATAAAGAAACGCAGATATAGGCCGCTGTTTATAAGCTAGATTCTTATATCAATTTTCTTGCAATTTATCTCATTTATAAAGAAGAATATTAGATCTAGTCGGGAATCATGGCTGCCACTAGTAGGAAGGCATAGATCGGTTGAGAACAAATTTTGAAAAAATTCGCCAAATGTTTGCTGCCCCAAGTTCCAAAGATTAATTCGCGAATGAAAACTGCATATGCCCCGCCTCCCCTTCGAAACTTTTCCACAAGTCCCGCCCTCTAGAAAATTGGTGTTTATATGAAATGAACACACTTTTTGTCAATGGAATTGAATGGGGCGATTGTAAATATTGTCTAGTAAGTTTAGTAGATCTACTTAAAGCTTAAGATTTATCTTGTCGATACCGTAAGCCGTGCACAGATTTCGATAACAATTAATAAAATATTAAATGTATTTTTAGTATTTTGGTATTTTGTTAATGCGCTATATGATAAAGTATTTCGTCCCGAATTCTTAATTAAAAACACTCGACGAATTTCTTTAAAGTACGCTCGTATATTTGTACTCTCTGAGTTGCATATTATCCTATGGGTTATTTACGTTTGGCGCCAACTATTGTTGTTGTTGTTGTTGTTGAAAAAAGGGTTTTAAGTCGCTTTTCAGCCATGTCGCGACTCCAGAATACAATTTGCCAGATCAACATAACATTAACATCGATCTTAAAATATGATGTATTGATCTAGGAACCCAGACAACAATACCAGAGTTACAAATATTCTTGATATTAAAAACAAAAATTCATCATTTTGACAGTCTTCTACTACAGTGGAGAATCTGTTATACTTTCCAAATAAACGTGTTTACGCTAAAACTATTATTTGCAGTGCAAACAGTTTGGAGCCAGATCAGACGCCGGGTAACCCGGCGTCTGATCAGGCTCCAAACTGTTTGCCACCATGATAAACATGAAATATCAGAATTGTCCAAAAGTTGTTCTTTTCTACGTTTTAGTGCTTTGCGTTTGCGTACGTTTGCGTTTAAACGGGAAAGAATAACATATTCTTTACTGTATATTGTGCCAAACTAAATAAGTGGTCCTCACTATACGTAGTAGGACTGTAAGGTCATGACTTGGATATTGACATACAACATGTACTTGACCTCTTTAGTGACCAATTCTTACTCAAATACTAACACCGAAATCGTACAGTGTGAAATAATATACCTTATCTTTAATGTTTAAACGGTCTTTTTCAGGGTGTATCAAACCCATAGGCGAACTTTTCAAAGAATCTAACTTTTTGCCTTTCATGTATATGTTGGCAGTTTGCGTGACATTCAAATTCTCACCCGAGAAATAGAATTTCCCAATAGGCGAAGCCGAAGGTGACATTCTTGTTTTCGAAGGTTGGCAATTTGAATGTCACGCAAACTGCAATCTAATATTTGATTTATTTCACGAGCCTATCAATCCTGATTTTGGAATCGTCTCATTCGTATTTTATTAAATATGTTGTGAATACCAATTAAGCACCACCGATGTCACATTGTTTATATATTTATCATTACAAGACAGAATTAACGTTATGACAAGTAGATCGAAAACACACCTTTTTTTCATTGTCCAGTGAGCAAACATGTAAGATGTAAGAAAAAACGCAAAAACTTTACATGGCAACACAAACTTTGTCAACGCAAAGGACTAAATCATAATTAGCACCCAATATTGTTTTTCTCTTGTTAGGCAAGTTCACCATCTACATCTCAATTATTGTACTGGTAGGTTAAATAACAAAAAGGTTCCTCGGGAAGACATGCATGTTTATATCCGAAATATTATATCTTATGAGCTGTATGATCTGGTTCTACACTGCTTTAAAACATACAAAATGTTGCTTATAGCAGAAGCAAGATGCTTCTTTACCCTTTGAAGGTAACGCCTGAGTTTGCACCTAGCAGTTAAGGGGTTTATATATATGGAACAGTCTCTAGGGGGTGAGTGAGCTGGAAATAAAGTTTGACTCGAGTACATGTTTAAGTGCATATTATAGGTTCGACCGCGCCTCATCCTGTTGCAAATGGCCACCAGGTACAGAGCAATAAGGTCAAACTCGTCCATCAGCACACATATCACCAAATACATTATATGAGAACTCAACGTACGCTATCTCTTTCTCTCTCTCTCTCTCTCTCTCTCTCTCTCTCTCTCTCTCTCTCTCTCTCTCTCTCTCTCTCTGTGACTGCCTCTTTCTGTGTCAATGTGTCGCTATCTCTCTCTGTAGCTCTGTCTCTATCTTTTTGTCTTTTTGCTTTACTGTCTCTCTCTCTCTCCCCTCTATCTCTCTCTCTCTCCACCCTCTCACTCTCCCTCTCTCTCTCTCTCCCTCTCTCTCTCTCTCTCTGACTGACTCTTTCTGTGTCACTCTGTCGGTGTCTCTCTCTGTAGCTCTGTCTCTATCTTTTTGTCTTTTTGTCTTACTGTCTCTCTGCATCTCTCTTTCTCTCTCTCTCTCTCTCTCTCTCTCTCTCTCTCTTCTATCTATCTATCTCTCTCAATCGCTGAGAGCTGACCAATTCAACTCTCGAGCGACTCGGCGTCTATACCTGCCCTGCGTTCATTAATGCCTCGCTCACATTTGCTGCGGCTGCCGTCGGCGGCCGCACGGCTTGTTATTTCTACGGCGAGTAGCAATTCCCCGGCCGCCGCAGAATTCCAACGACCGCCGTGTGTTGCGCTCACATTTTCTGCGGCTGCCGCACGGCGAGTATTTTTTAGGTTACATGTAAAAACCCTGCGGCAACTGTACGGCCGCCGTACGGTCTCCGTGCGGTCGTACGGCTACCGTACGGCAACCGTGGAAGCTCCACCAGATGCTCTGCGATCAAAAT
Source organism: Gari tellinella (assembly GCA_922989275.2). Taxonomy (NCBI): domain Eukaryota; kingdom Metazoa; phylum Mollusca; class Bivalvia; order Cardiida; family Psammobiidae; genus Gari; species Gari tellinella. The sequence continues at coordinate 80,759,541 of OV277860.1, read as the reverse complement.
GCTGCTCCTGCTACATAACTTGGTTTTGCTACATTGTCACACAATTCACATCAGTGCAACTACACTGTGTACTTAAAGACATTAAGCCAGTCTATTCACTGATTCGCCCCCATTGTATTCACTACGTGTCAAAATACGGGTAGATCATGACAAAATTGTGGAGGTAACGGTTCAGCTATCTAAAGCTTTGAATAGAGGCCCTTACATAATAGATCTCAATAGGTTTTTCAATGGGTTTTACTAACCAAGATATCAAATATTAGGTGCGGGCCTCACATGAGACGCCTGAATGATTCTTTGCCTAGACACTAGCCGAGTAAGTGCATGGGCTCCATGCTTTGACTCAAACTTTCTACGGTGAATGTCGGTGATAGGTGTTACCACCCAAGCTTGGTCATGTAATGTCTTTAAAGGACACATTTGGACAGCATTAAAGAACAGCTAAATCTATTTTTAGATAATACACATGTTTTACATCTATGAACAAAAGTACAAATGCACAATAGTAAAAGTGACAATTGAGTTACGGCGGCCGCACAACGGCCGTACGGCAAACGTACGGCAGCCGCAGAACCACTCTGCGGCGAGTGTTTTCTACGGCCGCCGTAGAAATTAATTTTTTTTTATAAATCCGCGTGCCTTACTACGACCCGCTTATCTCAGAGCACCCACAGGTTCACGTGCCTTCAACATTGCATGCTTTTTTGTCGTTCTCCATAGTCACTCCACCTTTTGTGCGCCTTGAGGTAATAGCGGGCCGTGAAAAAGCGCAACGAAGCGCCTTCGTTAATGAACGCAGGGCTGGATCTAACCTGTTTACAAATATTATAAGTTTTGAAATATTTTAAGTTAATCGTTTCTTAAATGTGTTGCAGATGACAAATGTTGCAGACCACATTTACATAGTGTGCATAAAGTTGAAGCCATTGCTGTGATCTACGTCAAATTTCATCTGTTTACAGTAAGAATGGCTAAAAATCAGATGTGGTATACAAACGTGTAAATGGATGCCAGGGGCCCGTTTCATAAAACTTCTTACGACAAATGTTGTCGTAAGTCGGTATATATAAGTCTCAATTATTAATTATTTCTCTAACTAATCCTGTCTTGTGACACCTCTTTCGAATCGTCTTGAAAAGACGATTCCAAAGAGGTGTCACAAGACAGGATTAGATAGAGAAATCAGAAATTAAATATTTTTTTTAATATTAGATTTACGATCGATTTTGTCTTAAGATTTGTTATTAAACGGGCACCAGGTGCGAAACTAAACGTGTAAGGAAATGTAAAAGACAAATATGTATTTCATATAAACAAAACATTAATCAGCTAGGTCAGTTTCAAACCCACATAAAGAAGACACACACAATTGACAGACATTTCATAGTATTTCTCGACAATCGGGTATTTCTTATATGACGGCTTATTTGATCCTATTTGTTTTGTATGCGAAATACTAAGAGAGAAGTTTGAAAAATGCACCTACTCTGTCTATATCTTATCAGTAGAAAAAGTCTGGAAATAAGTTCATTTAGGTGATTCTTTAAATGTTCTTTGTACACTGCTAGTAGAAAAACTGTAACCGCTTGATCACTGGCAACTGCGTAGTTTCCGTCTCTGCGCAGTTGCCAATGATAAAGCGGTTAGCGAAATTGCAGGTATATATAATTACATGTAGTTACTAATAGCAGCATGCAGAGAACTTTCAAACAAAACGAGTAAAAAAGTGACGAGTGAAGGAAAATGTTAATAAGAAAATTCAGAGTATTTTGATACTAAGGTGGTTCGCAGGTCTGCTTATTTCCTGTCAATCCTCATAAGAGACTTTGATTAAATTGAAATGTACCCATTGGAGAGTAAAAAAGTGTTGTTGTTGTTGTTGTTGTTGTTGATTGTTTTTAGAAATACAACATCGGGGTTTTTTCTGACAGGACCCTTTTTGGAGAAAAGTTCCAGTTTTGATAAACGGGCAAACACATTTTGTGTAAAATAATATAATTAAAAAAATAATGTACATTCAAGTAAACTGTACAGACAGTATAAGATATTCTTCAAAACAAAATTATAGATAACATATTTACTGGAAATAACAATGTTTAAAAAAGTCAACATCTGAAAAAGTCACTAAATCTTAAATACATGTAACACCAAAATCTAGTTTGTTAACAAACACTAATTCTAGACTTATTAGATAGATATTACTTACTTCTACTTGTCCCAAAGTTTGATACAATTCTACAACAGACTTTACTTCTTTATACATGATTTACAGATATTCAGACATAATTTAACACACCAGTTACTTCCCTTGAGTTAAACTCTAAATGCATTCAGCTTTAAAGGATAACATAAGTCAAACCTGTAAAAAGTGACAATTGAATATGATAGCCTGTAGATCTTTAAAGACATGTGAACACTTAAAAAATGCATGACAAAAGTAATGCATACAAACTCGTTTAGAAACTTTTATTATTCATGTCATGTTTAAAGCTGTCATGCTTTATATAGGCTATTAATCCACACAATGTTGTGTGTCAGTCATTACCCATACGTTATTGGGAAAATATATATAGCGAACACTGATTCTAACAAACGAAAACTAAACATGCACTGGCAAGTCAATAAAATCGGACTCTTTGGGGTTTTTTTCTTTCTTTTTTTTAATCGAATCGGACTTAATCCTTAATCCTTTGGATTTCTTGTAAAGCACTCTACCGATTGAGCTATAAAAGAGGACCTTCAAGTTTTTCAAACCTTTCTTTATGTAAATTTTAGCGCTTGCCGAAAATGTCTTAGTCGTCGATGCGCATTTCTGCCCGCCCGGAGGCCCTGAACATTTTAACGGACAATTCAAATTTCAAAAAGTCTAGTCCATTTTTCGACTATTTATGGATGATTTCAAAATGAAACACAACAAATACCATGATCAGATGGTTCCTTAAGGAGCCCTCTGATCTGGGTTTACACTGCTGTATGGGACAAGTGAAATGCTCACAGGTACTGTACACTGTGTGTACATGACGAGTATACTTGTCGCAAGGGATGAATGTGTTAAAAAGTGTACGTATTTGTTATACTCACCATATACGGGGTTCTGCAGAACACATTGATATCTTAATACAAAGCACTAATTTGGCTTTTACGTTTTCAATTATTTCGAAGTCTACAGCAATAATAACCTATTTATCACCAAAATAAACTATTTTTACACTTCCACGCGAACATTTTGAAATACAGTTGTTGTCCATTTTGGCCGTTAAAGTTTTAAATCGAAACATGTCTGCCTTTCTCTTGACAAACAAGTCGGTTACTATCAAATTAGACACAAAATGAAACTCGGTACTTGAAACAAAGCCTATGCCTTTTTGTTTGATACCGATATTCAAATATAAATTTATGTTACTTAAGTTCTAAATTTGAGACAAACTATGACAAATGATATAAACAAACTTAGGTAATACGCATGCAGATTATGGACTGTTTGATGAAGGTTTCAAAGCTATGCTTTCTAATTAATCACATCTCAATGTGCGTAATAGTAAAAACACAAAGATACCTGGACACGACAAATAAAATAGGAGTATGTTAAAAAGTGTTGTTAATACGTAATAATCCCTTACCTTTTTCTAGCTTTGAAGCCATGCGACAACTTAACACAGGTCAAAAGTAAAGCACATTGCGCCTAAAGGCACAATATGCTGTACTTAAGACTGATTTAATATACAATCTGCTAGGATCCAGAAACTAATTTTATGATACTTGTTTATGACTGTATAATTTGGAACGAACTTTTTTCTTTAGTGGGAAAATATATCAAATGCGCTAAAAGGCACGTCCATGGGGTAAATGGTTAATGTCACATACTGTTTCATTATGTTTAACATGGCTTTAACCCTTCATCGTAAGCAGACAACAAGGAAGTTGTTAGCAATTCGGATCGAGACCACAGGTCGAGTAAATGAGAACTTTAGCTGGATTTAATTGTATGGCATGCATATCGACCTTCCGTACTCGATACGATTGAAACTACGCGACAGAACAAGAGACAGACTGCTGACTGAAATTACTAAAAAACCAGACGAAGTGAAAAGACAGTTTCCGTCTGTATTTACCACTCTTTAAACAATCTAGACTGACTACCAAATTTCAGCAGATACTCGGACATACCAGACATTACCTTTGGGTCAGCAGCACTGACAACTGCCGGACTAAGACCAGATAAAGCTTCTGGTCCAGACGAAATTAAGCATGTGGTCTTGAAGAACCTGCACCGTGTCATTACCCCAATTGTACAGGTCATCTTTCAGATAAGTTATGACAGTAGTGTAGTACTTGGTGATTGGACAAAAGATACGGTCTGTCCATTGTACAAGAAGGGAGAAAGGAGTGATCCTGAAACTACAGACCTATATCCTTTACTTGTATATGTGCAAGGTCATGGGGCATTTAGTGGCATCCAAACTTTTATGAAACTTTGACAAGCATGCCATACTGTGTGACCTGCAGCATTGTCTTCTATAAAAGTGCTCCTGCGAAACTCATACAACTTTAGGGGGTCATAGACAGTAAGCTTTCGCAGGTTTCCAGACAGGCCTTATACTACTAGACTACCAGACTTTAGTAAAGCATTAGACGTTGTACGTAAATCATCCAACACTCTACAAAAGCGCAACATATATTATAGAGCAGGTAGGACCCACAAGTTGATTGAGGTTTTTCTCAGAAACCGAACTCAATCAGTGGTCCTAGATGGCTTAGCATCATCAACTGTCCCGGCTACGCCAGGAGTGCCACAAGGATGTCTGCTAGGTTCTACTCTCTTGTTGCTATACATAAACGATTTGCCAGATAACATACCGTCTCAGGTAAGACGTTTTGCGGACAATATCGCAGTTTACCTGACCATTTCATAAGAGGAGTATGGTGTCGCACCCCAGACTGACATTGACTGTTTGCAAAGTTTGGAACACCAGTGGAAGTTGCAGCTTAATCCAAGAAAGCATAGAATTTTTACATCTCACCAGATCCGCATGTCCCATTAAGACCCAGTATACCCTGCATGGAAAGGTCCTGAAGACGGTGGAGGATGTTTATTATCTGAGAGTTACGGTAAGTAAAGAACTCAGTTGGAATGTTCATATTAAAAACATATCCCAGCAAGCAAACCGAACCCTATGCTTCTTGAGATGAAACATCAGGAACACCCAACCACTACCCGTCAGTTAAATGGCCTATAAGTACACATTACAAGTTGCCAGTACAATACAGGGTGATCTATTCAGTTCGAGGTGTTTTTTACGGAAACAACCGATCTGACAAGCACCTTGGCGCAAGCTTGGTCTGTTTTTTCCGGGATAAACGGAGAGATCTGAATACAACACTCTGTTGCGCACTTCCAATTGGTGATGTGTTTATTATATGCCTACAATATACGAGTACATCAACAACAAATGAACGAAATGTTTCAATCACTTGATATCGAGAAGCATTAAAAATTTGCAGTAGAACAAAATAAAAATAAATTCTTCAATTTGAAAAAAGGAGTTATGCACGCTCTTTTCGAAATCGAGGTTTGAGTAAAATACAAACAGTAAAATACAAAGTGGGCGATACAGGCTCTTGTATTTTACTTTTACTGTGCATATAAACGCATAAACGCTCGATATCATAAGAAGGGATGTTATAAGATACTGTCTTGTAAGACCGCAGTTGGAATACGCCTCTGCAGTATGGAGTCAATACACCGAGCATACAGTGGAGAATCTGTTATTCTTTCCCGTTTAAACGCAAACGTACGCAAACGCAAATCACTAAAACGTAGAAAAGAACAACTTTTGGACAATTCTGATATTTCATGTTTATCTTGATGGCAAACAGTTTGAAGCCTGATCAGACGCCGGGTTATCCCATGGTTGTCCATGGCCTTGTTTCCCTCATATTTGCAGCATCCTCTAAGACTGACCTGCCACAGGCACTCTCTTTCCTCACTCTCTCTGTCTTTTGGTCAATTTGTCCCTCTGTCTCCCTCTCTGTCTGTCTATGTCTGTCTATGTCTCTCTCTCTCTCTCTCTCTCTCTCTGTCTGTCGCTCTCTTTTTTCGCCAGATTCACACATCAGCGAATTATTACAATTATTTTTCTGTCCAGCGACTATCGTGCTTTGGAACAGCTTGCCAACTCACAGTGTGCTTCTATCAGATCTAGATTAGTTTAAGCAAGCAATTTTTGTAGGTGTGCGTCATTTTTGTACAGAGAGAGCAAACACTGTGTACAGTTATACCTCTCTATTACGATCACTAAATTGTGTTTATTATCAGGTGTGTACGACAGGTGACTGTTAAAACAAGGTGACAATTAAACAGAAAACTCTATTAGGAGCTTTTCTGTTTTACTGTCACCTTGCTTAAAGCTATCACCTGTCTTTTATTGAGTAAATTAGCCGTCTTTTTAGAAGTTTTAATAGAGAGGTTAAACTGTACTAACAACAGGGAAAGTACAACTTGTTGACAACTCTGACTTTTAATTCCAACCTGAGTGACACACATTTTGGAGCTTATGAGACGCAGGGTTACCCGGCGTCTTATCAGGCTCATCTTATTCTTTTTCTTGATACTTTTCTTCATCGAGAATGGTGTTCGCAGACTGTTTGCAATAGAAATAATAGTTTTAGCTTAAATGTGTTTATTTGGAAAGAATTAAGTATTCTCCACTATACCTGGCGTCTCATCTACATGTACACATGTACTCCAAAACTGTTTTCGATGTAAAGAATTTCCGCACAAACTAGTTTATTGGGAAGGAAAACGTCTTCCCAATTATTTTATTTGAAGATGATGAATGTAGTTAACTAAATACCTCATTGTGCCGCTTGTTTCTCGAGTATGAAACGATCGCGATGGGGTATTACGTATGTGAAGATCACTAAAACTCTTTGATCGCCATATTGAATACCGGTATACTTGTATTTTCTATCTATCTATCTATCTATCTATCTATCTATCTTTCTTTCTTTCTTTCTATCTATCCATCCATCCATCTATAGCAGCGGATAATGCGCCATTATGTTTGTACGAAGTGAAATTTTAGGCCATATAGATCAGTTTGCTTTTATGTCTGATATAGGACCACGGGATTTCTAGATTTCAAGCCAGAACTAAATTTGTTAACAGACAAGACATATTCGAACAGGTATCCGATTCTGACTGCTTATAGTTCTGCATAGCATAACATACAAAGCCATGTGCAATGATTCTCCAAGGTACATTGTTAGTATGCTGAACGTGTATAGACCTCGAAGAGAGTTGCGGTCTGCGAGTAAATCAGTATCGCTGGTTGTGCCGAGAAGTCGTGTGGTGACGTTCGGAGATAGAAGTTTCATGCATGCAGCCCCAACGCTCTGGAACACTCTACCATCAGACATCATTCATGCGAGCTCAATTGCAGCCTTCAAAAAACGTCTGAAACACACACTTCTTTAATATCCGTTATTAGAAGAAAGTAGGTTATCAGTATCAGTATCAGTATTTATTGGCAAACTCGGCATCTTAAATGCCTTTGGCCATTTACAAATATATAAGAAAAGTATGGCCAAGACAACAAATCAAGTTACAATCCAATACAAAGTGTAATAGACGACAGCGCATATACCATGCACACGATGGTAGATACGTTGTCCAATTACAAATTCACATAAATAATACAAAATCAACGAAACAACTTAAATTATTGTTTCCAGGGTATTTTTTCTTAAAGTCAATGCATATTTAATATATTTAGCACAGTTCGTAATTACAGTTTTGTTTTTTGAAGACATTAATGAAATAATTTTTTGCTTTGAAGGCCAGGATTGATATTTAATATATTTTCTTCGAAGATCACTGTATAATGAGCAAGTCATTATAAAGTGATATTCGGTTTCAGGAACATTTTGATCACATAGTTTACATAATCTGTTTTTTTTTTCGATACCATGATAGCGCCCTACTTCTACTTCTAATGAATGTGAACATAATCTTAGGCATGTTAATTGCTTTCTTTTATAAAGAAAGTACTTTGCCGTACCTGTTTACGCTTCTCAAATACACATATCTTTGTTTTCTTCACATTAACTTTTAATCCCCATCTTGTTGAATATTCTGATATTTTTTCTATCTGAGATTTGAGAGTTATTGGGTCTGTGGTAAAGAGTACAATATCATCAGCAAATAATATCAGATACATAGACAACATGTTCAAATCATCATCATTTAGGGATGTAAAATCTACGCAATTTGTAATATCATTAATGAAAAGAATGAATAAGATTGGTGAAAGGGGCCCCCCCTGCTTCAAACCAAGTGTTACTTAAAAAAACTCAGATCTATCCATGTGTGCAGCAAGTTTAACACATGCTTTGACATTATTATATATAGATTTAACAATATTTAACATTTTGCTACTTATACCTGATTCTGCTAATTTGATCCATAAAGCATCTCTAATAACAGTGTCGAAAGCTTTTTCATAATCAATAAAAATACACCAAAGCTTATGATTATTTGATAACACTTTTTGTATGATTATATGTAAAATATAAATAGCATCTGATGTTGAGCACTTATCTCTAAATCCAAACTGATTTTCGTTAAAGATGTCATTTGATTCACACCAATTATTGATTCTGTTTATCGCCACTTTTGTGGATAGGGACAATTACACCTTTGCACCAAGACTCGGGGTAATTACCTGTATCAAAAATTCTATTGAAGATCTGAAGTAAATATGGACTTATAAAATGATTTGCATCTATAAAAAAGTCAGCTACATTGCTATCAAGATCAGCACTTTTGTGCCGTTTTAGAGATGAAATAGTTTTGCTTATTTCCTCTACTGAAAACGGCGCATCTAGTTCTTCAATGTGTAATTCCTCAAATGAAATATCATCAAAATGTTGATCTACATGTGGAGAATTAGACAAATGTTTGAAATGTTCAACAAGATCATTGATATTCTTATCATTCATATTACAATTTTCTTTCGTTTTAAATTTATTTACCTATTTCCAAAAATTGCGTGGTGAATTTTTACTCATCGATGACAACTTATTTTTTTCTTTGTTAAAATATTTGTATTTTGCACGTCGTTTTGCTTGCGGATAGTTACTCCGACATCTTAAAAATTCCATTTTGTTCTCTTCAGTTTTGCTATGAGACAAAAGTCGCTTTGATTTTACAAATTTTGATTTACACATTCTACACTCTTCGTTGAACCAATCATTCTTTTTAATAAATTTCTTTCTTTTAGACCTGAACGTTTTACCATGACATTTAAAAGAAACGCTATATATTATATCTGATAAACTATTAATACATTCATCAATTGAACATTCATTAGACAAAAGTTTGTTCGATATGTCATCAAACACTTGTTTACTAGAATTCAATATGTTTAAAAAATCTTCACATACTGACGACTCCCATATAATTTTCTCAATAGTATGGTTTCCAATATTAGCATTTGCTATATTGGGGTATTTACATTGCAAAGAAAAGTACATAGGACAATGATCAGAAAATTAAATTGGCTCATATATAAACATGTCATAAACCAATATAAGGGAGTTAACTCCTGTCAAAAGATAATCCACAGTACTCGCTACGGGTCTATTTCTGTGCACAGCTTGATAAGTGCAGTTACCTGGTTCCAGTCTACCGTTAACAATTAAAACCTCATTTTCTTTACACAAAGATAACAGTTTACGGCCAAATGTATTTACTGACTTGTCATTATTTAGTCTACCCGTGATATTAGTCACGTGATTGTCAGAATCAATCGGCATCAATATGCCTATCAAGGTGAATGTCTTCCACATAATCAAGCAATACACCAGTTCGTGAGTTAAAATCACCTGAAATAAAAATGTCACCTTTACAACTGTACTTTCTGATATCATTTTCGAGTTGCAAAAAGAAATCAAAATCATGCAAGCTAGTATGTACATTTCTATATACTGAACTGTCTTCAGGAGGTATATAGCATGTGCATACATATGCATCGTTTTCATTTAAAAGCAAAGATTTATCAATTTTGAACCAAATAATACCATTCAAATTCGTATCTATAACTTTCATATGTTTAGCATATTTCGATTTAAAGTATACAATAACACCACCACTATGTCTCTTTGCACGCTTATTCCCCTTCGGTCATGGACAGTTAAACAGTTCATAACCTTCAATATCAACGTTCGATACTGAGGAAAGCCATGTTTCAGTAAACAACAAAATATCGAAATCTGAAACAAAATTTATAAAGTCACAATCATTGAGTTTAGTTTTGATACCCTGGACGTTCCATAATAAGAATGTTAATTGTTTCGGGTCAAATTCCTAACTGCCAGCACTGTCTTGCACAGAGTCAGCCGTGATCAATTTGCCTTCGACATACAACTTCGACATATCAATGACTGCTACCTTTGGGCTGTGTTCTTGCTGTGGATGTTGTGGGTCTAAATGGCAGTTCTGGAGTTGTACCATTGACCTTGTGCCTGCCTGGTGGATCTCGCTGGTAGGGTTGCCAAATCGCTTTGAAACCATTTGGCTAGGGGTCTATGGTGTAATTCTTGGACAGCTTTATGTTTATGAACTATTATACAATACTCAACCAAACAACACGGAGAGTATTGTTTTAAACATTCGTTTTACGACTTGTGAACTACTCTCCGGCTCTACACTGAAACAAACAAACAAACAAATTCAACCAAACAACACGGAGAGTATTATTTTAAACATTTGTTTTACGATTTGTGAACTACTCTCCGGCTCTACACTGAAACAAATAAACAAACAAACAAACAAAACAACACTATTTTAAATCATGCCATTGATTTTTTAATTATTTGACTCATTTTAAAAATGATTTTACAAACTTACTATAACAATTTTATAATCTTGGTAACAATATTGAAAGATTTTTCATGTTTCCATGCATCTCAATATTGTATAGTGTTTATTGTGAATGTAGTTATGTCTTCGGTCGAGTTGGATATAGACTTTACACACACAACGAGAGTGAGCCGGTGCATAAGATATGCAAAGTATAGTAATGTTCCTTTTATTATATACCTCTTATGATAAAAATAAAATGAAAAACGAAAGAAATGTTTCGAGCGTTACTATAAATAAACGGGATTTCCCATACGTCACACTTAGGGGAATGGCGCGTGAAAGTAAATACTCGCTATTACGACCACTAAAACGAATGCTAATTGATTAAATAATAGAGAGGTGACAGCTTAAAGCAAGGTGACAGTGAAACAGAAAGCTCATAAAGGAGCTTTCTGTTTCACTGTCACCTTGTTTTAAGCGGTCACCTACCGTAAACACCCTAATACTTAACATAATCTAGTGGTCGTAATAGAGAGGTTTTACTGTAGTTCCGAACTTCCGTCCGACTGTTCTTTTCCCATTACACAATGTACATGGGTAATACGGAATTTTCAATCCGTCAAGGTGTATTTGTTCGATAAAATACAGAAATATTTCGGGCAGAACATTGGTAGGTATATAATAATACAATATATTGCCTTCAATAAATAAAATAGATCATGTTGTGTCCGTCACATTTTTGACAAGAAGAAATAAATTTAGAAAGGACATAATTGCTGCGAATCAAACAGCCACAGACGTTTATGTTTTATATGTTGGTTAAAAGGCCTATGTGACATGATACAAGTAACACAATTGTATTTTGTGTAATTTATGAGTCCAAAAATTCTTTAAGATAATTTGCACCACTAAATTTGACTCAAATGGTGTTTGAAATATAAGAGAGAAAGATAATGATTACTTATATTGAGTTAATTTCAACATTTGGTTTTTTGTGAACATTAATTCGACAAGTCAGATGTAACAATTCAGCGTTGGACTACTTGAGCATGTGTATACAGAAACGCCTGTAATATATTACGGACACTACATTTATTACATCAACAACATATGCTCTCCTTGACGTTCGTCCGGCTAGCTAGAAATAATACACTTAACAAGTACCTAAACATTTCGCACGAACATTCAGCTTCGACATAGGGTTTTCGTCTTGCTCAAGTCATTTGCAACCATTCCCCCCACCAATATTGCAGGGTCGGGAATAACGTTAAAACAGTAGCGTGTCCTCCGTTGTTTCATTGCAAACAGTTTGGAGCCAGATCAGACGCCGGGTTTAACTGTCACTCAGATTAAAACTGGTAGTCTGAACACTGAATAGTCTTTTTTTGTCATTGTCTATATTTCATTGCGATACAATGCGTTTCTCCACTGTATTTCAGACCGGTACTGTAGCCAACTCGCTATCGATGGCCATCTATTACTTTACTGAACTTACTACAGGCGTGCATTCACCTTGCCGTTGTCCACATAATACCGGGATAATGCAGTATCTTACCTATGGGCTTACCCGTGTTTCATAATTCAAATATTAAAGTCACCAGTATTTCGAGAAGAGATGAGGGCATAGGATCACAGAAAACACAGAAAATACTTGTCAATGCAACGCTGATTAGCCGTGCAAATACTCATGCAGGGACGTCGGTTGGATTCCGAACAAATCACCGACTACATTTCCATACAAACACATTTGACACTTTTTTTCACAAAGCAGCAACTTCATTGTATTTTCCAACTGCTTGTTGATGCAATTTCCGACATTTTCTTGTTGAATTGTGCCTGATGGTCTGTTAAGACGGGTCCTTTGAATGGAACCAGGAGATAAGGATGTAGTGAACAGGGAGGGTTGTCAATAGAGGGTAAATAGATTTATCTGGCTATGTCATCGCTATCTCAAACTGTTCTTATAACCCACTGTCTCTAAGCATTCCAGAATTATGCCTCTTACCCTTCGTGGCCCCCAAACATGTTGTCAAAATATTATACCATTGGGCGATAGAACAATTTGAAATTTCAAAATACGAGCACGCTTATGGCCATTAAAACCAGCCGCTGATGGTGTAATCACTAATGACATACATATTTGACTGATTTTTTTTCATTAAAGAAGCCCAAGCAGTTTGTAAGGGGCGCACCTTCGAAAGTAATATATTCAGCAATGGTATCTATGTTTGCAATTCATGAATGGTGTCGAGAGTTTTGTTGATTATAAGCGATAACTCAACATTTGATCTTTCAATCATACGAACACTCAATCTGGTTGGATAAGCGAATCTCCTCAGTAAACCATATAACACGTGCCCCCTCTTCTTCGCTAAAAGCACGCTAAAAGCTTGTTTGGTAAGCATATTTCTGCCCATAGCAGTGATATATAGAATTTTTCAGACATTGTTAAGCAATGTTCAACAGAGAGGGACGAAATATCAAAGGACTTTGAAACATTCTTCGTCATCTTCAAGACCAACGTAAATTTCCATTTTAGTCATGAATGTTGTATTACCCCAAAGACTCGTATATGAACAGTGGAGAAGACGCAAACACAATATACTAAAATGCAGCAAATTACGTTTTAAAATTTATCACAATTCATTTTGATCTGAGTGGCAAAAGGCTGGGAGTCTGAAATCTAAACATATATATTATTTTTGTTAAAAAGAAAGAATTATTACGTTAACACGAACTAATTTCATTTCGATTCAAGTAAATATTTTACGTTGTTTAAAAGAAATCAGTGTCTTCGTTTTAACCAAATAGAAGGAAACCAATGTTTTTTATCAAATGATACGACATATAACAATTATCTATTCAAAGGACTAGCTCCTGCTGGAAATGCATTAGAAATCTACCCTCTACAGTGGTGGCAGACATCACTGGTTTCGGTCTTTCCGCTTGAAACAAACATTCTCAAACCCTTTCAATGTTCGCCTGTAGATAAATTACATACTGGTGCATTTAGGGCGTGGAGATTGTTTCTTTATGTCATTAACCAAACATTTCTTAGAATCGTTATATTGGCAGCGTTGGCCAAGCTTTGGACAGAGCGTCGAATCGTCTGCGTCGATTGTTGTTTATTAAGGGTCCCGGGTAAAGCTAAGTTATAGCGGGTCAACATCAGCACATGACCGCTAGACATGCCTCGTTAATACACGAGAATAACTTTTTTGCAATATTGATTCTAGCCATGTGGTCGCCACATGCCAAGTACGATACTGTTATTTTTTTTATAAAACGGCAAGACATGGGTAGAATTTCAGTATCGAAATGATATATTGAACTCACAAACTTATTAATTTTTCCAGGTATTTCAGAAACTTCTATCGTGTTCCTTTTGAAGAGTTTTTGCAATGAATGGAACAAAGAGAAAACGTTGTTGTTCATATTTTCACTTAACGGCCATTTTTAAAGCGACTCGCAACCAGATGGTGTTTTTACAAAAACTAAAAGAAAATACTCAAATGAAACAAATGTGTAGCATTATCGTGCACCTGGCATTAGAAACATATGGTCAGTCTAAAAACACCCACAAGAAAATTCTTCAAATCTCAGTTTTTTAGATATTATCCATCGCTTTATCCGTTGTCACGGGCTAAGACATAAACCCGGGCCGAAATATGTACTCTCCATCGCTACACACTGAAGTACTTTAAATCGTTCCCAGATATATTAATAGGTTTGGCTCAGGGGGTAGGGCTGTCTCATTTTGCTTTCCTGCCCCTGCATGTCGGGTCCCGGGTTCGAACCCAACCAGAGCTCAATAATCATTTTTGATTGAAATGCATTTTTCAAACAGAATTTCTTATCCTAAACTCTTTCTTACCCGTGTATATAAGCGTTTGACATAATATGAATGTAAGGATTAAAATATATTTACTTAGCTCCTTGAATGTTATTAGGTAAATTAGATCATGAGGAAGCAATGTAGACCCAGGGAACAATACAAAAATGGCTGTCTTGTTTGGGTATATATTGAATTTATAAGCAGTTTCTATATTGCAAATATTTTATTTAGCTGATTGAACATTATCAAAGCAGTTCAGTGACGGTCCGTCTAAAGACTCCAAACCTCCCCAAACTTATCCGAAACTCCCAAAACCACTTTTAAAAGCAAGTTTGTATAATTCTAGCATATTGTAGCTTAAAGCAGGCTGGAAGTAAAGCAGAATGCGCCTTAAGGCGCATTCTGCTTTACTTTCAACCTGCTTTAAGAGAGCACTTGTCTTCAAAACCAGGAACAGGCTATTATGATAGTGAGTTAATATTTAGAGGTAAACTGTGTAAAGTGATCTTAAGTTTTGTCTTTAGACGAACCCGTTCAGTGATATCTGATTATCCCCACCATGGTCAACAACTCAGTGTTGTTGTTTTTTTCTCTTGAGCTAACTGTACTAACTGTGAAAATAAAAGTAGTCACCATAATCACATCATTGACTTGCAATCCTTTAACACACTCCGTGACAATATTTTTCACAGTTCGTACAAGTTACTTGTCTCAATGTTTAACTACATGGCAATCTACTTAATGTAGTCAAGCAAATGAAGTACATTTGTACATGTATATATCAATAATGACTGGGAGAGTTGGTATGGTGATAAATTCAACTCTAGTTTATGCTGCGATTTTGTACGAGTCTAATTTTTACAAATTTGGTTTGGTAGTAAAAATTAGTAAAATTGGCACCTAGTAAAAAATACCCATTATACGGTATCTGCAACAAGAACATACCCCAGAGGTAGCAGTCATACATTTCCTTATGATTGTGTTCTATTAATAAATATTAAATAAGTGTGTTTTCAGACGTTTTTTGAAGACTGCAAATGAGCTCGCATTTCTGATGTCTGATAGTAGAGTGTTCCAGAGTTTGGGGGCTGCATGCATTAAACTTCTATCTCCAAACTTTACCAAACGACTTCTCGGTACAACCAGCGATACTGATTTTCTCACAGACCGCAACTCACTTCGATGTTTATACACGTCAAGCATACTGACAATGTACCTTGGAGAATTTATATGTTGAGTGTCAGAATTTTGAATTCAAATCTGTGTTGAACTGGAAGCCAGTGGGTTCCTTCAAGACTGGAGTGATGTGATTGTACCGAGGAGTCCTGGTAGTGATGCGAGCTGTTGTATTTTACACACACTGTACTTTTCGTAGTGAGTTTTGGGGAATCCCTTATAGCAGTGAGTTGCAGTAGCCAATTGTCGATGTGACCAAAGAATGTAGCTTCAGAGAAAATGTACTGTCTAATATGACCTATTTGCCGAAGCTGTGCATAGCTACGCAGCATTAATGTGATGTGTCATATCCATTTGGGAATCGAATCTAGCACCAATATTCTTCACACGATAATGGTTTGAATTAAGAGTTTCCCTCTTGAACGTTAAAGCCTTCAGGTATGTTAACGTATGTTGTGTGAAACAGTATGACTTCTGTTTTGACAGTGTTTAGCTTCAACATATTCTTGTGCATCAATGACACTATGTCTTTAAGACACCCTTTGACTTGTGAGAGGGCTACTCGTTGACAAGATGTGTCTTTAGGCTTAAATTACAAGTATAAATGTGAATCATCTGCATACAAATTAAGATCCAGATCATGAATTATGCAAATTGAACCCCAGGACTGAGCCCTGCGGCATTCAATGTTTCATTTGAACTTGGACAGACAACTCTCAATCTACTAAGACTGTTTGGTAACGGTCATTCAGGTGCAAAGTCATACACTTAAGTGGCTTTCGAATAATTTTGAAGTCTTTTTCAAGGCGGTTGAGTAATGTTTCATGATCAATTCATGATCAATTGTGTCGAATGCGGCTGATAGGGCAATCATCGCCAGATTTGCAGGATGTCATTTTAAGTTTAAGAAGAGCAGTTTCTGTAGAGTGGTGCTTCTGATATGCTGACTGGAGCTGCTCGTGCAGATTGTTTCTTGTCAAATGGGACTCAAACTGGTCTACTACTAGTACTTTGTATAATACTTCAGATAGAAATGACAGATTTGATACCGGCATGTAGTCCTTAAGATCATTTGTTTCTGCAAAAGAGGTCCTACATGGGACCTTTTGAATTATTTTGGAACATACGCAGATTCCAGCGAAGAGTTCACATTTTTTGTCAACGATGATAGGAGCTCGTCAAGGCATAATTTTAAGAGCCATGTAGGTATTGGGTCGAGTTCACAGGACTTACATGAGGATGCCTTGATGATTTCCCCAATGTCTACTGCTGTAGCAGAGTCAAAACTTTCTAAGGAGCTCATTAAATGCAACGTTTCTGTGATGACTGGTATGCTTGACGTTGATTCAGAGGCAATATATGTGCGTATTTTGTCTTCTTTTTATGAAAAAGTCTCTGTAATCATGCGCAAGTTTTTTTGAGGAACACGTGTTTACAAGCGTGAAAAAATACATTTTGTCAGTTGAGCTATGATCAGAAACTTATGTCCCGATGTACTTGCTTAAAAAGCGATGGCATCATCGACTTGGGATACCAGATTATTAAACAATACATTTCAAAATGACGGAAACTGCATACCATGATCGGGTTTCCTATAGGAATCCCCTGAATCTTGGCCCTATATTGTTTGCATACAATGATTCAGAGCGCAACTGCATGAGTTCAGTAAGGAAATCGATGGCCGTCGATGACCGTCGATTGCGAGTTGGCTACCGGTATGAGCTACAGTGGAGAAAACGTTATTCTTCAGTTTAAACGCAATTTGAATGAAATATAGAAAATGATATCTTTTTAACAATTTTGACTGCATGTACAAGTTTTTATCTGAGTTGGAAACAGTTTTGAGCCTGATCAGACGATGGGTTACCCGGTATCTGATCTGGCTCCAAACTGTTTGCGATGAAAATAATAGTTTCAGCATAAACGCGGTAATTTGGAAATAAAAACGTTTTCTCTACTGTACTCTGCACGTTACACACGGTGCAAAAACTGCTAACCTCAACAGTAAATACATATAGTAGAAACTGAACACGCAACTGTTCTCTTCACATGTATACCAGTGGTGAATGACGAGTACTCAATACGTTGTGGTTGACAATAAGCCTCGTAATACCCATTTTAAATTGGACCATGTCATTTGAAGAATTATACATTTTTGCCTACAAATGTTAACGTTATACATGCATGTATGTTTATTATCATGCAATTCCTATCAGTCATTTTTAACCTGGGCCCGAGGCCTTAATGTATTACAAGAAACGTATACTATGTTCTGTTATTTAGACTGGCGCAAGACCCTGTAATCGTTAAAGCTATTTTACTTGCACAGACTTTATTGTTTAACCCTTTACCCCATAGCCTGTTTCTAGTTTTGAAACTAGATGACTACTTAAAGCAGGTTGAAAGTAAAACAGAATGCGCCTTATGGCGCATTCTGCTTTACTTTCAGCCTGCTTTAAGCTACCACCTGCTAGAATAAAAACATATTCATTATAATACCTTTTCAAGAATGTATAAATTGGAACTCTTTTCTTCAGTGGAGGAATAAACTGAATGTGCTAAAAGGCGCTTCTATTGGGGAAAGGGTTAATAGTCAGGATGATTGATTAATCAGAGCTTGACTATTTTGTAAGTGTTATAAAGGCATATGATAGTGACAAACTATTTAAAAACAACATGTAGAAAATGATATTTTGTATCAGACATGTAACTAATGTTCACCTTTTTTGGCAGTCATTTTTAGCTTGCGTAAAACCTCGCTAGTTGAATAGTGTTTGCGGTTTCTTTTTGTCGTTTAAACAGGACAGAAAGTATACCCCACTCTAGTATATTTCAGCGACCGCCCACGCATCACACAAAACTGGAAATTCTTTTCCGGAATAATATAGCAAGGAAAACAAAATCCCTCGCTAGACATACTTAGTATTGGTATTTTGTATTCCCCCTTTCACTAGCATTTTGGATTTTAATAATTTTTACAATCAGTTTGGGCCCTTGGCAGGCCTTTAGTAGCTCAGTAACAGATAAGGATGTAAACATGTTAACACTTGTATCGATGTACATTCAGTCATAATGGTTAAATTCTAATCTTGCTGAATACATTGGAGACACTATTTTAAACAGGCGATATATTAGCAGTAAAAGGGTTGAAATACATTGTCATCTTGTTTCTAGGACTGAACAACGTAGTGTAAAAAATACAGTCAATCTTGTATTACGCGACCATGTAATAGAGCATTTTCTTGCAATCGTAAATGCAGGCGGTTGTAAAATATGGAAAAAAAGATACTGCGAAGAACATCTAAGGTAATTTTCTGCATTATTTATCCTATATTACATTGTTATCTATTTTTAGAGAGATCTATGCTACTTCGACTAGTGGTCGATTAATACAAAAAAGATTGTATATTGTATAACACTTTATAAAGGTCATAGCTATTATCTATATACTAAAATGTAAGTTACTCTTTACCCTGCTGAGTGTGTATATAATTGCATTTTTTTTTCAAGATAAGATCACGATTAAATGTAGGTAACCAATTGTCTGATCAAAATCAAAAGGATCTGACACTGGCATCGATGTTTCCATAAATAAGAAAATATGCACTAGTTACATTGTGAAAGACGAAGCTCAAAGTAAACCTTGGAAAGGTTACACAGGATCTTAGTGTTAAAAGGTAGCCACCAGGCACTTAATAGATTCTACCGTGGAGAATGTGTTATTCTTTCCCAATAAACGCGTTTACGGTAAAACTATTATTTGCAGTGCAAACAGTTTGGAGCCAGATCAGACGCCGGGTAACCCGGCGTCTGATCAGGCTCCAAACTGTTTGCCATCAAGATAAACATGAAATATCAGAATTGTCCAAAAGTTGTTCTTTTCTACGTTTTAGTGCTTTGCGTTTGCGTACGTTTGCGTTTAAATGGGAAAGAATAACAGATTCTCCACTGTATATTTCGCCACATTCTGTCGTCTGCCTAAACCCTACACACGCCGCAATATCGTCTGCAGCTTTTGCAGTTGTCTGCTGTAATTCCCTAAAGTAAGATTTAAGAAATGTTGAATCAAGAAATATCGATAGGAGTGTAAAGTAGATTGCGTAACACGATGTGTGATCAGAATGCAAACAATTTGTAAGTCTTTGCTTGCAAATTTGGCGGTGAAAGTGTTGATCACAAATTCCTGGAAATATTTGTTGTTGAAAAAATGTTTTTGATATTGACGCTTTTAGTCTTGATATGTTCACCCTTATCATGTTCTAACTTTTTATGTATTCTGCTTTAAATTTTCGTTTGCAAACTTGTTAATTTTTTATTTATACATGTTTAGGTAAACAAACCGAAAGGCGGGTGTCAAACAAGTTGCATCCATATCAGACGCCGGGTGACGCGTAGAGTCGCTATCAGCAGGCAAAAGGTTCAAACAAAATAAAAAACTGACGACATGTTTAACAATTTCCACCTCCTACCCCAGTGTAAAAGTATTTTTCAAACGGTTTGGATCCTAATCAGACATCGCATCACACGGCGTTAGATTGGGATCCAAACTGTTTGTCACTCATGGCGGTATTGATTTAATTCATTAAGATCAAACTGAAGTCAAAATTTGAAGAATAAAGACCGATGACAATTATTTAAAACGAATGTCATCTGGAAGGGAATTTGTTAAAATGGCAAATTTGTGATAAGGGTCAAATATTGTTTAGCTGAAGATAATGTATCATCTGAAAAAGCCTAAACTTTATCTTACTGATGACATAATTTAACTCTATTTTCATAAAAGGTCAGAGTGTCAAACAATTTGGATCCTGATGAGAGGCCAAGTTGTTCAGCGTTTAGAGCAGGTCCAGACTGTTTGCAAAGGTAATCACGAGTTCCACCGTGAGCGTGCAGAGAGTTTATCTAATGAAAAACAGTGTTACCTCCCTACAACGGCCGAACCAACAACGATTCCTTCCTAACAAAAACACTTGCCGCTGTTCCCCAAACAATATGTTTTACAATGTCACTGCTGCAATATCGTCTTCTTAAAAGTGTCGTCTGCTGGTTAGTAACTGATAAGTGGAAATTTGACAAAAGAAGAATAATGACTGACAAAGAGCTTGACTCCAGATCGCGGCGTCTGATCTGGATTTAGGCAGTTTGCAAATGTAAGACAAGTCTTAATTTTCTCTCCCTAAAAAACAACTCCCTCCTAATACGCACAAGGTCGTTGTCTCGATGTTGTTAAAACAGGGATAAATGTACATGTTACCAGAGCAAATACCGATTGTAGGTTAGCTTGACCTAGACGCTTTATAACCAGTGTCATGCTGCATGACCGTCTGCTTAAAAATATCTTCAAGGCAGTACAGTGGAAAATGTGTTATTCTTTCCCAATAAACGCGTTTACGTTAAAACTATTATTTGAAGTGCAAACAGTTTGGAGCCAGATCAGACGCCGGGTAACCCGGCGTCTGATCAGGCTCCAAACTTTTTGCCACCAAGATAAACATGAAATATCAGAACTGTCCAAAAGTTGTTCTTTTCTACGTTTTAGTGATTTGCGTTTGCGTACGTTTGCGTTTTTTTAAACGGGAAAGATTAACAGATTCTCCACTGTAACAATGGCTGTTTTTACGCCATGCTTTGACAGATGAAACTCTCATATTGAATGTCACATACTTTGGATCCTTACTTTCATGAACTAACTGACTGTCTTAGATCTATTTAAAACGAATGCGCTGTCCAAAGTGTACGAATTGATACAGTACCCATTCGCTGCCAGACTCTGCTAACACTGACACATGCAAACAGCTCGGATCCATATCAAATAAACAACTGGGGTTTTAATGCAAGCGTAAAACGGCTGCTAAAATCGGTGAATACTAGTAACAAGTCTAATAAAAAATATAATTTTCTACATGTTGATTTTCAATGTTTGTCACTACCATATGCCTAAATAATTCTTACAAAAGAGTCAAGCACTGATTTATCAATCATCCTTATTATGAAATACTACAATCTGTGCAAACAAAAGTCAAATAGCATTTAACCATAACAGGGTATAGCGTAAGTCTACATAAAATAACATAACATACGTTTCTTGACCTAGATATAATAAAAAGCCTCCGACCCAGAACACAAATGGCTGATAGGAATAGCTTAATTAAAAACATACATGTATATATTACGTGAACATGCGTATGCAAAAAAAATGTATATTTGTTCAAATCACAGGGTCCAAGTTAAACTGAGTATAGCGAGGCTGATTTTCAACCACAACGTATTGAGCACCAACGTCGAATATACTCGTCATTCGCCAACAGTATACATGTGAAGAGTACAGTTATGCTTTGCAACATTGTATACAAACAATATGGAGTCGTATTCAGGGGAGTCAGAAAGAAGACCCGATCAACTATTATGTTTCCGTCATATTGTTTTACAGTCTGGTGCACCCAATCAATGATACCATTGCTTTTTAAGCAAGTACAGTGGGACATAAGTTTCTGATCATAGCTCAACTAAAAAAATGAATTTCTTTCACGCTAAATATGTGTTTTAGCTCGCCAGAGCACAAAGCGCTCAATGTGACGGCAAAATAACAATCAGTTGTCCATTAGAGATTTTTGTCATATTATACACCCATAAATACTGATTGTTGCTGTTTACAATTGTAATTTTGTATTTAAATGAAATCTACTGGTCCATTGTCAATGCTCGTACTGCTATATAAAGATAAATCTTTAAATTCTATACATTATGTAAAGGGCATACTCTACTAGACTCAGATTATTCGGGTTAGAGATCTTTGTCAATATGATAAGAGGCAACATTTTTAAAAAATAATGGAATATGTAGAGTCTGTGACACATGAAGAGTATGTGGCACTTAATACTTGTGATTCCTTTTTAGCAGCTTTCTGTTATTTAAATGTTTTCTACACCTTTTACATATGTACTATATCACAAATAATGACATCAAAAGTTATGACATCAGTGTGTGCTGATTATATAATAAAGTTTATGTTGGTGAAGTCATCAGTTCCTGCTATATACATTATCCTTCTGCTGCTGCTGTTATATTCAAAATAGATAATCTACAAAGTTCATGAGGCCTGTATCATTATAAAATATAGAATATTGAGTATTTTATGCAGATCTAAGTAATTCATGTCTATTAATGTTTGTCACAGGCACTACAGACAAATTGATAAAATAACGTTGTAGCACTTTAAGAAAAGAAACAAAAT
The DNA here is from genome assembly GCA_922989275.2 of Gari tellinella. Classification (NCBI taxonomy): domain Eukaryota; kingdom Metazoa; phylum Mollusca; class Bivalvia; order Cardiida; family Psammobiidae; genus Gari; species Gari tellinella. Next base: position 80,736,432 of record OV277860.1, on the reverse strand, counting down.
CCAGAAAAATGGTGTACAATATCGGACAAAAGTCAAAGCTAGATGCTGAATTTTCTTCATCTTCCAAAAAAATGACTTGGTTTCGAAATCAGAGCTGTTTGAAAAAGATGATTTTCTCTGGCTATTCTCAGTCTGTGTTAATATGACACCGGGAAAATATTTGAAAACGTTGGATTTATTTCATAATCTGGAGTTTCTTTCTTTCGAATGGGATTTGTACTTGTGTATGTGTGTATATTTAGCAGTTTGAAAATATTTTCTAAGTAACATTAGTCAAACATCTTAGATCTGGATCCGTCGTCAACTTACTCGGCATCTGATCTGGATCTAAGGCGTTTGTTTATGTTATTATGGTCACAATTGTAAGTACGGGTTATAAAAAACAACCCATACCGGAACACCATTTAAGTAATTTATACAGTAAACCCCTTCTATCACGACTACTAAATAAAATGCTTATTGATTGTATAAAAGCCAGGTGGAACTTAAAGAAAGATGAAAGTAAAACAGAAAGCTCCAAACGGTGCTTTCTATTTTTATATCAACCTTACTTTCAGCAGCCACCTGCCTTAAACACACTAAAATGAAATAGCCTAGTTTAGTGGTCGTAATAGATAGGTGTAATTGTATACCAAAGCCAGTAGTGTCTGCTAAAGTTATCGTCTGCTTCACTTTGAAAGCTAACCAATATCAGCTACATGTATACTTGAGGATATAGATATATTAATCAAGTGTAAACCAGTATGGATCCACATGAGACATCGACGTATTTGGTGTCAGGGCTGGATCCAAGCTGTTTGCTAATTTATTATAATCTGATGTCAAATGGATTGGATTCTGTTAAGACACTGAGTTTGTCGGCGTCTTATTACATTCCAAGCTTTTTGTAAGGGTATTCGCTTTAAGTGTCTAGTCGTTTGTAGGTTGCTGAAGGCGAATAAAATACAAGTGACAGCTAAAGGAAGATGAAGTAAAACAGAAAGCTTCAAAATGAATTTTCTGTGTTACTTTCACTTTCCTTTAATGGATCTAGTCACCGGTCTTAGACACCAAATAGAAATCAAAGACTTAGTTGTAGTAATAGGGAAGTTTTACTGTATGTACAGTCAAACCTGTCTTAAGCTACCGCTAAAAATCGATATACATGTATTTGTAGTTTTCACTGCAGGTTGCGGCTTAATGCAGGGCAAAAGTAGTAGAGAATGTTCATATAGGAGCCTTCTGTATTATTTTTGCCCTGCGTTTAGCGGCACCTCTCTTTAAAGATCACCCTGCATCTTCGGTCAGTGGTCGCTTAGCATTCTCTTTTTACATGGAGAATACGTTATTCTGTTCCGTTTAAACGCACACGAATCGCAAACGCTTTAAAGTAAAATGGAGAAACTGACAACTTTTAGACAATTCTGAGTATCCGTTTTAATCTGAGTGGCAAACAGTTTGGAGCCTGATCAGACACCGGGTTACCCGGCGTCTGATCTGGCTCCAAACTAATTAAAATGGAAATACTAGTTTTAGCGTAAACGCGTTTATTGGGAATGAATAACGCATTCTCCACTCTATTCAGGAATGGAGCGTTCGAAACAATAAGTCTCCATTACATTTTCCAACACAATTGTGTAACTATTAAACACGTGTGTAGGGAAAAGTAATGGAGACTTATTGTTCCGAACGCTCCATTCGTGAAAAATAATGGAGCGGTTTTGAATGGGATAACAGCACAGGTGTATTTTAAATACATAAAGAACACTGACTTTTGATTTACAATGCCTGATAGAGGCTTGCATAATCCACGTAAACCCGAAAGTAGCGAACTAAACAATCCTTGATTCGCTACACGGAGTAAATATACATCATGTTCGCTATTGATAATTTTAAGGTATAAAAAAATACATCATTGTAATGCGGTTGCAGAGTAATGAAGTCATACAAGTACAAAATAATGACTATACCGTTTATAGCGTTAAAATCATGGCACTAAGAGATCATAGCAGTAACGCAAAAATCATTAACAAAATGATAACCGTATAATATATACTGCTTAGCGAAATACAAAAAGTAATTACATGCGCTTCTGGGGCCCGTTTCATAAAACTTCTTACGACAAATGTTGTCGTAAGTCAGATTATAAAAGTCTCAATTATTACTTATTTCTCTATCTAATCCTGTCTTGTGACACTTCTTTGGAATCGTTTGAAAATACGATTCCAAAGAGGTGTCACAAGACAGGATTAGATAGAGAAATCAGAAATTAAATGTATTTTTAATATTAGACATACGATCGTTTTTGTTGTAAGCTTTTTTATGTAACGGGCACCTGAAGAGCGTTTCTCGTGTAGATTACTTTCAGCAGAAATGTTGGATTACATGACTGATACGTCTTTATATACAATGCACTTCTGTGTTAGACAGGTCTCTCTGTACAAAATTGACAAAACTAATGATTTTCATTATAACATCTGCCCGATGAAATATTATACAAAATATGATGTCGGATAAAACCCCACATGGATGTAAATCTATTATGGTGGGGTTCGAACTCACGACCCTGATGTTGGTAGTGCGCGGATTGAACCACTGAGTTTTCATCGACTGTCGAACAGATTGTGATGTTAAAGAATGAAGTAACGAAATCTCAAAAATGTTCCGAAATATAACAATAGGTTACGGAATTTTGGAATATGCATAGTCTGCAGTTCAAAAAGCATCGACAATAGTCGATGAGTTACCATCGACTGTCTAACAGAATGTGATATTAAAGAGATAAGTAACGAAATCTACAATTTTTATCGAAATAAAGACATAGCTTACGGAAAAAATTGGAATATGCATAGTCTGCAGTTCAAAAAGCATCGACAATAGTCAAGGACTTTTGACCTGGCACTCATCACTTTCCGCCAAGTCGGAATTGTCTGCAGAATGTTTTGATAAAAAACAATAAGCAATTTGACAATAGCTCAGTTGCATGTGTCGCCGACTTGAAGGACTGAGATTGTGGGTTCGAAACTAAGTTTTTCTAATCTAAATTCACCGATTAATTTGTTATCATTAATTTTTAACACATTAGTTTTTATTATGAATCTATTCTCTCTTTAAATCAGAACATTTGTGACATCTTCTTCTACATCTACATCTACGAAATTCAAAGATGGTACACAGTGGATTCTAAAGAACTTTTTGTGTAACGCGTACAGTAGAGTGCTTTCAGTAGAAATGTTTGAATTTCATCACTTGTACGTCTTACTTATTGTGTTAGACAAGTCTCACTATACAAAATTCATACAAACATGAGTCTACCCGACAAAAAAATAAAACACACAGATATAGAAAAAGCCACATGTACTCGTAAGTAAAACTTCTATGCGGGGTTGTAACTCACACTGATATTGGTAGTGTGGTGAAAAACCACTGAGCTTCTATCGACTGAGAAACATATTATGATGTACAGGCATTGTTCAATGACTAAACCTTAAAAATCCGAAAGATGAAACTAGCTTATTGAAAAAGGCAGAATATGCATAGAGTGCCGGTTCAGACATCATCGATAGTAGACTATATTATCAAAATCTGAATGTACCTCTACAGGTGTCACTAGCTGATAGTCTCTTTCTAGTATTGAATATAGGTGACTTCTTAAAGCAGGTTGAAAGTAAAGCAGAATGCGCCTTAAGGCGCATTCTGCTTACTTTCAGCCTGTTTTAAGCTACCATGTGCTAGAATAAGGAAAATATTCCCTATAATATATATTCATGACTGATAAAATTGGAACTATTTTCTTCAGCGGAGGAATAAGTAATTTTCGCTAAATGGCGCTTCTATGTTGAGAATTTTTGATTATACACTCGGTTGATATCAGCTCGTCTCACACATCGACGAGTGACAGATTCTAAATGTCCGAAATTCATATACAGTCCCCATCTGTTAAGAATACGATATAATGTGTGTGTGAGTATATCTTAGAATGGCGTAGTGTCGTTAACTATAGTAGCGTGACCGCAGTATATTTCCTATATATGCAAATTCGCTCCGCAATGTCCTTATATACCGGTATCACTTGCATATTTCAATGAATGGTAATTTAAAAATCAGTTCTAGTCGGCTGGTTATGGGGCGGAGCTATACTGATCACTTTCAATTAGATACAGAGGTCCATATGGTAGGCGTGGTTTTAACGCGGAGTAATCAAGTATGGCGTGTGAGTAAATCGGTTTTGAAAAATCTTGACCTAAATCTTTCGTAAATTCGTGTGCTTTTAAATGTCTCGAAAGGGGTTTGAAACATAACGAGAGAGTTTATCGGTTAAAAGTCTAAATTTATCCAGTAGTTATAATATGTGATTGTGACTCTTTCAGTCCATATATAGAGATCGTTACTACGATTAGCAACGCATAGCAACGGGCAAAGTGTCTATTAGTACGGTTGTGTACATTTTTCAGTTCACAATGGAATATAAATATAAAAAATAAATTGCGTACTTCCGTTATTCATGAACTGATGGAACTTCAATGCTTTTACTAGCAAAGTTAAGCGAGAAGCCCTTCGGGCTTCACGCACTTTGCTAGTAAAAGCATTGAAGTTCCATCAGCCCATGACTACCGGAAGTACGAAATTCATTTCTTAAATCGCATCAGCTAGGGATGCCCCATTTGGTGTGTGAGTAGATCGTGAGATGAGGGAGTGTCGCATACTGTTTAGGTTGTAATGTCAAATTATTGAAACATTTTAACATTTTTATATTGGATCTAACCAATTACTGTACTAATCCTTTGGGAAGCAGTCTGCTTTACTTTCAACCTGTTTTAAATAATATCATGTTTTAAGAAAACAATTAGCCATTTAAGGGTAAAGGGTTAACAACCTTTTCTTTACGATTGCTATATGTCACTCTTTGGGCACAGATTCTAAATGCCAATTAGCACTCGCTATATTTATAAGATCGCACATACATGTATTGTGTGGGAAAAAATCAAAATTGCGCCATTTTTATTGTGTATCCATAATTGTCATTCAATGGCTATGAATAGGTATGTTTCGTATTTGCTAGAATAGCACACGTACAGTTGTATGGTTGTACAGAGTAATAACTATACACTGGAGGAGGTTCAGTGGAAATTATGTCATCCTTTCCAAATATAAATGTTGTGCTAAACTAAGTATACCGCTTGCAAAGAATTTATAGCTAGATCGGACGCCAGTTAAGTTCTATACAACTTCCTAACACATAGTTTTTGCCAAATGATATCTTGCCGTACTCAAATGTAGTCTTTCAAGTGTTATTTATAGTCAGTTCCTATAAAGAAGTTTAAATCTTTATGGGAATTGTTAAGTTTAAATACGATATTTTAAGCATATTGAACATTGTCTTTTGAATCGAAGGAAGCCTCATTTTTAATTCCTAAACATTTCATCGTTGTTATATGTAAGACAACTTTGTAACTGTGTTTGTACCCAGACCAGACACAATTTCTGATTACGATCCAAACTGTTGAACATTGGTCTTTGATACAGCGTCAGTTAAATTTTTAAAGATTTGAATTGGGCTTAACATTGCACGCAGATTTATGGAGCATAATATGTTTTTTCTGGGAAAGGGTTATTTAAAGATTGTTAGAAATATTTTAGGAAAGGTAACACTAACCGAAATCATTCAGAAAAAGTTATAACTATCTCATTCAGTATTCAGTTGTGCATTACTTTCTAGAGTTTGAAGACTTTCACCGTTTGTAAAAGAAAGACAACACTTATTTATGTGTCCATTTTATTCTAAAAAACAGTCTCAAAACTGAGACTCTCACAATAATATGTCAGGGAAATCCATTATGGCTACAATGAAAATGATCTAGTTTGCCTCTAGTACAAAATAGCAAAACATTATAAAAGTGTGCGGTCTTTAACTTTAGAAAAGACTGTTTGAGAGAGTCTATAGTTGTGCAAAAGCAAAACAAAGGAAAATTGAAGTTTTGGGTATCTGTCTGTATCTGTATCTGTATATTACGTTGAAGATACCAATACTGGCTTTAATTCAACGGGGAGAGTGCGCTTTAGTCAAAAATACTTATGAGCGATTTGAAGCTTTCTATAATGTCAGTTTCCACAATGTTATCACTGAGCTTGTTCCAATCCAACGCTGTTCTCACAAAAAAAGAGTTTTTTAAAGTTCGCTGTCTTTGAGAATATAGGAGTAAAGCACCGTTTGTTGTTGTTAACACTATTTTCCACAATGTTTTTACTAATGTACTCCTCATATTGTTTAGCCCTTATAGTTCTTTTCGGTCTTAATGGTTTTAGATAGTGTTCTAGATTGATAGCCGGTACGTGCCCTTTCACCACCTTGTACAGAAGAGTCAGTCTGTGGTGGCGTCGTCTCTCTTGTAGTGGAGGTAGCTCCAGGTCCCTTAGCATGTTGGTGACACAGCCATCTTCTTGAGTCTTGTAGTCTCTGGTGATGAACCGAGCCGCTGATCGCTGTACGCGCTCAAGTCTATCGATGTCTGTCTGTTGGTAGGGATCCCAGACACTGCAGCCGTACTCCAACTTGGACCTGATCAATGCAATGTAGGCATTTTTCTTGCAGTCTTTTGAGCAGTTTCTTAAATTTCGACGAAGGAAACCTAGTGTAGAGTTGGCACGTTTGGTGATGTTGTTGATGTGAGTCTTCCATTTTAGGTCTTCAGATAATGAGATGCCAAGGTATGGGTTGTTTTGAACTTGTTCAAGTATAGTATTATTGATGGTAAAATATGCACTTTTGTTTGCAAATATTTTTGCATTCAATAAAGATTTGTCAATTCAATAATTGCTGTCTGTTCTTCAAAATTTCCTAGAAAACAATATTTATCAGCAAAAAATATATAACATACAGTCAATTTTGTAGCAACTACAGTGTGAATAAGTGTGTAGAGCTCTTCATTAAGACTCTAGACTTTTTAAACTCAGGGTAGACATAACAATAGAAAATTTTCATATTGGAGCCTATACTGCATTAGTTTTATTCTACAATAAGCAGAGATCTGCATACAAAACAACAAACTTGTATTCCACTGAGTGATCGCTTAAAACAAAACTGACTGTAAAAAATGACAAGGATTATAAAGCTGAATAATGAATGGCTTGCATGACGCAGTCCAATAATTGCAATACATATTTATCCCTTTAAATAATAGCTTATTCAGTATTGAAGACAGATGGTAGCATAAAGCAGGCTTAATGTTCAGCAGTTATTTAAGTTGGTGTTATTTCCTTTTCCATTGCCAAGTAAGGACATTATGTAGAAAATGCAAGATTGGTTTTATAATTTTATATTCCTTTCACATTCGCTTTTGCTATAATGCGATTAACATTTCTGCCCACAATCACGGCCTCATAAAGTCGCCCAATAATATATGTTGTTGGAAACATATTTATATCCCAAGTCCAACAAAATGGAGATTTCATGTTGCAAACGGCTGTATCCAGTCCTTCCGGTACTCTATTTTAGCGTAAAACATGACCTTCAATGGATGGAACAAACGTTTATTCTATGGATATAGTAACGCATTAGAAATATAAGTGTTTGAAACAAGTGGCTTGAATAAAAATGAATTTTCCAAAATGGATAACTTTTTATCGGAAATATTTAATTTAAAATCATTTTTCTAGACAGCGGAATGGGTAGGGTGCTATTTTATGCTTGATCAAGTCTTTAAAGATGAAACTACTTTCCGATTTGCACAAAATATTTCTTTGTAGAAATAATTTTCAGTCAATATTCTAAAATTAAACATGACGCAAAGTTTTGTATCTCAACCAATGTGATATATTAGCATTGAGTTGCCCCTTATAGAAGTATATAATGATTATATAAAACAAGTAACAAATGAATTATTTGGCAGTTATTCTAGGGTAGATCAAGTACTCGCCATTTGGCTATAGTTTAACAATCTTTGCAGATTCTTTACGAGCAATGTTCGAAAGGCATTGTGTATATACACCTTTTTCACGAGAAGGGTAAACAGGATATCTGTCGTAAAATATCTACACAATGTCACATTAGTAAAAGGGGTAGAAGTGATACCGAAAGGTACCACCTTGATTTTATCATCAGAACATTGAGCACTTACTTACAGGAAGGTCTCAGTCAAGAATATTTGACGCGTGCATGAGTACGCGCCAACACACATCTCTCATGCCGTAACAGATCTAAGTCGTAGTGAGTAACTGAGCTATTACATTAACAGAAGAGAACAGAACTGTTCTGTTCTGTCTTGACAAACTCCCGGGGAAACCATCAATATCACCCAGGTTTACTTAAAGCAGCCTACCTTAAGGCTTCTCAAAATAAATCCAAAGACCTATAAAAAGTTCTTCACATGGGAAATATTTTGAGGATATGAAATCAAGTCATCCAAGTTTAAATGTGTTGCTAGCTCGCAGGCCTAAACATACAATTTGTTGCGAACTTTTCTTTTAATGTTTTGTTATATAAGTCTATGAAAGGTTGGCGGCCCTGGGATAGGTTCATTATTTACCCTTATGTTATGATTGTGGAAAGCTTGATAGAGGTCAACTAGCTGATGAGTAACGCCAAATATCTAAGCTCATTAATAAATTTTAGAACATTATAAAAGCATGTATCGGATTGCTATGGTATTCAGGTGTTATATGCATACTTATATTTTAATTCTTGTTTATGTTTATTAGTTGTTTGGTCTTAGAATCTTAGGTTTAGATGTCGACTCTCTGGTTCTATACCTTTTATTAGACGCGGAACATGGATTTTAATATTAAAACGGTAACTATAGTACAAATGGCCGCCACAATCACCGCGGGAGAAGTTGGACTGTAGTTTGAAAGGAAATCGGACAGCTGATTACAAATTAATTTTAAATGAAAGTTGATGTAATCAAGATGCAAAACTTGAAACGTTTTCTTATATTATTTCACAAAATAATTTTTGTATAACACTATTTAGATTGGATAACAACTTTCGTGGAGACCATCATTTTATGTACCTGTGTGACATCATTTATGTTTACAACAAAAACGGAACGAAATTGTTTAAAGTAAAGTTTGTGTTAAGACTCTTTAACGAATACTAGACGAATACTCATGTAAGATAAACGCTCGTGTATTTTGATTTATATTTTTGATAATTATTAAATAGCTCTTTTTTCGACTATAGTATTACATAACGTGTCGCGTCTTAATGCCTTTAATTTCCTAAAGAATGCTCCCGATATATTGACACGGGCCATTCAGAAAGTGAGCAAGACATAAAATGTTCCGACTGTTGACACGAAAAGTAAAAGAATGCAGTTGTCATTACACATTTTCGGTTGCGAGCCCCTAGTCGGCGCAAATGCATATCTGTCTCGGCGGAAGGTTAATGGGTTTGGTTGTTAACTTTAGTATCACTTATCGATCTCCGGTGGCAAGGACAGCAATACTTATCTCTAGGGATTGCCTAATTACATCATGCTGTTGTTATATGCAACTATGTGTTTACATATGTGCGTATTTTAATTGTTTTATTCATTTCGTGTTCAAAAACGTGGATAACACTTTTTGCTAACTTTCTATCACTAAGTCTAATTGTAGTTACAGTAGCCATATTGTTAAATTATTTATATTTAAAGCCCACTTAGTTTCAAGGCATTTTATAAGAGAAAATATGACCTAATCTCCGGATACCCTTAACAGCTAATGTGCCCAATCATAAGCAAGCGGATAATTTACGTCCCAGAGCTCAAAGAAATTAATAAATACAGATACATGTAGCAAAACGGTAGAATCAATTTTGATTTTTCAATATTGTCTAACATAGTGTTATATAGGAAAATACCGAACTTACAGCACATATGTACTTTGACAGGGGGGGGGTATACTATAATTATATGTATTTCCTTAATAAATGCGTTTGTACTACAGTAGGAAGACACAAGTGTTTACCGTATTTTATCTGAACGACAAGCAGTTCGAAGTTTTATCAGGCGCCGGGCTACCAGGCGTCTGATGTGGCCTAAAGTGTTTGCAATGGATGTAATACATTTGGTATACATGTATATATTGCGAAATCCTAGAGTATTTGCCACTGTAAACTTATTACGACCACTGCAAACAATTTGAAGCAAGTTCAGACGCCGAGAAACTGTTAACACCTAGATTTTGATAAATCGTCAACACTTTAAAGACATTTATTTTAAATATGAGCCAAGCCATGACAAAACCTGCCTTCTTGCATTGCACCGTTGTACAGACCAGGCACCGTTGTCATCGTAGGTTTTGTATCTAAGTGTGGTCTACACTACTAAATGCGTACAGAATATTATTACAGTAACATAAGACGTCTTAGATGCATGTGGGTAACACAAAGTATAGATTAAGGTCAGTTGCCCTGTCTACTGCTGGTCTTCTTTATGTATACTGTTTACATTGCAGTAAGTCACGATTTCTCAAGTCAAGGCTCATATCTTACCTTCAATTTCGTTTAAATGGGAACCAATAATGTATATCCCACAGTGACGTGCTATGTAATAAAACCAGAAAAAACATTAAAAAAGAACAGATTAATATGCGACGGAGCGAAGCAGCAAAGTATCTTACGCTGCTTATAATTTGGATCTAAACTGTTTGTAAAATCGATTTAATCTTCTTTATCATTGGAAGGAGTAATATTGCCACAGATTGGTTGTATGCACTGTATATCAATCTGGATTGTTTTTCGATTCTGTCAATTTGTGCAACTTGCGATTTAATTACTTGCACATCTCTAACGGGGGCTGGGGCACATGCAGTCAGGATTATCGGAATTGCTCGTAAAATGGAGAAACTTTATTTTCTTTCCCGTTTCATTAGATTGAACACATTCGATTGAACGCAATATAGACTGGTCGGAAATCTCAGAAATATGATCCAAAAAAATGTAAGAGGCATGTTTGGGGAAAAGTTGACAGGCCACCTTTTTATCATAATTTAAGTGTGATGAATCCATTTAGGGTGCCTGTCACCCTCTCCGGTGCCTTGAAAGCCCAAAAATGGTAAAAAACAAAATGGCCGCCAAAGCGCTACTTTTCGCTATTAAATCCAATCTTTTTGGGATTAAATATACCTAATGCATCTGCTTCTCCTAATCTATATGGTTTATCACAACAAATCTTCACAAGAATGTTCCTGGGTTGATTCTCCATCAAAAAATTGATAACATGAATATGTCTGTCTGGTTGCCATGGCAACCAAAGTAAAAAACAGAATAATCTTAAAAAAATAAAATTCTTGTAAAATAAATCACATGGCCCAAAGCTTAGATACTTTATTGATATATAACAGACCCCCTTTTAACCATAATTAAAGTAATTTGAATTCAGTGTGTTGCCTATCCCACTCTCCAATGAAGTTTAAGGATAAACATGGGTAAAAAAAACAACACAAAATGGCCACCAAAAAGCTAATTTTCGTTATTCTATGCAGTCTTTCTTGGATCAAATACACAATACATTTTCCTCTCCTAAACCACATGGCTGATTACAACCAACTGTACAATGATTTGTTTTGGGTCAATCTCTTTAAAAATGATTTTATGCAGACTTTTTGTTGCCATGGTAACCAAAGTTAAAATCAGGTTGGTTAATTTTAATTGGGCTAATTGGACATCACAGAGAGAGAAAAGCGGATATAGAGGTACCCGGGCGATACCCAACTATTCTTCAATGGAGCCCATGGTTCTTTTGTATGCCTAGTACATGTATAAATCACTTATACATTGTACATAGGTACAAAATAACCTTGGCGAAATTGGCGGATAAGGAGCATTTTTGCATTTAAAGTAAGTTGAGTACAATTACTATTTACAATGCATCATGATCTACTTAAATTACTATGTTATATGTTACAATGGGAAACTGTTTTCTTTCCTGTTTAAACGGAAGTAAATGCTTTCGAAGTTTAATAAATGTTGGAAATAACTCCTTTTGGAAACTTTTGACTTTGTATAAAATCTTAGTGGCAAATATTTTGGAGATTGATAAAACTGGTGTCTAATCTGGTCTCAATTTGTTTACCATGGACATCATTGTTTTTTGCACAAACATGGTTTTAAAGAATACAGTTGTAACTACTGTAGTTACTCTTGGTTAGTTATAACTGACATACTGCATTCAAAATATCATATACAGCTCCTATTCATAGTGGTAGTTGTCGTTATCCTTGGATTTGCATTGTGATGTGGACACTGGACAGTATACGGGATATTCCGCACAAAATTTCACTGTTAAATCATATAGTGAGTATAGTAATTACAGGAAGTCAGTTTCAAACACAACTTGGGTATGGTGTGGGTATTGGTGTAAATATCATTAAGATGGAAAGCCATTGATATTCACTCTACTCTAATGTCTAGAAATGTGAATGCTTCACATGTAATGATAGTGCATCACTTGTTGTGACCGACTATAAGGAATGGGACTCGAGAAACAGTCGAGATTGACGCTGTCTTGTTCAACGAGTCAAAGTGTTCCATATTGTACTTTTAATCAGATAAATTTTTAGCATATGTTTATTGAAATTTTGTATTTACAAAGCTTTGCAGCATTCCATGATGCTCTGCAAAAACATTTTATGCAGTCTATTTGCTTTGGCTAGGGAAGAAGGATGTCAATCACTTCGAGTTAAAGCGTGCACGACTGGAATGGTTTCCAGGACAGTTAAGTCATACAATATAGTGTGAGCAGGAATATTATACTCGTTTCTGTGACCCCGGCTCTCTCGGCCAGAGTTTGGTGTAATACATTGAATGGCAGTGAGACAGAAGAAGAATCAAAACAATAGTGTATCTGACCAGAACAACTATTTTGTCAACACCGCTTGTAAGAAAAGAGTAAAATAATCCGTTGATATCCTCCTCTTGTCAAGCTTGGGTATTTACGTGTCTACACCAGGCTTGTTTGATTCGGCTTTTGACTTTTTGCTCATCAGGGAACCCACTAGCCACAACTGTGACTGGGTCATGTTGATCAAGCTCTGCAGCCTGTTCAGAGAGAGAGCTCCTGACAAGTCAGTCTTGTTATTTGGAATTGCCCAAATCAACTGGCAGGGGTACCTTATATCAGCAAATAACAACCACCTGGTTCTGATACCCTTGGCACTTCTCTTACATGCCTCAGATTTGATTGACATCCTATAATACCTGCCATGTTTATTAAAACACCAATAAGATCTTCAAATGTAGAACCTTTCTGTGTCTTCATAATGGCAATCAGAAAGGCATGCCCATCAATAATAATGAAGATAGTAGTTCAGTTGTTGCCTACATTTGTGAACACATTATTTCTGCTGTTACAATCTGATATAGAATGGCTGAATATCCTAGCAAGCGCTATCAGCAAAGACAATTGCTTATGGTTCATCCAAGTCCACTGTATAATAGACCGGTCAACATTTGATACTGTATGTTTGCTGTCTCTAGAACATAATCTTTTCTGTATCAAATACAGATGAAAATATCAGTGGTTTGTTCTTCTACAACGGTATTGGAATCTGACATTCCGGTCCTTACATGGCAAAAGGCTTTCCTCAACAAATGCGTTGCGTTACCTTTGTCATTTGCATTTAGGAATTCATTGTCATTTTATGGCTAAGTCCTTTGTTACAATGATTGGCTAATCTGCATACTCTTCAAGTTCTGACACCAATTCATCTTCGATATCTTGTGTCTGCATTCTGAAGAATCAATAAGTATTGGATGAGTGAATTGGGTTTATCATCTCACCAACAGTTTTTCAGCTATAAAGAGATAGTATCTTCTTGAGACAGATACATGTATAGTGCAGCAAAACCATGATATCAGTCCATAGATACATGCCATGATACCGTAATCCGTCACATTATAAACTTATATCGGGCAGACCAGTAGTGCTAGTTCAACATTTCACCTTCATCGAGAGAATATTTTATATGATTTCAGAAACTTAACTGCAGCTGGAAAATAACTCTCTTCTGATCATACAAGAGGTATGCAGTGGTCCCCTGAAGTCTTGTGAATAGGTTTTAAGAGCCGCATGGGGCTCATTATCATGACATTACATATTGATTTGTTTGTCAAAATTCAAGTGACACGCTTCTCTTGTAATTTGCTATGTGGATCTAATATCATACGATAAAACTCACTTTCTTAAGGCAGTTGTGGTCTTTGTGATACAAATAATTCCTTCTCACCATTCTTCTTTCTGTTCAGCACACCATGGCTTTTGTCTATATCAACTTGATTAAATCATCACTTTGATCTAATTTCTACAAATTTCCATTTCAGAAATTCATGAAACACATCTCTTGGAAGCTGGTGCATTTTATTCAATTATCCATCAATCATTATTTGTGTGATCAAAATGCTTTAACGAGAGGACCATACTGACTCTATATAGTTCAGCTGTGTCATAAAGATTTGACACAAGAGCCGCTGGGAGGGTACGATTTAGTTAACAGGGCTATGATCTTAACAAAGCTGATAGGATAGAGGTCTACAATGTTATTCTTTACAAAGCAAATCTAGTATGTGTCACCTTATGTTTTTGACGATGTATTAAAAAAACTTTTTCATTAGTAATGTTTGACCATATGGCAAAATTTTTACAAACTTTGAAGAATTTTACAGTGCTCCCTCTCTACAACAACACCCATCGGGAGTCAAAAGGTGTGTTTGTTGTTTAGAGGGGGTATATTGAAATAAATTTATGTTGTTTATGCAACTGTGACAAGCATTGTTGTAAAGAGGGTATAATTGTAATGAGTGTAGTTGTAGAGAGCACTGTAATTGGTGATGATTTACACTAGATATCAAAGCTTTGGGCCTATTCAGGTTTTTGACACGAGGTTCTTACATGGATAAAAGTAACTTACAAGAAAGATAGGGCAATGGTAATTTTTATCAAGGAGATATGCTTTTTAAAAAGATTGATAGATGTCTTCTAGGCCGTACTATACACAAAATGTCTCAGCTCTGCGTTGTACGTGTTTTTATAAACACTGAACGGTTTGTGGTGGCACTGGGGCCAACCATCAGCCTAGGCGATGATTTAAATAGACAAGATAAAGGTCTGATGTGTTATGCTAATATACATTGTGGTTTTTGGCAATATTTCTTTTCCTATAGAGGATAAGTCTATGCACAACTGTTGACCCTGGTTCGGGGCCAATTTATTAATTTTGTAACATATTGAAATACCCTGAGTGTATTGTTACACCCCTAAAATTTAGATCCAGGTATATATTGATAGAGGTCTACTAGGTAAAAGTAAGTATCCATCAATTTTTCTAAGCTTTGGAACTTGTGTGTATGTGTGGAGATGGGGGGGGGTTACAAGTTTGTAATTCTTGGTTTTTTAGGTTTCTCTTTTTCATTTACTTGGTTGCCATGGCAACTAATTTTTTTAAGGAAATGCACCCCATGAACATTCTTGTAAAGTTTTGCTTTAATAAACTATGAGGTTAAGAAAAGCATGTGTATTAGGAGTATTAATTTTAATCCAATAATAACTGGATATAATAACGAAAAACCTGATTTTTCACTTTTGTTGCCATGACAACAGAAAGTCTGCATGAAATCATTTTTTAAAGAGATTGACCAAAAACATGGTCTTGTACAGTTAGTTCTTATCAGCCATGTGGTTGAGAGGAAAATGTATTAGGTGTATTAAATCCAAGAAAGACTGCATAGAATAACGAACATTTAGAGTTTTGGTGGCTATTTTGTATTGTTAGTTTGTTTACCAATGTTTGGCCTTCAACTTCATTGCAGAGGGGGACAGACAATAAACAGGATTCACATCACTTAATTATGGTAAACACGTGGTTTGCCAGTTATCAATAAAGTATCTGAGCTTTGGACCATGTGATTTATTTTAAAAGAATTTTTTTTTTTAAGATTTCTCTATTTCATACTTTGGTTGCCATGGCAACCAGAAAAAAATCTTCATATTATCAATTTTTTATGGAGAATCTACCCAGGAACATTCCTGTGAAGACTTGTTGTGATAAACCATATAGATTAGGAGAAGCAGATGTATTAGGTGTATTTAATCCCAAAAAGATCGGATTTAATAGCGAAAAATAGCGTTTTGGCGGCCATTTTGTTTTTTACCATTTTTGGGCTTTCAAGGCACCGGAGAGGGTGACAGGCACCCTAAATGGATTCAGCACACTTTAATTATGATAAAAAGGTGGTCTGTCAACTTTTCCCCAAAAATGCCTCCAGAAGTTTGATTTCCCCAAAATCCGACTAGTCTAATACAATTAAAGGTAGAAAACTGAGGTGGTCACTGAGTGAATTTGTTTTAATTTGAGTGACTTACCAAAACCTGACGTCTGACCTGGCTCCAAACCGTTTGAAGTTGAACTTATAGCTTTAGTACAAACACATTCGTTTATGAGAAAATAAATTGCATGTAAAATCTTTCTGTAACGAACAATACATTGAAGGCTATTTGTTTGTATAAAGCATAGGTTACAGTTTAAAGCAAAGTGACAGTAAACAAAATAGTTCCTTAAGGAACTTTCCTTTTAACTGTCACCTTGCTTTAAGCTGAAACTGTCGTAAACACCTAATGATTCACGGATTTTACTGAGAAGATTTACTTATGTATTCTCCACTGTATGGTGGGTCCTGACAAAATACAGACTGACGGTGGAGGGGTGGGATATAACCACCCTGTGCTGTTATCTACATCTGTATTCTCTGGCTGTTACAACGGAGAAGACGTTACTGTATCCCGTTTAAACAAACGCAAACACATTGCAGCCATATTGCGCATTCTGCTTTACTTTCAGACTTTTTAAGCGACTAACTTTCATTTATCCCTATAGAGTACCGCCATTTGCAACACACAGTTTGGTCCACTCGGGCTTCTATTTAAAACAAAATACAGCATGGAGTTGAAAAGACGTTCTTTATTCATAAGAAAAAATGACATGTTCTCGAAATCATTTCAACCGAGTTGGCAAAAGGCTCTAGACTACGTGCAATGAAAATGTACTTTTTTAGCAAGGAAGCTCATATTTTGGAAACAATAACGCAGTCCCCATTGTATGCTAGCCCGCCCTTATCTGGTTTCTAACAAACAAGAATGGTTTGACTAGTCACATTCTCAATGTTCAGGTTCGTGTTAATAGAATTGGCCGATTGCTTTACTCATGGTAGATAGTATTGACTCTCACGTCCTCATTCAAGGGCTAGCTCGAAGGGCGTTGGACATTGCATTTTACGTTGAATTTAATTTAGACTTTTAACTGATATTGTATTCGATATTTGCATAAATTCACAGGCTAACTATTTAGATCACTACAAATATCATCTTTTGTTGGTTGTACACAGATGTTTTTTCATTTTGTGAGCTAATTTGTACCGGCCATATTAGCACCTGATACAACGCTAAATCTAGAGAGAAAGGCTTGTAATTGTTTTCCAGTTGCTTCTCTTTGTAGTATGCAGACACTTAGGAGTTCTCTGTGTGTGTGTCCATTTTTTACCATGTTGGTATATCTCCAACGTTTGTCTATAGCATAGGGTTCTTGTTGTTTATGCCGACTTTCATTAACGGGAACTTAATGATTACGTAACCAGTATGCTCTGTATCCAGTATGTAACAAGGTTTTTATTTTCATCTGCTTTACATAACTTTCAATACATGTATGTTTCAATAAGAATATATATCAGTGTACGAAAGCATACAAGAGAGACATATATAGAGAGCGAGCGAGAGAGAGAGAGGTGGAGGGAGAGAGAGAGGGAGAGTGAGAGAGAGAGGGAGGGAGAGGGAGAGAGAAAGAGAGAGAGAGAATGCCAATTCATAAGACTACACGGATTTGTTTTGTCTATATTCTTTATATGTGTCCCATCCGTCTAAACTCATAATGGTAACATCATGGTCATTAGTTTACCAGTTTAAAAAATTTAATTAACTTAACCCTTATCCTGCGGTGATGTCGTCTGCTTCGAAAGTGTCGTCTGCAAAAAAATTTAAACTTAGATGTATACATTTTATAAGTAAAGAAACTTAAAGACGAGTGTCAAACAGTTTTGATCCAGATCAGACGCCGCGTCACGCGGCGTCTGATCTGGATCTAAACTCTTTGCAAAAATCAATAAAGTCGCGACCAGCAGGCAAAGGGTTAAGTTACTGTCTCACGACAACATGTTCTATTGGCTTCATCTATATTTCCATAGTGGCTGGTGAGTACTGGGTGAAGTGGTGTTTGTTATGTTTTTAACTTGACTTATTAAATTATTATGTTTCATTGTTTCGAGGCTACGTGGTTCAATTTAAAATGTGTCTTTGTTAAAAAGTTGGTTTGATTTTAGTAATAAGAATTAGATTTACTTTACAGGCTTTATTTCCGCCGTCAATTAAACATCGTTAATTATAGCGTTTTAGTCTCTGTCAGGGTCTTTTACTAAAACACTTTCCAAAAGAACACTTTAAAAAGCGAATCTAATGGCCTACACTGTACAGTATATGAGTGATTGTGATTACTTACTATAAATATATGATATTCATCAAATTGTTAAGCGGTACATGAACTACTTCTAGGATTTGTCTCTAATATGTCATTTACTTTAGACTGAAAACAATATTTTTGACACATTTTACATAAAAGGTATTTTTCTGATCGGAAGTTTTATTGCTAACAAATAAAGCAAGTTAAATTATGGAAAGAATCCTGCCATTTGGAATGGTAACAAGTGACATAGATGTATGTTGAGGAACAAATGAACACTCCGTGAAAGCGATTTGATAAAACGCCTAATTATTCGGCATCGCTTCAAGATCCAAACTGTTTGCAAAGGTATTCACATACGCGTTCAAAGATTTAAATAAGGTCTACAATGTTAACATGTCTTGATGAAGCAACTTTATGTATCTTACAACTGCAACCAGATCGAACTTTGATATGACTCCAGCCGATCTCTCCATCTTTAATAACCCTTGCGTAGGTCAAACTGTAGTCGGTTTCACAGGAGGACGTGAATTTGTCACTGTCTATACCTGAACACTCACACCTCTCTTTATCACAAAAAGTCTCGAAGAAATACTGGTTAATGGAAAGACTTCCTATATAAATATACGGATAAACCTGCACAGTGTCCCCGAACATGTTAATGGCATGCTCCTTATAGCCGTATATAGACTTTGTTTGACATGATCTATGAGACAGTCCCGTGTGACGATGTCTGTGATTTAAACTCCTATTATGTCTTTGTCGACGATGCTTTCTTTTGTTTGAAGACTTTGTGATATATCTCGCATTATGATTGTATAACTGGTCACTGGCTGGCAAATCTAATACACCAATAGATGCACTCGTTGGTACTGTTTCAAGAGAATTTGCATGGAAATGTTTTTGACTCTTTTCGGCTGGTGAAATTTTGCTTGATAGCTCAAATGCAGCACTATCTGCCAACAATACTGCGCCAATTAAAACAGAGGCCAACTGGTTGGCAAACAAATATGTCGCTGGCATCGTCTGAAAACAACAACAACACATATATTAGAAGCTAACAAACAACAAAATATATCAACTGCGTGTGATAAAACCCTTTCGCTGCAATGACCTCATCTGTTTTAACCCATTTGTGCCCGGTGGATTCTGCCATGCTTGTATATTGGATTTGTCCATTTTAAGCTGGTCAAAAAAATTATTTTATTTTTGTTTTATATTGAAATTCCTATCAACAAACATTGCAGACTCTGATCAGACGCCGCGTAATGCGTCGTCTGATCAGAGTCTACACTGTTTGCCAATGTCCCATATATGGGATCGTGGGCACTAATGGGTTACTCAACTTATGTCTGCTTTTATTTCCAGTAAATCTAATTGACAAAAGTAATAACGTTACGAATTTCAAACAGCTTGTATCTTGATCAGACGCCGCGTTACGTGGCGTCTTATCAGGATCCAAACTGTTTGCAAATAACCATAGTACCGGGGGAAGACAGTGATGCTGTTTTTTCTCCAGATGTTGTGAATTACATTTTATATCTAAAAATGATAACAGAGATTTTACTTTCGAAATCCATAGATTACATGTAAGTGCCACTCTCAATATATTCTTACCAATATTATGAAAACACGATCATATTGTTGGTGCGAAGAAGGTGCTAAAACACATAGATGAATCATAGGTAGGTTTTCGTAAAGATTTTGTACAACAGATAATATAATCACCTTAATGGCTATGTTACGAAACATATCTGTAACAAAGGCGGCATGTGTTATTGTATATGTGCTGATTTTTCCTAGGCGGGTGCTACATCAACTAATTATGAACTGATAATATGCTCTAAAACCACACCCATCGGATGAAATTTTCAATTACCGTTTGCCTGCTGGTCACGACTTAGCTGGTAAATGCAAACAGATCAAATATGTTTGAAAATCATCTGTACGTTTCTTTACTTTGATAATGAATAAATAATGGTTTGGCATTAGAGACGACATTTTCAGGCAGGCGATATTATAGAGTTAACTTTATGTGTCCATGTATAAGACATATTTGTGTATATGTGATAGTTGATGACACGAAATACACTAAACCGAATTATCACATAAACGTGCAAAATAAACAGTTCCGTAAATATCGTACGGCGCACTGTGTATCTGTCTATATACTAAATTTTGAATCACTAAACTACTACACCGACTGTTGATCAGTTAAGAGAATCTAGACAAACTTAGATCACCACTACGTCCACTAGGGATTGAAACATTTCCAAGTGTCCTACCAAAACCCTTCCGAACCGTCCCGCAAATTCTAGTATTAACAATAACCCAGAACACGCTGTATTTTAAATGTATACGTTACCATAATAATGACGTCGTGTTACAATAATGACGTATTTTGAAAACAAAACTAAGTATAAAATGATCATTATTAGTCATTAAGAACAATTTTAGATTAAATATTAGAGTTTAAATTTGAACATGGTATCAGAGAAGTCTTTTCACAACACACTGATGTTGTTTTCTTGAGGGCAGTTTGATGGGTGTTTCTATCTTTGGGTGATTAAATCTAACAACACTTATGACGAATCGTTTTCCTATTCCTAACTGAGAAGAAAAGAGAGAAAGTAAGAACGTTCGGATTGTCGTGTCAGTTGCTGTTTATGTGATAAAAAGAATATTAAATTCTTATGTTTTCAGTAGTGAACTTATTGAACTCGTAGGATATAATGATATGTTGCTCGCTAAGGCAACATAATACTTTATCCAATTCATTTCTGAAAACATACTCTTTCAATATCCTCTATTTTATTGCAACACGAGGCAATGCTGTTCTATGTAACAGTATTGAATTACTTTCACTGTACATTAACGATATCGTAGAAAAACACAAAAGCGCATAAACAATTCAGATACCGAAACTGTAGTTGCACTAGTGTAATTTTATGATTTAGCAAATGTAAGCGATTCTTTTTATTGATTTACAATTTCAAATTAACATATGCAAGTGTTTATATTTATAACAACTTGTAGTCGCTGTTTCTATATACACTTACACCAATAAGTATGATTGATGCTTATGTATACATTTATGTACTTTTGTATCTATGTTTTACTTTAAGCAAGTCAGTTTGCATTATAAGCCGATGGCCTAAATTGCTAAATAAATAAATTGTCATTATTAATGTCAACCTCGCAAAGAAATTAATGAAATGACAAGAAAACTAAGCTATTACATGTAGAATGAGTAATAATTGCTAAAGGTATAAGTACACTGAAACTGCGATAACTTAACCATATGCAATCGTCATGAAATCAATGAAATACAGATCAGTTCGACTTAACTTCTGATACGTTTTCTAATAATGATCACTTAATATTAAATTGACTTCACTGACAGTCGAACTGTGACAAGCTCTACAATAGAGAACAGTAAAACATGATCCCCTCTAAAACAGCCGACACATAAACACTAGGCAAAACATAATCAGAAAGCTGACAAAGTGGCTCTCTGCTTTTCATTTGTCCTGCACTAATCTTCTTATAGTTTGTATTGAAAGTTTTTAACTTGCCATTAAACATAAGTGCTATTTGTTATTTAGTTTGATGGCAAAGTATTTAGAGTCAAGAATACATAAAAAACAATTAAATATTAACACTTACAATAAAGCATTTCCATGAGAAGTTTGTAGATTCATAAAATAAGGACAACATTGTTTGTTTTTTTCCAATGTTAGTTGTTGCCTGAAGATTCTAAAACATGTCTGACGTTTCCACAGACTTATCACAGGTGTGCTAGAAGACTAACCTATCGATATGTAGCCTTCTCGTATATATTGAGGGAAATCTATCAACGGCACTCACCCTATTGGTAGATTTAAGCGCGCATGCGTGTTACCTACTCTACGCTTATGACTTGGAACAAAGCGATACTAATACAGTGCTCCCTCTCTACAACGACACCCATAAGAAGACAACAAGTGCGTGCGTTGTTCGGAGCGAGTCGTTATAGGAGGGACATTGGCTACATTGGCAACCAGATTGAATCCAGATCAGACGCCGCGTAACGCGGCGTCTGATCTGGATTCAAGCTGTTTGTCACTCGTCATTCAGGTTTTTTCTGTCAAAATATCCATTTTGTATTTTTGAGAAAAACAGCAGACGACAATTTTAAGCAGAAGACATTGCAGTCGTTAATAAGTTATACATAATTGTCCTGTTTATGGAACTGAGGCAAGTGTCGTTGTAAGGAGGGAGTCGTTGTTGGGAGAGCCGTTGTAGGGAGGGAGCACTGTAATACAGTGGAGGGGACGTCATTCTCTCCCGTTTAAATTCAAGCGTAACGCATACGCAATGGACTGAAATGGAGAAACTGACACCTTCTGTATAATGTTTTTGACGCACTTTAAAATGAGTCGCAAACAATTTGAAAATTGTTTAGAGACGTGGTAACCATGCGTCTGATCTGGCTTCAATCTGAATTAAATTGAAATAATTGTTTAATCATGTACGCGTTTCTGTGGAATGAATAGCGTCATTTTCCCCTTGTGTTACGTTTTATAAAATAAATTATTTATTAGTTGTAGGGTTTTTTGGGTTTTTTTTGGCGTGGCTGAAACTCTTTTCGGTCTACACTGTTTGTAAAGTAGAGGATATGTGCTCTTTTCAGATACACAGTTTGTAAAGAACGTACACACGTGTCACTAGGGATCGATGGATTAACCTTTTTTCAAAACAGACAACACAGTCATTTTCAAACAGTCTGGAGCCTGATCCAAGGGATTTATATTGGGGACACGTATGTTCCTTGTTACACTCATAGCAACGCTTACTAGATATATGATTCATTCTTTTCACACCACGGCAGTAACTAAATCAAAAGAACGTACATTGTATCTGGGTCATGTTATAAATAACAGTGCTCCCTCTCTACAACAACTCTTAGAGGGAGACACAGAGTGTGTATGTTGTTCGGAGTGAGTTGTTATAGGGAAGTACAGTGGAGAAAACATTATTCTTTCCCAATAAACGCGTTTACGCTAAATCTATTATTTCGAGTACAAACAGTTCGGAGCCAGATCAGACGCCGGGTGACCCGGCGTCTGATCAGGCTCCAAACTGTTTGCCACCAAGATAAAGAAGAATTACCAGAATTGTCCAAAAATTGTCATTTTCTTCATTTTAGCGTTTTGCGTTTCGTTTCGTTTAAACGGGAAAGAATAACGTATTCTCTTCTGTACATTAATACCCTCAGAGTGTTGAGCATGACTTGACTTACAATGAGGCGTCTGATCAGGATTCAAACTGTTTGTCACTCGTCTTATTGTTTTTTCTATCAAATAACCCAACATGAAAATTTGAGAAAAACAGATGAGGCCAATTTTAAGCAGACGTCATTGCAACATTGAAAGCGTTAGAAATAATGGTCTTGTTTTGGGAATAGCGGCAAGCATTGTTGTTAGAAGGGAATCGTTCTCCGTAGGGAGTGAACATTGTATATGCATCTACATGTACATATAAGTTATAACAAATGTATTTCATAGAAAATGATAGAAACTCGTTAAAGGCTGGTTTTTATCGTTTACCATAAAAGTCGTTGAATGAATCCAGTTAATTATGAACATTCATGTAATGTTACATTTACATAAGTTGAACTTGCATTATGATACCAATTAAAATTGAATATATGGTCTCTAAAACTGATAACTGCTACGTACATGACAAAACTAATGCAGACAACTCTTTTAGTAGATGAACATGCACGCGTCGTTCACAAATGGTGTATTTGTAAAAAATACATTTTTCATATACAAATAGCTTTAACACGGATAAGAGCTTTCTAATCTGGATCTGTGATTTTTGTCATTTTAAAATAACTATGTTGTAAGAATGACAAATGGTATTGCAGGGCTGCCTTAATTTGATTTTGAAAAATCCTAAGATTTCCAATTTTTCTATTATTTAAGCACGATTATTTAAAGCTGGCTAAATGTAAAGCAGAATGCACCTTTAACGCATTCTGCTTTACTTCCATCCTGCTTTAATCTACCGTCTGCTTGGATTAAAAAAACGAAGATTTCGGAAAATGCCAGAGACATGGCGGACCTGAATTATTGTACAGTTGAATTTTTAGGTTCAATAGGTTTACCTTTCCACTGTTTGACCAAAGGTACAGTGGATATTTGCAAACAGTTTGGATCCTGCTCAGACGCACCGTCAGGATTAATACTATTAAACTATCATAACGATTAAAAAGCGTTTGTCAATTCATCATAATTTAAATTTAAGAAATAAGAGTAGTTTGCGACCATTATTTGCAGCGGATGTAATGGCAGAGAAAGGATATCGATGAATTAGGCATAGGCAAAACAGTGCAGAGACAAATCAGACGCCGCATAATACGGCGTCTGATCTGAGTCTACACAGTTTGCTAACAAGAATTTCTATCAAAAATAAAAGGAAAAAACAAAATAAGACCCGACACTTCTTGGTGAAAATTGGATTTATCCAATACTATTAGCATGGAATAATCTACTTGGCGTCAATGACTTAAGGTACTTCGCATATGCGCGTAGTTTCCATACGATTGTTATGAAAATTGTCATGAAGAATGATAATAGCCTAAGAAACAATGTGTGTAAATATAGGCAAAATTTATCGTGTGGTTTGTCTTTAAGGTCTTTTTTCTGACAAAAACCTAGAATTTTGATGATTTTATTTTTCTTAAAAATGAATAAAGCTAATGACTATAATTCTCGCCCAATAAGTAGTCCACAACATTCATTACAAGAAAAGCTAAAAACATTTTGAATAAAGGTGTTCCGAAAGATGTTATCAGCTATTTAAATTTTGCAAAATGCTAAAAAATTGAATTACAAAAAACTGACTCATTCAATGTATATTTGTTTTCATTTTATTCAAATATATGGTTGATGAACTAGTCAGTCTGAAAAAATTAGAAAATATTACAGTCAGGATTTGTTGTAATAACATATTTTCTTATTAAAATGTGGGATATTTGTTGTTTAGATACATTTACGTACCTTAGAATTAAAACTTCGTCATTAAAATGCATTATTATTTATTCATGGACTTGCATACAAGGTTTATTATATTGTTTGAACATAATTATAATGGGCAATATCGATCTTGAAAAGGTTAGCGTATTGATAAGCTTCAAGGTGTGGCTTTATAGTTCGATCAAATCGTTTACATGTTTACCGATTTAATTGACTTGTAAGTCATTACACTAAAACGTACAGGTAAGTGGACATATACTTGGAGCGTAAACATCACTAATACTAATCAACGAAGACTAAACATAACATGTCTCTTGATTACTGCGTTATGGATTGACAAGTCAATAAATCGGACACTAAAAAAAATATTTGGATCGGATGGGTCTCGAACCTATGACCTTTGGATTGCTAGTCAACCACTATACAACTGTAGTCAACCACTATACTAACTGCGCTATGAAGGATTATACTAATTTATATCAACATTTCCTTTATATAAATGTTCTAGTATAAACACGTACGAAAAAAGTCTGTGTCGTCCAGACGCATATCCGCTCGCCCGCAAGACCGACTTCCGGTAGCGAAAGGCCTTAAGGCAATGGCATTTTACTGTGCATATCTTCTCTCATAAATGTTTTTCCTGTCGCTAATATTGCATGTTCTTAATTTCTGTCTGCAACCTTTGTCAAATCAATACATTTGCCTGTTCTAATTCAAGAAGACTTGAAACGAGTGACAAACAGTTTCGATTTAGAACAGACAACGCTTTGAGCGGGGTCTGATCTAGATCCAAACTGTTTTAATATACTATTAAGGTTGATATGCAGGCAAAGGGACAGGCAACCTGATAGGTTAGGTTCTTATATTGTCTATGCGGAATAAAGTTCCCATAACTGTCTATACTATTGTTGTAATATGTTAGCGTTATTCGATATACAATTGTTGTTGTCTTTCATTTCAGTAGAGTTGTCATATTTGTAGCGGTTTTTTTATACAGTGGAGAATCTATTATTCTTTCCCGTTTAAACGCAAACGTACGCAAATGCAAACCACTAAAACGTAGAAAATAACAACTTTTCGACAATTCTTACAATTGATATTAAGCTGAGTGGCAAACAGTTTGGAGCCTGATCAGACGCCGGGTAGCCCGTCGTCTGATCTGGCTCCAAACTGTTTGCAATGGAAAAAATAGTTTTAGCGTAAACGCGTTTATTGGGAAAGAATAACAGTTTCTCCACTGCACGCTGTAAAGGTACTTATTATTTCAATTGCATTGAAAAAGAAAAACGTATAGTCATATAAGTTCTATAAATATGTACTTATATATACATATCTACATAAGCGACTGGTTCTTGTAAATGTCAAGGATTATATGTTTTGTTGTATGTATATGACAATGATAATAACAGTGCAAATATGTTGATTTTTCTGCCATCTAAGTACCGAATAATCTGTTTATCTAAACTATGCTTTGCTACATACAGTGGAGAAAACGTTAATCTTTCTCATTTTAACGCAAACGAAACGCAAATGCATCGCAATAAAACGTGTTCTAAAAGGACAACTTTTCGACAAGTTTTACTATTTATCTTAAAAAGAGTGACAAACAGTTGGAGTCTGATCAGACGCCGGGTTACCCGGCGCCTGATCTGGCTCCAAACTGTTTGCAATCGAAATACTAAAGTTATAGCGTAAAGGCGTTTAATGGGAAAGAATAACGTTTTCTCATCTGTACCGGTATTTCATTGAAGCTTTATAACCCGTATATTGCCGTAAAATCTGCTCATTTAAAATAGTGAATCTGTTTGGATCTAGCATAGGCGTTACAACGCGGTTTCTTGATTATGTATTAGTGTTTTCTTCTGACTTTTCAAGAGTTATTTTAAGATTGGGACATTCTAAACTTTTAAAAGTAATGAGTACCGTACTCGATGATTTCCGTACAGCCAGCTAGAGATACTTATAGCTGTATTTATTTGCCTAATGTACAGTAGAGAAGACTTTTTTCTTTTCCCTTTAAACGCAAACGCAATGCACTTAACTGTGGAAATTTACTTTTAGAAATTTTACTATATTTCTCATCTAAGAAACAAATAGATTGGAGCCTGATAAGACGCCGGGTTATTCGGCGTCTGATCGGGCCCCAACCTCTTTGCAATGAAAATAATAGTTTTAGTATATAAATGCGTTTATTGGGAAAGAATGAAATATCATCTCGTGCTGCACGAGGATCATACTTATCTCAAGTAGGAAAGTGTACGATTATAAAATATTCGATGTTCCCTTGGTTACCTATTTCCTATTATTAACTATCCTGTTCTATACAAGTCAGAAAAATCGGATAATACAAGCTGCCCAGTATTGATCTAAAAGGAGTTCCGTCTGTGCAACGGGCGTACAGTAGAGAAAACGTTATTCTTTCCCAATAAACGTGTTTATGCTAAAACTAGTATTTCTATAATAAACAGTTTAGAGCCAGATCAGACGCGTCAGCATTTTTGGCTGTACCATATGAAATAATTTTTTCTGTATTTTACAAACACTGCAGTGTCTTTACTACAGTGGAGAATGTGTTATTCTTTCCCAATAAACGCGTTTACACTAAAACTATTATTTACAATACAAACAGTTTGGAGCCAGATCAGACGCCGGGTAACCCGGCGTCTGATCAGGCTCCTAACTGTTTGCCACCAAGATAAACATGAATTATCAGAATTGTCTAAAAATTGTTCTTTTCTACGTTTTAGTGCTTTGCGTTTGCGTACGTTTGCGTTTAAACGGGAAAGAATAACAGATTCTCCACTGTATATCATCCTGTAATATTTCTACCGAGAATTAGTCAAACAAGTATACAGGGAGAACGTAGCACCGATAAGTACAGTGGAGCATCTGTTATTCTTTCCCGTTTAAACGCAAACGTACGCAAACGCAAAGCACTAAAACGTAGAAAAGAACAACTTTTGGACAATTCTGATACTTCTTGTTTATCTTGGTGGCAAACAGTTTGGAGCCTGATCAGACGCCGGGTTACCCGGCGTCTGATCTGGCTCCAAACTGTTTGCACTGCAAATAATAGTTTTAGCGTAAACGCGTTTATTGGGAAAGAATAACAGATTCTCCACTGTATGACATTTCTCATTTGCAGTGTTGCTCCCACGCTTGTCTTTTAAAGCCAATAACTCTAGTCATCAGCTGTTTGCAAGCCAATTTTGGTGTTAATATTATGAAGACATGTTTAATCAAAGCAATCATTGTTTGACACGTGCATTACGTTTCGTTTCTTATCATCAGTAATAAGGAAATCACTGTTGGAAGTAGTTAGTGTCTTCATATGTATAACCCAGTCAAGCAGGGATTAACATATGTCATTTCCTCCTAAAGCTGTCACCTTTGTCCATCTCACTACATGAGATCAGAGTCCACAACTGCTAGGGTCATGTGTACTAACGGGGTGTAGCTTAACCGGTGCAAACTCTATTATGAAAACATATCTTGATCACGTGACATTAGGAGGCGTTACTGAAACTCCTCTTTGGGTCTAATTAATCAAGCATTAGGGAAGATCAGTCTTAGTTTTGCTTTAAAAATTTACAAGTCAGATTTCTGACATGGTAAAGGAATTCCTCATCCAAATTACAAAATCAGTGCATGCTTTACAGTCTATTGTGTAATTAAATAATATGCAATACCACTTGTTATACTTGGATATCCAGGACGTTATTAAATATCAGAAACCAGATCACCATTGTTCTCTATTCAACATGTAAGGAACTCCTACAGTAAAAGCTAACAACAGTTACAGTGGAGAATCTGTTATTCTTTCCCGTTTAAACGCAAACGTACGCAAACGCAAAATACTAAAACGTAGAAAAGTACAACTTTTTGACAATTCTGATAATTCATCTTTATCTTGGTGGCAAACAGTTTGAAGCCTGATCAGACGCCGGGTTACCCGGCGTCTGACCTGGCTCCAAACTGTTTGCACTGCAAATAATAGTTTTAGCGTAAACGCGTTTATTGGGAAAGAATAACGTTTTCTCCACTGTACACGAAGTGTTGTTACAAGAGTTTGCTGCAGTATCCAGGAAAAAATGGGTTAATATGGGATTGCAGAAAACGTTTGAAGTCCGTCTTAAACTTTACACTGCTACACTAATGAATGTCGTCCTATTTAACAAGATTGTGAAAAGAGTTAAGATCCAGATCAGACTTAACGATTCACGACGTGTAATCAGGATCCAAACTGAGTAACCCTGATCTCAAAGTCTCCTAACTAATGGTTTTAAAATAACAGCATCAACTTAACGATTACAGGTACATGTACAGTGGAGAAAACGTTATTCTTTCCCGTTTAAACGCAAATGAAACGCAAATGCAAAGCACTAAAACAAAGAAAAAAACATGTTTTGGACAATTCTGATAATTCATATTTATCTTGGTCGCAAACAGTTTGGCGCCTGATCAGAAGCCGGGCATTATTAGTAACGAAACTCAAACACAATGCAATAACATGTATAGAATAGTGCAGCCTTTTGAAAATACTCACCATTTATTTTTAGATGAACCACAAACAGTTTATAACCGGATTAGATGCCGGGTTACCCGCCGTCTGATCTGGCTAGATAATGTTTGCAATGAATACATGGGTTTAAGAATACAGGTGTTTATTGAGAAAAGATAACGCCTTCTCAACGTATACACTCATATCGATGTGTGTACAACCAACATGACATCAAATCTAAACCTCATAGTCCAATTTCAAGCTGATGGTACCATTGCATTAAAACGGTACAGTAAATTCACACTATTACGACCGCTTAATTGTGTTAAATATTAGGGGGTTTAGAAACTGTGAACTTCAAGACATTTAAATTGAGGGTTTTTTAATTTTATTAACGTTTACATACAAAGACGATTGCTCGTATCATTATAAACAAGAACCTTGGATCATCACAAATACATTCAATTACGAACAGAACAGAATACTTCATGTTTTCCGACTTATCGCGTTTATGCTAAAACAATTACATGTATTTCCATTCTAAACAGTTTGGAACCAGATCAGACCCCGGGTAACAAGGTGACTGATAGTTCTCTAAACCGATTGCCTTTCCGATAAAAAATAAATCGGATCCGATTTGAAGTTGCTATTATTTGTTTAGCTGTATAGATAATACGCAGAACCGTATAGTTCTAATCTCATCGGCTCTGGCCGTGTTTGCAACTTTTATAGACGAATAGCCTTGAATAGTACAGTGGATAAAAACGTTATTCTTCCCCGTTTATATGCAATCGCATCGTAATACATGTATAACGTAGAAAAATGACAACTTTTCGAACGTTTTGACTATGTATATTTATCTGAGTGGCAAACAGTTTGGAGCCTAATAAGACGCTGGGCTACCCGGCATCTGATCTGACTTCAAACTGTTTGCAAAAGAAATAATAGTTTTAGCATAAATGCGTATAATGGGAAATTTTAACGTTTTCTACACTGTATAAGCTACTTACAATTTCGACCCAGATAACAGGTCGTTGTCCTTCATGCCCGTCTAAGCTAATTTAACATGGCTTGAAATGACTGACGGTTCTATGTCCCAAGATGCGGCCCATGATAATAATAAAAACTTAAATATGTTTAACAAAAATAAATATCAAACAAATAATTCAACAGCAGTGGCGATTCAATTCACAATGTATATACAAAGGTGAATATATTATTCCTCCTGTTTAAAAAAGAATAAATATCAAACAAATAATTCAACAACAGTGGCGATTCAATTCACAATGTATATACAAAGGTGAATATATATTATTCCTTCTTATTTAAATAGACTAAAGGTATGTGCAATCCAATGTTGAAAATGACATTGCTTTAAAGAAGTTATCGAATTGTCAAAGTAGTTTGAGCCTGATCAAAATTCGCGTTACTCATCTTCTGATCTGGCTCAAACGTTAATGCAATGTACATATTGTACAGAGAATTAACACACTTAACCCTTTCACTCCCAATGACGCTTAAAGCGCGTTTGCAAACAGTTTGGATCCTGATCAGACGCCGCGTAGAGCGGCGTCTGATCAGGAACCAAACTGTTGGACACTCGTTTTGATTTTCTTCAGTCACACTTCCTTATTTATTTAACTTTGAAACGACATTGCAGACAACACAATTGTAGCAGACGACAATGAAACGGTGAAGGTGTAAAAAGCTCACGAACTATTTGGCAGTGAAAGTGTTAAAGGAAACGCATCATATATCCTAACCTGTGTATGTGCATTAACCCTTTAATGCATAGCCTGTTTCAGGTTTTGAAAATAAGTGACTACTTAAAGCAGGTTAAAGTAAAATAGAATGCGCCTTAAGGCACAGTCTGCTTTACTTTCAGCCAGCTTTAAGCCACAGTATGCTATAATATAGAAAATATTAATTATGATGCATATTCATGACTGTATAAATAGTAACTATTTTCTTAAGCGGAGGAATAAACTGAATGCGCTATAAGACGCTTCTATGAGGCAAAGGGTTAAGCGACAAGAAGACAAACACTTTCTTCGCTACGTGGCGCCTGATCAAGGTCCAAGCTTTTTGAAAAAAAAGGATTGTACCCAGGGTAGGGCAGTAAAGGTGTTAACGATTTGATGCCGGATTGCTTAGATTGAAAGCACCAGTTTTTCCTTATAAAAGCCTTGAAATTCGATCATAAATTGTCCATGGCAAACAGTTTTAAGCCCTATCCGTTCCCGAATATTTTGGCGTCCGATTGGACTTCAGTCTGTATCAAACTCACTTTAAAATTAAATGTAAATAATGATAATAAACTGTGGTCCGCATTTCAATGGAGTGCGCTTGCAATACGTTCAGTTTAGAAGGAAACAGATACTTTGTCAGTCATTATACACACACAACTTTCCTTCCTAGCACCTTTTCCTCTGGTCATGTTTCTTTCGGTACAATAATTCTGAACATAGCATGTCAAACTACATGTTCAACCGTTGCTTAACAGACTATTGGCGTCTCCCCATTACCTTCGTCTAGTACCCTTGTCTGATCAGACATCTCATCGATATGTTTCATATCAAGTCAACAATATTAACGGGTCCCGCCACATTCATTCTGTGTATCTTACAACTGCAGCCCGATCGCACCTTGATGTGCGTCCAGCCGATCTCTCCATTCTTAACAACCCTTGCGTATGTAAAAATATAGTCCGTCTCACACGAAGATCCAAAGTTTTTATTGTCAATTCCAGAACACTCACACTTCTCCTGATCACAGAAAGACTCGTAGAAATACTGTACAATGGACAGATTACCAATGTGTATGAACGGAGACACCTGAACTTCGTCACCAAACATATCGGTGGCCGTCTCCTTGTAATTATAAACTGACTTTGTCTGACACGAACGCCGTGCTAGAGTTTCATGGTTACGACGCCCGCTGTTGTAATGACGTTTTCGGCGTTTAGAATTCTTTCGTAAAAGTTTTTTAGAAATCCGTCTAATTTTGCGATTTTTGTGCTTTTCTGCGGATCCAGGAATGTATGGCGGTAGATGATGTATAACATTTGATAATATAGAATTACGCTGGCTTTTATATAGTTCAGTGTTCTGAAGCGTGGAGGGAATATTCGTTAAGTCCTGTTTATCAATTTGCTCATTCGGAATAGTTTGCAACTTTGAACTGAGAGTTGTCACATCGATCAAGGAAAGATCTTTGGCATACACGTCGACCAGTAGCATTATACTGAAGTACACAGATATCATTTGGTTCCTGTACCTACATCTAGGAGGCACCAAATACTGTAAAAGAAAAAATACAACGTTATAATTAACAAGAACAGTGAGGGAAACACTAGTTGTTGTTTCAGGAATTCTGCTTTACTTTCAATCTGCCTAAATCTATAGTCTGCATATTATATAAATAAAAATAGTTATTATACAGACAGCATTCCCTCCCTACAACGACCATCTCAACAACGACTCCCTCCTTACAACGACAATTATGTCTCACGTTTTAATGCTGCAATATACGTCTGCTTGAAATCGTCGATTGCTTTTCTTTCTTAAAATAACATATATGTGGACATTTTGATAGAATAAATATAATAACGAGTGACAAACAGCTTGAATCCAGATCAGACGCCGCGTTTCGCGGCGTCTGATCTAGATTCAAGCTGTTTGCAAATGTAAGTCAATTTCCCTCCCTGTAACGACTCCCTCCGAGCAACGCACGTATTCTTTATCTCCCTTAAGATGTCGTTGAAGAGAGGTGGCGCTGTAGTTCATATCTGACTGTAATATCTAGAACTTGTTTCTTCAGAGGAGGGTATATTTTAGGCGTAAAAGGGCAACTTTATCGAGTACTGGTTTAAACGAAACGTATCGCAAATTAAATGCTATAATAAAAACGATCATGTTCAAGAATGTTGAGAATTTATTCGAATTCCGAATGGTAACTGGTTTGGGGTCTGATCTACAGATAATAACCATTCACATCCTGGATTATCGCATAATTATAAAGTTGTCGTCTGTTTGTTGATTAAATTATAATCAAAAACAACAACAAAGAGAACTGCAAATCTTCTCTTTTAGGAACATTAAAACATTTTTAAACTATAAGTGATCTTATGGAAGCAATATGACAAGTGAAAGCAATGGGAAAGTAAAAGGAAACTTTATGTACTACAAGCATTCATATGTCGTAACCATTAACAATTTAGTAGATGTAATGGATGGGGTTAACTTATACAAAAATTTACCGAAGAACAACCATTTTAGTATCGACGTTTACAGGTAAGATCCTCATCAGACGCTGTATAGTGTAAACTACTTGCAAATACGTGAGCGCTAACGATTAGACAGTGAAATGGGTTCGGTGCTAGGGAGAAAACATTATTCTTTCCTTTTGGAGCGATACAGAACGCAAGTCAATAGTATACAGAAATTAACAGGTTCTTGACAGTGGCGGCGACCTTAATTAACCCTTTCCCTAATAGAAGCGCCTTTTAGCATATTTGATTAATTCTTCCATCGAAGAAAAAAGTTCCAATTTATACAGCCTTGAAAATGAACTTTAAGAAAAAAATCTAAATCCTAGCAGACGGTAGCTTAAAGCAGGCTGAAAGTAAAGCAGAATGTGCCTTAAGGCACATTCTGCTATACTTTCAACCTGCTTTAAATGGTCACTTGTCTTTAAAACCAGAAACAGGCTAAGGGGTAAACGGTTACATGTAAGATGTTTTTTCTTTCCCGTATACGAAATACAAACGTAATACAACAAAATCTAGAAAAAAATACAAAATGCTGACATTTCTCACGATTCCATTTTATCTTAGTGGCAAACAGTTTGGAGTCTGATCTGGCTACAAACATTTTGCAATGGAACTAATAGATTAAACGTAAACGCGTTTATTTGGAAAGAATATTGTCTTCTCAACTGTACTTACAAAACAGTTTTGAGCCTAATCACAAACCAAATACCCGACATCTCTTCTCACTTAACACAACGTGAAATGCATATCATTTTAACAAAATCAATTTAGCATATCCTCATTTTGTAGGCGAAATATTACAAACATGTAGAATTGTTTGGTTGCTATTGGTGTTGTTGTTTGTTTATTAAGCTGTATTTAGCATTTATAAAAAAAACTGATAATGAAGTAACTGTTCCTGACTTTAACCTTTGAAAATTAAAACAAAACAACACTATAAAAACTACTGCAGGCCTGTATAGCCATTGCACATTTCTTCAAAATAAGAAACAGGTTACGGAGTACTAGGATTAAGATGAAGTCGAATTGATCAACCTTATTCCTTTGTATATGATAAATATTGAATATGTTTAAATTAGCTAAATTAAACACAACAAATGTACTTGAACGTGGGATTTTTTCCACCCGACATCTGATCTGGCTCAAACCTGTTTGAAATTGATATACTTGTTTTAGCACGACCCCGTTTACCTAGAAAGAATAACGTCTTCCCGACTGACATAAATAGGCCGTATTCATAATGAAAAAAATCTAAAACAAACTTACGCTAAATAATTTGCCGACTGAAGTCGCATGTTCGCTGAAAACTGACGACATGATGAAGTATCAGCTTTTACTAATGTAAAATATAGATTCCATCCCAATAAATATAAGTTGATGATATGACAGAGTCAATATGTCTATAAGCAATCTTTTCCAATATACTCTTCTCGTGCAGGTAACGCGGTATTTATTGAAGACAAAGTGCCATTGGTAGAGTGTTCTGCGCATGCGCCAGTTTAACTACCTTTAGAAG
Organism: Gari tellinella; assembly: GCA_922989275.2. Lineage (NCBI taxonomy): Eukaryota > Metazoa > Mollusca > Bivalvia > Cardiida > Psammobiidae > Gari > Gari tellinella. Next base: position 80,700,664 of record OV277860.1, on the reverse strand, counting down.
ACAAGCCCACGCCAATACAGTCAAGCCGGGGTTCAGCGATTACTTAACCCTTTACCTGATAGAAGCGCCTTTTAGCGCGTTTTTGTATATCCCTCCGCCAAAGAATATAGTTCAAGATTATACAGGCATGAACATGTACAATTAGAAATAAGAGTGACTTAAAGCAGGTTGAAAGTAAAGCAGTTTTTGACATGTGACACCTTACTGCAGCTGTTACAGCATAAACTCTTTAGTTAGTTTAAACAAATATTTGTACAACCATATAGCACAAGTTCATAACCACATTTAATAGAATAAACATATAAGAACAAAAGGGCTGGACCACAAGTTCTACCAACATTAGTTACGACTCTCCACTTAAAATCTTTCTAAAAGCTCTTCAGCATTCATATGATTTTATATATCACAGTTAACCCATTACCCCATAACCTTTTTCTAGTTTGGAAGACAGGTGACCACTTAAAGGAGGTTGAAAGTAAAGCAGAATACGTTTTAAGACGCATTCTGCTTTACTTTCAGCCTGCTTTAGGCTACTATCTGCTAAAATATAGAAAATATTTTTGCTGATACATGTTCATAACTATACAAATTCGAACTATTTTATTCAGTGGAGGAATATATTTTAATGCGGTAAAAGGCGCTCCTATCAGGGAAGGGATTAATCATTGACCCCTAGTGACGCGTGTGTGCGTCTTTTACAAACAATGTACCAGTGAGAATTGTGTACTTGTCCTCTATAAACTGTACATACCCATATCACAGAACATCCAATGAGGGTATACAACCTTTGTTACATGTACTTTACAGAATATTGAGTATAATTAAAATTGACTTGACTTAATTGGAAACTGGAATAAAACGTTAATATACGTAAATTGACCAGAAGCGAAACTTTTTTCTACAATCGAGAAGACATTATTCTTCCCATATAAACGCGTTTTTCAGGAATTATTATATCTATTCCAAATAGTTTGGATCCAGATAAGACGTCTGTTTGTCCCTCAGATTGAAATAATAATCAACAATTATCGGTAGATAATGGATGACCAGAGCTCCAGATAAGAGAGAGTAAAATTAACAAATTCAACATTATCTCAATCATTTCATTACTAAATCCTATGATGTGACTACTCATGTGAATCGTCTCTTGAAGTAAATGTAACGCTTCATTGTCTTACCCCGAGTAATATGGTGATATGCAAACAGTTTGGATAAACAGATAATCTGTTTCATCATTTCTTAAAAATCAAAATACCTAAATTTTAAATTTAATTAGTAAAAGCAGCAGACGAGAGTAGTTTAGAATTGATTACGTATTTGGCTTTGAATACTTAGACAGTTCCAGTTTCAAAAGAAAGCTAGTTCGTTCTTTGAGAGTTTGCAGTGGTTGGTTTTGAACTAAGCCACGTTTTAACTTTGAAACATTGATTTGTTCGAACGAACGCGATTTCGAAGAGTCGCGTTTCGAGTGCATTTGCAAAATGAAGCACTGTCTGCAGAGAACAAGTGTCTGTTGAGGTCACATGTAATCTGTTTGTAAATGACGTTTTTATGCTTCACGTGGTGTAAATGGCTTGAAACAGGGTCTTCGTATCCGTAAAGTCACTGCGACATTAAATAAGACAAAACCAATACGGTCTGCATTTTGACAAGACTTTGCAGAGAGCCGTTAATCACGTGATTAGAAAACAACTGCGCCAAGGGACCAAGTCGGGTCATGATGCATTAATCCTTATACTGCCGTAATGTTTTCTGCTTTCAAAGTATCGTCTGCGAATTTGGTCAAAATGATTTATTTTTTATTTTTAGATTAAAGAACATTGAAGATTGTTGTCCAACCTGATGTCTGACCAGGGTCTAAACGTTTGAGAGTGGCGATCGCCAGAAATAAGGTTAAAACGTGATCAACCGTATTACATGTAACAACAGATCGGTGTCTGATCTGCCTCAAACTTTGTTACACCCAGATTTTAATAGATTTTCAGCAGTTTCACGAATATCTAATTTTTCTGCATTTTATTGCATTGCGTGTGCGTTTAATTTCGTTGAAAAGGGACATAGATAAAAGTTGCACATACCGTGTCAAAACCTGACATTGAAAGCAGCGGAGACCTATATCAGGCAATGCACTTCGGAGTAAAAGACAGTGGTTTCTAGAAACAAATTATTTAAATGCCACCTTTATGACAAGCATGCTTTTCTTTCAACTTGGTTTATTCAATGACCTGTTTGAAATCTTTACAAAAATGTACAAGTAGTTGACAATTGACAAACGATTTCACAAGAATACGGTCCAGCTTGTGCTTAGCAACTGTCCCCAGGGAAAGTGCTATCATTTTTAATGACATGACCCTGTTTCATACAAAACAAAGGTCAACACAGAATGCTGAACTCCTTCTACCCTGAAACTTACAATGGACAATGCAAGTTTGCAATAAAGGCTGGTCCATTTTAGACTATTTAAGGGTTGTTTTTGTAATAAATTGCAAAATGACAAACAGTGAAGTCCCTGATCAGAGGGCTCCTGCAGGAGCCCTCTGATCAGGGACTTCACTGTCTGCATAGGTCAAGTATACTCGTCACAGGTACACGTTTGGTGAAGGACGCATATATGCGTCACTAGGGTTCAATGAGTTATTCCATCTCTCCTGTGACTTAACCGCGGGTACATTGGCCATGTGCAAACAATTTTTATAAAGCTCAGATGCAGTGTCAATCAGTGTATAATCAGAATCAAACCTTTTTATCACTTATTACGATATTACTTTGGTCAGGTTATAGATCAGTTTAATATTGAGAACAAAAAAAGGTGACACTATTTTTTAAAGCGGATTACGTCGTGGCTCTGAATTGTAACACCAAACACTTTTCCTGAGTAAAAAAAGCTGATGAAAGTCACATTTCATCACAAGTCAATAATGTAATTGAAGGCACTTTTTATGGGACATTTGGTACAAGTTCTTTCATTTTCACATTTTCATGCAGCTAGAACCACCGACCTTCCGCAAGCCACCTTGTTGGCTTCTTCACATGAAAAGTCCAAAGTGCCCATCCCGTGATTCTAACCCACAGCGTAACGCGGCGTCTGATCAAGATCCAAACTGTTTTACACTCATTTCAATATCTCATAAGTCAAAATAACTAAATATTTAATTTAAGAAATAAAAGCAGACGACAAATGTTTAAAATTGATTACGCTATGGCAGTGAAGGGGTTAAAAACATTATCTTCTGACTTTCCATTGCTTATGACCTTACTACTACGCTAAACAAAATTCTTCACCGCTTCAATTGCTCTGTGTGGTTTCTGTTGACTGTTTGGCCTGTCTTTGTACTGATGTTCATGAACTTTAGTCTTGTTGATATAAATCTCAGTTATTTGTTTTCGAGCGAATCCAGGTTGTCGGTCTTAATTTGAATATATTTATGACATTTAGCACCAGAAACGCGTTATCATCAGCAACATGAAGGCCCAAGTAAGTCTATAAAAGTCTACTAAAGTCCTTTCAAATAGCCAGACGAGAGAGTAAATATTCGCGTTCCCCATTGTTATTATTAATAAGGTGTGTGTGAGCTTTGCAGCAAATCATTATTGTTTGATATCCTCTATAATTATAACGCTAGCCTCATCACACTATCGAACGCCGTTTCGAAATCTTTGAAGTTCGCACAGACTGTTGCATTCCATTCGTGACTCTGTTCGATGATTTGTCTTAATAAAAAAGTCTGGTCAACGCAGAACCTGTTCTTCCTAAAACAGGTTACATGTATTCCACAGCAGCTGATCGACCATAGCTTAAGGCTATTCCAGATTATACAGTACACTCACTTACAATGAAATTGGAGAAGTTGCAAAATAATTCGTCCTATCCAAGATGCGTCTTATCCATATAATAAAGTTTCGTTGTATTTGTTTGCATATAATGAACATCTTTAAATGAAAATAAACTAGAAAGGAAGATAAAATACGAAAGAAAATATTAATATTATGCGTATTGTTTTAAGAATTTTTAAACGAATTGTTACAAAACAGAAATAAGACGTTCTAATGTTTTGTTAGAAGTTAACAAGTTCCCTCTTTCATTCATGAAGAACATATATTTGGTCCCTGTTTTATATTCATGGCTAACTTAACCCATTGTAAATATTTGATAAGTAGACTTATAGTAACCGTATAAATTGCTAACATCTTGAAATATTTTCCTAAAAACATTCTATTAATACGTATCATATCTGGATTCAGTAAATGAAGTCCAGTAAATGATCATTTACAAAGTTATGTCCCCCGTTTTATTCAAAATGCCTTTTCACTCTTTAGTTTCTTGGTGAAATGCCTTATATCCTGATCTCCTGCTGTTGGTTCCATGCTGATGTCAGGTGGCTCTTCTGCTAGTGTAGGTTCGGACTAAGTGGCAGGATAATCCATATTAAGCATTCTAATTGATTAGATAATAGACGTTTAATGATCTGCAATGAAACTTGCAGTTGTTAATTTTGAAAGGCGCTTCTTCGAGAGCACATGTTTACAAGCGTGAAAGAAATACATGTTTGTTATGCCCCAATGTATTTGCTTAAAAATCAACGGTTTCATCAATTTGGGAAACTGGACTATAAACAATACATTTCAAAATGACAGAAACTGCATATCCTGGTCTGGGCTCCTATAGGAATCACCTTAATCTGGGTCAATATTGTTTGGGTACAATTTTTCAAAGCACAACTGTACTCTTCACATGTATACCATTGGTGAGTGACGAGTATACTCGTCGTTGGTGCTTAATACGGTGTGGTTGACAATAAGACTCGCAATACTCATTTTAGCTAAGACCCTGTGATTTGAAGAAATATATATTTTTGCATACGAATGTTCACGTAATACATGCATTTATGTTTATTATCATGCACTTCTGTCAGCAATTTGTATTCTTGGCCAGAGAACTTATATTACAATAAACGTTTACGCGTTTGCATACATGTCCCATCATTCGACGTTCAAACGCGTTTTATAGTTAGACTTCAATTAAAGAGGACAACAGGATAACAGCGCCACGTTGTGCTTGAGGGCTAGGTTGCAACGTTGCTCCATTGGAAGACGTTTACAGTAGATGGAGGAAATAGAGAGAGCTACTCAGAGCTTAGTAAGTCACCAGTGAAGCTTTCTCCTTGTTTAAGATTTATCTTGACGCTCAATTAACATACGTTAAACAGACATTTGTTTTTTAAAGACAAACCCACTGTTACGAGTTCAGGAAGAAATCTAATAGCATTTTGTTCGAGTTTAATAAGGACACTCTGCTGGGGCTGGATATTAGTGGAGCTATAATCATTGTTTGCCCCGTGAGGTTGGGAATTTGTTGGGCGATATTGTGACTTGTAGCAAGCTTAAACACATAAATAAGTTTGTTTTTATTGTTAGAAGGACCATCCCTTTTGGGGGTGATTTAGTCTCAGAATACGAGAACCCTGTACTAGGGTCTGACAGTGAGGATTACTTAGATATTTAAACAGGCAGAAACTATGGCTCTTAAACAGTTTAAATCTTAGCAGATTTCACCTCTCCCCCGCAACGCCATTCTTTATAACTCTAATAATCGTTTTTCTTTTTTCATGGGGAAATTGTCAAGATGCCTGGGACTTCCATGCGTCCCACCTGAAAAGTTTTACACAGTTACAAGACTTCAAGAGACGCTGCAATCTGCATCTCGTTTGAGCATAGAGGTCACTACAGTAATGAATGCTCTGCCAACAGGACGTCTACAGACGTCAGTCAGCCCAAGGGTCCTTCAAGAGGCGCCCAGTCTAAATGATAAGTACTTACATAATGTTGATAAACGGAAAAGTCATGATCAGGGTGTAACACTAGGGCCTAGTCTACAATAAGTTAAGAGCAGATATAAGTAGCATATTTCAGTTCTAAAAGCGATAAGGCCAAATATTGAGGTTTTGGAAACTATCGAGAACGCCGGGATATAACATTTTGTTTTCGAAAACTACAGAGTCAACTTTTACAGAAATAATAAACCAGCTCTTGAACATACTGAAATTTGTGTCGTTTCGATAAGTTATGTTCTGGTATGTAAACTGGCGCAAGACCCTGTAATCTTTGAATGCTATTTTACTTATATTTCAACATACTTTATTGTTTCATAGTCAGGCTGATTTATAAATCAGTGCTAAACTCTTTTGTAAGAATAATAAAAGCATATGGCAATGACAAACCATTGAAAGACATGTAAAAATGAATTTTTTATCAGACTTTAACTAGTCCTCACCTTTCTTTCGCAGCCATTTTACGCTTGCGTTAAAACTTGCTTGTATTTTGTTAAATGGGTCAACAAATGATAGTATGTATATTTCTGTATACTGTAGGATAGACGTTACTGGAATAAACTAAATTATAAAATACTACTTAAACATACTTTTTATTACGCATTCCGTATCCGGTAGCAACAACTAACTGTTTTATTGACGCACCATTTCAACTGCGACATAACTAAATAGCAAACACAAGTTTTTCTCAAGAAAACAGTTTCCCCCACGATAGAACATTTTGTAAACCCATTTTAAACCGTAAAACTTTCAAAAAAATCAGAAACGTTTAGGAATAATTAAATACGTCAATATACTTAGTTTCTTATAGTTGTCAAATCTGAAGTCATTGAACTCTTTTTTAAAATCAACCCCGTCGCTGCAAAATGCAATTTAATCGGACAATAAGCTATTTTAGAATTGATGACGCCATGGCAGTATAAGAATAAATAATACTTACAGCATTTGTTCGATAATAAAACGAGTCGAGCAGCTTTAAAAAAAACAGTCTTTTGTAAAAGAACCAGGGACGAAAATAACTTTTTATTATATATAGAAAATATATAATATATTAAAAATGTATCACAAATCATATTATCAATATCAGACTGTTTTCTAACTAGGTCAGAATAAGTATTTTATAAGTCTTCACGGTTTCAGACTTGTTCCATTTTTATATAAATTAAAACAGGTTAATAAAATGTTGTACTCGTGTGGAAAATGTAGTTCTCATGGAAACAACTTGTCTTTGGTCTAGATACATATTAACCCATATACGCCAAATGGAATCTTCCATGTTTAATAATTGGATCAGTCAATTTTTTATCAAAAGGATACCTGATCAAAATTTTCATTTTTCATTTTATTTTATATTGACATTCCTAACAGCAAACAGTGTAGACTCTGATCAGATGCCGCATTATGCGGCGTCTGATCAGAGTCAACACTGTTTGCCTATGTCTCATATATGGGATCGTGCCACAAATGGGTTGAGAACAAAACAATGACATTATTGAAATCATAACTCGGAACTTTTCACAAACGGCTTTTATCACTTTGGACTCCACAAAATACCACATCTAGTTTTAACCTTACTTTAGTGAACTTTCATCATCAACTCCAAAGGTACTTCATAACGCCGTTTATCTCTGGCCATTGTCTAACAGAACGTGCAAATGTTCTGCCTGGTTTATCAGTTTCAGTTCTAATCCGTTGAAGATAATTTAACAATGTAATTACAGTTCAATGTGTGGATCGCTGCATTATTGAGAGCAACAGACAAATGTCGAATCTAAAGCGCGATTCTCGATCTTATTCCTGCAATCGTTTAGAATGCGGTCCATCTGAAAATCCCAAAATGACCCGATGTTTTCGGATGTTTTACCAAACTCCCAAAAGCCAGCTACATCCATACATTAAAAATAATTATCAAGCAAAGTTTGTGATGTTAACATTGGCAATTTCTATAATCTTCATACAAATCTCAATTCACCAATCAAAACATTGTCAACCACCCCTCCATCCTACGATTTTAATTGTTTCTATTTAGACATACATATTCAACCAATCATATTTGATCAGAAATTTAGAATCAAGAGCACCTGTTGAAAACTGAATTGTCTGATTGGATAGTAACCAGGGCTCCAGACATGGGATGTATTTCAAAACTCAAAATCTTTTTTCTGCATTAACCCCTATGGTGTCACTACTCATTTGAATCGTCTCTTCGAGACGATCAAAATGAGTAGTAACACCATAGGATTTGATGCTGAAATGAGTGAGAAAATGTGATTTGTTCAGTTTAGTCCCTCTTATTTGGAGCCCTGTAAGCTGGTCTATGCACTATTAGAGTTTCACCAGATAGGAAGTGTGAGTGTAAAATTTAGAGACACAGACTGTAATTTACTACACTGTGCTGTTGCAATCATGCTTCTATTTTAAGATATGGCAACTGAAATCTTTTTATAGATATACAGAGGAAGCTAGGTGTTTGTTATTGTTAACTACAAATTTGTTTTAATTGTTAACTATCTATTTGTTCATATTTACCGTACATTAATAGCAATATAATAAATGGCCTCAAGTGAGTTAAAGGCAGTATGTAAGCCAACATCGCACATTTCTTAAACCTGAACATTCAGACACATACGTAATCTAAACATATAAAAATAAGTAATCCGCTATGTATATGGAGGCAACATTGCTTACAAACCCATGAATTTGGTGGAAAGAAGTCGATTTTTAAATCGGTTTGTTGACATCCGATCAACGACGGAGATTTTCCGATTTCGTTCGGCTTGCGCCTGGTAAAAATGTTTTCTTCTGACTTGGCAGAGTTATTTTTAGATTGGAACATTCTAAAACTTTAAATGGGATGAGTATTTCCTACATTCAGACATTGATAGCTGTATTTATTGTGCGCAATATACAGTAGAGAATACATTTTTCTTTCCGGTTTAAACGCAAACGCAATTCACTACACTGTGGAAATTTACTTTTAGAAATTTTAACAATTTTTTTTTTCTGAGTAGCAAACAGGTTGGAGCCTGATCAGGCGCCGGGTTACGCGGTGTCTGATCTGGCTCCAACCTGTTTGCAATGGTAATAATAGTTTTGTTTATAAATGCGTTTAATTTGAAAGAATAAAATATCAGTAAAGTTAGCGCAGCGTTCTCGTGCTGCACGATGATCATACTTATCTCAAGTAGGAATGTGTACGACTATGTATTCGATGTTACCTTCCTTACAGTTGAGAAAATGATATTCTTTCCCAATAAACGCGCTTACGCTAAAACCATGATTTCATTTGCAAACAGTTTGGAGCAGATCATACGCCGGGTAACCCGGCGTCTGATCAGGCACCTTACTGTTTGCAGCTCAGACTAACATGAATGGTCATAATTGTCTAAAGGTTGTGTTTCATGCGTTTTATTGTGGTGCGTTTGCGTTTCGTTTGCGTTTAAACGGGAAAGACTAACGTTTTCTCCACTATTACCTATTTACCATTATTAACTATTCTGTTCTAAAGTAACAGAGACAAGTCAGAAAAATCGGATCGATCACGTGACTCTTATTAGACCATGCGGAAATTCATGGTATAGTCAAACAACTAGGTTAGACGTGTCACGGGGTCGCCGAGTCCATTTTTAAGGGAGATCAGCATTTCGGATATCCTCGTGGCAATTTTTAAAAGAAAACTTTTAGTTATTTGTACAAACAATAAAGGTATTAGTTATCGGAAACATAGCGTAGTGGATAAGACGTAGGGCTAAAAGAAAGCATGATCGGGAAACATTTTATCAAGCGCGGGTTCGACCTAAAATATTTTTTTTGCTAAAACAATATAAAGGATTCTATAATCACAAATGCATTAAAGTAATGCGGAAAGCCCCCTAAGAAACCAACTAAAACTTGTATTGATATTTGTATGTTATCATCCCTTTGTTTTTTGAAAATATGGCTAATATAGGACTCGAACTCAAACTAATGCACCCCTTCCCAAACATTGAAGAACATGTGCAAAAATAGTCAGTATAATACAGTATAAAATAAGATAATGCTCTACTATTCATTGTATTTAGTGTGTTAAAGGGAGGTAATCAGATAACTCATATGTATGCAGTAAACCACTCTTACACAGTCCACTACCCTAATCAGTCGGATACGGCAGCAGCGCCTAGCTAAGACACACAGTGCATAACAACAGACTGGTAGCTAAACAACTCAATAAAATTGCTTCACCACCAGCTATATGATATACACTGGATGTCCTAACACTTATTATTGTTTTGTTTTGCATTTCTGTTCATGATAGTGTTGCATTTTAGATAAAAGTTACTGTTTCAAAAGTCACTTTTTGTATACTTGTATTTTTTGCTTTTCAATCAAAGATATTACAATTCTTTGAAAACCTCAATTTCATTCAATTTTGCACACCCATCTATAGCATTAGTTCAACCACTCATTCCGCTGAATATCTTTTTTCAAGATATTTCTTGTTTCCACATGATCATGGCCTAAACCACTTGTACCGTTTTACTATACATGTATACAGAATATTTACAATTGTATGAATGATACATATACGTTGTGATAAACCAGACAAACAGCTTTAACTTGTCTTATGAGAAATAAAAATATCAACATATATTTCATTATTGCCGCAAAATTGATTTTTTTATAGAATTCTGTAACAGTTATTCTCTTAAATTGACAATTCCTCATCGCACGTATGACTACAGTGTTCCAGATAAAGAACACCTATTTTAGTATCTCAGTTTATATGGAACGCCCGAATGGCGAGAATATATGTATATGATACTTTGCTGCATGTGGCACGGGTTAATCCTTAAACCCCATTACTTGTATCTAGTAGTGAAGCTGGGTGACCACTTCAAAAAGGGGTGAAAAGCAAGCAGAATTCGCCTGAAGGTGTTGCTTTTTAACTTATCGCCTGCTGCTAGGATATAAAAACTATTTCTTATGCTACATATTGATGACTGTATAGATTGAATTATTTTCTTCAATGAAGGAATACAAAGCGTAAAAGTGCGTATATATCGAGTCAAAGGTGTGATGTAGTCACGTGTTTGTCTGTGTACGATCATGCTCGAAACCGCAATACACATTGATGACCAGAAAAGAGGTGTTATCTGTCAGGTGCATCCCACTTACTATAAACAGAGACCACCACTACGGGCAATTTTAAACCTTTAATATTAATACATGGCTTTTTTACTTAAAGAATGTAAGCTTTAGACCAGCACCTGTCATAATCGTATGACATGTTCATAGAAAAGGAAAGGTATTAAGTGCATTGGACAGTCAACACGAGGGTACGTGAGTCAGAAAGAGATCGACAGAAGTCAGACTGGACGGCTGACTATTGACCCATGCTCAGTATGCCTGAACTTAAAACTTAGGATAGATCATGTTATGGTGTCAGCTTGAATTTTGGAATTAAGACGTTGAATGTTCAGATGTTTTTAATAAGTTAAATTACAACAGGACTTGTTTGATATATCAAACCAGTTATGTAAAATGGGTTAAAATACTGAATGGCACCAGTGTCCAATGCCATAAAGCGTTTAAGTTAAGTCTGAGATCGTTCTCCAGAATAAGATTGGTAAGATTTGAAAAACTAAAATCTGACTAACACATGCTTGTCATTGCGTGATAATAATAACAGACTCAACTCAAAAGGTTTTATAAATTTGGGACCAGGCATAAGAATGTTGCATATGTCCCTAATTATCATGATACAGATATACTGAATTTCATTGTTAACAAATAGGTGACATTTGTCTATAAATGTCTTAACTTAGATATAAGAAAAAGGCATCGTTCACAAGTATGTGGCTCGTGTGTGTAATTTTCATGATATCAATATACTAAAATGTATTGTTGACACGAATGTGACATTTGTCTGAAACTGTCTTGAAAGTCATATATGAAAGATGTATTGTTTACACGAATGTAACACTTGTCATAATTTGTCATAATATATACGCAAAATGCAATGTGAACACGAACGTGACGATTGTCTGTAATTGTCATGATAGAAATATACAGAAATATATTCAAACACGACTAATGTGACACTTGTATGTAGTTGTAATGCTAGAGATCAATGGAAAAGGCATTGTTAACAAAATGTGACACTTGTCTGTAATTACCATGAGGAAAAGGATACAAAGCATACACAAACCATAGGTATGTGCTCGAACCCGTAAAATGTTACATGTGAAAGGCACTTGATATACTGTTAAGTAAATTCCTGAATTATAGTCAGATATAACAAGCCGTAGACGTGAGTTCATGTACCTTGTGTACTAACAGGGTCCATAGAAACTCCTATTGACATGCCCCCAGTTTTGCTTTACAGAAAAAACAGACTTTAAGCTGAAAACCTAATATTAAATCCATCGCGCTAGGAACCAATCTTGGTTTGAATCTTTGGACAAACCTTTTTTTTCGTTTCTGAACGAATTTGACGTCGATCTCTTCAAGCATGTCCAATTTTCTTTTGAATAACAACCGTCAGAAGTATGGCGTCATTAATGAACAACTTCATCTGTTTTGACGAAGTGCGTTTTAATTTGGCCGATGATTGGGGAGATAACGGCCCACGATTTACGAAACGGCCCACGATTTATTTTCTAGTCGAGCAATGCTCTGTGAGTAGCTCTTGATCTGGGTCTTACAAATTAAACCCTCTTAGTATCAGATCGTCTTAAACAGATCTCATGTTTAAATGTACGCGATGCTGTTTACTGGGTTCAGTACATGATAAATGCATTTAGAGTCAAATGGGAATTGGTATGCTGCGTAATTTAAATGTCATAGTGGGTGGAAATGAATCGTTTGAACGGTGAAAACTTTGCAGTATGACAAATACGTTATACAGCTTCCCTAGAGTACGTGAGGATTTATTCTCGGCTATTAAAATAATATGTTCGCCTAACGACTGTGGAAGCAATGCTTTTCCTCAGCCGGAAATAAATCCTCACGGACCTTGGAAAAAATGTATGACTATTAATGTATCGGTAACATATATGTGACATCCGAATATGTTATAATTAGAATATGTAGAACAGAAAAAGCAATAACATGTATATGAAACGCACCCATACGGCGGAAAACATGTTAACCTTCCTTTTTAAAAGGGAATAAACGAAATGTCAAAGCATTTAAAGCCCCATTTGGATGTCATAATGTTTTAAAGTATCTAGAATTTAACAAAGCTAAAAACTATTGTTTCAAACATCATTATAGATTATATCCAGCATGGACATATTGAAAATCAGACATAAACGACTAAACATATGATTTAAACCAGTTAAAAAAAAATAAAAAAAACATTGCTTATATAAATAGAATACCGCTTCAATTTTTAGCTCACCTGAGCCTTCGGCTCAGGATGAGCTATTGTGACCGCTCGTCGTCCGTCGTCCGTCGTCCTGCGTCCGGCCACATTTTCAAACAACATCTCCTCAGAAACCACTGACCCGATTCCAACCAAACTTTGTCAGAAGCATCAGTGACAAGGGGGAACGAAATCTTGTTCAAAGTTTTTGGCTAGAATTATTCCCCTTGGTTTTGGACCAGACTTTCTAACATGACCATATAGACAACTTTTAATACATAAGAAAATCTTTAAAAATCTTCTTTTCAAAAAACCAAAAGGCCCAGACCTTTGATATTTGGTATGTATCATAACCTAATGATCTTCTACCAAGATTGTTCAAATTTTGACCCTGGGGCCAAAAATGGCCCCGCCCTGGGACTTATCAGTTTTACATAGACTTATATAGGAAAACCTTTAAAATTCTTCTACTCTGAAACTGTAAGGCCAAGTTCTTTAATATTTGTAACATAGCTTTGCCTTGTAATCCTCTACCAAGATTGGTCAAATTATGACCCCCGGGCTAAAAATGGCCCCGCCCTAGGGCTTATTAGTTTTATAGGAAAACCTTTAAAAATCTTCTTCTCTGAAACTGTAAGGCCCAGGGCATTTATGTTTAACCTATAGCTTTTCCTTATGGTCCTCTACCAAGATATTGTTCAAATTAGGACCCCTTGATCAATTTGGCCCTACCCAGGGAAACCTTTAAAACTCTTTTAATAGCTATATAATATCACAATATTGTCTTGCCCAGTCAGCTTAGGTACAATGTTCTCAGGTGAGCGACTTGTGGGTCATGGCCCTCTTGTTACGTGAAACAGTCGGACACACTGAATACCCCTTGTTACTGTAGCGCGAAACGGTTGATAGGTTGCACTGTATAGTTTGATAGCTCAGTCATGTACATGTATTTCGATTTAAACCCATTTGTGCCCGAATCCAATATATGGGACAAAGGCAAACAGTGTAGACTCTGATCAGACGCCGCATAATGCGGCGTCTGATCAGAGTCTACACTGTTTGCTGATAAGAATTTCAATATAAAAAGAATGAAAATGAAAATTTTGACCAGGCATCCCTTTGATAAAAATGAACTAATCTAATATATAAACATGGAAAAACCCACTGGGCGTAAATGGGTTAAAAGTTTGGATCAATCGGCGTCTGAGCTGCACCCAAATATCTACCTTTTCGCCTTAAGCGCATTAAGCGTGCAAAGTAGACCTAGTAGAACTAGTCGGTGCCACAGGTGACAAGTTAGGTCTTGCAGTAGCGCGATCTTATATGAATCCAAATTGATGTTTGTATCGATATGTCAGCTAAAATACCGTTTCGTCTATTATGTCATGTATTATGCACCAAGCATCATTACCAATTGTAAGTTGTTAACTGACTCAAGTATTGGCATTATTCATTGACGTTTGGGAAAAAGACGCTAATACTTAAGCTTCTTTATTTTCTACACTTAGCATGCCAGATATCGTTAACTGTTGCAAATACAGTTGAATCACGATTTGAGTTACTCGTCGTCTCATCTGTAGACAAACCGGATGATACCCCGAATGTGTATACTTAACTCCTTCACTGCAATGTCGTCATCAATTTTAAACAATTGTCGTCTGCTTTTATTTCTAAAATTAAATATTTAGGTATTTTGACTGATGAAATATTGAAATGAGTGTAAAATATTTTGTATCCTGATCAGACGACGCGTAACGCGGCGTCTGATTAGAGTTCAAACTGTTTTCAAATTACTAGTGAACTCGAGGTAAGGCAGTGAAGGGGTTAAAGAATACAACGATATATGAAATTTGAGTTTTGTGCACAACCTATTCCACAAACGATAATTACTTGGCGTATCCTAAGGTTAAGGACAGCTAGGCACCATCTGTTAAATTCAAGAATAATGTACTAATGCCCAAGTTATATTAATTTGTATCCTGTAGAAAGGAGAAATAAGCCGCAGGTGAATTGTGTCAAGTTCAAGGGTTTTGATCTACTTTTGTTCCATTAAGCAATGAACAGCTGCTGTCCGACAAGTGGAATAAACCCTTTACCCAGTAGCCTGTTTCTAATTTTGAAAAAAGGTGACTACTTAAAGCAGGTTTAAAGTAAGCAGAAAGGCGCATTCTGCTTTACTTCCAGTCTGCTTTAAGCTACCACCATCTAGAATAAAGAAAATATTCCGTATAATACATTTTCATGAAGGTATAAATTAGAACAATTTTCTTCAGCGCAGGAATAAACTGAATGCGCTAAAAGGCGATTATACGGGGGAATGGGTTAAGGATACTGATGACATTGCCATACTGTTCAAAGCATAGCCCCCCCCCCCCCCCCACCCACCACCACCACCACCACCACTACCACCACCATCAAGTTGGACATGGGGATATAATGCACCAAATTTCGGAACTGGCAGGGTAGCTGTTTAGACTCCACCAAACAGTTTCACCGAAACATTTGCAGTCATGCATGCAAATCGGCGCTATGTGTCCTTGCTATTTGTCGCGATGCAGTCGAACCCAACTCAATCAATCAATCGAGGTATATTTATTAAACTACATACGCTAGCGAAACAACATTCTTGAGATGACAGGTTATCGCGATTGTTCCATTGTATTATTGTAAAATGTTGTGTATGAGTAGATGTACAGGTCTGCGTTATTTAAAAAGGCGTTGCAATGTCAATTAACGCTTAACCCTTTACTATTTTCTTCAGTGGATGAATAATTTCAATGCGCTAAAAGGCGCTTCTATGTGGGAAAGGGGATTCGTCACGTACTATGGCATAGTTCTGGTTTCCATAAGAAACCGCATTTTTAATACTTCTACGATTGACACCATGCGTTCTAGTGTGCGTGTTTTGCTGGTACGAGGCAAATAACTTTTAGAATTATTGGCATACCCTTTGTTGAATGCGCGAAATGGATAATACATTATTCTTAAATGAGTAAAAAACAACAATGAGCCAAATTTGGTCAATTCTGAAAAAGATATGTTATTTCGTTTAATCTGAGTTTTAAACAAGTTGGAGTCTGGTCAGACGCCGAATTTCTCGACGACGAATCCGGCTCCAATACATATTTGCAATTGACAAAAGGATTTTTGGGTCAACCTGTTTATGGGGATAAATTACGATCTTCCTCATGGGTCTCAATTCCAAATCCGCATACCTTGCAACAAATGTTGCACGCATTTACAGTGGAGAAAACGTTATTCTTTCCCGTTTAAACGCAAACGATACGCAAACGCATTGTACTAAAATGCAGAAACTAACACAATTCTGAAAATTGATTTTTACCTTGATCACAAACAGTTTGGAGCCTGATCAGACGCCGGGTTACAAACTGTTTGCAGTGGAAATAACAGTTTTAGCGAAAACGCGTTTATTGGGAAAGAATAACGTTTTCTCCTTTCTTAGTTTTTACCACTCGTTTTCCTATTCACGTGCATTGGGTATGTAACCAATAAGCACGGTGATGCTACAACTATAATGTCCTAACTAAAGGTAGTATTTGCTTTGATTCGTATGGAAAAATACAATATAACACCATAGTTCATTCAGCCTCTAAGGTGTTTAATTAATTGTGTAAATAATAATATTCCTCGTGCTTATCAACTGTTGTTACAGTGGAGAAAACGTTATTCTTTCCCGTTTAAACGCAAACGAAACGCAAACGCATCGCAATAAAACGCATAAAAGGACAACCTTTAGACAAATCTGACCATTCATGTTAGTCTTAGTGGCATACAGTTTGGTGCCTGATCGGGTTACCCGGCGTCTGATCTGGCTCCAAACTGTTTGCAATTGAATTCATGGTTTTAGCGTAATGGGAAACATTTTCTCCACTGTAGCACTATCTTTATGTTGTTTAGCGTTTAAGGCCTTTCGCATACGGAAGTTGGTCTTGCGGGCGAGCGGATATGCGTCTTGACGACATGGACTTTTTTCGTACGTGCTTATACGTTGACACGATTTTGTATAATCCTTCATATCGCAGTCAGTAGAGTGATTGACTAGCAATTCAAAGGTTCGAGACCCATCCGATCCAAAAAAAATTTTTTAAGTGTCCGATTTATTGACCTGTAAATCCATAACGCAGTGAGCAAGGGACATTTTATCTTTAGTCTTCGTTGATTAGAATTAGTGATGTTATTTACGGTCCAATTACATGTCCACTTACATGTACGTTTTAGTTTAATGACTTACAAGTCAATAAAATCGGTATACATGTACACGATTTGATCGAACTATAAAGCCACACCTTGAAGCTTATCAATACGCCAACCTTTTCAAGATCGATATTGCCCATTATTATTATGTTTAAACAATATAATAAACATTGTATGCAAATCCATGAATAAATAATAATGCATTTTAATGACAGAGTTTTAATTTTAGGGTAGGTAAATGTATCTCAACATCAAATATCCCACATTTTAATAAGAATATCTGTTATTACAACAAATCATGACTGTAATATTTTCTAATTTTTTTAGACTAACTATTTCATCAACCATATATTTGAATAAAATGAAAACAAATATACATTGAATGAGTCAGTTTTTTGTAATTCAATTTTTTAGCATTTTGCAAAATTTAAATAGCTGATGACATCTTTCTGAACACCTATATTCAAAATGTTTTACAAGATGACTCATCAGCCTCTGAAGATGTAGATAAGGCTTACCTTCTCAACAACTTCTTTGCTAATCAAACTCTGCTCAACGAAAATAATGTCCCCGTTCCTTTCTTGAACCCATCACCAGTTACCATTTCAGCTCTAGTTCTTCTTCCTGAGGAGGTCGAGTCTGTCTTGAAAAGCCTACCACTGGGTAAAGCATCTGGTCCGGACGAAATCAATAACAGAATTCTACGCGAACTTGCGAAAGAACTCTCTCATCCACTCTGTCAATTATTCAATCAATCTCTTTCAACTGGTCAAGTTCTTTCTTGTTGGAAAGAAGCACATGTATGTGCCGTCTTTAAAAAAGGCGACAAAAGTCTTGTCAATAATTATCGTCCAATATCGCTACTGAGCAACCTCGACAAGGTCTTAGAGAGGCTTGTGTTCAAGCATGTCTATAACTTTCTTCTCGACACTTCTTTTTTCACACCCTTCCAGTCTGGCTTCAGCCATGGTGACTCTACTGTCAATCAACTTACTTTTCTATACAATGCTTTCTGCAAAGCACTCGATGAAGGGAAAGAGGTACGAGCGGTTTTCTTTGACATCAGTAAAGCGTTTGATCGTGTTTGGCACAAAGGACTTCTTGCAAAACTTACCAGCGCTGGTGTCGACGGATCTCTTCTCTCTTGGTTTTCTCAGTATCTGCAAAATAGGAAACAACGTGTCATCATACCAGGTGTCAAATCGGACTGGGAGGATATCAAAGCCGGAGTTCCGCAAGGATCTATTCTTGGTCCCCTTCTCTATATCATTGTGGAGCACCCAAACACTTCTTCTGAGATTCTTAATTCAGATATCGTTAACATATCCGACTGGGCACAGAAATGGCTTGTCGCTTTCAATCCTTCTAAGACTGAAACACTTCTTCTTTCTCGAAAGGTTAATAAACCTCACCATCCTTCTCCATCGATGCTCATTCAAGACATTTCTGAAGTCCAACAACATCGCCACCTGGGAGTCACATTTTGCAACGACGGCAGCTGGCATGCTCACATCGATAACATCAAATCCAAAGCTTGGGCACGGGATTAACATCATGAGAAAACTCAAGTTCACTCTTGATAGACGCTCTCTAGAAACTATATGCTTCTCCTTCATTCGACCTTTCTTGGAATACGCGGATGTCGTATGGGACAATTGCTCAAACTACCTGAAAGAAGAACTTGATAAAATCCAGCATGAAGCAGCCCGAATAGTGACTGCAGCCACAAAGTATGTGTCAATACGAGAGCTTTACAGAGAAACGAAATGGGACTCCTTAGAAACCAGACGTAACAGACATAAACTCGTACTCTTCTATAAAATGTTCTACGGCCTAACTCCTTCCTATCTCTCTAACTTGGTACCAGCCCAAGTGAACAAGACGACGGGACGGGTCCTTAGAAACTCACAAGACATCAGACAACCCGTGTTTACCAAGAAGGTCTATTCAGATTCTTTCCTTCCCTCCGCTATTTGGCAGTGGAACTCTCTACCATTGTATGTTCGCGAGTCTCCCTCACTGGGTGCCTTCAAACATACTCTCAATCAACAAAGTCTGCCTAAACAGTTCTCTTTCTTTTGTACAGGCAACAGGCGATCGCAGATACTACACACGCGACTCCGGACAAATTACAGCAGTTTGAATCTCACCTTATTTCAGAAAAATCTCATCGACTCTCCTCGTTGTGCTTGTGGTGACGCCGAAAGCACGGAACACTTTCTCCTCTCATGCCCTCTTTACCGGATCCCAAGAAACGCCATGATCTCCTCCATACGAGCAATATTGTTACGCGCTAGTGCGTGTAGTTTATAAAGTCTAAGACCTTCATGTGGGAATAAATAAAACGAGATCTAGGGATCTAGATCGCCGAGCCAAAGGAGTAAAAATAACTGGATCCGTTGTAGTTTCTTTAACTTTATTTTCAGCTAGCAATGGTATGTTTGCTAGGCCCGAAACACCAATGGTGACACTAACAGTTTATGTCAGATAATAAAATTAACTATGACATAGATAACAAATACAGGCAAATATAATAATTTAGCCAATGCACGCCTATAATAACTGTAACCCGTGAAATCTAAATCTAAATAAGTTATTTAGTAAATATATTTAGCTTCTTACAAATTCTCAGTGAATTTGTTCACGGGGGTCTGATCTCTATGATTTTTGTATGCAGACTGATTTGACGTGGAATTTTCACGTCTTTTTATACCCCTGAGAAAAATCACCCACTTTTGGCAGTTTTTTTGTGACCAAAATTGACTGGTGGGTGAAAAGACGCTTCCACCCACTTTTGACGGGGAAATCCCGTTAAAAATGGTTGGAAAAAGTGACCGTTTCACCCACCTGTGACGTCAGGCCCGTCAAAAAGTGGGTGGAAATAAAATACTCATTTAAACTGATTTATTTACATGTGTGACGTTGGAAATTTGGATATAAACGAATTAAATCAACTTTTAATACCAAATACACATTAAACGAGACAAATTTCCTTTCGTAGATCTTTAATTTAAAGTGTTAATAAATTGGAAGCTGGCATCCTTGTTGCTTGGTGACCGCATCCGGTTTACCCACAATGCAACAAAGATGGCCGCCTCCATACACACATGTAAACAATTCCAGTAGAATCCGCGATAAAATGATTGAAGACAATCGTGCATCGACTTTACATCGAAATGGTGCATCAGACAAACTGTCACAGCATTGGACTGACCCTCCATAAAACTTGGTAAGCCCCATTACGAAAGTACAACTGATGATAGCTGACTGTTGGGCTTCGTGAGTAAACCCCAAATCCACCCAAGCCCAAACCACGATATCAGTTGTAGAAGAATAAAACCCTCAGATCGGGACCACTTCATTATGCAGACCCGACCCGAAGATACTGCTCAACGGTGACCCTAACCTATCCGAACATACCAATCAGACTATATTTGAAGCAGTCCAAGATTTCATTCTCAAAACCAAAAGGTTCTCTCAGTAGTGCAACTATTATTCGAACGCCCTGTACCGCATGTGATGCATGTCCTGTGTATCTGTACCTCCTTTGTCCGCCGCGCCACCGCTCCGAGAATCCAACAACCCACCTCCTAGTCGTATCAACCTAATTCTAATCTAAAACATAAAAAAAAATATTCAAATAGTTTTTGCCCGTTTATTCAAGGCGTCTTATTCTAGACAACTAATGTTCATATGATATGCTAACTTTTAAGGAGAAGAACCTAATAAGCATTTATGCTTCCATTCTAATCCTTATTATGCTGTCAAATATGTTAATATTCATGTTATGTTTTTCCTGAATAAAATATGTTTAAACTAAATGTTTTTAGCTTTTCTTGTAATGAATGTTGTGGACTACTTACTGGGCGAGATTTATAGTCATTAGCTTTATTTATTTTTGAGAAAAATAAAATCATCAAAATTCCAGGTTTTTGTCAGAAAAGAGACCTTAAAGACAAGCCACACTATAAATTTTGCCTATATTTTCACATATTGTTTCCTAGGCTATTACCATTCTTCATGAAAAGTTTCATAACACCTTATATGGAAACTAAGCGCACCTTTATTTATGAGGCATATCTTTAAATTCGGATTGCAGGTTTATGTTTAGCATAATAATTCTTCTTTTTTAGTATATTTACTTTATTAACCACCCTCAGAACTTTTGGGTTGACTGGTTTCTAACTTTAAGTAAAGCGTGATCGGATTTCGAACGTAATTGCATTTAAAACTTTTACCCGCGCATTTTAGTATTTCGCAATAACCATCATCTAGCGATAAAATGATTAATGTGTGTTGCTTATAACTATAAATTACTTTTAAGGCATCTCAGAAATGTGTAATTTGTATATATTTCTGCTTTTCGACAAGGATTTTACCACGTATTTCATGAGTATGTAGTTATATTCTCAATAAAAAGATAAGGGGTCCACCACGCAAAACAATTTCTAACTTTACACTCCCCTATCAAAATCATATGATCTGAACCCGATATTTTACCAACACCCATCAGTTATATATTTAAATCCTTGTCTTGCGTGCTGTTTTAGTAGATTTACCACAGCAGCAGCTTTAGCTTTGACACCCGCCGAATTGAATAGTGGCCGTCTATAAGTAAAACTAGTAATCTTTAAATTGTTTGTTTTGATTAGAAAATGACATTCATGACACTGCAAATCTTCAATTTATCAAATAAAGTTCAAAGTATATCAATGAAATCGAAATTCGCAAAATTATTCGACCTTTACCCTAAGCCCGTATTTCACCTTACGCCATTACATACACTACAATAACCAGTGTCTATGAATGGACCAACTTAAATCTTCAGTAATATCTAAACTGCTTGACGGATTCAACTTGAATGAAGTATATACCATTGTTTACTTTGTTGGGTTAGCTTTTTATCATCTAATGCAAAATAACATACTGTGTAGACCCTGATCAGAGGGATCATAAGGATCTGTCTGATTTGAACCGAAACAGGTACACTGTTTTTAGAGGAAGGGACAAAAAGGTAAACACGGCAAACAAGAGCGACTTCAGAAGCGGATACTTTTAATACATTGGAAGTCTGGAACTTAAGCAGTTGCACTTTCATTATATTAGATTTCGACAAACTTGAAACGTGTTCGACAAAAGAATATTCGGAATCATATGGACGCTATGGTTTTATTTTTCAGTGAATTACTTGTAAGCTGTAAATTGTACACTAATGCCAGTTATGATTTAAACAATATTTACTGTACCATGTGAAAACCTACCTTACTGAATTGCGAACAGTGTAGATAAGGCCTGCCGCCGCGTTTAAGTTGCGACGGCTGACCATGATCTACACTGTTTGACACCCACATACATCTAAAGCTAATTTAGCTTTACATTTGTTTTTTAAACTGTGTTTGGCAGTGTAGACCAAACTCAGATACAGATCCTGGGATGATAACGGGTTTTTGTTAGGTACAATGTTGCAATGCAATCAGGCGCGTTTTGTCATAATTATCAATACGGCTCATATGTATTTCTTACTATGGTTTGGTACACTAATAAACGGCATGGTTTACGTAAGGGAGAATGGACGAGTATCTCTCCATTCCTGAAAAATAATGGAGACGAGGCCCCGAAGGGGCCGAGTCTGCATTATTTTTCAGGAATGGAGAGATACGAGTTCATTATCCCACTTAAAATACACCTAACATGAATTTAGTGTTGTTAAATAACAAATGTATTCCCACTTGTACCCTCAGCTAAATATTGTGTAATTGCACTGTTAGTGATACTCATGCTGATGAGCATGCTTTTTTCAAGATATTCTGGCAATTAGAAATAACTCTACATTCCTTAAAGAATGCCGTGTACAATGACTGTGTACAGTGTTTTAGCTGGTCATTTCGTGTAAAATCTTTGTAGACAATGGATGACCAGAACCTATCTGGCTATTCTCAGTCTGTGTTAATATGACACCGGAAAAATATTTGTAAACGTTGGATTCATTTCATAATCTGGATTTTCTTTCTTTCAAATGGGACTTATGCTTGTGTATGAGTGATATTTAGCAGCTTGAAAATATCTTCTAAGTAAAATTAGTCAAACATCTTAGATCCGGATCCGACGTCGACTTACCCGGCATCTGATCTGGATCTAAGGCGTTTTTTCATGTTATTATGGTCACAATTGTAAGTACGGGTTACAACCCATGCCCCTTATATCACGACTACTATAAACAAAAGGCTAAATAGTAATTGATTGTATAAAAGCCAGGAGGGGCTTAAATAAAGATGAAAGTAAAACAGAAAGCTCCAAACGGTGCTTTCTATTTTACATCAACCTTACTTTAAGCAGCCACCTGACTTAAAACACAAAGAAATTAAAATAACCTAGTTTAGTGGTCGTAATAGAGGGGTGCTACTGTATACCAAAGCCAGAAGTGTCTGCTAAAGTTATCGTTTGCTTCATTTTGAAAGCTGACCAATATCAGTTACACGTATATTTGAGGATATGGATCTATTAATATATGGTATAAACCAGTATGGATCCACATGAGACATCGACGTATTTGGTGTCAGGGCTGAATCCAAGCTGTTTGCAAATTTATTATAATCTGATGTCAAATTGATTGGATTCTGTTACGGCGCCGAATTTGTCGGCATCTTATTACATTCCAAGCTTTTTGTAATGGTATTCGCTTTAAGTGTCTAGTCGTTTGTAGCTTGCTGAAGGCGACTTAAAATACAAGTGACAGGTAAAGGGAGGTGTAAGTGAAACAGAAAGCTTCAAAATGATTTTTCTGTTTTACTTTCACTTTCCTTGAATGGATCTAGTCACCGGACTTAGACACCGAATAGTAAACAAAGAATTAAATGTAGTAATACGGAGGTTTTACTGTATACACAGTCAAACCTGTCTTCAGCTACCACTAGATATCGACATACAAGTATTTGTAGTTTTAACTGCAGGTTGCGGCTTAATGCAGGACAAAAGTAATACAGAATGTTCATATAGGAGCCTTCTGTATTATTTTCGTCCTGCGTTTAGTAGCAACCCCCTTAAAAGATCACCCTGCATCTTCGGTCAGTGTCGCTTAGCAGTCCATTTTAACAGTGGAGAATACGTTATTCTTTCCCGTTTAAACGCACACCAATCGCAAACGCATTGCAGTAAATGGAGAAAATGGAGAAAATGACAATTCTGAGTATCCGTTTTAATCTGAGTGGCAAACAGTTTGGAGCCTGATCAGACGCCAGATTACCCGACGTCTGATCTGGCTCCAAACTAATTGCAATGGAAATACAAGTTTTAGCGTAAACACGTTTATTGGAAAGAATAACACATTCTCAACTGCATTCAGGAATGGAGCGTTCGGAACAATAAGTCTCCATTACTTTTTCCAACACAATTGTGTAACTATTACACACTTGTGTAGGGAAAAGTAATGGAGACCTATTGTTCCGAACGCTCCATTCCTGAAAAATAATGGAGCGTTTTTGAATGGGATAATAGCACAGGTGTATTTTAACATCAAATGCAGCTATGTTTCAAGAACGTTTATTAGTTTTTAAACACTTAAATTGAGACATACCAGGTTTAGAGCAGCTCGGTGTCTGATCAGGCGCAAGACTGTTAGACATTCATCTGATATGAATTGTCAACATTTTCTAAACTGCTGACATATTTCAACATTTAATTGTTTTGCGTTTGCTTTTTATAGACTAGTCGAATTTTGGGGAAAGCACACTCCTAGGGGGCATTTTTGGGGAAAGGTTAACAGGCCACCTTTTTATCATAATTAAAGTGTGCTGAATCCATTTACGCTGCCTGTCACCCTCTCCGATGTCTTGAAAGCCCAAAATGGTAAAAAAAAAATGGCCGCCAAAACGCTATTTTTCGCTATTATATCCTGTTTATCTGGGATTAAATACACCTAATACATCTGCTTCTCCTAACCTATATGGTTTATTACAACAAAACTATACAGGAATGTTCCTGGGGTGAATCTCCTTCAAAATATTAATAACATGAAGATGCCTGATTGCCATGGCAACCAAAGTACAAAAGAAACAGAGAATCTTAAAAAATAAATTCTTGTAAAACAAATCACATGACCCAAAGCTTAGATTTCTTGATAATTGACAGACCCCTTTAACCATAATTAAAGGGATTTGAATCCAGTTTGTTGCCTGTCCCCATCTCCAATGAAGTTGAAGGCCAAACATAGGTAAAAAAAAACACACAAAATGGCCACCAAAACGCTAAATATTCGTTATTCGTTATTCTATGTAGTCTTTCTGGGATCAAATACACCTAATACATTTTCCTCTCCTAAACAACATGGCCGATTACAACCAACTGTACAAGACTATGTTTTTGGCCAATCTCTTTCAAGAATGGTTTCAGACTTTCTGTTGTCATGGTAACCAAAGTGAAAAATCAGGTTTTTCGATATTATATCCAGTTATTTTTGGATCAAATACTCCTAATACATATGCGTTTATTAAAACAAAACTTTACAGGAATGTTCATGGGGTGTATCTCCTTTAAAAAGATTGATTCCATGAAGAACAAGAAAATCTCAAATAAAAAAATTACTCTTCTTGTAACTACCCCTCCTCACACACACACAAGCCCCAAAGCTTAGAAATTTGATGGATACTTACTATTACCTAGTAGACCTCTATCAAGTTTATACTTGGATCTAGATTTTAGGGGTTTAACAATACACTCACAACGGTATTTAAATATGTTACAAAATTACTAATTTGGCCCCGAACCGGGGTCAACAGTTTTGCATAGACTTATCCTCTATAGAAAAAGAAATATTGTCAAAAACCACAAAGCCCAAAATTATATATTAGCATAACACAGTACCTTTATCTAGTTTGTTTAAATCATAGCCCAGGGTGATGGTTGGCCCCGGCCATCACAAACCGTACATACTTTATAACACACCGTACAACGCAGAGCTTAGATATATTGTGTATAGTACGGCCTAGAAGACATTTATCAAGTTTTTAAAATTCATATCTCTGTGATAAAAATTAATATTGCCCTATCGTTCTTGTAAGTTACTTGTGTCCATGTAAGAACTTCGTGTCAAAAACCACTAGGCCCAAAGCTTTGATATCTAGTGTAAATCATCACCAAGTACAGTGCTCCCTCCCTACAACCTCATTACAATTATTCCCTCTCTACAACAATGCTTGCCGCAGTTGCATAAACAACATTAATTTCCTTCAATATACCCCCTCTGAACAACACACACACACAACTTTTGACTCTCGATGGGTGTTGTTGTAGAGAGGGAGCACTGTAAAAATCTTCAAAGTTTGTAAAAATCATAGCCATATGGTCTCCAAGAGATGTGTTTCATAAATTTCTGAAATGGAAACTGGGCAGCAATTAGATCAAATAGTTGATTTTAATCAAAGTTGATCTAGACAAAAGCCAAGGTTTGCTGAACAGAAAGAAGAATGGTGAGAAGGAATTATTGGTATCACAAAAAACACAACTGCCTTAAGAAAGTGAGCTATATGATATGATATTAGATCCACATATCATATTACAAGAGAAATGTGCCGCTTGAATGTTGACAAACAAATCAATACGTAATGTCATGATAATGAGCCCATGCGGTTCTTAAAACCTGAGAAAAAGAACTGGGACCACTGCATGCCTCTTGTATGATCAGGAGAGAGTTATTTTCCAGCTGCAGTAAAGTTTCTGAAACCATATCCAATATTATCTCGACGTAGGTGAAATGTTGAACTAGCAATTTTTCTCCTGTCATCACTGGTCTGCCCGATATAAGTTTATAATATGATGGATTAAGGTATCATGGCATGTACCGGTATCTATGGACTGATACCATGGTTTGGCTGCACTATATCTGTCTCAAGAAGACACTATCTCTTTATAGCTGAAAAACTGTTGGTGAGACGATAAACCCTATTCACTCATCCAATACATGTTGATTCTTTAGAAAGCAGACACAAGATATCGAAGACGTACTGGTGTTAGAACGTACGTCGTATATGATTCAATATGCTTGCCATTGAAGAGTGTCCAGATTAGCCAAGCATTGTAACAAAGGGTGTTCGGATAGCGCAGTGGTAGTGCACTCGCTTTTCAACAATGCGGTATCGAGTTCGATCCCGGGTCGGGCAGTATGTGAGATGGTACATTGGTCGCCGTCCGAACACGTGGGTGTTATCCGGATCCGGGCACTCCGGTTCCCTCCCACAGAAATGACAAAATACGTCACCATCCGCGCCATCGAAAGTGATTTGCCTAAGTTGTTAGAACTTGTTTCATAATCGATGTAAAATAAATAAAGTTTAAACTAAACAAAGGACTTAGCCATAGAATCACAATTAATTCCTAAATGCAAAGGTAACGCAACGCATTTGTTGAAGAAAATCTTTTGCCATGTGAGGACATTCTATATCAGATTTTGACAGCAGAAACAATGTGTCCACAAATGTAGGCAACGGCTGAGCTACTGCCTACATTATTATTGATGGGCAAGCCTTTCATGTTGCCATTGTGAAGACACAACAAGGCTCTACATTTGAAGATCGTATTGGTGTTTTAATAAACATGGCAGGTATTATAGGATGTCAATCAAATCTGAGGAGTGTAATAGAAGTGCCAAGGGCATCAAACCCAGTTGGGCTTTTATTTGCTGTTATAAGGTACCCTGCCAGTTGATTTGAGCAATTCCCGGTAACAAGACTGACCTGTCAGGAACTTTTTCTGAGCAGGCTGCAGAGCTTTATCAACATGACCAAGTCACAGTTGTGGCTGGTGGGTTCCCTGATGAGCAAAAAGGAAAATGTCGAATCAAACAAGCCTGTTGTAGACACGTACGTACCTGAACTTGACATGAGGAAGATATCAATGGATTATTTTACTCTTGTGTTACATGCGAAATTGACAAAATAGTTGTTCTGGCCAGATACACTAATGTTTTGATTCTTCTACTGTCTCACTTCAATTCAATGTATTACACCAAACTCTGGCACAAGAGAGCCGGGGTCAATAAAACGAGTATAATATTCCTACTCTCCGGTTCTATACCGAAAAAATATATATATATAAAAAATAAAATAAATAAATTATGCCATTGATCTTTTTAACGTTTACTTTACAAACAAACTCTATAACAGTTTTATAATATTGGTAATAATATTGAAAGAATATCCATGTTTCCATGAAACTCCATAATGTATCATGTTTATTGTGAATGTAGTTATTTGACTTGTCTCGCTTTGTAGGTACACTTATATAATTTCATGTGAAGCGCTTTTGAACGCACATCTCTTGTGTAAAAAGAGCGCAATATAAATCGGGTATAATAAATAAATAAATAATGCTCACACTATGGTGTATGACCAAACTGTCCTAGGAACCATTTCAGGCGTGCACGCTTTAACTCGATGTGATTGAAATTCTTCTTCTCTAGCCAAAGCAAATAAACTGCATGGAAAGTTTTTGCAGAGCATCATGGAATGCTGCAAAGCTTTGTAAATAGAAATTTTCAAGAAACGAATGCTTAATATTTATCTATTAAAAAGTACAATATGGAACACCTTGACTCGTTAAACAAGTGTCAATATCGTCTGTTTCTAGAGTCCCCTTCTCCAGAGTCAGTCACAACAAGTGATGCACTATCATTATATGTGAAGCCTTAACATTTCCAAGCATTAGAGTAGAGTGAATACCAATGGCTTTCCATCTTAATGACATTTACACTAATACCCACACCAATACCCAAGTTGTGTTTGAAACTGACTTCCTGTAACTACTATACTAACTATATGATTTAAAAGTGCAAACTTGTGCGGAATATCCCGTATACTGTCCAGTGTCCACATCACAATGCAAATCCAAGGATAACGAAAACTGCCACTATGAATAGGAACTGTATTTGATATTTTAAATGCAGTATGTCAATTATATCTAACCAAGAGTAAAACAGTAGTGACAACTGTATTCTTTAAAACCATGTTTGTGTCAAAACAACGATGTCCATAGTAAACAAATTGACACCAGATTAGACACCAGTTTTATCAATCTCCAAAATATTTGCCATTAAGATTTAAATACATCGTCAAAATTTTCCAAAATGAGTTATTTCCAACATTTTATTGAATTGCGAAAGCATTTACTTCCGTTTAAACAGGAAAGAAAACAGTTTCCCACTGCAACAGCAGGTTAGTTACATATAAGATAACTTTAGTAGATCATGATGCATTGTAAATAGTAATCGTACTCAACATGAAATGCAAAAATGCTCCTTATCCGCCAATTTCGCTTTGGTTAGTTTGTACCTAAAAATGATTCTCTAGTTTTTTCCGAGGTACCATGTATAAGTGACATATACTGGGGATACATAAGAACCATGGGGCTCCATTGAACAAGAGTTGGGCATCGCCCGGGTACCTCTGTATCCGCTTCCCTCTATCTGTGATGTCCAATTAGCCTAAAGTTAGCAAAATTGGACAAAATTTAAACCAACCTGATTTTCACTTTGGTTGCTTGCCATGACAACAGAAAGTCTGCATGAAATCAGTTTTCAAAGAGATTGACCCAAAACATAGTCTTGTACAGTTTGTTGTAATCAGCCATGTGATTTAAGAGAGGAAAATGTATTAGGTGTATTCGATCAAGAAAGACTGCATAGAAAAACGAAAATTAAGCGTTTTGGTGGACATTTTGTTTTATTTACCCATGTTTGGCCTTCAACTGCATTGGAGATGGGGACAGGCAACAGACTGGATTCAAATCACTTATAATAATTATGGTTAAAAGGGGGTCTGTCAATTATCAATAAAATATCTTAGCTTTGGGTCATGTGATGTGTTTTACAAGTTTTTGGGTTTTTTTTTTTTAAAAGATTTCTCTACTTTTTACTTTGGTTGCCATGGCAACCAGACATCTTCATGTTATCAAATGTTTTAAGGAAAATCACTCCAGGAACATTCCTGTAAAGTTTTGTTGTGATAAACCATATAGATTAGGAGAAACAGGTGTATTAGGTATATTTGTTCCCGGAAAGACCGGATATAATAGCGAAAAATAGTTTTATGGCGGCCGTTTTGTTTTTAACCATTTTGGGGCTTTCAAGGCATCGGAGAGGGTGACAGGCACCATAAATGGATTCAGCACACTTTAATTATGATAAAATGGTGGCCTGCCAACTTTTCCTCAAAAATGCCTCTAACCTTTTTTAGGAGCATATTTATGAGATTTCCGACCAGTCTATTAGTTGTTTTTTACGCAAAACAATTATGTTATCCCCTGTGTAATCGTAATTAAAATACGTTTTACTTTCTCGTCAACCCGAAATGTGATTTCGATGTACTGAAATGTAGAAAATGTTATGTTTTTTTTAAAGTATGGACAAATCAATGTTTTCCAGCCGCAACCACTTTGAGCTTGATGAGACGTCAAGTAACCCTGAGTTTGCGCCGGGTTGACCAGCGACTGATCTTGCCCCAGCCTGTTTGCATTGGTAAATACACGTTTTAGCATAAACGCTTTTATAGGAAAAGAATAACAGTTTTATCGATTGTACACCAGCAATTGTAAGCGATCACTAACGAACAGTAAATATCTCTTTCCGTATAAATTGTTTTGATATACAATTGTGTCATAAACATATTGGATTGGTCGTAATGTCATGCCAATTTAGCTCTTTCGTTGCCAATTTAATCGTGAGCTTTTTACCCTTTCACCGTTTTATTGTCGTCTGGTTCAGTGTTGTTGTTTGCAAGATCGTTTCAAAGTAATATTCAATGTAGTATGGCTTTGAACATATCGATACGAGTATCAAAAAGTTTGGATCCTGATCAGACACTGCGCTACGCAGCGTCTGATCAGAATCAAAATTCTTTGCAAGTGCGCTTGTTGACGTCATTAAAATAAGAGAGTTAAAACAAACCCGACAATAAATGCTCTACACTGTTAGCACAGAAAACATTTACTGGATTCTAGCAGAGGGTTATAGTTAGCGGTAAGCAATTTTCGAAATATTCTTTGTTGATAGTTTGTTTGAAATGTCTAACCCATTTTGCTGCTGATATTTTACCAATAAAAAAACAAATCCTTCACAAGCACAGCGTTCGTTTTGTTTTACTCAGCACATTTGCATCACCATCAGGCAATATTTCACAATCCGAGGTAGTATAAGCATCTAACCACAATCGTCTTGAGATTGACGTTATCTTGAACAATGGCCCCTTGTGAATAACAAACACAATGTGACCTTTTACGAAGCTTTTAGATTAATCTCTTTATTGCTTTTCCATTAGACATGGCATTCGCAAATAGTGTTTTTCAAGATCAGACACCGAGCAACACTTTTTCTGATCCGGAGTCTATCTGTTTGCCATTCAAATGGATTGTCCTCTCTAGTGTTGTGCCAAAAGTTGTTATATGAGTAATGCAAAATAAAAACTAACAGTCAAGTAGACTATTTCCTGGCAAAAATTGGGCAATCAAAGGCAAGCGACAGATACAGGAGCAGAGAAAGCTAGGAAAACACTTCCTAGCACTTCAAACATAATGCAGTCGCCCTTGTCCTTCCTATGGGTACGCTGAATCTGACTAGGGTCGGCATTTTTAACGAAGGCGTTGTAGAGAAACAGCAATGTAAATTGAACTGGGATGAAACGATTCTTTGCAAACGCATTGATCCTGGGGACCGTTTAAAAAATACTTCGTACGACAAAAACGATCGTAAGTCATATAATAAAAGTCTCAAATATCAATTATTTTGAAAAGACAGTTCCAAAGAGATGACAAAAGACAGAATTAGATACAGAAATTAGTTATTAAATATATTTTAAAACTTTGACTTACGACCGTTTTTAATGTACGAAATTTAATTAAACGGACCCAGGTCCATTGTACGGTATCTGTTTGATCACAAAATAGTCCGATCTTTAAATGAAGGGTTTTTGGTTTGGTGTTTTTTGTGTTGTTTATTTTCGGGTGGGGGTGTTGTTGTTTCTTAACACTTCATTTTCTCCGAAGTAGGTGTTGGCAGGTCGGAGTTTAGTGCTTGGTGTTTGAGACAGGAGCTGCTCGGTGCAAGATAAAAAAATAATGCACGCAGAAATGTTCTGTATGATATTTCTGCTTTACTTCCTTCTTGCTTAACAACCTGTCCTAAAAACCACCAGTTACAGAGAGGTATCGTTGTACAGTATCGATGTTTGTTCATAATAGGAAATACTGTAATGGGTCGGTCAATTCCCTCTGTTTCAGTGGACAGCGACTATTAGTTTCACCCAATAATACCCGTTTAAAAGTACTGAAGCATGAACTTTGCGTAACCTTCTTTGGATAGATTTTCCATGACCGATGAAACTGAGTGAGTCATAATTATGATCAATGTTATGTTTAAGTTCGTCACAGGGCCTGATTTAGATTATTTTTTCAAATGGGGGAGGGGCATTGCAGGCGGGTGGGGTATGGGAGGTGTTTGAAACTTAACAATCTGGAGGGGAAAATATAACTTTATCCCCATTCTCAGAAATGTTTTATTCAACCATGGTCATACAAAATATTTCACCAGTAAAAAAAGAACTATAAAATGTAACATTAATAACTCCTCTGTCGAGTGTACTCGTCACATGTATGATTGTGTGTATATTCCAACTGAACTCATTCTTCCCTGCCTCTTCAAATGTTCAACTGCATTGCCATTTAAGTCTACTGTTTAAGAAATTTTAACGACACATGATAAAAATAAAAGTTGCAAACAGTATTATAATACACCCTTCAGGGACAGGGATACGATGTTACATGTACAGTGTTCCTCTCTACAACGGCCCTCCCAACAACGACTCCCTCCTTACAACGACCCTTGTCGCAATTCCCCCAAACAAGACAATTATGTCCAACCCATTCGCAGCTACAATGTCGCATGCTTAAAATTGTCGTCTGCTGTTCTTCTCATTTAATAATGGACATTTTGACAGAAGAGACTTAATGAGGAGTGACAAACATCTTGAATCCAGATCAGACGCCGCGTTATGCGGCGTCTGATCTGGATTCAAGCTGTTTGCAAATGTATTACCAATTTCCCTCCCTATAACAACTCCCTTCGAACAAAACACACACTCTTTGTCTCCCATTAGGTGTCGTTGTAGAGAGGGAGCGATGTATGTGTTGGTTACTATTGCTGTCAAGGAGCATAACTCATTAAAGCATGTTATGAAAAAAGTGCGAAAAACCTTGAGAGATATTCCCATAGTGTTGACCCTGATCAAATAAAAGGGCTCCAATATGACTCACTAGTACACTGTTAACTCAATATCCCCTGGAACTTTAACCGGTAAATTCTAGTTTGCAATAAGGTCTGGTCCATTTTAGACTAACTAGGGTTATTTTTGTGAACGATTGCAAAATGCCAAACAGTGAAGTCCCTCATCAGAGGGCTCACCAGGGACTTCACTGTTTGCATAGGACAAGCGTACTCTTCACAGGTACACATTTGGTAAAAGACGCATATATAGCTTCCAATTAACACAAGTTCATTTTAACTTTATTCAATTTTATACGGCTTAATACAAAATGACAAACACGGCTGATCCTGATCAGAGGGCTTATTCCTGTCTGAATTATTTGAACAGGACAAGAGTTCTTGTCACTAACACATTGTAAGTGTATTCAAACTGAACTCATTCACCCTAAAATCACCAATTGAACAATTACAGTTTCTACTATAAAATATTGTTTTTGACTGTTTTTGATAAAATTACAAGCAGCGCAGACCCAGATCCACGGGGTTCTCAGAGCCACATATAAGCTTATTTACGTAATTGGGCATGTATCCCTTTATGTTTTAAAGAATTGGTTATTTTTGTATTTGGTGTTAGTCAAAAGGTTAATTTGATAATATTCATCATCTATTTAGGCATTCAAATATGTTTTTGCTTTTTGTTACCCTTTAGTTTGTATGCTAATGAATTGTTTTCATTAAATTTAATTTCATTAATAAGCCTGTAAGATATGCAGTTTG
This sequence comes from Gari tellinella, assembly GCA_922989275.2. Classification (NCBI taxonomy): domain Eukaryota; kingdom Metazoa; phylum Mollusca; class Bivalvia; order Cardiida; family Psammobiidae; genus Gari; species Gari tellinella. The sequence goes on along the minus strand of OV277860.1, from coordinate 80,666,256 downwards.
GGGACACAGATAAGAGGCGTACTTAGGTCATTTTGTGAACGTGCCCTTAAAAGTGGGGGTTCTCCCCATGGGAAATTTTATTCCTAGATTTCTCAGGTGCGTTTTGAGGGTGTTCAAAACACGTATAATTTATACCTGTTTTGAACACTCTGAGATATACAAACATAAATCTACATGTATGCCAAATGTAACAAGAAATGTGTTCACAGGTCACAGGTGCCCCCCCCCCCCCCCCCCCCCTCCCCAACATGTCACAAATGCCGCCAATGCCTTCTTTAATTAGGGGAGGGGAGTTCTTTATATTGAAGGTTTCCCATGACTGTTGCTCAATTTTTTTGTAAACTGTTGGAGTTAGAGAGTGGGCATTCTTAAACAATGCAAATTTTACTAATATAAGGACCTTAACTCAGAAATGCCTAATGCGATTTGTCTGGTTATCGAACTTAATTGAGATGTTATGCTTATAAACATTTTGAAAATGTTTGGTAAAAATCATTTGAATAAGCTAGAGAGCAGAAACGAACAAAAATGCAAAATTTTACCCATTCAAGGGCCATAACTCAGTAAAGCCTAATGCGATGTGTCTGGTTATCGAACATGACCGAGATGTGATGCATAAATGTATAAACATTTTGAGGAAGTTTGGTGAAAATCAATTGAAAACCATCTAAGTGAGAGAGCGGACACGAAAAGTGTAACTAACGGACGGACAGTGCGATCACTATATGCCGCCCCATTGGGGGTTGGAATAAAAATCGACTCTAAATGACATAAAATATTTAATTTAGGACACTATTAGTATTTTAACCAATTACCCCATAGCATGTTTCTAATTTTGAAAATAGATGTCTACTTAAAGCAAGTTGAAAGTAAAGCAGAATGCGCCCTAATGCGCATTCTGCTTTACTTTCAACCTGCTTTAAGCTACCACCTGCTAGAATAAGGAAATGTTCCTTATAATACATTGTTATTAATGTATAACTTGGAACTACTTTCTTCAGCGTAGGAATAAACTGAAGGCGTTAAAAGGCGCTTCTGTCAGGTAAAGGGTTAAGACAAGTTGCAGTACAGACATTAGTATCTAACCCCTGTTCCACTCTACCGACTATGATTAGTGTACACACTCATAAAAGGGGGTTCGAGGCTTGCTCCCTTGGATACTTTTCCTAGACGGTCTCAGTCCTTACCCCTATCCACTCTTATTAGTTTACATGAGAGCGTTTCGCACATTTGAAACAGGTAAAATACTTACAAACATCTATGTAAATATCTAAGTATTTTACTAATATTGGCAAAACTACTGGAAGCAACCCCAACCCCACCCTCTTTATCCTATGGGCCTTTGTCGGATTCAAACACAGACCAGACCAGGCAGGATTTGATGGCCCGAGATCAGAGACACACACCAATGCAGCAGCTCCGTTAAGTTAGACTCAGAAGCAAAATAAGAAAGAAACCGGCCAGCCGGGGGATATGTGGCCCCAATGCCCCTAGTGGATCCGTGCCTGTGGTTTCACATGCCAATGCAACATTCCTAGCTGAATGATGACTGAAGAAAAAAACTTTTTTAAAAACTTTTGCAAAGGAATCCGTGCCAGCTTCATAGTCGATACTCGGAAAACCACCGAGCAAATAATGTTTCTGAGGGCATAACGCGTCATTGCAGTTGTCACTGGCGTCATTGTCGGGCGTTGGAACAATGGTTTCTTTATTTAGATGTTGTTTCTCATGTCGTATTATAACGGAATATTACAATAGGCCCTCTTCAACGCCTACCCATGAGCATTGGAAAACCACTCTTTGTCGTTCTCTCCACTTTTTCTCTGTCTCCAGCGTCTTCGGTTGAAGGTTAAAGCTTTCAATATGTTGGAAATAAAAACAAACAGGCGGTAAGTTATATTAGCACATGGCTGGGAGCTCTCGGCCTATCAGATGACTCATAAACATTTGACTATATCATTTGTTTCAACAAAACAATTATCTAACTAAAACACTTTTCATTTAGTCCACGCTTTCGTCGTCTCAAGGCAATTTGACGTCACAATCCTAGCCATCCTCCGAGCGCTCCCGCAAAAACCTTCTGCCTGCACTGTAGGCTTTAAGATAACCAATCGGAATAAACACCAAATCAAGGATTCAAACTGAAGCAATGCAGAAAATTTCACAGTAACAATAATATATATAGATCTATCCCGTCCCTCTGGACCTAGATATATGCATTGTTCAGCTGTAAATGTAAAAACCGGGATATGCATGTCTAGATTGTCTTTACAAAAGAGCTGAGAACAGATGGGAACTGCATACGTTTGATGACGTAATATTATGTACAGTGAGACCTAGACTTTAAAGGCAATTTCTAATGAATTGTGCTTACATACAGAGCTTCAATAAGCGTTATTTATCTTGGTGTTAAAGCATGCTTAATATCTCAAACTTCACATTGAAACAAACCTTTCAATTTTAGTAAAATATAACAAATAAAATCACTTTTTCGTCTAAAACAAAACGCAGAAACGAAGGGTCTTCTTATTTTCCTGGAGCCCACGCCAGTGCCATGTGGCATTTTTCAGAACAAGCAATGTCTTCCTATATCAGCTATTTTCACACGTTTGTGATACATTTCTGGATAACACTGCACAAAGGAGGAACAAAAGTAGATGCTCCCGAGCAACACATATCGTAGGCCCTGGGACCCGTTTCATAAAACTTCGTACGACAAAAACGGTCGTAAGTCAAAATTTTAAAATACATTTAATTTCTGATTTCTTTCAATTAATAATAATTAAGACTTTTATAATCTGACTTAAGACAACATTTGTCGTACGATGTTTTATGAAACGGGCCCCAGATCTACAGATACGCATAAATTGTGTCGTCTTATCAAGGATTACGACATTTGTCCCTCAATAAGCCATCTTTTCGCAGATGACGTCACATATGTAGAAATCATGTTATTTGTTGTTACTTCGTCGCATGAAGAAAGGGAAATTTGATGATATAATCTTTCGTCACCATAAACACAAAGCAATCTGACCGTCGTATAGTTTACGATATACCACGGTTGTGATATGATGTCATATAATATAATCGTAGATTACGTCCTGATTTACCATTCCGATGTTTCTTGAATTTTACACAACCAAGAACGACTTCGCGTGGAACTATGCGAACCTCTAGTCAGTCAAGCGCATTTAGGTCGGCACAAGAACACCGTTTGTCGAACCAATGCAAACTGAGAATGGTCGTTCTGCAGGTCGAACCAACCGATGTTCGAGTAGATCTATAGTCACTAAAGACGACTATAAAGCGGACTATAATTCCACATGAAGAAGCTCCAAATGGGTTCTGTATCAACATTTTCATGTTAAAATCGAAATAATCAATGTTCTACATTCAAAGGCCTTGATTTCAATATATACTCAATTCCAAAAGAAACTGTGTACTTTGTTTTCTGAAATTATTCATTGACTATGTTCCTGAAAACCTATGTATTTGGTACCAAAATTTAGATCAGTTCACGAACAATATGGCAAATATTTCAAATTTTGAGACGCGGTCGTTTAAAATGGTTGTTTTTAAACCAGAAATGACCAAGTATTAAAATCAAAGTTGCAAAGTATCTCTGAGAGTCAGACTGTTTTCAGTTGGGAATTTTATGTCGGTTAAGTTGTAATCGTATGATAAATTTTGTCAGTATCGTATGTGTCCATCTTTGCTCATGGTGCAAGCGATAATGACACATCGCGTAGACCTTCTGCGACGTCTTATAACAACGTCGGGAAGCACACGTAGTCCTATTTCTGAGTTAGGGCATTTGCAAGGTCCATAAGGTCTTTTCTCCAAAAGCACTGCGTGCGATCATCATGTTGACTAAGAATATTATTAGACCTATCAGAGAAAAGACACGAGTCCACAACTGTCGCCTCAAACGGAAATGACGTCACCCTCGCTGCAAATAAGCAGCCCAGTGACGTGCTGTCAAGGTCTGTCCAATAAATTGTCCCCTAGCCCAGATGGGTGTCCGAGCTTGCCGGAGTCAACACAATACGGTCTGTCAGCTGATACCGTACTGTCTTGCCGAGACACCTGTCACTCCACGTACAATGTATGTGGAAAACGTTTGAGCTACCAAATTATTGTGTTTATTTTGTATCCTAACCTTCTACTCACGTTAGTGACGTTATACTTGTGAACAAGCATTGCAAAGACTCTAATTTGCATATTTTCATTAAATCTCAGCAAGTTCGTTGAGAACCGATGTGATGTAAAATGGGTTTTTTTCTTTGTATAAGGCATACGAATTACACTCATGTGTGGTGATATGACCTACTAGCGACAACTCAACTCCAGTACTTCAAGTACTTACAAGATACTTTATTTCATGGCATCACGCCACCATGTGCCCCGTGACTTTGCGACTCCCCTTAATGACCCCGATCTCAATATTTGGACATTATTTATAAGCACCAGGCTTAATTGTCCGAACACGCACGACCCCGTCAAATTGACAGTTTGACATCAATTTGAATGGTGGTGCGTGGTCCCATTGACAGTGATATATTTACTTGCACCGACCAAGAATCACGGATACACAACAATATACAATTACAATACACAATTTAAATACACATGTGTCAAAATGATATGTACCTATATCATTACACATGCACGTTTTCGGTGGCATGTGCATTTTCCTTGAGTTGCACGCGCAAAACATGAAAAATAACGTATTTCGCAATAAACTAAACTTTCTTCATACTAGTTAAGCGATAGATTCTACTACCAATGGATGGCAAATATACATGAGATATTGTGTGCGAAATTTTAAATCGATACGTCATCTAGATATTAAAATATTTGAAAATAAAAAGTACACCGTTTCTTTTGGAATTGAGGATATATGTGTACCCAGTTAAATGTGTTTGTGCCATGAACTTTGAAGGGTCCTTTAGCATTTGAGTAATAATTTCTTAAATGGGTATGCCTTAGTCATAAATCTTTATTTGCTATGCCTATAAATCTTTAATCATATTGTAACCATTGTATTTTCTTGTGTTTTAGGCAATATTTGTATTTCTGCGTATACACACGAGACATGTTGAACCAAAGTACTGGAAGGACTGGCAAACTTACGAGGGTCACTCCGAAGAACTTATAAATAGCGTATGCATTAGTGTGTGATTTAACACAAAATGTTTAAGCCCTGATATAAAAGACTTAACAGTATGAATCATTGTTCCTGATTTGTTCGATTTTTGTTTTACGGCACTACGACACAATTGTGACCATATACAGTGCTCCCTCTCTACAACGGCCCTCCAAACAACGACTCCCTACTTACAACGACATTCACCGCTTTTCCCACGAAAATATTTTATGCTTACACTGATGCATCATCATCTACCTAAAAGTGTTGTCTCCAATTTTTCATACAAAAATGACATTTTGACAGAAAAACACATAATGACAAATAAAAAAAACAGCTTGAATCCAGATCAGACGCCGCGTAACGCGGCGTCTGATCTGGATTCGAGCTGTTTGCAAATGTTAACCAAATTCCCTCCCTATAACGACTCCCTCCGAACAACGCACATATTTGTTGTCTCCCATTGGGTGTCGTTGTAGAGAGGGAGCGCTGTAGAGCCTTTGTGTTTCTAGCCTATGTGTATTGTGAATGCATGTGTATGTATGTGACGCAGATTGGTGGAGTCTTAACCACAAGGGTCCGTTTCATAAAACTTCATACGACAAATGTTGTCGTAAATCTGATTATAAAAGTCTCAATTAGTATATATTTTTCCAACTTATCCTGTCTTGTCACACCTCTGTGGAATCGTCTTTTTATGGCGATTCCAAAGAGATGTCACAAGACAGGATAAGATTGAGAAATAAGTTTACAGTTTGTCGTACGAATTTTAATGAAACGGACCCCTGCACTGGCGGCAGTGAGTGTGCTTCAACACGCCCCACCCCTCCCACCCCTCCCACCCAATCCCGCTAGGAACCATTGTTACTGAGAGTATTTTAAATCTAGGTTTAAGGATAAAATCTGTTATTGCAAATGCATTTAAAATCTCTTTTCTACAGTAATATGTTCATCTTCTATATAAAGACCAGGCAAACATTTCTTTTGGTTAAATAGAGTTTGTAGTCTCTAAAATAATGGACCCGACAAAAACTGACCGATCAGGCGAGGTTGTCGGACATTAAAAAGCTTTTTATCCGCCCAAGAGGGTAGGCTGAGTTTATTACCAGATTAATCCCTTCACTGGCTTACCCCGAGTACAGTAGTTATTTGCAAACAGTTTGGATCCTGATCATACGCCGCGTAACGCGGCGTCTGAACATGATCCAAACTGTTTGACACTCGTTTCAATATTTCTTAAGTCAAAATACCTAAATATTGTTTTTTAGAGATAAAAGCAGACGACAATTGTCTAAATTTGATGACGTCATGGCAGTGAAGGAGTTAACCGGTTCACTGCTTCAATCTTGTCTGCTTAAATGTGAAAGAGTCCCCCTCCCCATTGAATTTGAGGTGTCAATGTAACTGTCAAAACATGTTCAGCGCGTGCAGCCGGTGGGTGTACCAATCTCAGTTTACCTGGTGAGAACCAGATTATACTCACGCTCTAGTGCTTTTCAATGGTTATTTCTAACCAAACTATCAAATATAAAGGTAGAGTCTCACAATAGAAGCTTCAGTGGTTCTTTGCTAGCGACATGGCCATAAGATCCATGATTTTTGCAAGGAAATTGTCTGGCAAGGTGTTATGATCGAAAGGTCATCTAGGGATGTCTTCAAAAGTGTCTTCAGCTGTTTTCCTTCGAAAAGATACATTGACCATTTTGTCAGAAGAACATAAAGACAAACAATTTAAATCAAGATTAGACGGCGCGTTTCTCGGCATCTGATCTGGGCGCAGACTATTTGCAAATGTAAGACAAGTTGTGCTTGGCACTCAAAGGGTTAACATTAGCAGCAGAGTTGTATGCGTGGGTGGTTGTATTCGTCAAAGAGATTAACCCTTTTATGATCAAATATTTCGTGATGGTTTTTTCCCCTTTACCGCCATATTGTCGTCTGCTTCAAAATGGTTGTCTGCAATATCATTTAAAAGATATATTTAAGACAATTTGACTGGAGAAGTTTTAGAAAAACGTCAAACAACTTAGATCCTGTTCAGACGCCGCGTTACACGTGCCTTTTTTGCGTCATTGAGAGTGAAAGGGTTAAGTGAAAAAAAAATAATCGCACGGTGGTAACGCAAACAATGTTTGGAATCCATTTCAAATATAAAATCACTCGAAGTCAGAATCCAAACTGTTTGACACTGGTTTAGGGGTATTTCTTTAACCTTGCTATTCTTAAATCGACGTATCCATATTTTAAGGTTATATATTTTTTTATTACCCCGAGTTAACGTGTGTCATGCCATGCTGTTGTTCGCGTCATAATACAACACCACGCACTTATCATCCCCCGTGTATATTTAGTAAGTAAGAAACTTGTAATCTTTATCTATCCTTTCACTGCCATTTTTACGTCATGGCCCATCTAAAACATTCATTGGCATAATAGTATCTGTTCGCATACAGAGCGTCTGTTTGTTTTCTAACATTTAGAAAGTTGAGCGTTTTTATTTAAGAAATGTTGCATATACATTTTCTATATGTTATTGCAATGCGTTTGCGTTTCAGTTGTCTTTAAGAATTAAAGGAAGAGAATGAATGTCAAACCGTTTGGAAATGCCAATTAATTTTGGTACGGTAAAGAAATTGGTAAGGTCACGCATATGTTCACGTTTCCAACAATATTGTAAGAACTTCACTAGTATATACAGTGTTCCCTCCCTACAACGGGCTTCCCAACAACGATTCCCTCCTAACAACGACACTTGTCGCAGTTCCCTAAATAGGACATTATAGCCAACCTATTCACGGTTGCAATGTCGTCTGCTTCAAATTGTCGTCGGCTGGTTTTCTCAAATTTACATATTGGACATTTGATAGAACAAAAACATAATGACGAGTGACAAACAGCTTGAATCCAGATCAGACGCCGCGTTACGCCGCGTCTGATCGGGATTCAAGCTATTTGCAAATGTAAGCCAATTCTCTCCATATAACGACTCCCTCCGAACAACGAATACACGTCTTGTCTCCCATTTGGTGTGGTTGTAGAGAGGGAGCGCTGCACGTGTAGTGGGACATACGTCATCCGTTCCAAATAAACAGTTCAGGGTAAAAACTCTTATATCCATTGCTATCAGTTTTGAGCCGGAACGGACGCCAGGGAACCCGATGCCTGAACAGGTTTCAAAGTATATACAGTAAAACCTCTCTATTACGACCACTAAATTATGTTAATTATTAGAGTGTTGACGGTAGGTGACCGCTTAAAACAAGGTGACAGTGAAACAGAAAGCTCCTGTAGGAGCTTTCTGTTTCACTGTCACCATGCTTTAAGCTGTCAACTGTCTATTAAACAATCAATTAGCCTTCGTTTTAGTGGTCGTAATAGCGAGGTTTTACTGTACTACTTATAATGGATGGTGAGAATTGTCAAACATCTGATATTTTCTAATTTTTATTACATTGCTTTAATAATGTATTCTCCACTGAAATTACATTTCCATTCAAGAATGTAATTAAAACTGACTTATCTGTGATCGAATGTTACACAAATTCTTCAAATATTATTTAAGAATCAAATCGTGGGTCGGTCCAAGGTCGTGGGCCGATTCGAACATTTTGGGCCGGTCTGGAATTTCGGGCTTAACCTATACTTTTTTCCAAATTTTGCTCCGATTACGCATCGATGATAAGTTTGTTGAGAAAACGGGTCGGCCTACGATTGTCAAGTCGACCGGCCATATTTGACCGACCTATTTAAAGAAGTATAAAAACAGATCCTATTCAAATCTAAAACTTAAGTAGGTGTGTCAATAAGATATTAAGGCCTGTCTTAATGTAATTAGAGACTGCTTGTCGAACGAAATACATAAATAAGATACTTTACTGAAACGAACGTAACACAACTCATTAATATACAAAAAACCTCTCTATTATGACCACTAAATTGTGTTAATTATCAGGTGTTTCAGGCAGGGGACTGCTAAATGCAAGGTGAACGTAAAACAGAAAGCTCCTATCGGAGCTTCCTGTTTTACGTTTGCCTTGCTTTAAGATGTCATCTATCGTTTATTCGACTAATTAGTCTCCAATTTAGTGGCCGTAACAGAGAGGTTTTACTGTATAGTTATGTAGTAGTAGTATAGTCATTCCTCCACACATGTCTCCTGTTTGTCCAATATAAGTTTGCTTATAGCAGTGACAAGTTAATACATAAACAACATTTTCACATCCCATTTCATGTTTGCATTTACGTAAGACTTCTTTCCTTTAAATGTGAGCTTTTGTGTGATACCTGCCCTGTCCATCGGCTGTTTGACCGTCTTTCCGTCTGTACACGAATTTTCCCTGAACAAATAGCCCCAGTGTAACAAAACTTGGTGATATATATTGTGTTTGATTGTGCTTGAAAGGCTTTTAAAGAAAGCTGATGAGGTCAATGGTCTTGTTCCCAAGGCAACCGTGTACAAAATCTAGAAAAAAATTCCACTCCGAATTCACTGATCCGATTTTAATTTATTTGCACCAAAATCATTCTCAACTAATAGAATTTTCATCCATCAAAAACCATGGCCGTGACGTGTTTATTTCCCGGTTTGCCTAAAACACGAAATGGAAATATTTTGACGTAATGGACGGAATGGAAATTATGATGGCGAAATGGAAATTTATTTTTAGGAAATCAGTTATAATTGCATAGAATAAAGTTTTAAATCAAAATTTATTGTTTCACTATATATTGAAACTAGTTTTAAGACAGGTGGAAGTGATTTAAAATCGAGTGTTCATACTTGAGAGTAGATATATCTCTTATATGAGGAATACTTTCATTCCGACAAAATGGAAGTTTATTTTTCCAAAATATTTATATTTGTATAGTATAAAGTTTTAAATCAAAATTATATATATATAAACTTGTTTTAAAACAGATGGAAGTGATTTAAATCGCTTTTTCAAACTTGAGAGTAGATATATCTCTATGTGTTATGTGTAAAGAATATTTCCATTGTTCACAGGCGAAAAAGAAATGTATTTATAGGAAATAAGTAATATTTGCATAGAATAAAGTTTTAAATCAAAATTTATTGTTTCAGTATATACAGAAACCAGTTTGAAGACAGGTGGATGTGGTTTAAAATCGATTTTCATACATGAGAGTAGGTATACCTACATATATGAAGAATATTTCCATTGAGCACCGGCGAAATGGAATCTGTTTTTAGGACAACAGTTATTTTAGCATAGAAAAAAGTTTGAAATCAAACTTTATTGCTTCAGTATATATAGAAACTAGTTGTAGGATAGGTGGACGTGACTTAAAATCAATTTTTCATACTTGAGAGTACCTGTAGATATATATCTATATATGAATAATATTTCTATTCCACATTGGCGAAATTGAACTTTATTTTTAGGAAATCAGATATATTAGCATATAATTAAGGTTTAAATCAAAATTTATTGTTCAAGTATATAACGGAATATCTAGAAAAGGCATCTTTTCCAAAACCACTTGTCCGATTTCAGTTTGGGTTCACCAAATTGTTAATCAATTGATAGACTTTCACAAAAATCTATAGTTTGCGTTAACCCATTTATACCCAGTGGATTCTTCCATGTTTATATATTGAATTAGTCCATTTTTTATCGAACGGATGCCTAGTCAAAATTTACATTTTTGTTTTGTTTTATATTAAAATTCCTATCAGCAAACAGTGTAGACTCTGATCAGACGCCGCACCATGCGGCGTCTGATCAGAGTCCACACTGTTTGCCTATGTCCCATATATGGGATCGTGGGCATAAATGGGTTAACATATTTTGCCCTTCAGCAAGCACATATAAATACCTAGCTTAGGAGTTTATCCAAGGGCTATTGGGTCAGTGTCGTTGTAACTTAAACGAACACAACAGTTTCCGGTCATTAACTGCACAGACCTGTTATCCTAATTCTAATCAAACTTTTTATTTTGCAAGCTTACATTAAGACCTTGCTTGAGATAGTAGTTCGGGATGATCAGGTCAGGGTCAATGTCACTGTTATTAAAATAAAAAAAAATGGCTTCTTGTCAAAAACTGTAGATTTGAAATCCTAATTTTGACAAAACTATTGATTTAGCGAATTTACAATAAGACCTAGTTTGGAACTGTAGTTGGCGGTCAAGGTCAAGGTAGCCGTTACATAAAGTAGAAAATGTTTTCAAGTCAATAACAAATTGGAAATCCTAATTTTGACCAAATTTTACATTTATCCAACTTACATTAAAACATAGTTTGGGATTGTAATTGAGGGCCTCGGATCAAGGTCAAAGTTGCAGTAAGTAAAAATAGAAAAACAGTTTCAGGTCAATTACTGTATTTTTGGTATCCTAATTTTGACCAAAGTTTGTAGTTACATTAAGACCTAGCTTTGAATTGTATTACGCGGTCAAAGTCACTGAACATAAAAATAGAAATACGGTTTTTTTGTAAATAACTTCAGATTAGATATTTTTATTGTATCCAACCTTTCTATTTAGCAAGCGACTATGAAGACATATGTTAGGACTGTACTTTGGGCTGTTCGGGTCAAGGGGCCCGTTTTACTAAACTACTTACGCAAAATTTGTGCGTAAGTCAAACTTTTAAATTTTAGTTTATATTTTTTATTATCACTTGCTACAAACAGCAAATAGCCAGATCAGAGGACGCGCTTTTAGCGCGTCCTCTGATCTGGCTTTTTGCTGTTTGCAAACGTTTATGATCGAAAAATAAGATTCAAACGATTTTGACTTACGCAAAAAGTTTTCGTAAGTTGTTTAGTAAAACGGGCCCAAGATCATTGGACCCAAATTAAGACCAAACTATGTAATTTGCTAATCTACATTAAGAAAAAGCGTGGGGTTGTATTTAGCGGTCATCCGATCAATGTAATGGTTACTGTAAATTAAATTAGAAAAATGTTTTCCGGTCATTACTACAGCATTTATGAACCAGTTTTGACCAAGTTTTGTTGTTTAGCAAACTTAAATGAAGACCTTGCTTGAGATTAGTACAAAAATGTTGAAAACCTTGTTTTGTGGCATTGACACGTTACTTCTTTTTTAAAACTTCGTTTCAAACACTGTGCATAAAATGCCACAAATGATAGGATTAAACAAACTGTTATATAAGAATCCGAGATCTAAGAACTAGGGAATTTTAATTGTATCTGCTTTCTCGGCATGATGTTTTCTTTGATGTGCATCTTTTAACATAAATCTTTTTCTACACTAGTATTTGCTTGATATAAACACCTGCGCCTCCATTTACTTGTGTCTGTCTGTTTTCACAATTATGCCCCGGCGTTGAGAATCTTTCAAGTTTTTTTTCCCTTTCTTTGTCAAATTCAAAGTTTTGTAATACTGACTATATAATAATCTTTATTCAAGTCTCATCATGGATACAACATAATACAGTTACATAATAATTACAAACAAAAGAATGTTCCATGTCATTTAGTTATGAATTATAAGAGACTATCATAGTAGTGTCAAAATGAACACATTCTAGGTACTATAAAAATATCCACATTATTTACAATAAAAATGGATATAGTCATCATTATAATATACAAAGTGCATCACAAATCAAATATCACAGTTTATACATTGTTATATAGCAGACCTCTACGTCTGTTTAAAATAAGATGGCAGGATTTGGCAATACTGCGTATTAAATTTTCATTAGAAAATATAAAAACAAACTTATCTATATCATTTTAGTGTTAAAAAGAGTGTCAACTTCATAAGCCTTGGTAAAAATATCATTTCTTATATCATTATAAGTACAACATTTCATTATAACATGAAATTCATTTTCCACACAGTTTTCACAAAATGGACAAATCCTGTGTTCTTCGGCCAACCTTTCGAATCTTCCCGTCTCTATGCGCAATGGAGCGACACCTGAGCGAAATTTACTTAAAGCTGACCTGTGTTTTGTTGGTATTATCATTTTAACATAGTTTTCAGTTCCAAAAGTTTGCTTAAAAAGTTTGTAAGTTCTTAATTTGTTACCTCCATTGCCAGTTCTAGATTGTTCTGTGTTCACGGTGTCACTCCATTGGCCTTTAAAACGTTCTAGTGCCGCTCTTTTTATATCATTTACAAATACATGTTTACAAATACTATTTTCAATGAGTGTATACTTGTTTAAATTATAACTTTTTAAAATTCCAAATACTCTATGAAACCAATTTTTACATGTATGGGTAGCTTTACCAGCACAATATTTAAAAACACGCTTATTCGTTCTATTATCTTCCATATTGACACATCTTGCCCAAAAAGCACAAACAGAATTAAGCTGTCTTACTATAACAGGATCCCATCCCATATCTCCAATGATTGCTGCATTTGGTGTATATCTACCAGTACCAAGATAAAACCTCATTGCACGGTTAAGGACCGCGTCAATACAAGAAAACGTTTTCGTACCCCAAATAGCAGCCCCATAACTAATAACTGGCCATACCATGGAATCAAATAGTTTGGTAAAAACGTTATATGGTAGACCCCCAGCATTCTTATATTTGACTATTAATAGCCCCAACGCTCTACCAGCAGCCTGAGAAACAAATTTAGCCATTATATTATAGTCCATGTGTTCACTAAGGTGTAAACCAAGATATACATATGTATCACATATACTAACAATATCATTTCCGCAGCTGAATATAGAAGCAGTTCGGTTAACTGAATGTGTTCTAAAATGTACTACATTACTTTTCTTACAATTTATATTCATCTTATTGGCCTTACTCCAATCAGATAACGCATCCAATAGACGTTGTAAACCATGTTCATTTTCGGTTAATAATACTTTTCAACTGACTAGAGACACGTTGAAACGATTGTCAAACTGTGTGGAACTATGTGTGGAACGTGACAAGACAACGAAGTTCAATTTTGATAACATCAACTATATCTACATATTAAAGTCAATTTGTATTAATGGCATTTCCTTCCTGAGTCAACCAAACAATTACTATGAATTTTAAATCTACTGGATTTAACAACAATAGGTAGGCATTCTTCAATATGATTCTTGAGAAATTAATAAACATGCATTCATAATCTGATTTATGAAGTATAGTTTAAAAAACTCTTATCGATATATATATTAAGTCCTACAACCTTAAATCTAACTTTGAAACGTGTCTTGCAAACGAAAATACTGAAGCAGACGACAATAAGAAGGTGGGGTGTAATAAAGTCTCGAATAATATGATCATGAAAGGGTTAAAGTGTCTTCATCAGAGATGTGGCATAATTTACACTGGGTGTTATATACTATAAAGCAGATGTACTCCCAGACGTCTGCCTGGTGTTCTCCATGTTTTCTTGATGGTGCGTGCCGAGGCAGTATGCAATCATTTATCACATCATTTGCGGTCTGGGAGTTGCATAAAGCGATTGTATAAATATCGAAATCCATTAGCGGAATATCTTTTTTTGGCTCCGGCCTGACCTTTTCGTCCACACGCGCTGCATGTAACGGACAACCAAATGACGTCATTTGCCATGAAGTTACGGTAAACAACTGCAAGCTTTGGCGGACAATATATATAAACAGAAAACAGAAATACTACGGTTTCGATTGATTTAGAAGGTGTTTTAACGTGTTATGTGATAAATAAAATCTCACATCCGTGCTCATTACTTATCTTTTTTCATAAACTCGTTGAATAAAATTAAAATGACGCTCGCCAAGGCTCGCGTCATATTACTTTGGTCAACTCGTTTATTAAAAATGACAAATAATGATCACTCATGTAAGATCCTCTATTTATGTTCTCCCACTCTCTGGTTCCTCGCGTAAGTAAGTGTGAAAGAAGCAGTGGTAGCGTGGGATCATCTGATGAACTGTTTTCACATTCTGCCGCTCAATAGGGCGCGTTCCTACCTCTCTGATAGCTTGTCCGTTTACGTGTCTCAAATGATCTTGATTTAGGAGACATGTTTATCTGCAAGTAAATAACATGTACATTATATGTGCACATGTATACGAGTATCATGTATGCATGCACATACATGTACACACATACATACATGCATACACATTCTCCTAGTTGTACACTTGCAGTTAATATTGATTATTGTTCCAATCACCACCACCAAGCAACGGGTAAACGAACAATATGCCCCGATAAACTCGTTCGGGAGAATAAAAAACAAAAGTTATATTCCCCATCTCTAACTAACGTTTAAATATTAAAATGGTCCTGATATCATGAAATTTGGTCATAAAGAAAGAAATCAGGTGGCCCCGAGGACTTTCTATAATTGAGTTTCAGTGTAGCAAATAATGTCAATGTAAAAGGTTCGATTTATTTAAATATTTTGGGTAAATGGTTTTGTTCCTGATCAAACCCCAAATTAATCGGAATTGGGGCTGACTTCAATTATGCCACAGTATTGAAAAAAATCCGTCAAGATTTTTAAGAAGTGTATCATTTTAGCATTAAATTGCATTGCCTTCGTACGAGTATTTGATTTTGTTTAAACAGGAACGAATCTCGAAACGAAT
The DNA here is from genome assembly GCA_922989275.2 of Gari tellinella. NCBI lineage: Eukaryota > Metazoa > Mollusca > Bivalvia > Cardiida > Psammobiidae > Gari > Gari tellinella. Next base: position 80,650,572 of record OV277860.1, on the reverse strand, counting down.
TGTAACTAAATTTGAGCATTGTAAACACCATGATATTTTCATCCATGCGTCGTTTGAACTTTCTCATATTTATAATGATCAGTATAATATACAAATGTCTGCGAAATTGCAAAAAAACATCAATCACTTTAATTTTCTAGTGCCGAAAGATTGCATATGTCTATTTTACTCCCGCAAATTCACGGCTCTTTCCTGACTATAAAATAGGGTTTGTTTTAATCCATGTTGTAATTTTAATAAAACATTGCTGAGGACTTCTATGTTTTAAAACAACATCGTCATCTATTTTAAACTAATTGTTTTTCCCCTTATATTTCCCACATTTAAGTTCAGATATTTTGACTTAATAAATATATAATTTAGTCTCAAACAGTTAAGATCCTGATCAGATGCAGCTTTACGCGGCGTCTGATCAGGATCAAAACTATTTGCGATTAGCTATTGTACTCAGAGTAAGGCAGCGAAGGGGGTATTTCCCTTACAAGTGTAGAGTAATTATTAGACTAGCAAAAAGTAATGATTAAATTGAATGCACACACTGAACTACGGTCAACAAGTTTGTTTCTAAATATTAGATGAAACAATTAATTAAAGGTAACTTTAACTCCAGGGCTGTATGAGCGATTTATGATAATAGCTGCACACATTTTGGAGCCAGATGAGACGCCGAGAAAGTATTCGTCGCATCTGCATCTATATTATTTGAGAAGATGATGCAAGAATATGTAGATGAATTAATTCTGAGAAATGTTACAGAAGACAAGTGTTTGCAGATAACAGTTATTTAGCGTTCTGAAGCTTAAACCCCCTATACTTACATGACACGTTAATTCGTCTCTATAAAAAGAAGAATCAATTCATCGTGGTATATTTAGTACGATTAACAACACTGTGAAAAACATGTAGTCCGTTATGCATTTTTTTCTTCTTTCTTTTGTTTTTGAACTACCTACTGGAAGTCCGTTTATTTAAAGGTAAAGGTATGGGTTTATCAAGTCTAAAATTTATATGTCATATTCTGCCGACTTTTACAATTATCTCCCTGTTCATCGAGTCACAATTCGGCCATTTACATACGGCGCAAGTTGCAGCCATGGCACATTGACTTCTTTCCCTCTCAGGTACCCATTTAAATCACCTGGGTGAAGTAGAGAAATGTAGGGTTAATGTTTTGCTCAGATAATTTCAGTGATCCTGACAGGGCTTGAACCAGGAACCTCTCGCTTTCTAGGCGAGCGTACTACCACTTGACACCTACTTTTACATTAAAATACAATCATAAAAAACATAACATAATACAAAGGAAACGTATGCAAAGCATGCATGTTTATATATACAAAAACAACATGCATATTCGTTTAAACTGTAATATTTAGATCTGTTTAAATTTATTAAATATGATCTCTCAATGCTTTGTTGAACTTTAGAACTTTAGACTTGTTGAATGTTTCAATTTCTTTTTCGATGTGGTATTTCTTTTGTAAATAGAATACATAATGTTCCCTATGATAGTATTTATTTCTTGAAAGCCTTTGTAATGTTTTTTGTAACCGACTAAGAGTTTGTACATGCTAATCTTTTTATTAATGCCCTTTTCTTTAAAGTAAACTGTGTATATTAATCCAAAAGGTATTTAAATACGGACAAGAGATGAAAATATGGTCTAATGTTTCATTTGCATTACAAATTTTGCAGAATGGCGTTTGTATTAATTTCCACGTGAAAAAGGTTTCCATTCGTGAAAAATATTTTATGGATCGGTTTGAATGTGAGCTCTTTGATTCCGTTATCGATATAAACATTATTTGTTGTGTGGTAGACTTCATGCCACTGAACTTTTCTATTCAGTTGTTGGTCCCAGAACTTGTGTACATGTATGTATGTAGTTTCAATTTTTTCTTCAACGAATTTACTCTTTATATCCTTGTTATTTAATTACAGTTACAGTTTTTACCGAAACTGATTTTCTGTTAATATTAACTTGTGTTTTTTTGGATTGTTCTAATTTCAAAATGGTTTTCCAGGCATTTGGAAGTTCTGCTTTTAATCTGGTAAATTCAGAGATCCAGTTACATGTACTTTTATTTGTAAGTTTGTTTATTAAATTTTATTTAGGCTTTTCGGTGGATTACTAATAAATAGCAGTGGATTATCACTGGATAATTCCACTGTTTCAAGCAGTGGGATTATCGTCGCGCGTGCTTCTTTAATGCATTTTCCCCTTAGGGCTCCCGAAGAATCGTAGTCAATCGTGTTCTATCGTTTCATTCCGGCAGCCCAATTTGTCGTGGATCACTCAACGGAAGAACACGAATGCATGATCGGAAGTAACGAGGTAGTTCTGATGACGTTATATCAATAAATCAGTGACGTCATTGTACGGCAACTGTCAAGAAAATGTGTTCGGATATAAACTTGGGGCTCAGCACGGGGTAAATAATGTACTTTCGCTTTCATTATTGTCGATCAATTTCGTTTAAAAAGTGGCTTAAACGCATAAATGAATAGAAAAAGTGTATTTTTTGCAGTGTAAGATCGAATGTAATATACACTGAAAGACACTTCTAACGCAACACCTAGAAATTTTGATGTGTGCGGCTTATTATATAATCGTTCGCTTGGAAATTAATAATAAAGATAAACCAACATCTCGTACATGATTCCTGTAAATGTCATTGTAATCAATTAACAAAAAAGCACAAAATCGTACAGAAATAAAACACGACTCCAAAATTAAAAGTCACAAAATCGTCACAAAAGATAATAAGGAGATGAAAGGATAATTCTATTCACAGCACTTATCAAAAGAAAGACGCCGAGTTTCCCTGTTTTGAAGTGCAATATGTACTCCCTGGATACGAATGGTCTTCATACACCTCTGTCTAATCATATACCGAAGCTGTGACACTTCTACGATACTGCCGCGGTCCGCGTTTAACTCGTTTGTACTTCCACACAAAAACCTATGAAGGAAAACCCTGCCAAAGACTCGAGTCATATGAAAATAAACAGACAAGGCTGATATTATTTTTCGTTATTTAAAATGAAACAAAAAAGTGTCACATATTGAAATGACTAGAATGATTATGACGTAAATCTTACATTCAGCAATATCAACAGTACATTTTATTAAGAAATAACGCAAATTTACGTGACTGATTTAAGGGTCTGTCTGAACCATGCCAATGGCGCGTGGGCGTTATTGGCGTTCCGTGCATTACATGCAAAACATTTGATGTTTTTTCAGTGTGGCTAGTGTTGTACTATAATAATACAGAATTTTAAATCGATAAATTTCGCCCACATCCCTTTTCCCGTGCAGAAATATGAATTCTTACCTACTCAACGTGCGGCATTGATCATCCGTCATGGTTGAATGATTATATTGAAATTATGTGCAAGAAGTAGTCAAACCAGTTATGGTGAAATTTGAGTAAGATATCTTGTACCGTATTTGTGTAATACTATTTTGAAAAGTGTTGCGTTAGAAGTGTCTTTCAGTGTATTTCGTGAACATCAGATTGTTATATTTTCACGATTGGCTTTGCCACTCGTGAAAATATAACGTCTGATGTTCGCTCAATGAATTAAATTTGGATCTTACACTGAAAAAACAGTTATCCTCTATTTCATTAATTTCGCCATTGTTATGTACTAGACGTCATTTATTAATATAATTTTAGAGTCAATCCATAAGTTGAAGAGTAAGCATTTACCTTTGAATTTTATGTATTGATTTCCCCCATAGTTCTCAATGTCTCCCCTGATACCGAGGGACAATGATTTAACTGTTCCCTCAGTATATATGAAACAAATGACTTATTACCTGACTCTCTATGAGTGTGTGTGCACCATTTTGGCGCATTTAACAGTGCTATTCAACGGTAAACTGGCCTAAGCCTGGTAAATCTTTATGGAAAAACAGTCAAAAATACTTAATAATCACTTCAATAGAGAGTCAGGTAGTAATACTCTCTGTGAAGGCGGTTGGTCTCAATCTTGAGCAAACTGCGTTCATATTCCGTCTCAATGTCCTGAGAAAGTTTTACCGTCTTCTTCAATACCAACCAGTAAATAATATTTCGTAACATTCGGAGAATCAAAAACTTAAGAGCTAGTGCTGTTGTTTAATTTGTTTTATTGATCGCTTTGAAGTTTTACGTTTTTATTACAAAACGATATAGAAATGTAGCCCTTCACTGTCTTACCGCGAGTACAAGGTTTATTTGCAAACAGTTTGGATTCATATAAGACGCCCAGTTATGCGGCGTCTGATCAGGGTCCGTACTGTTTGACATCCATTTGTCAAGCAAAATAAAATTTTGAGAAACATGAGCAGACCACAATTTTTGAAATCGGGGGCCCGTTTCATAAAACTTCGTACGACAAAAATGGTCGAAACTTCAAAATACATTTAATTTCTTGTTTCTCTATCTAATCATGTCTTGTGACATCTCTTTGGAATCGTCTTTTCAAGACAATTCCAAAGAGATATCACAAGACATGATTAGAAAGAGATATTAATAATAATTGATACTTTTATAATCTGACTTACGACAACATTTGTCGTACGAAGTTTTATGAAACGGGCCCCTGATGACGTCGTGGCAGTGAAGAGGCTACGATTACCATGTTTACATTCATTGTTGTCTATACCAAAGAACTTGATATCATTATAATTTCAGTTCTCTTACTAATTCTACCATGATACTAAACCACCATAATATTAAAGTGATTAAATAACCATCATCAACAACAACTAGACGATTGAAACATATGTAAATAGTGTAGATCCAGAAGGACTCATATGATCGGGGTTTACACTTTTTTTCTTTACCTATAAGTATAACGAGTGTCTATGGGTATTAACTATTTGAGTATAACCCCAAAGGTTATAAAGCATTTAAGCTGAGTCTGAGAACGTCATCAAGCATTTGATTTGCCAGATTTGAGCAACAAGTCATCTAACCAATCAAATGCTTGAGAACGATTTCAGACTCTACTCAGGTTCTTTATAATAGTTGACCTAGCTGGACGCGGTTTCAATTACAAATGCATAGTTTTGATCCAGATCGGACGCCGAGTTTCCCTGTTTCAGGACTGTTTGTACCAGTTGTCACAAATTCGAATGCAACGTGATACAAAATAACAAATCGGTAAAGCAGTCTACAGTCTACACTGTTCCCGAAATACGCCAATATACGCTATACGTAGGGGTCAACAGTTTAGACACGTATGCCCCAATCCAATTAATATTAAATTTCAATTGTAACATTTTCAGTTACAAATATTTTCTGGAACTGAGCATTCATTAGGTACGCTTGTTGATACCCTCGACTTTCGTCACCTAATGATATAATGAAGAATATTTCATTCTTTCCAATTTTAACCCTTTCACTGTGATAATAACATAATAACCCGTCTGACACAGTCGCTGCAATATTATCGTCTGCTTCTTTTGTTCGTCTGAGTTCACTTATAAAATTTGGCATTTATGCGTGTTTGACTGAGGAAACATTGTTATAAGTGTAAAACAGTTCAGACCCCAATAAGACGCTGCGTATTGCGGCGTCTGATCAGAGCCAAACTGTTTGTAAAGTTCAGTCTTGTCGGCTTTGGCAGTGAAAGAGTTAAACGAAATTAGATACAAATTTATATAGAAAAAGACGATTTCCTGATATTTTTTTAAGTTTATTTTAATATGAGTGGCAAACAATTTTGAGTTTGATCAGACACCGAGATACTTGGCGTCTGATCTTGCTCCAAGCTTTTTTCGATTGACATCGTCATTTTCTAGCAAATCTGTCTATTTGGAACGAATAACACGTTTTTCTTGAATCAATGTCAACTTGTTTTGACTACATATCAACTCCGACCGATGGTACTAATGGTTGTTCTGAAGGTGCGGGCATAACGTCATAGCATGGCTTCACATTCCAGATATCCCGGGCATACTCTTCAATGGTACGGTCAGCTGAGAACTTGCCAGAGCAAGCCACGTTCATCAGTGCCATCATTGCCCATTTGAAAGGGTCATTAAACGCTTCGGCGACTCGATCTTGGCACTCAATGTAGGCGCTGTAATCGGCCAGCAGCATATAACTGTAAAATAAATAGTACATCTATTGATAAGTATGTAGGTATAGACAACTCGGAGTCTCGATCATAACCATGATGCCCGTCTCGTAATTTTCAAGCAGCATTTAAGTTGAAAATCAAAGATACGCATAGTGTTTGTCATCGGCGTGTCATTCAGGGCATGACGGCAAGGAAATCATTTTTAGCTACCACTAAAAAGACACTATTGTATATTAAATAGCCGAGTAAAACCTGTCTATAACGACCACTAAAACGGAGGAAAATTGATAATAAAAAAGACAGATGACAGCTTAAAGCAAGGTGACAATGAAACAGAAAGCTCCTAAAGGAGCTCTCTGTTTCACTGTCACCTTGTTTTCAGCGGACACCTGCCTAAAACACCCAATACTCAACGAAATTGTGTGGCCGTAATAGAGAGGTTTGACTGTATTCAACAAAATAATTATCATAAATCTTACTAGTACTTAATTCAACAAGAGCCGTATACGGCCCTAAATCGCTCACCTGGGACCGTTGATGTAAATGTAGCATATCTTGGAAAGCTGAGAAATTATGACACTATGATTGTGCCAATTGCTGATTGGATGATGCTGAGTGCAGAATAGCTAAACTTAGGGTACTGTAGTTTAAGAGAAGATTTTTAAAGCTTTTTTTAAAATCTATTTTACCTCCTGTGACCTAGATATGCAACGGACTGGAACCATTTGAACAATATTGGTAAAGTATACCTCTAGAAGTTACACTATGCCAAATATCAAAGCTCTAGCTATATCAGTTTCAGAGGAGAAGAGGTTTGAAGATTTCACTTTATAACTCTATGTAAATTTGTGACCCCCGGGCGGGATCATTTTTGACCCAAGGGACATAATTTGAACAATCTTGATAGAGGACCTGAAGATGATGCTTTGTGCAAAATATCTTAGCTCAGGGTACTGTGGTTTCAGAGAAGAAGATTTTTTTAGTTTTTATTGAAAAACTCTATTTTTAGCTCCTGTGACCTAGATATGCAACGGACCGGAACCATTTGAACAACTTTTAAAGAGGACCATACAAGGATCATTCCTGCCAAGTTTGGTTAAAATCCATCCAGTAGTTTAGACGGAGATGTCGTTTAAAGAAATTGTTGACGACAGACGACGAACGACGACGGACACAGGACGATCAAAATAGCTCACCTTGGCACTTTGTGCCAGGTGAGCTAAAAATGTATAATTTTTTAACTAAATATTTTTCCACAAAAATAATCAACAGGGGCCCTTTTCATGAATCATCGAAGCCGAGCATACCTTAGTCACGTTTTAACTTTGAAATTGCGGGTATGTTCGGCTTGAGCAAGTTCGAGATTACGAGCTTCGCCTGTACAAATGTATGCTTACTGGTCGTGCCATATCAAGGTGTTGGCCAACTCAACGAAGAGCGTTGGGTTCTCTGGGGAGTAGAACCCGTCTCTGATCTGGTCGAGGGCTTCTTTGAGGTCTGGGTTGTTGATGTAGTAGTCGTGAGGCTTATATGTTGCCCTCAGGGCTTGTACCTCGGCTAGTTTCAAACCAAAGATAAACATGTTCTCTTCTCCCATTTCCTCCAGCATTTCTATGTTGGCCCCGTCCAGAGTTCCGATTGTAAGGCCGCCATTCAGCATAAACTTCATGTTGCCAGTGCCTGTTTGAAAATGAAAGAGTAATTTTAATTAAACCCTGCTGTTTGGGAAACTTTGATAAAGACACAATCTGTTCTGTGTTCATGCTGCTTGAACGTTAGTTTCATGTTGAGTATTAGTCCATTTATGATAATTTAGGGTTCTTTCGACAATCAATCCAAGATCTTGATTTACATTGTGTGCATTTATTTATGCTTTTCGGTGGATTACCGTGAAAAAGCAGTGGATTATCACTTGATAATTTCACTGCTTTAAACAGTGGAATTATCGCCACGCGCGCTTTTATTATGAATTTTCCCCGTAGGGCTCCCCAAGAATCGTAGTCAATCGTGTCTTATCGTTAAATTCCGGCAGTCTGGTTTGTCGCGAACCACTCAACGGAAGAACACAAATCCAAACTCGAGAGCAACGACGTAATTCGGATGACGTCAAATCAATAAATCAGTGACGTCATCGTACGGGAACCTGTTTCGAAAATATGTTCGATATAAACTTGGGGCTCAACACGGGGTAAATCATGTACTTTCGCTTTCACAATTTCGTTTAAAAAGTGGCTTAAAAGCATAAATAAATAGAATAATTGTATTTTTTGCCACTCGTGAAAATATAACGTCACAGTATAGCGGTGAGGGGTAAAAATCTCTCTATTAATTTGACGCCGAAAGGGTTAGCTTAATATGTAACAAGTCAAATTAATACTGCTGCTGCTTTATATAAATCAATGTGCCAGAAGACGCCCGTTTTCTAATCCACATACAGGTATAGATTGTTAGTACAATAATGAAGCAGTTAGAGGAACGAAGTGGCTGTACAGTTTGCCATAGTATAGTCCATGGCGACGTTTACCTGCTAGACGTTAAATGTTGTTTGGAAATAAGAAAGTGTTCTAAGCAAATATATCAGTTCGGCTTTCATTAAAGAAAATACATAATAAAATGAGCTGATACTTAAGATGTATAACCTCAAAGGCAGAGCCTGTAACAAAACATGTACATGTATTCTGTAACAAGTACAATTTGATGTAAAAGAGATTTCAAACGTGATTTACCTTACTGTCGACAATAGGAGCGCCTTCATTGGTTATTGGCACAACTAAGACTAAGGTTATATTGGGCAAGAGGTGTTTAACTTATTGTGCCCTAGTGACGCCTATATGCGTCCTTTACCAAAAGTTTACTTATGAAGAATTCACTTCAATATGCAAACATATTGAGTTAGGTGAGTGTATCGTGCATTATATCATCATGTAGGCAAATAATTGCTCTTTTAGATGATATACATGTATCACACGTGTATTTTGCACATATTATGTTGATCAAGTATCATTACTTTTTGAAGCACCCTCGTATTACGCCTAAAACCGATCTGAACCAAAACTTTCACAAAGTCGACTTTCGTCACCCGTGTCGGTAAAAGGGTTAATAAAATTGCTTCTTGATTATTATTGACGCTATTATTTATATAATTATATATATTACATTTATAACATAACAGACGGCGTGAGTGTTGAATAACACCCGTTGTTTAAACGTCATATATAACTAGTTATATAACTATGCAAATGAGGTACACTACGACGTCGTTTACTTGTGACGTCGTTAAAATGCGTTCTATGCGCGTTCGATTTCCAACGTCTTCATTCCATCATGTAGATTCAATTTATAGATTTTTGGTGTAATTAATCAATATTAGATCTACATGAAAGTGTTTATTAATACATATAACAACATAAACATTATGCTAGTGAACGGGGTTAATTTGGAACAACTTTTTTCCCGTATAGATCTACTTATATCGCGCTTAGCATTCACTTGACCTCAAAGGCTCCGATAAATAATATTTCTAGGTTTTGTTATAAAAAGAATATAACATTCGTGTTCATAATTTATTGGATTTATCATACTCGTCGTTTTAGAAAACGACAAAAACTCGGCAAAGCCTCGTTTTTATCGTTTTCTAAAAGACTCGTTTAATAAATCCAATAATTATCAACACTCATGTAATATCCTATATATAATGCAGCTCTATGGAGAATAAGACGGAGAAATAAACCATAGGTGTTAAAAGACGTATCTTTGGATTAATTGGTTAACATTATCATTGTACCTGATGCTTCTGTTCCTGCCAACGATATCTGCTCACTCAAGTCTGCAGCGGGAATAACAATCTCAGCCAAGGTTACTCTGTAGTTTTCTAGAAATACCAGCTTTAGTTTATCCCCGACATCCGGGTCATTGTTTATCTTCTTGGCCAGGTTGTTGAAGAGCTTTATAATCTTCTTGGCGGTATGGTACCCGGGTGCAGCTTTGCCGCCAATCATAACAGTTCTCGGTGTGAATGGTGCGCTCGGGTTCCGCTTGATGCGGTTGTACAAGGTAATCACATGTAGGCAATTGAGTAACTGGCGTTTGTACTCGTGAATTCGTTTCACCTGGATGTCAAAGATGGAATTGCAGTTGACCTGGACGCCATAGTGTTCTTCTATATAGACAGCTAAGCGAGACTTGTTGTTGTCTTTTATTGCTATTACGTTTTGTAAGAAGGTCTCGTCATAGGCATAGGGCTTCTGTAGTTACAAAAAGAAGAGAATAGCAATGAAATGTGTTTCAGCTTAGTGTGCATGATGCTACAGTGGGTGAGAGGACGTTATATAGTTCATGTTTAACCTAGTATTCCATAAATACGCCTTTGATATTTTCCTTCACTATACAGAAAAAGGTTTCCAATTTGTAAAGATCATTATAAATTTAGAAAAGAGCAATTTTACAATTGTATCGTGGTTCCACTTTGTACGGTCATGCATAGGTATAATAATCAAAGTAATGTAGTACTGCAGGCTCGGACTTTCAGTTTAATGTAGAATAAAGTAATGCAGAAAGCTAATTATGGAGTTTCTGCATTACCATTGCCATGCATTAAGCAGAAACATGCAGCGCTTAAAGACCCTAAATAATTTTGTAATGTGCATGTCTTATAATGCATCGTCTGCTATGACTACTACTGTCCTTTTCACTCAGCTCTGTCACTCAATTTTTATCGAGATTTTTTTTGTTTCAACCAATATCAGCTTTGTACCTGCACGAGACAATCAGATTGTTTTTTACGAACTCACATGTAAAGTTTCAGATTTATCCAGGCTGTGAATGAAAAATTATCGCGAAAAATGTATTTTCCCCATAGTGAAATAGGCCTCAGTTGTTTACAAAATGGCTGACTTTGTGAATAGTGTGTGGCGTTGTGGAACAGTCTATTTTTACAGAGGTGGAGAAGGCCTATTAAAATAAAACATAAAAATGATATTGTCAATCCGTGAATGGTAATCTAAATGTGAAATTAAGATAAAAATAGATTTTTGCATCGCTATTTTGAAGTTGATGTTAAAAAGAATATTAAAACACACAGCGGCCATTTGCAAATACAGCTGATCCCAAGTTTACTATAGGAAAAAACTATTTATTTAGGATATCTCCCTACTCACGGTCCCAATATTACTCAAACTTTGCATGTGAGTTCGTAAAAAACGATCTGATCGACTCATGTAGGTACAAAGCTGAAATTGTTTAAAATAAAAAAAAATCGATAAAAATCGAGTGACAGAGCTGAGTGAAAAGGACAGTAGGTGAATGTTTATTACAAGGGAGTAAATACGGTGTTTAAATCACCACAGGTACAGACTCAGGATCCTAAGTTTAACTCAGTGCTGCTACTACACGGTTTATCTGAAAGTGACGTATCCAGCAACTGAAGCACCGTTAGATAGCATATATAAACCCCGTATGACAGGATTTGTGTGTAGGGGGGTCTAGACTCGCACCAAATTTTTCTTAAGGAAAATATAGCCTCTATCCTAGCAGATGGTAGCATAATTAAATTGTGCTTAATGCAAGGCAGACTGTACATTTGTAGTGTAGTGGAAACAATGAAGTAATAATACTCCAGGGGACTATACGAAACGTTGTACGACAGATATTGCCAGATTCTAGAATTCTCAATAATTATTTATTTCTCCATATAATCCTGTCTTGTGTGTCACAAGACACGGTGAGATTAAGAAGTTAGAAATTATATTATTTTACAGTTTTGACTTACGACCATATTGTTCACAAACGCCATTTTGTTCAGGGCGGACACTCTAGCCACCTGCTACCTTACCCAAGCAAATGGAACACCATCAGCAATTGAAAACTAAAATCTGGATCTAACTAACTAACTTGTTACATTTACTTCATTTGCACGAATACATTTAAAACGTTGTTAAACGCTGAATAAAAGTAACACAGAATATGCCTTTTATATGGAATAAACGATGTCGGTCTAAAGTACGTTATTGTGCAATAAGTAGCATAATAAAAACATAACTATTATGAGTTCTTATACTATCGTTGATAATTGTCATACTTAAAACAGCTTCACAAGTTCAAGGCAACGATAATTATTTGCTGAAGAGCTGGCACAATCTATGTCAAGACTGTTTTGTTTCCTAGAACATGAAAGTGGATGATACACAGCAGAGAAGATGTTATTTTTCCTATAAACGCATTTATGCTATGATCAACTGTTATGTTAATTGCAAGTATTTTTGTTGCCAGATCAGACTTTCGGTTTCCTGGCGTCTAATTAGGCTCTAAACTGTTTGCCATTCGTATTCAAAATACAAAATCGTCAACATTTTCAATAAATTGCAATTTTCTTCATTACAGTAAGAATAATGCCTTCTCCACTGTAGATCTGATGTAAGGTCAATGAGGTCATTCAATGAGGTCCTAGGTAAGTCAGACCTTCGTATGAGAGAGAAAACCCAAGCACTTTATACAAATGTGTCTTTATCTACAGGATCTACGGTTATAAAGCTTTTCAGTTGTGTCTTAAGTCGTTCTCGAGCACTTGATTGGTCAGATTTGAGCCTAGGCTCAAATCTGACCAATAAAATGCTTGAGAACACACTCAGACTACGCTCAAACGCTTTATAACCTTGGACCCAGTGGAGAATGTGTTACACAATGGAGACGACGTTATATCAGGCTTGTGCTAAAATAAAAGTACGTACATTGAAAATAGTTTGAAGCCAGGTCAGACGTCGGGTAACCAAATGTCTGATCAGACTGCAAACTGTTCGCCAGTCAGATTTAAAACAATCCTTAACATTTTTAAGAATTTGTCAACATTTTATTGCATTGCGTCTTGCGTTTAGTTTCGTTACACAGGACGTTTTCTCTCCTGTGAACTTTCAATTTTACTCATCAAAAGTGGCCGCTAAAATGCAAACAGACAATTCCTATTTCCAATTAAGTCTAGTCCATATTAAACCATTATACAGTTGTTGTTTTTTAACCATGTTTGCAAAATGTTAAACAGAGTATATCCTGATCATAGGGCTCCTGTAGCGACATTTGCATAGGAAAAGTGTACTCTTCGCGGGTGAGCACTATGTTCGTAAATGGTGCATCGCTATGGTTCATTGGTTTACCTGGGTCCAAGGTTATAAAGCTTTTCCGTTGAGTCTAAAGTCGTTCTCAAGCATTTGATTAGTCCGATTTGAGCCTAGGCTCAAATCTGACCAATCAAATGCTTGAGAACACACTCAGACTCAGCTCAAACGCTTTATAACCTTGGGCCCAGACGTCTCATCAGGATCTGAGCAATTTGCCGTCGGAATCAGTTGTAGCACACTTTTAACCTATTACTTCATAAAAACGCAGTTTTACTCCTTTTATTTATTTGAAGTCATGAAGATGCACCATAAGAAATAGTTTCTATGTCCCAGCACAGTGTAGCTTAAAGCAGGTTGAAAGCAATGCATGGTGTGCCTAAAGGAGACTTCGGCTTTACTTACAACCTGTTTAAAGTGACGTGTCTTGAAAACTAGAGACAGACTATGAATAAAAATGTTATTGTATCCAGATTATGTCAAAACCAATAATTGTGCTATCGGCGCAATAGCATTAGTTCCAAAAACACTTTTGAGTGGGTCATTGCAACAGGTTTAAGGCAACTTACCAGATCATGTAGTATGTACAGATGTTTGATCCAACTGTCCCCAAGCGTCTTGGTGATGAGATTAGATAACTCGGGGTTACACAGGAGCAGCCAGCGACGGGGTGTGATACCATTAGTTTTGTTCTGGAACCTGTCTGGATACATTTCGTAAAAGTCACGGAAGACACGATCTTTCAATATTTCAGAGTGGATCTTGGCGACGCCATTGATGGAATGTGACCCAACGATTGCCAGGTGCGCCATGTTAATCTGTTTTTCATGAGCCTCTTCAACTATTGACATTCTCTTCACCTTTTCTTCTTCATTCGGGAAAAGACGGCGAACTTCCATCAAGAACAAATGATTGATATGGAAAATGATTTGTAATATTCTAGGTAGAAGTGTTTCTAACATCTGTACTGGCCATTTTTCCAGGGCCTCTGGGAGCACAGTGTGATTGGTGTAAGCACATGTTTGGAATGTAATGTCCCATGCCTGTTCCCACGGCAGACCTTCTTGGTCCATCAACAACCGCATTAGCTCGGGAATAGCTAGAGCAGGATGAGTGTCATTTAACTGGAAGGCAAGCTTGTTAGGAAACTCAGTAAATGATTTCCGGCTACATGTGATGACACCTGGCTGTGCACTCTTGTAGCGGCGAATGGCGTCCTGGATGGATGCTGACACCAAGAAGTACTCTTGCTTCAGTCGCAGTGTTTTGCCCTCAAACATGTTGTCTTTCGGATATAAGACACGAGAGATGTTTTCAGCTAAATTCCTGTCAAACACGGCTTTGAGATAATCTCCATCGTTGAAGAATTGAAGGTTGAATGAGTTTGGTGCTTTGGCCGACCAGAGCCGGACAACATTGACTACATTGTTTTTATATCCGGGAACCGGTGTGTCATAGGGGACAGCTAGGACCACCTGGGTCTGGACCCACTTTACACCGCCGTCAGGAGTGTGTTCAGTGTGGCCGTAGAAGTTCACTAGTTGCGTGTATTCGTGTCGGACAATCTCCCAAGGGTTTCCCGTGCACAGCCACTGGTCCGGCTCCTCTGTCTGCCAGCCATCCTTGATCACTTGTGCGAATATGCCGTAATCATACCTACGGATAGAGGTTTAAAAAAGATCACCATATGTACCGGTATATTATAGTAATAATAAAGAATCTATTCAAAAGGGAACACCTTTGGTAAAACCCAATTTTCTCGTAACACATTAACATTTATAAATAAAACAGATGTATCACTTTTTTACACCATTGGTGCATTTAAAAATAGAAACAACTAATGAAATTTTGTTGGAAGTGGCTTCAGACTTTGACGGATATGATGTAAAAACGGCTTGGTAAATTCGTTTTAAATGCAGAAGATCGTACTTTGAAACGTGGTAAAATGTTCATCAATTGTTGATTTTTTTATCGATTTTTTAATTAAAAACTTTTTTGGTAAAACTATTTTGTAATTATTTATCCAAGCTTTGTTTTATTTCATCGTTCACGGAGCTGCAATGAATTTTACTTATCAATAATTCAATATTGTTTGTTTTCATTACTTTTAGTTCGCTGTGATTGGCTGTACATGTAATAACCCCATGAAAAACAAAAGATACAGGCCACACCTTGTCGAGATTACATTTTCTCCCATTTTCTCCCATGTGGGATTATAAGAATCCACCATGAGTGTTGATGTAGGATAGGACTTTTCTCCCCCGAGGGTCAGAAAATTCGTGCAGGGACGAGGCTTGCCGAAAAACGAATGGTGAATTTTTTTCTCTCCCATTTAAGTTATTAAAACATGATGTAAATAAGGAAATAATTGCAGTTTCTGTGCACTTTTTTCCGCCCACACACGACGTTGTTTATAGTGACGTCGTCTGAAATGACGTCATTTAGTTACCCGCGTCATGCAGCGCTTATGGTTAAGCCGGGCAAACAATGAAAGACGTCACGTGGTATGGAGGATAGAGTGGTTCCACAAGGTGTCACACCTGTACGGAAGTGCTCCCGGGTCGTAGGGTGCCTAAATAGTACCTAGTGAAAAATTGATGTGTGAGTGTTCATGGTCATATTTTTTATTGAAAGTGCTGATTAACTGCAGATGCATTTGTTTTTTAGCTGAAATAGTGATGTTGTTGATAAATCAAAGGTGCTTCTGGGTTCTATTTGGGAACTAATTTGTGAGAACATGTGGTCAGAGATGCGAGTGTGGTACGGCGGGTCATCAACTTTCATTTTGTAAATATTGACGGTGACCTTAGAAATGTGAAATTTGTGGAAAAGTTTAACCTTCATGGTGCCCTTTTCTGTTGATAATTCTGGTGACTTATAATTGCTTTCCATGGAAACAGGGCCAGTATATTGCTCGGTACGTCAGGGAACTGGACAGAGATAGGAGAATATGGACAATTTACTATAGAGTTCTATGGAGGGATTTTGTACAGGAGTGACACCACAAGGGGAATACCTCTATCCCACATGGGCGAAAATGGGAGAAAGAGGTATTCCCCATGTGGAATCACTCTATCCTCCATACCACGTAACGTCTTTTATTGTTTGCCCAGCTTTATCACAAGCGCTGCATGACGCGGGTAACTAAATGACGTCATTTCTTATGACGTAACTGCAATGATTTCGTTATTTATATCATGTTTTAGGGGAGAAAATTCCTATCCTACATCAACACTCGTGAAGGATTCTGATGATCTTAGTCCAACATCTTTCCACAAGCGCTGCATGAAGCAGGACGCCAAATGACATTGACGACGACGTTACTACAAAACAACGTAGCGTTTTGGCGGAAAATAGATATGGCGGAGGGTCTACAACCTACGTTTTAAAAGGTTTTGATAGTAAACACTCGTGTCAGATTCTTTATTTAACCACCATCTTAAAGGGACTCGCAACCGGATGGTGTACTTGTCAAAATAAAATAAAATACTCAAATAAAAGCAAATTTGTGGCATTATTTGGCTTCTGACATTAAAAAAATATGATCAGTCCAAAAAAAGTCTCAAGAATCGTCACCGAACCTTAGATTTTTAGATATTTTCCATCGTTTTTCTATACCGACTAGTAGACGGTATAGTTGTTGTTGTTGCTTCTCTACACGGGCTTAGACATAAACACGAGCCGAATTACGAAGTTGTATGCACTTTCGATAGCTACACATTAAAATACGTTAAATCGATACGAGATAAATGGATAGTTCCGTGGTCCATTGGTCTAAGCGGTTTCCCCTATTTTGCCTTCTGTCCGCCAATGCCGGGGCCCCGGGTTCGAATCCCACCAGAGACCAATATTTTTTTTTATTGAAATACATTTTTTTAAACAGAATTTCTTATCCTAAACTAATTCTTTACCATTTATATAAGCGTTTGACACATATTTACAAATTACTATTTTTAATGCACCATCTGGTTGCGAGTCGCTTTAAATTCCGTAGTGATATTAAATTACATTGATTAATTCGAAACATTTATTGTATTCATGGAAGTATGGGGAAAAAACCTGGAGGTATGACAAAAACACCTGGTCACACGGTATACAACCGCGAAAAGTGTGACCAGGTGTTTTTGTCATACCTCCATGCATACAATTAATATTCGAATTATTCCTTAAATGAATCTGAAAAGAGATAAATAAAGCGAACAAATATACATTATTGTAAAAATCTTAAACAATATTAATTATTGTAAAATTGATACAAAAACAGTAAAGAAAATACGAAATTAAGGATTCATAGATACTTCACTTCCCGTCGCATAGTGTTTGGCCGCGATATGTTTACAGTTCATTAATTACGTAAGAAGATGATGTATGATACTGATTTCTTTTATTAAATATGCGAAATGTGTGTCTGTTTTCCGTGATCTTAATGTTTCCCTAAAATGTGAGGAAAGCGACGTCTTTATAAAACTGAAGCTGTTTTAATAACTCATATTTTGTTAGCGCTAACCCGGCGTGTGATCTAGAATCTAATTCAATTTTCTTTGTTACGCGGTTGGAAAGTTCTTACCGGTAATTAATTATCTGAAACAAGTTAAATAGACAAAAGTTTGAACTGTAAAGTCTGTTTTTCAGAATAATAGGTAAATAATTAATCAGTGGTCTTTATCAGAGGGCTCTGATAGTCCATCAGAGGGCTCTGATAGTCCACATGCGGGATACAACGTGGTCTGAATCTGCATTGTTTGGAAATCTGAACATTTGCGTTCATATACACTGTCGTCGAATAGGAGCATTCATACACCAAATAGTGAACCAGACTATAGATGTACATCTGTCATTTAACCTTGAAACGTCGTCAATCCTGTTTATGACGTATGATTATGACATCACGATGTGCCTATTTGGTGAATGTACAGTTAAACCCATGTAAAGCGACACCAAATCAAATTCAACACAGATGTGTGCACCCACTAATCCCTTTTGACACTGTTTTAGTGAAAACTACTTTGATAGAGAGAACTCAGAGCATGTGTCATACAAAATAACTGACACTGACTCACTGGCGTTTAACGCTGCGGTACCAGCGATATCTGTAAAATATATTTGTACCGGGGTTACTTTTATAAAATATATGTACACAAAAGCTTTAAGAGAACAAATTCACAAGAACATTCTTTGAAGCCTGACACTGTGAAGTCTCGCTAGAAATCGTACAATTGGTTTTGGTTTAAAAGTTTTGAAATAGACCGTGTGCTTCATTATTTGTAAATTGCATGACTTATCCATGTTTAAGCTTTCCGTATACAACGGAAGCCGTAAGCGTTAAACGGAATATATCCTTTTCTCACATAACTACCCTTGTTTTCTATAGCGAACAACGATCACGAATATCCTTGTCTCCAACATATGTGAGATCAATTTGATGACGTCACTATAACGTCACTATTTATAAAGGCGTTTTGACGTCACCGAGATTCCAAAAAAAATGCCTACTTCTTTGAAAAATAGCTTAAAATCGTTGGTTATGTGAGAAAAAGAATCTGTCACTCGTCGATATTTAAGACAAGTTGATCTCAAACTCGTCTTGAATAGAAAAGTTATTCAGCTCGCCAAGGCTCGCTTAATAACATTTCGATTCTAGACTCGTTTGAGATCAGCTTGTCTTAAACATCGACTCATGACAGATCCTATATATACTACTCTCAATCGACTGCAGCAAAGAGCAGATACAGTGGAGAATGTGTTATTTTCCCCCATAAACGCGTTTAAGCTTAAATGTTTATTTCCACTGCAAACAGTTTGGAGCCATATCAGACGCCGGGTAACCCGGCGACTGATGAAGCTCCAAACCGTTTGCCCTTCAGATAGAAATAAATTGTAAGATATATCTGAAAATCGACATTGTTTGGGATCTACTTAAACCCGTGACGATTACAAAAGCCGTGACGTCCCATAACGATTTAGAACTTGGTCATTACCTAAAACCCGTGACGGTCAGTTTTCTACGTTTTAGGTTTTCGCGTTTCGTTTGCGTTTAAACGGGAAATAATAACGTTTTCTCCACTGTACTAGTACTAAACATCATTTCTTTAACGTTTACCCATTAATCCATCGATAATCATTTTAGCGTATTTAATGTATACCTCCAATAAAGAAATGAGTTCCTGTTGTTTATTACATGTACATGTATATGATTTGTAAGAAATGCTTCTTTGAGGGCCTCGCGGTAGATTAGTGTCCTGACTAAGTGAGATACCCTCGTAAAATAAAGTCGTTCATTCATTCATTCATTTCATTCATTCATTCGTCTATCAGTCAAGCATATGTATCGTAAGAAATAGTTTGCAACTTAGTCTAGCAGATGGTAACTTAAAGCATGCTGTTTTAATTTGTCACCTATGTGCCATAGGCATTCGGTCCGTTGGCTATGACACTACCCCTAGCTGTTATAACCCCCTCCACCACCACCAAACGTGGATAAACTACCCTAAAATCTATCCATACATTCAATAATCATCATAAAAGAACATTTCCTGAAGTTTCGTGAAATTTAAAAAAAATAATTTTTTTTGCTAATTTATAAGTAAAATAGTAAAGGCTGCCATGAAAAAGCGCCTTGCAGAAGCAACCCTCAAGTTCTCAACCCTGTCATTTTGTCAAATCTTGGACGATCTGGACAGATGATGGCTCATTGTTTACAGCAAACAGTTTTCTTTGACGATAATTGGTAAAACATTCAAAGCAATCGGCGAACACGCGCATGGGGACTCGAAGGGTGGGGAGACCCCTTATTCGGAAACCATCTGTCACGCAAAATTTTCCCAAACGAACGACTGGTTGCCCAGTCAAACTATTATCATTCTAGCGAACCCGAGAACCAGCTTCAAAGCAGGAAATGACGCAAAAGTCAAGCGCCTCAATTGGTCGTATTCGAATCAGGACAACCATAGCGTTAGTTGGACGTGTTGTCAACAGGTTCTAATTCGAATCACCACTTGATGTTTTCCGTTGACAAAATGTTGTCAAACCATCAAATCGTTGACCACAATTTCGATTCGAGTCGGGTCAAAAACGTTGTCATCAGTAAATCTTCGAGCATTTGCTCCGCCTAGTTTTCGTTGACAAAAAATTGAATGATTCGAATACGACCAATGATATCATATCCGTTTGTCAACCGAAACTAAACGAAAGTTATCTAGAAATTTATTTCGTAACAGAAATGCTCATTTACCGATAATTCAAAAGGTATTTATTATATATTTCATTTTCTATTAATTACCCGTACCATGGTGTAATGCATGGT
The DNA here is from genome assembly GCA_922989275.2 of Gari tellinella. Classification (NCBI taxonomy): domain Eukaryota; kingdom Metazoa; phylum Mollusca; class Bivalvia; order Cardiida; family Psammobiidae; genus Gari; species Gari tellinella. Next base: position 80,630,085 of record OV277860.1, on the reverse strand, counting down.
CGCAAATGCACTTGTTAATCGCTGAATCAGTGAATGACTGACGAACAAGTCCAAAAATTAAGGTGACAGAAGGATTCCGATATAAGGTGCCTATCGAATTTTTTATTTCTTCACTTGTGCTCGTGTCTTGCATGGGCTGTGAGCTAACTTTCTTTGAACAGAACTGTTAAATGTAAATAATAAGCCATCATTTGTCAAAATCGGCCCAAAAATGACAAAATGACAAGGTTGGGAAGTTGATGGCCCTGAATACACATCTACCTTTTCATTGTATATATACATGATACGATTTTTTTTTTTTTTTTGAAACTTCTTGAAACTTCTTGAAACATTTGTTAAGGATGTTTGTTGAACATATGGATGTATTTTGACTCATTTTGAAAGATTTATGGGGGGGGGGGGGGGGGGTCATAGCTTACGCGCCGAAAACCTGTGCTATGTGCGATACTAGAAACAGGCTTTTGAATAAAGGGTTAAACCTATTATATTAACTACAATTCACAAAAATATACCACTTTAGCGCAATCTATAGATTAACTGCAAATTGATTGGCTCATGTGACCCAAAGTGCGGCATATGAAATATATGAGTGGCATCAGGCAAAATATTGAATGCTTATGTGGCACACTAAACCTTAACGTGCGCTCACATTTCCTCTACGGTGGCCGCAGAAACGTGAAATCGGGAGAATCTTGCGGCGGCCGCACGGCGTATCCCAATATTTTATAGGCCGTAGAGCTCGCCGTAGAAATATAACGCGGAGTTGTAACATTTTTTTTATTTCTACGGCGGCCGTAGAAAACACTCGCCGCAGAGCGCGGCCGCCGTAACTCAATTTTCGAATTTCCTATTATACATTTGTACTTTTGTTCATACATGTTAAACTTGTTCATTATCTAAAAACGGATTTAGATGTTCTTAAATGCTGTCCAAATGTGTGAGTTCACGGTGTAGTTAGATTGATATGAGTTGTGTGAACATGTAGCAAAACCAAGTTATGTAGCAGGAGCAGCATTTTAATTCCAGAGCATCTGGTGGAGCTTCCACGGCTGATCTTCGGTGGCCGCAGGTTTTTTAACCTCAAAAAATAAAAACCTCGCCGTGCGGCAGCCGCAGCAAATATGAGCGCAACACACAGCAGCCGTAGGAATTCTGCGGCGGCCGGGAATTGCTACTCGACGTAGAAATAACAAGACGTGCGGCCTCCGTAATAGTACGCCTACATTTGCTCTACGGCGGTCGTACGGCGGTCCCAGAAACGTGAAATCGGGAGAATCTTGCGGCGGCCGCAGAGATCCTACAGCTGTCGTGCGGCGTATCCCAATATTTTATAGGCCGTATAGAGGTCGCCGTAGAATTATAACGCGGAGTTGTAACAATTTTTACATTTCTACGGCGGCCGTAGAAAACACACGCACCGTGCTGTCGCCGGATCTCAAAGGTCACTTTTCCTAGTATGCATTTGTACTTTTGTTCATATATGCAAAACAAGTATATTATTTAAAAATGGAATTAGATGTTCTTAAATGCTGTCCAAATGTGGCTTTTGAGTTCGCGGTGTAGTTGGACTGATATGAGTTGTTTGAACCTATAGCAAAACCGAGTTGTGTAGCAGGAGCAGCATTTCGGTTACAGAGCAGCTGGTGGAACTTCCACGGCGACCGTACGTTCGCCGTGCGGTCGCCGTATGTTTTATTTGAAATTACAGTCGCCGCAGAGGCGCCTTTCGGCAACCGCACGGCGGCCGTACGGTGGCCGTGGGTTTTTTAACCCTCAAAAATAAAAACTCGCCGCGCGACAGCCGCAGCAAATGTGAGCGCAATACACGGCGGTCGAAGGAATTCAGCGGCGGCCGGGGAATTGGTACTCGCCGTAGATATTAGAAGCCGTGCGGCCGTCGTATGGCAGCCACAGCAAGTGTGAGCGAGGCATTAGCAGAAACAAAAACAGGTATATAGTGCAACCAACTTCCCAACAAACATCAGCTGATGTTGACAATGGTCCAAGCTTTTGAGTTTCAGTCTAAAGTCGTTCTCAAGCAAATGCTTGCGCACATACTCAAACTCGACTAAAAGCTTTATAACATTCGAGCAAGAGCTGCCACGAATGGAATGGTGCATCATTACATGGTTTTAGGCGGACGTAACTTCTTAGAAACAACAACACAAATGTAACCGAGTAAGTGAGATCTCATTAAAAATTCGTAGAGCCGGAGAAATTATGATGTGGTTAGTCTACCCCATTTTCTACATTTTATCGCACTGTGTTTACGATTTGTTTTGTTTAAACGGGTTTATCTTGTTTATTAACGTCCGTTTCTGCCATCTTTAGGCTAATTGGACGCCCCAGAGAGAGGGGAGCTGATACAGAAAACCCGGGTGCGATGCCCTACTCTTATCATCATAAGGGTTCCCTGGTTCTTTTAGATGTCTAGTGCAAAGCACTGATACATCGGACCACGGTTTATAAAGTCTCATCCGAAGGAATTGGTCCGGGGTTCTACATGTAACTCACGACCCCTAATGTCGTAAGAGGGCGTTTAACCCCTTGTAGGTCAAGTGTCCACAATCTGTAAATCAGCAGTTCGATTTTACCCTGTTTTTGACATAATAGACATAATAGCACCACCATGCAGTGCTTCTTTTAACTGGCTTTAATAACGCCACGCCGTCGGCTGCGCATGCAAATTTTAACCATATCGCGAGAATACTCTATGCATCTATAGTGATGCGATTAAAGGCAAAGGCAAGCTTTATTTAACGTCGCATATGGTAAACCTGTAGAGCTTTTATTGCGACAAACAAGGTATCCATTAACATGCATACTTACCTGGGCATAACAGTCACCTTCCTAGCACTACCCTTACAATGCTGAGCGTCAGGCAAGGGAGCTACTAGTACCGTTTTAATAATGGTCTTTGGTATGACCCGGCCGGGGATCGAACCAACAACCTCCCGCCTCGAAAGCGGACGCTCTACCAATGAGCTATCGAGGCGGTAAATGAAGATGATGATGATAATGATTAATACGTCCTGATTTAAACGGGAAAATTGTCTTCTATACTTTATACTTATATTCAATGGCGTTTCTTATTGCATGTACAGCAGTGTCAGTTATAACATGTTGAAAACTTCGAACTGCATGGTCAACCGTTCGGACCGTGTACATGCTCTCTTCCGTGTGATATTTTGAGAGAATCTCAGATTTTGTATAACTAGATAATAGGTCATTTTTGGCGCGGTGAGGTCGGGGGGGGGGGGGGGGGCTTTAGCGAGATTGGATGTGGCCGGGCACATTAAGTTGGTGGACATTTGAATAAACCTTAGATGGGCCTAGAGATCGTGAGGCGTGGTGGTCCTATGGAAAGAGCAGCAGTAGGGTCATGTCCCGGTCGGCGGTCTTTCACCAATCATATTTGATTTGATTTGATTTGTTCATAGTATAATTGAACCTCATTGTGACGTTTTATTTTATCACAGTCACTTAATGTGGTGAATAAATGCAGATAGACGATATTACAGCAGCTAAATGGTTTAAACTATCTAGTTCCTGAATCATACTAACCTTATTCCATAACCGTATGCCGCTAAGCCCAGAGTTGCCATAGAGTCCAAGAAACAAGCAGCTAGTCTTCCTAAACCACCATTACCTAAACCAGCGTCCTCCTCCATATCTTCTAATTCTCCCAAGTGGAGTCCTAATGTTGCCATTGCTGATTCACAGATATCCTGAATACCAAGATTTATCATCGTGTTTGTTAAAGTCCTCCCCATGTAGAATTCTAGAGACAAATAACAGACCCTTTTCACGTCCTCCCTGTAATAGTGTTGATACGTTCTCAGCCATCTTCCAGACAAATAGTCTCGAACTGTTAAGGCAAGAGCTGTGAAAAAATCTTTAGTCGAGGCACTTGATCTATCTTTGACAAGTGTAAAATGCAGATGTCGGTTAAATTGTTGCTTAATATATTTTTCTTCATCGTCTTCTGTTGAACGAATTCCACTGATACTAATCTGTCGACGCTTAAGATCGATATTTGACGTTTTCAATTTATCAGCCATTTTAAGTTTCAGATGCCGTTATTTTGTTTGACGTCATGTGACGTCATCGTACGTTCATTTTTGCGCCAAATACTCTGGTCACGTCGAATTGGACGTATTGTTGTCTGCTTCAGTATTGTTGTCTACAATATCGTTTCAAAATCAGATTTACATCTTTTTCGAAACGATTGACAATGTGCCAAACAGTTACAGGAATCCTAATTAGACGCGGCATTACGCGGCGTCAGCTCAAGATCCAAGCTGTTTACAATGGTGCATACAATTTTAGCGCCATTTTTAGTGAAAGGGGTAGGTGCCTTTTACAGTAAAATCATTTGAAAATCAATCTGATTCCTTTACTAATTTTATAATTCATATAATGTATTGTTAAATAGATCTAGATTCTACATGTACATGTACAGTGTCTTCAACATTACACGTAAACAATACTAAAAATACTTCAATCCGAACTCGTTTGAACATAAGCGGGGTTATAGAATTAGAACAACGTGCATGTGTCTTGAGAAAAACAGAATATAAATATAGCATATAGATTTCCTTCAGTTTTCAAAGCTTTTTGAACATTTTGTTTTTTCTTAATCTGTAGTTTCTGTTTAAAATCAATACCATTGTGCCAAGATGCCAACTGGGTCAGAATTTAATACAAAAACCATTGCTCGCTATATCTCTTTCTTTCTCTCTCTTTCTCTCGGAAAGAGTCCGCCTACCCTATATATTATTTTTTGTCTGTAGTCTATCTCTATCTCTAACTATCTCTCTCATTTTTATGATATAATGATAATAAATTTGTGTAGATCTATGTAACATTTTTCAATCTATAGTTTCAACGATTATTAAAAATGTATTGTCCTTGTTGACATCCCGCTTAACCTTTTCAAAAGTTAAGTACACATATTGTCTAGAATTACCGTTAAGGTGTTTTCAGCGTAAATTAGCCGATAGCTGATACTTGTACTCTACTGATTTATTGAGTTGAACTTATGATCCTCGGCTCAATGGAGTGTTTTGTTTGCGTTTCGCCCGTTAAGGCATGTATAAAATCAGGTACATCTGTCTGCGTTAGCGCTTCCATCTAAAGCTCATGCATAGGGTGACACGGTGTGACACTGCATACCATCATATTGGTTCAATCGTGAATACTATTAGCGACCACTCAACATAAGTCCCATAGATGGACTTTATTTGAATTGTATTTTACAAGAATGACGATATATCTTGTGTAGAAGTCAAATAAAGTTATTGTTCTGTTCTGTTCTGGTTGCCGTTTATACAACCAGATCAAAATTAAATCGACATCTGATAAGAACCAAACCTATTCCAATTTGTAGCGACAAACATGTAATCGTAAATGAGTACAATGTCATGCTACATTTCTCTGAAGCAGACACTATTAGATGTAAATCACTATTTTAAAGTGTTCCCTCTATACAACGACCCTCCCAACAACGACTCCCTCCTTACAACGACCCTTACCGCAGCTCCATAAACAGGACAATTATGTCTAACGCCTTTACATGTACTGTTGCAATATCGTCTGATCAAAATTGTCGTCTGCTAATTTTTTCCAGCAGAGACAGATATCTTGACAGAAATAGTTTTAATGACGAGTAGCAAACAGCTTCAATTCAGATCAGACGCCGCGTTATGCGGCGTCTGATCTGGATTCAAGCTGTTTGCAAATGTAACCAATTTCCCTCTCTATAACGACTCCTTCCGAACAACGCACACAATTGTGTCCCACATTCTGTTTTCCAGTGCTACGTCACACACCCTTCATTCGGCAATGAATTAAATAGCGAGCACGCACACTGGGGGACAACAAACACGAAATTGACATTAGCGGGGTTTGTGTTAGATGTCATCTGAATGAAAAGTCCGAGAGTATGCGTAAGGCAAAAAGTACCCGAATGACTGGAAAAGAGATTTGGTTGTCGTTGTAGAGAGGGAGCGCTGTATATCGAATGTATACACGTAAACACCCTTAGCATTAACTTAGCCGTGCGAGCACTTTATAACGATGTCGACAAACAATGAAAGTTTTATTAGTCCTAAGAGACTGTTTAACCTTTAACTCGCTATAAGCAATTTTGTGATAACTATCCAAACAGTTTGGATACAGATGAGACGCCGAGTAACTCGGCGTCTCATCTGGATCAAAACTGTTTGCTTTCTCAAAGAAATCACATAAAAAGAAGGCAACTGAGAATAGCTGCAGACGAAAAATTAATACAGACGAAAACGTCTTATCGCGCGAAAGTTTAAAGATGATATATATAAATTGCGTGTAATTGATATGTAAACAATACTCAACAGCCAAGCAGGGTCCAAGAGGAGGGTGGTACTCAATTACCGCGCTTGCAAAGCCTGGTACAAAACAAATGTTTGCGACAACAGTGTTGATCCTATTCTAGACACAATCATACAATTTATTTAAATAGTGTAAGAATTTGCATCATGATATTCTATAAATTCGCGGGTAGAATAAATCCCAAATATCTTACAGCAGACGAATATTATCAAATTTCATGGATCAGTAATATAGAACGACCGGATACAGCCAGTGTTAGCTTAAAGTATTAACCCTTACTCTGTCATTATATCGTCATCGTCTGTTTTTAATTTTAATAAAAATGCTTAAAACTCATTTTATTTCAAGAAATATAAAAAACAAGTCTCAAACAATATGAATGCAGATTAGACGCCGAGTTACTGGGCGTCTTACGTGCATCCCAACTGTTTGTAAGTGCATATCAATAAACAGTTGTCATGAAAAGGGTTAATTATTAGCCCAGGTAAATAAAAACGTCCACACCAACACCCCATTGTTTAGTAAACTTCGTTAAAAATTGTTACGGTGGGGAATAAATGGACATACTAATAACATGTGGCCAATAGGATACTACTACTACTAAGTAAGGTTTGTTAAACTCATTCCAAGCATTTGAGCCGTGCCATGTCAAAATCTGACTTATTGCATTAATACATTGTACAGACATTCCAGGCTCTGTGTCTAAATTTGGTCTGCACTGCCAAATATCGTACATATTACTGCAAATACAATGCTATAAATGCACGTGGGTGTCACACAGTGATGGTCAAAGACGCGGCGGCTGGCTTTGATCTACACTGTTTGCATCTGCAATAAGACAGTTTTTGTCATGACACGGTTCATTTACATCTTCACTCGTGCATTCCAAATTATTCCAACCGTCTGATGGCAGTTTATCCTTATGTCTGTTCATACATAAAAGTATATTGTAAAAAAAAAACATGAATAAGAAAAAAAGTGGCTGGATTCTGTAATAGTTTCTCCTGAGTAACTCGGCGACTTACCAGGCTCTAAATAGGTTTGTGACACAGACTTTTATGAGTCATTTTCAACATTGTGTTGCGTACTTTTTGAGTTTCGATTCGCTTAACAAATTACCACATAGCCTGTTTCGAAAACAAGTTACTGCTTCGTCTGATACATGTAGCTCCAACTGCAATAGACTTAACAGGTTTGGTTAAAGCGCTTGAAAGAATAAAGACTTCCCCCACTTTATATCATATTTGACTTTTCATCTAGTCAATTGGTTGTTTGTCAAGTTTGAAGTTGACAACATTGAATTCTCAAGTTTAAACCATTCACTGTCATGTCGGCATTTGCTTTAGACAACTGTTGTCTGCTTATATTTTAAAACTTCAAATCTTATATATACATGCACATGCATTCAGACTTAAGAAATTATTTACATAAGTGTCTGACAGTTTTTGCTCCTTTTCAGACTCCACGTAAATTTGATCAGGAATCAAGCTTTGCAAAACAGTCGAACTTCGATATTTCGAACTCGGTTATATCGAACATACCCGTAGTTCAAAGTTAAAACGTGGCGTAGCCACGTTAGACTTTGAACTACGGGTATGTTCGACTTAACCGAACATGAAATTATGTAATTCATGTGTTGAAATATCGGTTAGGTCGAGTTAAGCGAGTTCGAGATAGCGAAGTTCGACTGTAAATGTTTTACTTGGGTATAAGACAGTTAAAGCGACTCGCAACCAGATGGTGCATTAAAAATAGTAATTTGTAAATATGTGTCAAACGCTTATATAAATGGTAAAGAAAAAGTTTAGGATAAGAAATTCTGTTTAAGAAAAATGTATTTCAATAAAAAAAATATTGGTCTCTGGTGGGATTCGAACCCGGGGCCCGGCATTGGCGGACAGAAGGCAAAATAGGGGAAACCGCTTAGACCAATGGACCACGGAACTATCCGTTTATCTCGGATCGATTTAACGTATTTCAATGTGTAGCGATCGAAAGTGCATACAACTTCGTAATTCGGCTCGTGTTTATGTCTGAGCCCGTGTAGAGAAGCAACAACAACAACTATACCGTCTACTAGTCGGTATAGAAAAACGCTGGAAAATATCTAAAAATCTAAGATTCGGTGACGATTCTGGAGACTTTTTTTGGACTGATCATATATTTTTAATGTCAGAAGCCAAATAATGCCACAAAATTTTATTTTGACAAGTACACCATCCGGTTGCGAGTCCCTTTAAGTGGTTACAACTTCAGTAAGAAATACAGGATGCATTTGACATATCTAGTGACAGTATATTTATCTCGTTAAAATAATAAATACACATTACCAGTTGACTGTGCGATACAGAGTGATGTATTTAGCTCGAGACGTTTTTGGCGGAAATAGCCGATCTGACGAGCGCCTTGGCGCGAGTCTGATCGGTTGTTTCCGCCAAAAACGTCGAGAGCTAAATGCAAAACTCTGTTGCGCACTGCCAACTGGTAATGTGTTTATTATATGCCTTGAATACAAACCAGTAACAACTAATAATTGTTTAAATCATTTTACATCCAAAATTTATAAGTTATTTGAAGCAGAACGAGAAGTTTTGTCTATTCCACAAAGAATAACGCGGCACTCGTACATGTACGTAAATGACGTCACGTTAAATCGAAAGCGAGGTCAGAGTAAAATACAAAGTGGCTGATACAAAGTGGCTGATACAGACTCTTGTATTTTACTCTGCAGATACACGCGGAAACGCTCGATATCACACGAAGGCATATAATAAACACCTTTATTTAGTTGTTTCTGGTTTGTATTCAAGGCATACAACACAATACTAGCCTGACCCAACATGATTTTTATAAACAGGACATGATAGTCAGATAAGTGCATGCAATATACACACCATCGAACATAATGAAAGAATAACCGAACATGATGATATGATGACCAATCATAATAGCCGATGAACCGAACATAATTTGAAGTCAACAGAACATCATGACAAACTGACACAACACAATACTAATCTGACCCGACATGATTTTTATTAAGAGGACATAATAGTTAGAGAAGTGTATACAAAATCCACATCACTGAACATAGTGAAAGAATAACCAAATAATAACTGTATTTGACTGAACATCTTCTGCATATGACCAAACATAAACACGATGAACCAAATATAATGTATGTTCTTAACATAAGACAGTCGAGGCGTTCCATACTCCGAGGTAGTCTCAACAAGGTGCTTTGTTTTGACTAATTCTACTGATAGCAGAAATACGTTATTCGTTCCCGACCCAAAATGCGATTGTTCTCAAAGAATGTTCATTGAAAACAGTTAAGAGACTGATCAGACGCCGAGTAACTGAGACACCGATATGGCGATATAACAACCCATCGATAGTCGGTGCTATATAGGAATTAGGAAGGGCATGGCTTGGCGTAATTCCGGGGTGTTTTTTTGTTTTTTAATTTTGTTGTTTTTTGTTATTGTTGTTGATTCTTTATTGCATAACAACCTCCTGCTAATTGGGGGAAATTTAAATAGTGCGTTATAGCATAATTTTACCTTCGTAGTCCAGCAAAACTCAAAAGTTTAAAACGTATGGACCTAGTTCAGACACAGAGTAACAACCCGGCGTCTGAGTCGGACCCAAACTGTTTCGTATTCGTAGGTTGGTTGAGACAATAAATCAATCAGTCCAACATATCTGGAACTTTTGTCGAAACATTATTTAGTTCTGATATAGGTATACGCATAAGTGGGTTGGGCGTTGTAAGTTCTTACAACGCAAAATTGGCATTTCCCCTACGCACGTCGTTATTTAATATATTATTATTGGGCCTCACAAGGTGGGCAATGACCAAGTTGAACTTCTTTAACCCTTTTATGATCAAATTTATCTTTAGGTTTTTTACCCATTTACCCCCATATTGTCGTCTGCTTCAATATTGTTGTTTGTAATATCGTTTCAAAAGTTGAATTTAAAAGGCAGTATAACTGGTGCAGTTTCCAAACAAGTGGCAAACAGTTACGCGGCGTCTGATCAGGATACAAACTGTTTTGCAATGCGCTTTATGACATCATTGAGAGTAAAAGGGTGAACTCATTCCTCCCCGAAACTTCCTATGCAATTCCAGTTTCCAAAAAAGTCTAAATCCGCTTTTTACTATTTACAGCTGTCTTGTTTTATAATTTATTGGCAAAATAACGTAATAACTCATTTAGGAGTCCTCTGATCTTGGTCTACTATGTTTGTATTGGAAAATGTTCTCTTCATATTCACGCTGTTTGAGTATACTCGTCGCTAGGCTAGGGTTCAATGAGTAAAACAGTTTCTTTGCTTTTATTTCTCAAATTTAGAATTTAGGCAGTCCAGAGTATATGTTCTATTCTCCAGCAGCTATATACAGAAACTGAATTTGGTGTGCGAGTACATGTATACTCGTATATTGAAATGACGGAGTGTCGCATGCCATTTTCAAATGTTGTATATGAGCATATTCAACAACAAAATGCATTTCAGTATCAGTAAACGCTTTGGAGTCATATGTCTCTTACTGCGACATAGTTCATGTCTTTATAAAATCATTTAAAGCATTGGATATACTGTCGTGTTGTATAATGAAATGACCATCAAATGAATTTTTCGTCGATTTTTTAATCTAGGGTGGGAATCAACCTTTAAACCTATTACATAGTAGCGACCCTTCCGTCAGCAAAGTACGTATTTCCGTATGTATTAAGATATTTGGACTTTCATTACTACTGCGGTGCCATTAACTCGTTTACTTCCCTATCACGGATGCACACACATTAGCTTATACATGGTGTTTGGATACTGATCAGAGGCGATATACTAGGCGTAATATCTTTAACCCAAAAACCCATAGACTGTTTCTAGTTTTGAAAATTAGATAGGGGACTACTTAAAGCAGGTTGAAAGTAAAGCAGAATGCTTTAAAGAAGCTCGCAACCGGATTTAGCATTAAAAATAGTAATTTGTAAATATATGTCAAATGCTTATATAAATGGGTAAGATTTAGTTTAGGATAATAAATTCTGTTAAAAAATGCATTTCAAAAAAAAAGAAAAGAAAAAGCTCTGGTGGGATTCGAACCCGTGACCCTCCATGCGGAGACAAGCATGAAAAATGAGGAAGCGCCTTTAACCCCTCGGCTACCAACGCTCTCTGTATATATGGAAGCGAATTAACGTACTTCACTGGTAGCGATTGATAGTACTTTATTCGGCTCGGGTTTATGTCTGAGCCCGTGTAGAGAAGCAACAACAACAACTATACCGTCAGCTGACGCTATAGAAAAACGATGGAAATATCTAAAAAGAAAACTAAGATTCGGTGACGATTCTTGAGACTTTTTTTGGACTTATCATATTTTTTTAATGTCAGAAGCAAAATAATGTCACAAATTTGCTTTTATTTGAGTATTTTATTTTATTTTGACAAGTACACCATCCGGTTGCGAGTCGCTTTAAGCTACAACCTGCTAGAAAGAGAAAGTATTCATTATGATACATGTGTATGACTATATAAATTCGAACCATTTTCTTCAGCGGATGAATGGACTGAATGAGTAAAAGGCGCTTCTATGGGGGAAAGGATTAAATCTACACTTAACGAAACAATGATGAGATAATGTTAAGCAGGTGATGTTCTGGTCATGACATGAAGTTTAACCCGTTGTACCCCATTCACATAAATACGTGTCCTTTCCAAACAGTGTACATGTACCTGTGAAGAGTACACCAGTGAAGACTTAGATCAGAGGGCACCTAAAAGAGCCTTTAGATCATAGCCAGCTTTGTTTGCCATAGCGCAGTACAGGCAACACAACCCTAAATAGTATATGGACTGGAGTATTTTGCTAATTCGAATCGTCCCTTTAAATTTCAGGGAGGAAGGGGTATGTGCTAAAATGTTTTCATTCTCAAACAGTTTGGAGCCTGGTCAAACGCCTCTCCATCGGCAGCTGATCAGCTCAACACTGTTTGTCATTCAGATGAAACAAATCGTGAGAAGAACCTCGCGGTAAATTGGACGATGAAAGGTTATTCAATAGTCAATACTGAAAACAAACCATGAGGGGATGTGTTAACTCATTCACCCCTGAATTTTTAATGGACAATTCCAATTTCAAAATAAGTCTAGTCCTTTTTTTACTATTTAGGGTTGATTTTGATAATATATTTCAAAGTGACATTTAAGGAGCCCTCTGATCAGGGTCTACACTGATTGCATAGGACAAGTGTGATCCTCACAGGTACGCTGCTTGTACATGACGAGTATACTCGTCGCAAGGGTTGAATGTGTTAAAGAAGTTTCCGGTTTAGAGACGTTTATCGGTCATGCAATGGAAATTGAACTGACCGTCGACTACCTCAGCTGCTTTATTCATGACAACCGAAACGCAGCAATATCCTACAGTAGCTTTCTGCATTAGTGTTGTCCTGCAATAAGCATGTACCTCTTTATAAGTCTCAGTTCAACGATTAGTGAACAACTTTCGGACCGAAAAACGTGCCCGGTTGTTAGTAACATCCGTGCCTTCAGTAACATCCGTGTTTTCAGTAACATCCGGGAGCCCGGTCATCAGAGTTGCACTTTGCACATTTTACTCGGATTTAGTCCGACAACACATATGATGACATACTGTATTTTTCAGCGGAGCTGTCTATTATCTATTTAGACACAAATTTCTATTTAGACAAACATTTGAACCAATCATATTAGATCAGAAATTTAGAATTAAGAGCACCTGTTGAAACTGAATTGTCTGATTGGATAGTAGCCAGGGCTCCAGATAAGAGAATTATTTCAAAACTTAAAAACTTTATTTGTGCATTAAACCCTATGGTGTCCAACTCATTTGAATTGTCTCTTCGAGACGATAAAAATGAGTGGTAACACCATAGGGTTTGGTGCTGAAATGAGTGAGAAAATGTTAGATTTGTTCAATTTACTCCCCTCTTATGTGGAGCCCTGAAACTGCATGCAGCCTGGCAGGTTTATGCACTGATGTGAGTGTTAGGCAGTGTGTAATACTGAGCTGATGACACCATGTTTCTATTTTAAGATATGCTAGCAGATGTGACTGTCTATCTATAGATAGACAGTGGAGGTAGGTGTTTTGTTTAATAATGGTTTACTCCCAATTTTTTTTAATTGTTAACTATTTGTACAAATTTACCATACATTGATAGCAATATAATAAATGGCCTCAAGTGAGTTAAACACAATTGTGTTGTTTCATCATTTATTTACAAGAGTGAGGTGTATGGGCATGCACAGTTTATCTAGTTATAGTTTTTTTCTAGAAACTCCCCATGAATGAAGTTTGATATATAGAACAATATAGTTTAATCTGAGGAGCTCCTACCAGTAGCTAGGATATGGGTTATATTATTGTTTTGCATTTCTGTACATTTATAGTTTTTTAGTCAGAGTTATGCTATATCCTTGAATGTGTATTTTTTGCTTTTCAATCCAAGATATTACAATTCTTTGAAAACCTCCAATTTCATACAATTTTGCACACACATCAACAGCATGAATTCCACCACCCATTCCGCTGAATATCTTTTTTAAAGATATTTCTTGTTTCTTTTACATTTGAATTAGCGTTAACTCTGTTTTTATTGTTTTCAATCATCACTCATTTCCTCATAACCCCATGTATGCACTTCACTGTGATATGCGATTGACTAATGATGAAATATATCCCAGCCACTATGGGCAATGACTATGTTGGGCAATGATTAAACCGATGATGACATGCATTGTGGGTGATTGAAAGAAGTGATTACCACTATACGTAATACATGCATATCCCTTCTAATGCTTCTACCAAGTAAAAGAACTTTTTTAGCAGGAAGTTATTAAAAGAGCAAAAACAATATTGATGTGTTATATCCTTTCCACGCCCATAACGTATTTATGGCACATTTTGGCTTTATGATTCGCACATCGCGTTGGAAGACTTATTGCGTGAACACGATTTAAATATAGCGCTTCTAAAAATAGATTTTCACTTTCGGTTTCTGTTTGACACGTCAGAGTAGTTTTGAGATGTCAGAGTGTAGTGTAAACTTATTCAGAAAATGAGCTCCAAATTGGTCCGGTAGTGTCTGCGTTATGTGTACAAAATCGGTCAGGCTTGCTAAGGATATCAGACTGGTATAAGCATGTCACGAGGCATGCAAATTATACAGTCGAAACTCGATAATTCGAACTCGCGTTAGCTCGAGCATACCAATATTTCAAAGTTAAAAAGTGGCTAAGCCATGTTTTAACTTTGAAATACGAGTATGGTCGATTTAATCGAATTTCGACTGTAGTAAAGTAACTTATCTAGAAGATATCTGAAATCAACCAATGTCGTTAATAGCCAAAACGATCTACAATTGTTATTATTATCCAATACACGCGTTGATGCTAAAACAATTATTTCTATTGCAAGTATAATGCGAGTATAGTTTCGAGCCAGGTCAGATACCGGGTAATACATGTATGAGTTGCTATGTCTCCGGATTTTTCTTATTTTCTCAGTACCTACGGATTTTTCCGAAATGATAATAATAATATTCGGATTTTATTGAAATAAAGTTTAGTTTGTTGTTTTTTGTGTAGATCGATGCTAAATATAGAAGTCATGGTGTGATATACTGTTTTGAAAAGATAAATTTCAACATATCAAACGCACACGAAAATATAACGCAGTTTTAACCCGTTTTCATGAATATGCGCCATAAGGGTTTGTTAATCCTAGAAGATGGTAGCTTAAAGCAGACTGAAAGTAACACAGCATGTGCCTTCAGGCGCATTTTGCTTTACTTTCAACCTGCTTTGAGTGTTGTGATTTTATAAACTTATGACAGCCCTTGGTAATCCTCATTCCGGTAATACGTACTCCAAACTGTTTGCCTCTCAGGTAATGATTTTAAAGGTGTGTTACTTCTCAAAACGCCGTTATTTTCTATATTGTGTTGGTATGCGGTTGCGTTTAGTTGCGTTGAAACTGGAAAGGTTAACGTTTGTTCACTGTATTCTCAGATTAAATTTTACGTATAATTTCAATGATGGTTCTTATTTCCCAAGACTATAAACTCGGACTCTGTTGCAGTAGGCAGAACCTACACTGCGACTGCTGATATACAGGTGCCCGTCTCTGTGTGCTGTAGCATACGGGAACTTGATGCCGTCTTTCTGCTCTAGTAGGATCCGTACAAACTTGCCGTCGTCAGATAACCGGTGTATTGTATAGTCATTGCTGCTACACACATACACGCCGCCATTATCATCTGCAACGATTCCACATGGGTGGTTCAATCTCTTGTCTTCGTATTTGCTTATTAGAGCCCCGTCCACGGTCAAAGACACCACGGTATGACCGACATATTCAGTAATGTACAGCTTGTCATGATTAGGACTCATTGCAATCCGCGATGGCCAAGTAAACAGTTTGTTGCCGTCATAGTCAGTAGTAACTTGGCGTAGCAAAATTCCCGACATATCACAAATATGCACACCCTGGATAGGGTATACACAGACTAAGAAGAGTTTGTTCGATAAGTACTGGACACCGCGATAAAAGCCTGGCAAGGCAATGGTGTGGCATTTAGACAAGGCTGGTGATACCGAGATCACTTGGACATATTGTTGACCTTTTACTGTAACCGCGGCCTTATTCTCTTTCATCAGTGTAATGTCAATAGGATTTGCCTCAAGTTTAATGTGTTCGATATTTTTATGGTTTGTAACGTCTACTTTTTTGACAGCCATATTGTCGAAATCAGCAAGAGCCAGGCTTCCATCGGGCAATACAATGATGCCACTGATTAAACAGTCTTCAGAATCGTTTTCAGTTTTAAGAGAATGCGACAAAATTGAGGTGTTGTGTATGACATGACCTTTTGAAGCTGTCGATGTCTGGTGAATTTTACAGCAAGATCCACACAACGTTTCACTACATTCGATACAATGTCCAGCCGCCTTAGCTCGTTTTTGCTTGTTTAGACAAATATCACAAAGCACATCAAAGTCTTCTTCAGATGCTGCTATCAAAGTTTGGGACATGCTAGTAACGTCAGGGTATTCACATGATCCTTCAACAATGATATCCACATCTTGTCTAGGCATGCCTATTCAGTACTGCAACAGTAGAAAATACGTTATTCTTAACACGAAAACGAAACCGTAATGCAGTAAAGCGTACATATAGATAATTATTGCAATTTTCTCACGATTTATTTTAATCTGAGTGGCAAACGATCCAAATCCGGTTCCTGTTTGGAATGAAAATAGGTGGAATATTTTGCGTTAACACGCTAATGGGTAGGAAAGAATAACGTCTGTTCCACTGTACTTAGTGAGTCCATAGTCACGAAAGAAAATAGAAAAAATCTTGCATCTCCCTTGTGCTACGAACGTCCTTCACTTATAAATGGAGAAATATAGTAGCGTAAGTGTTATATATAGATAAACAATCAACTTCCGCATTACTTGATACAAGGTTTAAAGGTTGATTCTCGCCTCAGATAAGAAAAGAAATGAAAACATTTTAAGTTTAGCTATTAATCCATATTCTAAATATTTGTGTCAAAACCCCTCATGGTTCAGGGTATAAAGCTTTTCAGTTGAGTCTAAAGTCGTTCTCAAGCATTTGATTGGTCAGATTTGAGCCTAGGATCAAATCTGACCAATCAAATGCTTAAGGACACACCCAGACTCAGCTCAAACGCTTAATAATCTTGGACCCAGGTAAAACTACTGGTGAACACAAATAATATGTCCTATACCAATACAACATCAACTAGCGATGTCAAATACAATTTTGGATGGCGGAGTGTACAGTATCTTATTCTGGTCACTGTGACTTCAGTTTGATCTCATTTCCGCATTTCTACACGTAAAATTCGAAAGCTTGGGTTCGCTAAAGTATGCATGTTTTCTGTAAGTTTAAACGTATAGCTAAGCTACGTTTTAACACTTTCAACCCTAAAGCCCTCTGTAGAGGTTACTGATTGCATAAACAAACAGTTTAGACCCTGACCAGAGGGCTCCTATAGGAGCCCTCTGATCAGGGTCTACACTGTTTGATATTTTCATTGCTTTTTGTTGTCATATCAAAAATGGGACAGTAGAATGGTTCAAAGTGTATGTACTAGAATAGTCCAAATTCCAAAATGATAACAAATACCCACAACAGTTTTTTTTGGGTTGAAAGGGTTAAGTTAGAAATACGAGAATATGCGACTTTTAAAACCCATGTACATGTATGCCTGGATGATGCAAAGATTTCATTATAGAATATAGATAGACACAAGTGAGTAGTATCTAAAGAGACACTGGCACGCACAGTGTTGTCCATATAGAAAATTATTTCATATGCAATAGTAGACATTGAAGATCCTGATGAGATACCGTACAATGCAACATCTCGTCAGGATCTATACTGCTTGCCAATGTCCTCTTTAGAAGACGATACTTTTAAACCCGTTATCCCATACCAATTAAATGGACCGGTATATACATATTTCTAATTTTGAAGATAAGTGATCACTTAAAGCAGAATGTGCCTTCAAGTGCATTCTGCTTTACTTCAGCCTGCTTTAAGCTACCATCTGCAATAACACATACTTTCTTTTATTATGATACATATTCATGACTGTTTAAATTGGAACTATTTTCTTCAGTGGAGGAATAAACTAAAGTCGTAAAAGCGCGTATCTATGGAGTAGATGTGCGTTCTGCTTTACTTTCAACCCGCTTTAAGCTACCATCTGCTAGGATATTTTAAATAGAGCTTATGCTTCATGTTCATAACTGAATAAAGTGGAACTATTTATTTTAGTGGAGGAATAAATTAAACGCGTAAAATGCATATATAAGGGGTAATAGGTTAAATAGCTTAAAGCAAGATGAACGTAAAACAGAAAGCTCCTATAGGAGCTTTCTGCTTTATGTTCATCTTGCTTTAACCACTCACCTGCCTTAAACACAAACAAAATCAACATAATAGCGTGGTCGTAATTGAGAGGTTTCACATTATTTGTTTCTATTGTAGAATATGCCGATCTCAAGCCAGATGTTAATTCTCCAGGTGAATGACGGTCACCTACCACCTATATTTGGCCGTCGAGTTTGGCGACCTCCCCAGTCATACCAGTACCCTGTGACTCATATCAACATCAACCAGCGTGTATTCCAGGCTCGGGCTCGCGCTGGTTTGCGTCAAGGTCACATTCGAACCGGATCGTCGCATGACAATAGAACGGATTTGTCAACTCTCCCGAATCTCCTACGAATCCAAGGCTTGAAGGGATCACTATTCTATGAGAGAGCGTCCAATTCTGTCCATTACGACATTGACACGTTACCAGAAACTAGATATGATGGTTGGACAACAGCATTTACAGGTAGCAATGATGCTCGCAGCTACACCTCCTATGACTTTCACAAATGCAATATAATGAAATTTATGGATTCCACAGATATGAACAATGTCCTATCGCCAAAAATGAAAGAAGCAAAACAAAGACGCCAGCATGAGTTTTTGAAGATGGAACCAAACGGTGAAATATTACAATTGAACAAAGGTGACCGGGAAGAAGCCGACTTTTTTAAACTTGTAAAAGTTTTAAAATCAGAAACAGGTAACAAAGGTGAGAAAAACTATTTCCATTTAGTTAAAACATCGCCATTGGAGCCAGGTGCCTTTAGGTTAGCTAAGACAGATATACAGGAGGTTGGGGCTTTTTATTTGGTGCCACCGGATGGGTATGAATCGAATGACTTTAGACTGCTGCCCACCGACCACTCTGGATGTTACAGTATTTTGCAAGCTGATCCGTGGAAACCTGGACATTTTAATAATTTGGAACCAGATAGCGTCCACGGTGACGAGTTTAAACTAGTAACAGCCAAACCACGTATTACGCATGTGCTTGCTAGCAGCAAGTATTCGCCTGACACAAACGGACGTGTTGGTGACACGATCAGCTCTGTAAACAGGCCAGTCTGTGATACTGTGGTGAGAAAAAATACACGTAATACTGATGAGCAGGCTGCTGAATACCAAGGAGGTTATTTTGATGACATTTTAGAACAAACAGAAGAGTGTGATAACTATGAGAGACGTAAGGAGTTCTCATTGCCAGACATAAAGCTGAACGACCCAAAGAAACGGTTTCATAACCCGATGATGGTGAGGGAAGAGGGGTATGACTTTAATGCCGAACAATTTGCCGCCAAGTACTTAAATGGCGTAGAAGGAGATCCACAAGAAGAGTACCAAAAACTGGTGGAAATTGGTTTCCAAAGAGCACGGGAAGATACAGAACAGCGACTTGCCACTCATTCTAAGGACGGGCTAAGTGGAAGTAGCAGTAAACGTACGAGTTGTGACTGGAGGACATACAACTTCGACAAGTGGACCCGCACAACTGAGGTACCACATCCACAACAGTTCTCTCTCACAGCGGAAAGTGAACGGTATATAATTTTACTAGTAGTCTTTGTTTTTAGCTCAGGGTGAGCTATTGTGATCCCATTCCGTCCGTCGTCCAGCGTCCGTCGTACGTCGTCCGTTCACATTTTCAAACAACATCTCCTCTGAAACCACTGACCCGATTTCAGCCAATGAAACAGCTGCATTCCCAAGTACCCTGTCAGCTCACAGGGTACATGGGACCACGTCTAGGGCTCGTTGACCAATGAAAAGTGAGGAATTTACTTTGCAGTATAATAATATTAGTTTTACAGTTTCTTCTCAGTGTACATGAGGATTTCTTCCCGGCTAAGGTAAATCATGTTGCCCGAGCCGTCAGGCGAGGGTTACATGATTTTACCAGCCGGGAAGAAATCCTCATGAACAATGTGAAGAAACTGTATAACGAATTTATTATACTGCAAAGTTTTCACTGTTCAAACGAAATATTTAGGAATTTGTCGTGTACAGTGCTCGTAGTAAATTATAACAAAGATAACGTTGAGCGTAATGACGTCATGTTTCTGACGTTGTTATTCATTAGAAAAATGTGCATACTCGTATATTTCGACGTCAAACTTTCCCAGAAGTAATGCGACTGTTGAAAGATCCAAACACCGATTGGTTCTTAGCCGAAATGGACTTAAAACGGAGGATGCACGATTGAATGCACTCAATCCTGTCGAGCAATCGGCCATCTTATAGTCTGCAAAGCAAGTCTCAGGGACCTGTCAGCCAATGAAAACAGCTGCATTTCCAAGTACCCTGTCAGCTCACAGGGTACATGGGATTTTAACGGCTCGGGCAACATGAATTACCTTAGCCGGGAAGAAATCCTCATGTACACTGTGAAGAAACTGTATAACTAATAATGTAGATATACTTGTAAAATCTTGTAAAATTTGCCCTTTATACAAATCTTGTATTTACTATATTTGTAGATGATTGCCTATTAATGAAGAAAGAAAACACCCAGCTAATGGTACAGTGGAGAAAACGTTATTATTTCCCAATAAACGCGTTTACTCTAAAACTAGTACATTTTTAGTATTTCCAATGCAAACTGTTTGGGACCAGATCAGACGCCGGGTAACCCGGCGTCTATTCAGGCTCCAAATTGTTTGCCACTTAGATTAAATAATAACATGTAGTCAGAATTGTCGAAAAGTTGTCATTTTCTCCATTTTACAGCGATGCGTTTCGGTTTCGTTTAAACGGGAAAGAATAACGTTTTCCCCACTGTATAAAATATAACAATATACATTTACTAACAATATGAAATACTGTTGAATCCCAGTTACTTGATCTCGCTTTTTAAATACAACTTATCCTTATTCCGAAGTTAAAACGTGGCTTGAAATAAAGGCGAGTTCGATTAATCGAAATTCAGCTGAAGAAATACCGTTATGAATTCAATTCAACCATTTCAATCCTAAATATCTCTTGTGGGTATTTATTATCCTTTTCGACTCTTCTAGTGAAGGCATTTTGAACCAGTCTACTTTATGTTTTTTTGATATGACCACAAAAACCACTGAAATATCAAACAGTGTATACCCTGATCAGAGGGCTCCTATAGGAGCCCTCTGATCAGGGTCTACACTGTTTGCATATGTAATCAGTAATCTCTACAGAGGGTTGTAGGGTTGAAAGTGTTAATAGTTCGGTCATCGATATTTAACTTATTGTATAGAAATGTTGTTTCATCCATAGGTTTATTCAGCCGAGTATAACAAATTCGAAACCTACACCATCTAAAGCCTCGCTACTTGAGGAGCTGAAAATGAACTCCAACTTCAAACAGTGGAAGAAGAAGAAGATGACAGGAATCCGAGTGAGAAAGGAACCGCCACCGGAAGACCCGACGGCTGTCTGTCTCACCCTAAAAGACAATGCTATACCTCACCATGTCCTACTGCAGCAGGTACAAAGGGAAACGGGCGGTCAGCTGACAAGTCTCCAGTTCGATCCTGTGTCCGTGCATTCTCAAGACAGCGATGCAAAAAGCCAGTGGATTTTACGACTTACTGACCAAACTAGCTGCGAGAAACTTCTGAACTCCGGAATTTGCATTATGGGGACCAACTATCCGGTCAGGCGGTTCAATGACATCATGAAAGAAGAATATGAGGCGTACAAGTTCAAAATGATCATGCAGCAGATAAAGGAACACACTGACGTAAAAAGCCAGAAAAATAAGCAAAATAAAAAAATGAAAACTACGCAAACGCAAACCCCTCGCTGAGTTCGAAAAACAGAAAATGACTCATTTATATTGGAAACTTCCGACTACCATTATGACGGAAAAAAACGTCCGAACACAACCACTGTAATATTATCGTCTGCTTATATTTTTCGCATGCTTTTACTTTTAAAATTGGGATTTTATGCGTTTTTGACTTGGATACAATTGATATTGGTGTCAACAGTTTGGACCCTGATCAGACGCCGCGTTACGCGACGTCTGATCAGGACCAAAACTGTTTGCAAATGTCAGTGGTGGCGAGTTTGGCCATGTAAGGGTTATTACTTTAGCATACCAATGACTGACTGGTGGTTTTAGAGGGATGGCAATGCAGTTTGTGAGTTTTACCCTTTCAATCCTAAATATCTCTTGTGGGTATTTTGAACCAGTCTGCTGTTGCATTTTTGATATGACAACAAAACCGATGAAAATATCAAACAGTATAGACTATAGACCCTGATCAGAGGGCTCCTATAGGAGCCCTCTGATCAGAGTCTACACTGTTTGTATTTGTATTCTCTATAGAGGGCTGTAGGGTTGAAAGGGTTGAACACATATTATTTCAATATATAAAAAGAGAAATGGGGTTGTGCCACAACATTAGATTTGGCCTTTCCTCTTGCATTTAAGCATTCAATGTAGTATTACAATGGCTGCAAACATATTATCTAAGTTTTTAATAACAGTTTGCATAAGTGGATAGTGAGTAATGGCAGAGAAAGAAAAAGGAGAGAAAAGAAGAAGAAGGAAGACTAAAAATGCTTGCATATTAATAATCTTCTTGTGATGTGGCAATATTGGTTTATCCAATGAAGCAGCAGACATGTATTCTGGGACCACCCGGAAGACGTCAAGGGAGCTTGATAGAAGGGTGTAATTTGATGCAGATAAAAACAGTGCAGAATTCATCTATATGACGTGTCTGCATTATTTGATGTCAGACACCAACAAGCCACTTTATGTTTAAAGTTGCTAAACTAGACAGATCTACATACACATAACAAGTTGCCGATGCTATACAGGGTTATGTACACATCAGAATAGCTGATCTAACGAGCGCCTTTTGGATATATATCTAGCAAAGACCTAATGGCATGACCCATGGTTAGGAATAAAATTGTTTGTGCTAAAATGATAATTAAGAAATAAATTGATTTCCCCCATTGTTTATGCGAAATAAATGACAGCGAATGAAACGCACTCTATCTGTCGTTCAGTTAGCAGAAACAAGGAAAAGATCTATACATGTATTTCCTGTAATAGATTATTGGTATGCACTTGTTTGCATCTCAATTGGGTTGTTATCAAATATAGTATGGGTGCCAAAAGAAACAGCCACAATCGCATTTATTCAACCCTTCAGTACCATCAGTCATTGGCATCATCAAATTTAAACAACAGTCGTCTGCTTTTATTTCTCAAATTTAAATGTAAGGTATTTTGACTTTAGAAATGTTGAAATGATAGTCAAACACTTTGTATCCTGAACAGACGCCGCATCAATCTGGTCAAACTTTTAGCAAATAAAGCCTCTATACTCGGGGTAAGGCAGTGAACTGGTTAACGTAAAACTTTTTCTGTATCTGTATCAATACGTCGTAGAATCCAGAGGCCCATTTAATAAAACTTCTTACGACAAAAACGACCGTAAGTCAAAACTTTAAAATACATTTAATGTCTGATTTCTCTATCCAACCCTGTCTTGCGATATCTCCTTGAAAACTTCAAAGAGATGTCAATATTCTATTGGAGAAATAAATATTAATTGAGACTTTTATAATATGTCTTACGACAAAATTTGTCTTACGAAGTTTTATGAAACGGGCCCCTGATAAAGGCTTTTACACAAGTAAGAAGGGACGCCGATATTATTGGCGATGGTATCGTAGGGCTGTCTGGAATCAGCATGCACTATGCTGTCTGGCAGTTTGTTCCGGTGTATTGTTTACAAAGAATAAGTATGTTTATTAAGGAGTTTTGCTATTTGGGACCGCGAGCCCTCTTGTATTGTTGCACACTTGGTTTTCTATTATATTGTTTGTGCTGAAGTCTTTAAATCTGGTTGCTTGGATGTTTTTCCTAGGTTTTGTGAACGTGGGTGTTGGTAGAGCTCCATGGTACAAATCCCTCTACCAGCTAAACATACATTAAAATCAAACAGAGGCTTAGTCTCCGGTCTTCAAGGGTCTCTAGTTGAAGTTGTCCTCTCATTTTTGTGACAGCTCCTACATGTCTTTCTGTCCTTGTCGTTCTTTTTATGGATTTGATTGCCCGGTTTTGAATTTTTTCTAAGTTAACCCTTTCAACCCTACATCCCTCTGTACTGATTACAAATGCAAACAGTGTAGGTCCTGATAGGACCCCTCTGATCAGGGTCTGTACTGTTTGATAGTTTCAGATGTTGTTTTTTTTGTTATCATACCAAAAATGTAACAGTACACTGATTCACAATGCCTGTTCTAGAAGAGTCCAAAAGGATCATAATTACCCACAAGAGAAATTTAGGGTTGAAAGGGTAATTTATGACTCCTTTGAGGCAAGGATTCCATATGGTTGCGCATACTCCATGCTGAGATGTATGCCGTTTTTCTGCATTTTTCAGGAGCACTTCTAAGATTCCTTCTCAGGAACCCAAGAGTGGCGTTTGTCGTTTTACTTTTAAAAAACCCCAAGAGGGACTGAAGGCCCTGATATCGCTCACCATTTGTAATGAAGCCTGATAATGTTACCTTTGAATTTCACCCATTTTATTGTTAATCCATTCAAGTTTTTCGACCTACTCTAGTATAGAAGAATACATCAAAGGCAGATAACTAGAGCCTAAACAATACAGAAATGAAGCCTTTTCTATCATTTCAAAGTATATCAAGGGCAGGTAACTATTGCCTCACTGATTAGATTTAAACAATAATTGCACTCCTTTGAGAACATATAGCTATATACTGTGTGAACAAGTATAATCAAAATCCATGGAAAACTGTAGTTGCAAGAGTGTAAACGCTGTAAAATATGTCATTTTCAGCAATTCAAAGGTAGATAACTCTTGCTCTATTTGTCTGATTTTAGCCACAATCACCTGCTTTAGAAATCTTATGGTCATATACAATCTTAGCAAGTTTGAGAGAGCTTGGATAAATAGTGTGGCCACTAGAGCGTAAACACTGTTAAATATATCATTTTCAGCAATGCAAAGGTAGATAACTCTTGACCTATTAATCCGATTACAACCACAATTAAACTCATTCGAATTTTTATGGTAATATAAAATCTGAGAAAGTTTGAGAAAGATTGGATAAAACGTGTGGCTTCTAGAGTGTAAACACCCTTAAATATGGCATTTTCAGCAATTCAAAGGTAGATAACTCCTGACCTATTGGTCCGATTTCAACCATAATAAAACTCATCTGGACTCTTATAGTCATATACAATATGAGCATGTTTAAGACAGATTTGATAAAAATTGTGAACTCTAGAATGTAAACGCTGTTAAATATGGCATTTTCAGCAGTTCAAAGGTAGATAACTCTTGATCTATTTGTCCAATTTCAACCAAAATCAAACACATCTGAACTCTTATGGTCATATAGTATACAATTTACGCAAGTTTTAGAAATATTGGATAAATAGTGTGTCCTCTAGAGTGTAAACACTGTTAAATATGGCATTTTCAGCAATTCAAAGGTAGATAACTCATGACCTATTACTCCGATTTCAACCATAATCGAACTCATCCGAACTCTAATGGCAATATACCCCGACGCACGACGGACAACGGACATTCAAGGATTGCAAAAGTTCACCCTGAGCTAGCTCAGGTGAGCTAAAAACTCAAATACTCGAGTTCGAGCAAAACATGTAGACAAATGTTTGTTTTGTTTTGAAAATGGTTTGTTATAAATATAATATCAATAACAAACCGTTTTCAAGACAAAAACATAATTATAGAAGATGTTAGATGACAATCAGGGTTTCCGCTAATAGAGAGATATCAACGGATTCATTAAAGCATGAAAATTCCGCCAAATGTCTGCTATCCATGTTCCAAAATTAATTCGCGGACATTTTTTTATATGTTAAAGGTATTTTTTTCAATGGAAAGGAGTGGGATGAATGTCAATATTTTCAATTGCAAACAGTTTCGAGCGTAATGTACGTTCCTGCTTGGATGAAAATAAAATATCATTTTTTTTCCTAAACATAGGGAATATGTTTGCCCATATTACAGGTGTTCGCTTAATACAGGACAAAAGTAATGCAGAAAACTGGTACATGTATAAGTTTCTGTATTACTATTACAATGTAACGTGTATTAATCAATCACTTGTCTTTAAAGATCTCCACGAACCAGGCTTCCTCATTCCATGGTCACTAAATACAAGTTAAATTATGACAGTATAATGGCACTGTTGGATTACAGACAGTCTAGACGGAATTGTTTATTATAGTGTCATGCATCAATACATCATTCAATTGTTCATAAACATGTTATTAAAAACTAAATGTCATTTGGTATTTATACACGGAATTATAAACTGAGTTTATAATGCCATGATTGATACATGGCCGCTTTCGACCTATAAGACACTGTAGATCAAATAAAGTACTTTCATTAAAACATGATGGCTTATAAACATATGCCACTTTCCTGAAAAGACATTTTTTTACTAAAAGGTTACATGTAATTTAATAAATGATTGAACGATTGTTTCTCAATTTATTCCCTGACGACCGCCATAGCAATTGATGTATGTAACAGATACAATCATCAAATGTCATCCGTGAAGAATATTCGTGTGTCACTCTATACGGTAGGCAACATAAACACTGAACATCTACAATGGAGAAAACGTTATTCTTTCCCAATAAACGCGTTTACGCTAAAACTATTATTTCCCATGCAAACAGTTTGGAGCCTAATCAGACGCCGTATAACCCGGCGTCTGATTATCATGCTCCAAACTGTTTGCCACTCGGATAAAATTGAAAAGTCAGAATTGCCAAAAAGTTGTCCTTTTCATCATTTTAGTGTTTTGCGTTTTGTTTGCGTGTTAACGGGAAAGAATAATGTTTCTCCACCTTACCTAGCCACAAACACTGTCTGTTGTGATCCTGATCCTACGTCGCAGCTGATCAAAATCCAAACTGTCTGAAACTCTAATCAATGTTTCCTTAGTAAAAAGAAGACTGCATTCAAACGGTGGCATCCTTGACACTACATTCTAAGTCTTTTCTAAGTCAAATTGATGTTGGGTAGTAAGTGAACTGGTAATGGTTCAAGGCAATCAACTACTGTTCCAGTATCCAAGCATTGTAGTAAGTAGGGTTTATGCTAGACGAAAAGGTAAAATCTTGTTAGCCAAGAAATAGCCCATTTAAAATATACTAAGTCCTAGTTAGGTCAAGGTCAAATGTGGTAGGGTGATATTGGTGAACTGGCAATTGCACAAGGCAACAACTGTATAAGTGTATAAGTATTTGAGTTAGCGATGTTGATTCTAGATGAAACAGTAAAATCTGATTAGCTTTGTTATTGAGGTACACACAGACAAAATGAGGGTATTTAATAACTATACTCAGCCGTAGAAGAAAGTACCCACTTTTGTATTCTAAACTATCAGCCTCTCATACATAAACTGTATTTTATTTTTTGTTTTACAGAAAGTGACAGAAGACATGAAATAATTGTGGTTAAATAACCGGCACATTGTAGTGAAAATAAAAGGCATATAACATTTTTTTTCTGGAAACAGCCGTTTTGCTTAGCAATGTTTGCCATAGAAGAGAAAATAAAATCACATTAGACTTTAATTCACCACAATATTCACGGGGTTACCAAGACTAAAAAGTCTTATAATATCAAATTACCTCCCTTTAATTTGAAAAAAAAGAATGAACTTTAAGTGTTTCATTTTCATTACATATGTCGTTTAATCTGAATGTTTTTACTTCAATACATTTGTGAACGTATGAGCCTTTAAAATCTCAAACAAAACTGGAGTTGACAACGTATTTTAAAAGATGTAAAGTCAATGTAAATATAAGCTGTCGGAGAACAGCAAAGCTCGCCTAATTAAACCTTTCCAAAGGCCCGGTCACACCTACAGAACTTTGCTGGAGCGTTCTTTGAGCGGTGAAAAAAAATCATCACCGCTCGTTACCGTTCCCAACCGTTTAACAGAAGTTGGCCACCGTTAAGGCAACGCCGTATACGCTCGGCTATCGCTGATGGTCCCTCGGACTCCCTCCTACCGCTCCGAAAGTTTTGAGCTGCACAAAATATTGCGAGCGGTGAGGAGCGGGCAATTTTCCGCTGCGGCAAAGTTCACCACCGCTCCAACAACGCCCAGTCAAAGTTTGGCACCGGAAGACGCAAGTTCGTGGACGCTTGGGTCCGCTAGGTCAACGCAGAAACCTTGAACGCTGGCCCACCGCTGCTTCGCCAGCTTTGCCCGGGCGGTGATTAAACGTTGCACAAACTTTGATGGAGCGGTTGTAAGCGTTTTGCGAGCGGACACGGGATTGCTGGAACGGTGTCGGGCTTTGAAGCAGCGATCCATTGCGGTGACGAACTTTGGTTTAGCGTCGGAGCGGGACAAGAATTTGGCTATAAATACTGGTAGAAATGGACCAGGAGTCCATTTTGAATCGAGCTGCCGTTGAGTGCAGACCTCATTTATTTCGAATTGGCTCAAAGTTACAGTAAAACTGTACTACCATGGAAGCTGAGGGACTTGCTATAATTGGTGCACTAGTCCAGCAGCAGAATCAGAACCTCCTCAGATTGCAACAAGTTGTTGACAGAAGGAGAAGAGAAAGAAGAAGTAGAGACAGAGTTGTGTGGGTCAGACCGTGGATACTCACTGAGAAGGTAGTTTCTTAATGCGGGTTTTAATTTTTAATACAGTCAATTATTTTATGGAGATGCACTGGTGGCGGATTAAACTGTGCAATTTTGTACTTGCATATACAGCGCTCCCTCTCTACAACGACACCTAATGGAAGACAAAAAATATGTGCGTTGTTCGGAGGGAACCGTTATAGAGAGGGAAAATTAAGACTTGTATTACATTTGCAAACAGCTTGAATCCAGATCAGACGCCGCGTAACGCGGCGTCTGATCTGGATTCAAGCTGTTTGTCACTCGTCATTATATATATTCTATCAAAATGTTCACTTATATGTAACTTTGAGAAAAACAGCAGACAGCAAATTTAAGCAGATGGTATTGCAGCCATGAAATGGTTGGACATAATTGTATTGTTTAGGGGAACAGCGGAAAGGGTCGTTATAAGGAGGGAGTCGTTGTTGGGAGGGCCGTTGTAGAGAGGGAACACTGTATTTATCCTCATAACGGTTATGGCGGTACCCGTACACATACTCTCTCTCTTTCTTTCTCTCTCTCTGGCTCTCTAATGCCAGCTCTCTAAAATAATGTGTATTTGTTAAACTGTGGGGGGAGGGCCGTCTCTAAATTGGTAGAACGTGTGGCCCAACCCCCTTTCATGTACATGTATATCAGGGCTGCCATAAGTTGACATGAAAAATCCTAAGATTTCCAAATGTGCATTTTTCAAGTGCGATTTTACGAATCGTACCTTTACCCCATAGCCTTTTTCTTGTTTTTGTTGACATGCGACTACTTATAGCAGGCTGTAAGTAAAGCAGAATGCGCCTTAGGGTGCATTCTGCTTTACTTTCAGCCTGCTTTAAGCTACCATGAACTGGGAAAAAATCCGGAGATTTAGGAAAAATCCGGAGAAATGGCAGCCCTGGTATATAATTGAAATAAAATATGTTTGAACTAAACTAAACTAACTATTTTTTCACAGTTGAGATATATTTCTTGACACAACCAATGGGCTACATATATGTACCTGACTCCATTGGTTCAGCTGTCTGCTAAGTATTTATCTTCTTTCTTGGAGGCTTCTGCCATTCCTGCTCCAGCCTTCCTCTACTTTTGTCCTTGTTGTTGTTCTACTAAGGTTTAGCGTCCCACGTGCGTCTAATAGCTGCCGCATCCCAACGTTCTAGGATCCCGCAGCTTGCGCCATTATCGCCTGGACGTCTCCTCAGCCGGCGGAGTGGTCTAAAGTTTGGTTCCCGAAGTGGCTGTTTTCGACATCAGATGATGGATTTCTAAAGTTGAATTTCGACGGGGTCTGGAATCCAAAGTTGATTTTCTTCCAAGTTGTCTCTGGATCCAGTGGTGAGGAAAGGAAAACAAGGCTGACTCCAGGATACATCCTTCAAAAACGGCGCTTCATAGGGCCACACCCGCCGATGTCGGTCGGGGATCCAGCCATTGGTTAAGCCTGCCACGCTTAGCCATGGACTAGATCCCTGTGCCTCTGTCACGACGTGCACGTCTCGGCGGGTCGACAGAGCTACTTTTGTCCACGAGGCATGATGAACTTTTATATGTTCATCTCCGTAGTCAAAGGCTGTATGCCGCTAAACCAACTCTAACCCCCGCCGAGCCAACGCACGCATGCGCAGAACGCCGCTCTAACAACGCTCGTGTCACCGCTTAACCAACGCTCGCTACCGTGAAACCAACGCTAAAGCAACGCTGGCCCGTGTTTTCGATTTTTCCCCATATTGTGCGCGGTGACGAGCGTTGTCGAAATTCGGCCCCCTATATCTACCGCTTAAGGAACGCTCCAGCAAAGTTCTGTAGGTGTTACCGGGGCTTTAAATAGGTAACTATCAATAGAAAAGTGTATCAGTACATTGATATTCAAGCCACAGAGAACCTCCATTCCAAATATCAGATTACTAATGCAAATATAATATGGCATGTAGTATAAGTGCATTCCAACACTTACTCCATAAGTAATTTTGAAATTTCAGCCCCAAAATTCTCAGCCAACAACAGGTAAAATTTTGACTGAATTTAAACTTTTTTTTAAGTTTTAAACTACGCAACATCAATGTTCAACCCACAGGGCACCTCCATTCCAAATACATATATTTCATGTAGTATTAGTGCATTACAACACTTACCACAAAACTTTAACCATGAGAAATCAGCCTAAAAACCTAAGTCCATTAAAGGTGAAATTTTGACTAAGTTTTAATTTTTTTTAAATTGAACTACATAACATCAATGATCAACCTACAGGGCACCTACGATTTATAGTCAAAACGCCCCCAAATCAAAACGCCCCCATTTTGGTCAAAACGCCCCCATATGCTAGTCAAAACGCCCCCATATTTTTTTCAGAACGCCCCCAAACCAAAACGAGTTTAATCTACTACATACAGGCATTTATATATGTTTTATAGTATTGAAATCAAAGTTTATGACCATATTAAAGTAGTTTTATTATCTATTCCCCAAAAGATCGAAGATATATACTTTTATACTTGTCATAATCCTAATGTACAACAGCTCGACATCACCCACTAAAAAAGATGTTGCGAGGCCCTGAACTTAAAACGAGTTGACCTTACTATATATAGTATTTTTCCAATTTATAGTACGATGTATAGTTTATCATTTATTCTCAAATAAATCGTAGACGAAGACATTTATACAAGTAACTTCAATTCAATTCAATTTCTTTATTACACTCAGTTCATGATTTTACATGAAAACATGAGGAACAAAACTTGTTATTTAAAACAAAATTTCCTCTTTAGTCAACTAACAGGAGACATAACACCTAGATTTCACACGTTTTGTAATCACATAATGAGTTTGCACACGTGCCGATAATAGCATGTTCTTAAGAACAGAACATATTAATTTCATTAAGATTTGTACAAAGTAGAGTCACATATAAATATTCATATAAAGTAGATTAAGAGATCTGCCACATCATCTTATATATTATAAGCTTCACGTGTTTAGCGGTCAGTGTGTCTGGCGGTTTTAATGCAGTATATCGTTTATTTTTGTCTCATAAATGGCCATAATGTCGAATACATAGTACATGATGAAAAAAGTGTATTGCCATCTAGACTATACCGAGTTATGGGAGACTATATGGAACTTTAGAACCTTCAACTCTTAACCTCATGAGCACTTACAGTAAATTTGCATGATTAAAAGTGAAACAGGGGTCTCCTTTGCAGTTCGATAATTAAAGTCACATAACCATTTTTTAATAACAGAAAGATATTCATTATTCAAATTTAATAATTACAGCATTAGCTTATTTACTTAACCTCATCACTGCCGTTTTCCCCCGAGTGCTAATTTTAATTGTAAACAGCTAGGATCCTGGTCAGACGCCACATAACACGGCATCTGATCAGGATCCAAAATGTTTGACACTTTATACAAGTTAAACACCTGAAATAAATAAAAGTTGAAAGTTGAGAAATAAAAACAGACACAAATTGCTTGAAATGGACGACACCTGTCCTGAAATCAATGATTGTTTTTAAAGGAACAAACACTCGTGTACTGGTCTCACACTTCACACATTTGGCAATCACTTCAGCACTTCGGCAAACACGTGGCGATAATTAACAGCACGCATAAAGTATACGGTTAACTTGTTAAAAAATGAAGTTATAAATTATGGAGATGGAAGTTCTAACCCTTTACCTATTTCTGTTATTAAGATCAGATGACTACTTTATTTCATTTTCTTTAAGTATATATATCAGCAAATGCACATCTAATTCTATTGCAGTAAACATTAAAGTATTTATTAACGGCTAACGATGTCCGGGAAATTGAAAGCACCTGTAAAAATATATGAAATTGGCAATTATAGATTAAAAGTCATATAAAAAGCAAAGAAAAGTTCATAATTATATATTCTATATAGCATAAAAAACAAAATATATATAAATGGGGGCGTTTTGACTAGGGGATGGGGGCGTTTTGACCTGCAACCGGCACCTACATTCCAAATATCAGCCTCCTAATGCAAATATTTCATGGAGTATTAGTGCATTACAACACTTACCCCAAAACTTTTAACATGAAAAACCAACGCTGACGCCGGGGTGATTGTGTCAGAATGGCTTTTTATGCCTTTAATTCATTCCTCCAAGAAAACAGTTCCAATTTATACAGTCATGAATATGCACCATAAGAAATATTTTCTATATTTTAGTAGATGGTAGCCTAAAGAAGACTGAAAGTAAAGCAGAATGCACTTTAAGGCACATTCTGCTTTACTTTCAACCTGCTTTAAGTAGTCACCTAACTTTAAAACTAGAAATAGGCTATGAGTCAATGGGTTAAATGTCTATTCTAAATAGAAATCCACCATGTAGTCATGAACATGGCCAGTTCACATTCTGGAAGACAATACATTCAATAACAAGTCAATAGTTTATTTCTTTTATTATACAACATCAACATGTTATATTTCACATTCTGTAAAAGACTTTTAAAACATTAGTTGCTCCATGTTTTTGTGTTATGGAAACAAAAACTGTCGTATGGATTAAATTGCACACTTCATTAACAACTAATGATTAACCCATTGCCCCATAGATATGCCTATTTTCACTTTCAATCATTCCTCCACTGAAGAAAATAGTTCGAATTTGTGCAGTCATGTCATGACAATGCACCATATGAAATAGTTTCTATATCCTTGCAGATGGCGTCTTTAAGCAGACTTAAAGTAAACAAGAGCCGCATGCGGCCCTAAATCGCTCACCTGGTACCCATCTTTACGGTCATGGTAATGGACCAGTAATGATAAAATTCCACTATAAGCCATGACTGTTAAATTAACCCCCACCCACAGGCAGCCATGTTGTTTGAATTAGGAAGATTCTTTGAAGAAAACTGGCAAAGGGTCACCAATCATTACTTTTTTTAAAAATATTCTTAAATCAGACCAATAGTTTCAGAGAAAAAGATTTTTAAAAAATTTCTATAGAGAAATATAAGGAAAACTTGCCCCACCCACTGGCGGCCATGGTTTTTAAGATATTAAAATCATTTTAAGAAATCTGGTAGAGGGTCACCCATGGATCATTTGTGTAAAATTATTTTCAATTTTGGACCAGCAGTTTCACAGAAGAAGATTTGAAAGTTTTAACTATACAGTATCATAAGGAAAACATCCCCCACCCACTGGCGGCCATGGTTTTTAAGATATCAAAATTATTTTAAGAAATCTAGTAGAGAGTCACCAATGGATCATTTGTGAAATTTTATTTTTTTAATTTGGACCATTAGTTTCACAGAAGAAGATTTTTAAAGTTTTTACTATACAGTATCATAAGGAAAACGTGCCCCACCCACTGGCAGCCATGTTTTTTAAGATATCAAAATTATTTTAAGAAATCTGGTAGAGAGTCACCCATGGATCATTTGTGTGAAATTATTTTCAATTTTGAAAAAGCAGTTTTCCAGAAGTTTTTTAAAGTTTTTACTATATAGCCATATAAGGAAAAAGTGCCCCACCCACTGGCGGCCATGTTTTTTTTAAGATAGGAACATTATTTTAAGAAATCTCATAGAGGGTCACTAATGGCACATTTTGGTAAAATTATTTTCAATTCAAACCAGTAGTTTTTGACAAGAAGATATTTAAAGTTTTTTCAATTGGTTGCCATGGCAACCACAATTTCAATTGGATGACCTTTATTTCAAGAAATCTGAGAGAGTACCCTACAAAGAACAATCGTATGAAGTTTTAATGAAATTGACCCAGTAGTTTCCAAGATGAAGATCTTTAAAGAAAAAGTTGACGACGACGGACACAGAGCGATCACAATAGCTCACCTTGGCACTTCGTGCCAGGTGAGCTAAAACAAGAGGGCCTGAAGGCCCTGATATCGCTCACCATTTGTAATGAAGCCTGATAGCTTTACCTTTGAATTTCACCTGTTTTATTCTAAATCCATTCAAGTTTGTTCTACCTACTGTAGTATAGTAGAGTACATTAAAGGCAGATAACTAGAGCCTAAACAAAACTGAAATTAAGCCTTTTTCTAGCATTTCAAAGTATATCAAGGGCAGGTAACTATTGTCACAATGATTACATTTCAACAATAATTGCACTCCTTCGAGAACGTATAGCTACATCTTTTGTGTACAAGTATAATCAAAATACATTGAAAACTGTAGTTGTAAGAGTGTAAACGCTGTAAAATATGGCATTTTCAGCAATTCAAAGGTAGATATCTCTTGATCTATTTGTCCGATTCCAACCATAATCACCCTTTTTCCAACTCTTATGGTCATATACAATATGGGCAAGTTTAAGAGAGCTTAGATAAATATTGTGGCCTCTAGAGCGTAAACACTGTTAAATATATCATTTTCAGCAATTCAAAGGTAGATAACTCTTGACCTATTGATCCGATTACAACCAAAATTAAACTCATCTGAAGTTCTATGATAATATACAATCTGAGTAAGTTTGAGAAAGATTGGATAAAATTTGTGGCCTCTAGAGTGTAAACATCGTTAAATTTTGCATTTTCAGCAATTCAAAGGTAGATAACTCTCGATCTATAAGTCTGCTTTCAATCATAATCAAAATCATCTGAACTCTTATAGTAATATACAATCTGAGCAAGTTTAAGAATGATTTGATAAAAATTGTGAACTCTAGAGTGTAAACACCGTTAAAAATGGCATTTTCAGCAATTCAAAGGTAGATTACTCTTGATCTATTTGTCTGATTTCAACCAAAATCGAACTCATCCGAACTCTTATGGTCATATACAATCTGGGCAGGTTTTAGAAAGATTGGATAAATACTGTGGCCTCTAGAGCGTAAACACCGTTAAATATGGCATTTTCAGCAATTCAAAGGTAGATAACTCTTGATCTATTTGTCCGATTTCAACCAAAATCGAACTCTTCCGAACTCTTATGGTCATATACAATCTGGGCAGGTTTTAAAAAGATTGGATAAATACTGTGGCCTCTAGAGTGTAAACACTGTTAAATATGGCATTTTCAGCAGTTCAAAGGTAGATTACTCATGACCTATTTGTCTGATTTCAACCATAATCGAACTCATCCGAACTCTTATGGCAATATACCATCTGAGCAAGTTTGAGAAAGATTGGATAAAAATTGTGGTCTCTAGAGTGTAAACACTAAAATTGTTGACGCCGGACGACGGACAATCAAGGATTGCAATAGCTCACCCTGAGCTAGCTCAGGTGAGCTAAAAAGAATGTGCCTAAAAGCAGTCTGCTTTACTTTCAATCTGCTTTACATGGTCATCTGTCTATACAACTTGAAACAGGCTATTGGGTAAAGGGTTAAAAAACAAAACATATTTGACTCGCAAGTTCAGTAACATCTGCGGTATGTGGCCACTCAAGACTAAATGCATATACTGCCTTACAGTAAAATGATATTCTAACACATTTAACCCTAGCGACGAGTATACTCGTCATTTACAAACAGTGTACCTGTGTAGATTACATTTGCCCATGCTAACAGTATAGACCCTGATCAGAGGGCTCCTTAAGGAGCCCTCTGATCAGGGTAGAATTTTCCATTAAAACTTTCAGGGGTGAATGAGTTAATTCAGGACAAAACTAATGAAGAAACCACCTTTATATTTTGCTTTTGCTCTGCATGTTTTGGAACTACACGAGTCGACATGAAATGGCCACTTAACACAACGTTTATAACAAAAATATATACATTGTAAAGCAGTTTTTCTTTATCTCAATTTCACCTTTTAACTTACATTATCTGATATGCATTTTAACACATTCTGTTGATTCCTCCACTGAAGAAAATAGTTCAAATTTATAGTCATGAATATATATCACATTTGAATTCTTTTATTCTATTCCGTTGTTCCAATTCATATAGTTGTGAATGTTGTATCATAATAAATAATTCCTACATTCTAGCAGATATTAGCTTAAAGCAGGCTGAAGTAAAGCAGAATGAAATCCACAGCACATTATGTTTTACTTTCAACCTGCTTTTAAGTGGTCAATTATCTTCAATACTAGCTATGGAGTCCAATATAGCTTCTAGTCCAACAAATGCCCATTTCTACTTAAGTTTAGATTCTATTTTTGACTATTTAGGATTGATTTATACAATATATTGTAAAATAACAAAAATGCAGAATCTGTCTGCATTGTTTGCATCTGGCATGTGTATGCCTTACTAGTACATTGTTTTTAAATTACTTAGACAACCAGTTTTCCCCCTTTGTATAACAATTTCTGACGAAAAACCAGTTGTTCAAAACAATAAGCAAAATTCATTATATACTGATGTCATTATTAAATCAAAATTATTTTCGAAGATTGTCAACAGATTTCAAATAAGAATTTTGTAAGTAATATTTCTTTTCACACACACACACAGACACTCTGGATACATTTTGATCACTTAAGCTCAATTGAGCATGCATGTCCAGTAAAACCTCTCTTTTAGCACCACTAAAACAAAGGCTGATTAAATGTATAAAATACAGGTGACAGCTTAAAGCAAGGTGAAGGTAAAACAGAAAGTTCATCAAAGAGTTTTCTGTTTTACCTTCACCTTGCAGGGCTGCCATTTCTCCGGATTTTTCCTAAATCTTCGGATTTTTTTCTAGTACATGGTAGCTTAAAGCAGGCTGAAAGTAAAGCAGAATGCGCCTTAAGGATGTCGGCCTGTCTTTTTGAGCATTATGAAATTTCCGAAAAATTTTACGAACTCGTTTTCAAAAAAATGGTAAGAACTCATTTTTGGTGAATGCATACAGTAATAAAACACTATTTTCCCGGGAAAAACTTGGATTTTCGTTCCGGAAGGGACTTTTTAAGTTTTATGTCCTATTCGTAGTTAACAGCATACACTGTTTTCATAGGTAGGTTGTATTTTGTTACATCCGATTTCATTTCAATTTCTCAGAATATAAGCATGAAATGTTCATGGTAGTACAGTTTTAGTATAAATTATAGATAACTCAATCGATAAAATGAAATTTTTTGGGAAAAAAATATTTTTGGTAAAAGTACACAAAAAATTGAAAAAATGAGAAAAAATGGATTTTTTAGATAAAATGATCTATATCTTTTTTAAAAGGTACGGGACCCTGTGTTTTTATTTGCTATTTCACTAAAACATTTTGTTTGCAAGGCTAAAAACAACAAATAAAAAATTTGGTATTTAGTTTGCTACAATTTGTAGGGCAATTTTCACAGTGCCTTATTCTCCCATTATAAAAAAGTGGGTGGGGTAAATTTTACTCCTTTCTGGTGAAATCAAATATTTTTATTTTGGATCTTGAAAAAACATTATTTTCAGGGTTTATTCTTACTATGGTAATATAAATTAGGATACTTTTGGTACAAATAGATTGTTTAAATAAAGATTGAAAAACCGTAGTACAAAAAAGTAGGAGTTTTTATGAAGCTTCAATTTTAGGGGGGTAGCCTTGGAAAATCTCAAATTGTGAAAAAGAAAGGTCCGGTACCCCCACTTTTTTCACCAGTTTTGTCATAGAAACTAATTTTACTATCAGTATGCAAAGTTTGAAGAATTTGGTATTTACTTTACCAAGGTGCACCTACCCCCTTAAGGCGCATTCTACTTTACTTCCAGCCTGCTTTAAGCAGCCACATGTCAACACAACTAGAAACAAATTATGGGGTAAAGGTACGATTCGTAAAATTGCACTTGAAAAATGCAAATTTGGAAATCTTAGGCTTATGGCAGCCCTGACCTTGCTTTAACCCTTTCACCGCCAGAATCACCTGAAATCGAATTTGCAAACAGTTTTGATCCTGATCAGACGCCGCACCCGTTTCGATATTTCTTATGTCATACTCTCTTAATTTTAACTTTGAAATGATATTGCAGACAATAATATTGAAGCAGACGACACAATAACGGTGTAGGGGTAAAAATCTCAAAAATAATTTGGCGGTAAAAGGGTTAGGCAGTCACCTGTCTTAAACACCTGCTAGTTAACACAATGTAGTGGTACATGTAGATATAGAGAGATTTTTCTGTTGTTCAATTGACCTAAAAAGGCAAACAATCTTCCATTCTAATACCGTAAAACCTCTCTATCACGACCATTAAATTATGTTAATTATTAGGGTGTTTACTATAAGTGACAGCTTAAAGCAAGGTGACAGTGAAACAGAAAGCTCCTATAGGAGCTTTCTGTTTCACTGTCACTTTGCTTTAAGCTGTCAACTGTCTATTATACACTCAATTAGCCTTCGTTTTAGTGGTCGTAATAGCGAGGTGTTACTGTACATGCAAGTATGCACTTGTTAACAAAAAAGATATGTACAGTCAAACCTGTGTGGAGCAACCACTACATGAATAAGTATAGTGGTTTTAAAGAAAGGTGACCACTTAATGCATGGCATAAGTAATACAGGAAGCTCCTATAGGAGCCTTCTTCATTCCTTTTGTCCTTCGTTAAGCTGCTACCAGTCAAGAATACTACAAATTAATACAGTCAAACTTGTATTAAACGACCACCCAAGGGACGGCTCAAAAGTGGTCGCTGAATAAAACGGCCGCTGAATACAACAAGATTGATTTGGGTTGTTATCTTTTTCGTCCTTAATCTGAATTGAATAACTTGATATAATCCATACAGTTGAACTTACCCTTTTTACATTTTAATATAAATCGATTTTTTATCCGTAATTGCATAAATACGTCGACATACTGTACATGTATGTACGAATTTATCCGTCGTGTGAAAGCCATGTTTGGTGTCTACGACGTATACATTCAGATTCATATTTATCTATAGCACCATAAAAACGCTGATATACGCTTCGCTATTTCAATGTCAAATTAACAGATACCATGTGCGTTAATTCGCCGAGAAATTGACATGATTCTTGAGGAATATGATCTTTGTTACTATTTAAAGATTTTCGGAAATCGGTTCCTATGTTAGCAGGTATTCCCTAAAAAATGGGAGACGGAGCATGCGCGAAAGAGTACAAACTAGGGCAAACATCTATTTTTGTTCACTCGTTATTATTCGGTATAGCCCGGACGTAAAAGGCGGGAATACGGTTTCTTTGTTTACAAGACACCAACCAATAAAACACGGGATTTCCGACACACCCTCTACAGAAAGTCGTATACGTGACGTATATGGATTCTTCAAAATAAAAATGGCTGTCCAACCGGCGTTGAAAGGAAGTCGCCATAAACACAGCAGAGGGTCTACGGAATCAAAGTAATAGATGTCAAACCTTTAGATTCCTATTAGAATATTCATCGCGGCAATCAATTTCGAAACAATTTACTTAATTAAGTTCTGTGCTTGACGGAGTTTGTCAAAGTTTCCCGTAAAAATGAACTTTCGATTTTGCGTACATTTTCACACCTTTCATGAATTTGAGAAACACCGATCTTAATTTTGGATAAGTGTGAAAAGAATTGTCAAAATGTTTAGACATAATTGATCAATTATGACCTTTTCATCCCGAGGCGGTCGTTTAATGAAACGGAATTTGTTGCTTGGGATGAAAAAACACCGGTCGCTGGACGCGTTAGACAAAAGTCGTTTAATACACTTAATTTATATAGTAAAACCGATCGGGCGAGATTCAAACTGGCCGCTTACCACAAAGGTCGTTTAATACACGTGGTCGCATGAGCAAGTTTGACTGTACATCATATTTTAGTGGTCACTTAATACAGGTTTGAGAGCTCATGTAATACTACATATGTTTCAAGAACAGATAATTATGTCTAAAACTGGTGCTTGCTTCACCCATTTAAGCCTAGTGTCTACTACAGTGATAATTAGCAATCAGTGTAAAACCTGACGAGACACCATACTAAGCAGCCTCTCATCAGGGTCTGCACTATTTGCTGATCATATAGTGTGTCTATTGTATGGACAAACACTGTAGAGTCTTAATATCACCCTTTTATAGCTATAATAAAAACTTCCAGCAAATATTTGCTTTAAAAAATAATGCACAAACCTCCTATCAGAGATTTCTGCATTATTTTCATCCTGTATTATATAAGCAGTCACTTATCTAAAGCCATTTCATTGCTGCTTTAATAAGTGACTACTTCACATAAAATCCACTTAACAATCATTCCTAGCCTGTAGTCACCATAAAAGCTGGTCCACTATCACAATAGCTATTCAGCGAGATTCACACATGCGATTTCCTCAACAGTAAAACTTCTGAAAACTGAACTTTTCTGATCTAAGCAAAAGTTGGGACAAGGTCACATTCTAATAATGTTTATGAAGGCAGGCATTTAACCCTTTGAACCCTAGTCCCGCATATAGGCGTCCTTTTCAAACAGTATACATGTGAAAAGTACACTTGTCCTATGCAAACAGGGAATACCCAGATCAGAGGGCTCCGTAAGGAGCCCTCTGATCTGGGTATTAGACACTGTTTGTCATAATGCAAAACATTGACAAAAACAACCCTTAAAAGTCAGAAATTGACTAGACTTAAATGGAAACTGGAATTGTCCATTTTAAGTTTCAGGGAGGAAAGAGTTAATACATTTGCTCTACATGCTTATTAAAGCTCCACAGACAGGTGGTAGCTTAACCCATTACCCCATATTTATTCCTTTTTACACCTTTGATTTATTTCTCAATCAATGAAAATAGATCTACTCAATAAAGTTAGAAATATGCTCAATAAGAAATACTTTCTATATCCTAGTACATGGTAGTTAAAAGCAGGCTGAAAGTAAAGCAGAATGTGCCTTAAGTCATATTTTTCTTTACTTTCAACCTGCTTTAAGTGCTTTAAGTGTTTCACTGTCAAATTAGAAACTGGCTATGGGGTACAGGGTTTCTGCAGTTTGTCTGTAATGCAGAAAGTGCATAAAAGAGCTTTCTGCATTACAATTGTTCTGCATTAAACGGTCACCCATCTTAAAGCTCTGTATTTAACTTTGATGAGTGTTAATAAGCATGTAGAGCACGTTTTTTAGAACCAGGATATTTGTTCAGTTTTCAGAGATTTACAGTTTCATGAGGTTACACAGTTTTTATGTCAAAATTCACAGAAAAATGACTAGAGATATGTTAAAAGTTCACTGCTTTCTTCACTGCCTCTAGTAACCGCCACTTATCTGGCATGTAGAAGGGTTCATACACATGTGCAAATGGAGTGTCATAACCACATACCCGTATGATGGGAGCTTCGAGATTGAGGAAACACTCTTCCTGCAAAAGACAATGATACACAATGTATACAGTAAAGGTGGAACCTCTCTATAACGACAGTAACAACCCTTACATGACAATAAGTGCAGTCATTAGTACAAAAGACTTTAATGTAAAACCTTAACGTTGACCCTTGAGGTCAAAGGTCAAAGTCACCAAACTGCAGTGCATCATGGTCTACTCATTAAGGCGCATCAGCATATGAAGTTTTGTGACCCTAGTTTCAGTGGTTAGTCCAGAACAGATTTGAATGCAAAACCTTAACATTGACCCTTGAGGTCAAAAGTCAAGGTCACCAAACTGTGGTGCATCATAGTCAACTCATTGAACAGATTTTAAGTCCAGAAGAGACTTTCAGTTGTTAGGCCAGAGCAGACTTTAATGCAAAACCGTAATGTTGACCCCAAGAGGTCAATGCAATAGGTCAAGGACACCAAACTATGTTTTAAAATGCTTAACTTAAGGCGCATCTATGGTTAAAGGCCCATGGACCTAGCCCTTATAGACAACGATACCTAATCCAGATGCTGATGCTGGAGGTATAGCATAAGCCCCCCCCCCCCCCCCCCTCTCCCAGCTTAAACTTGATCTACTTTCAAAAATAAACAATAATCACTATATAGCACAGATAACAATCCTGGCAAACTCTGTGCACTTGAGGTAAAACCATGATAACATTTGCAAACAGTTTGGTTTCTGATGAAATGTTGCCTTATATAGTGTTTCACCAGGATCTAAACTGGTTTGACACTTTGACACTGCTTTGAAAAGAAATCCTGAAATTCTCTTTTCCAGAACCAGTAGCAGAAAACAATTGTTGTGGACAAAAAAATTACCCAGTATGCAAAGAG
Source organism: Gari tellinella (assembly GCA_922989275.2). Classification (NCBI taxonomy): domain Eukaryota; kingdom Metazoa; phylum Mollusca; class Bivalvia; order Cardiida; family Psammobiidae; genus Gari; species Gari tellinella. Next base: position 80,587,029 of record OV277860.1, on the reverse strand, counting down.
TTAAAAACCCACTTAAAAAGATACCAGCTTGCATTACTAAGTACTTTAGTTAGTTTTTGTATTTGAGTAAAAACTCGATTCTACGAACTCACGTTTGTTCAAACATACCCATATTTCAATGTTAAAACGTGGCTTAGCCAGGTTTAAACTTTGAAATATGGGTATGTTTGACTTAAATGAGATCGAGTTATCAAAATTCAACTTAGGAAGTACATGTACTGGTAAGACTGATTTAAGCGAGTGTGTAGTATCGAGTTTCCACTGTATTATTTAAGTTGTTTTGAAGAATATGAGGATGTTCTCAAACCATTTGATTTCCTCATTGAGAAATGACCTTCAAACAATCTAACCTGAACTTATACTGAGAAAGTTGTTGTCTTTAAGAGGAATGTTTCTGTTTTGTTGCTATATGCTGCCTATTTCTGTTTGGTTGATATAGTAATATGCTGTCTGTTTCTGTTTGTTTTATATATGCTGCCTATTATATATTTGAAAAGTAACTTAATTCCTTATTGATATATAATAAAAAATCTCAATGTCAAACGGTTGGTTTCCGAATGAGATGAGAAAAGGTGCAAAACAAGACTGCGCATTCAATAAACACTTATGCCCCCGGTGGCATCCTTGACAATATATTCTGAATCTTTACTAAGTCCAAATTAGGTCAAGGTCAAACTGAGCTTGGGTATTATTGGTGAGTTGGTAATGGTCCAAGGCAATAACTGTATAAGTATCAAAGCATTGTAGTAAACAGTGTTGTTGCTAGACGAAACGGTAAAATCTAGTTAACCGAGAAAGAGCCCATTTAAAATATTCTAAGTTCAAATTAGGTCAAGGTCAAGGTCAAAATCACAGTTTGGTGATATTGGTGGATAGGGAATGGTCAAAAGCAAAAACTGTATAAGTATCAAAGCATTGTAGCCAGTTGTGTTGATGCTAGACGAAACGGTAAAATCTAGTTAACCAAGAAATAGCCTATTTAAAATATTCTAAGTCCAAATTAGGTCAAGGTCAAGGTCAAAATCACAGTTTGGTGGTAATGGTGGATAGGGAATGGTCCAAGGCAACAACTGTATAAGTATCAAAGCATTTGGGTAAGCGGTGTTGATGCTAGACGAAATGGTAAAATTAAAATCTACTTAACCTTGTTACGGGCGGACGCACACACACACGGACGGACAGGAGGATTACTATATGCCTCCGCATCTATCGATGCCGGGGGCATAAAAAAGCACTTTCTAGTAGAGGTATTAGTAATGAGGCATTAAACCCATTACCCCATAATTACGCCTTTTTACGCCTTTATTTATTCCTCCGCTGAATAATTTTCATTTTACTTTTATACCTGCATGAATATGTCCCGTAAGAAATATTTCCTATATGCTAGCAGATGGTAGCTTAAAGCAGGCTGAACGTTAAGCAGAATGTGCCTAAAGGCACATTCTGCTTTACTTTCAGCCTGCTTTAAGTGGTCACCTTTCTTCAAAACTAGAAACATGCTATAGAGTAAGGGTTAAAGGTGTTCCTGTGTATCTATCAGGTGATGGGTCAAGTGTTGTAATTGTTGTAATGGTTAAATTATTATTAAACAAGGTCATAATACAATAACTTGTTTCCTCTTTCACCAGCTGTAGACAGAGTCTGAAGTAGTTCTTTGAAGGTCAGGACAAGTAGCAATTATTGTCACTGAGTACCTGACCAAGTTTATACCGACTCTTAACCCATTACCGCATAAATAAGTATTTAATTTATCCCTCCACTGAAGAAAGTAATTCCATTTTATACAGTTATGAATAAGTGTCATAAGAAATATTTTCTATACTCTAGCAGATAGTAGCTTAAAGCAGGCTGAAAGTAAAGCAGAATGTGCCTTAAGGCACATTCTGCTTAACTTTCAACCGACTTTAAGTGATCACCTGTTTTCAAAAGTAGAAACAGGCTATGGGGTAATTGGTTAAGGGGTATACTCCCATTTATTTTATTCACCTTCTGCATGCTGTGGGTTAATTTAAGAGATCCTTTGCAAACAGTTTGGATCCAGATGAGAACCTGAGTAACTCAGTGTCTCATGTGGATCCAAACTGTTTCAAGCTCTGATATTTTCTAAAAGAGATACTGCAGTGCAAAACATAGTATGTGGTTATTCTTTTAACAAGAACACAAGGGCTCAAAAGGCACTCACTAGAGTACAAGGTTCCCAGATTAAACTAGACTGATCACTAAAGGTGAGTAATATGCCAGTGCACCTTGTCACAAGAACCAAAAGTGTCAGGATAATGTTGATGTATGTACTCCATATGAAAATTTCAACTGGAAAACTTATTTTGAAATTGACTTTTCAGATTTCCTTATGACTTGTAGATTTTGACTAGAAGATACTTAAGATTTTTTATTTTTTTTACCTTGGTTGCCATGGCAACCAAAGTTCTGCATTGTTTTTTAATTCTTTTAACACATTAGAAAATGCTTGTCTCAAGGAACATTCCTGTATAGTTTACTTGAAATCTGGCAAGTGGTATAGGGGATGTCATTTGAAGACTGGCACATTCTGCTTTATTTTCAGCCTGTTTTAAGCTACCATCTGCTGGGATTTAGAAGATATTTCTTATGGTGTAAATTCATAACTGTATAAATTAAAACTATAATTTTCTTCAGTGAAGGATTAAGTTAAAGGCATTAAAATGTGTATATATGGAGTAAAGGTTTAAAGGCAATGAAAGGGTTAAATTCTTACCTGAACAGCTGTAGCTAATTCTGAAGCAAAGCCCATAGTCTGTGGGGCCTCATGTGTCACTATCAGTCGCCCAGTTTTCAAAACAGACTGAAAGCAACATATCAAGATAAACATTTACAAAATTATTTTCAAACCAGAACTTGCTTCTGAGAAAAAAACACACAACATCACACATAAGTTGTTTTGGTGCAAATCCCTCAAATTGTCTAGGAGCAGTTAGCTGCACAGGGCGTTCTCTATATATTCTCTGTACAGTGGAGAATCTGTTATTCTTTCCAGTTTAAACGCAAACTTACGCAAATGCAAAACACTAAAACGTAGAAAATAACAACTTTTCGACAATTCTTACAATTGATATTAAGCTGAGTGGCAAACAGTTTGGAGCCTGATCAGACGCCGGGTAACCCGGCGTCTGATCTGGCTCCAAACTGTTTGCAATGGAAAAAATAGTTTTAGCGTAAACGCGTTTATTGGGAAAGAATATCGTTTTCTCCACTGTAAGAACAAAGAGGGCCTTGAACTCCCTGATATACCTTATCTGAGGATATTGAACCAACAGTTTTACCTTTGGGTCTCACCCATAATCAAAATCATCAAACAACTTGTATAAAAGCCATATACATACAGACGAGGCTCATAAGTCTTTAGCAAAAACATGGCACCGATATCCGTACCAAAAATGGCCACGTTGAAAAACTTTAATAGTGCAGAGATTTACTGGTAGTTTTGATGAAGATTGACATTTTGACACAGTGAATCTCATGAGGACACTGATAGCTTCTTCATTCTTTGTAAACAAATAATGTTGATTTGTTTTGATTGCCGCTTTGTAAAATATCAAGTGCGAATGCAAGGAATTGACACACAAGCAGAAAAAACGTTATTCGTCATTAACATAATGACTGTCAAAGTGCTCACTAAATTTAACAATAGGTAAACAGAGATAGATCTACCATTTCAAAGTTTATAAAGAGATTTCAATAGCGAGGGAGCTTCGAAAACAAGATTCAAAGTGGGAGGCCATGGAAAAAACCATGCCGACCCCACCACATATTGCAAAGCATCTGTTATGTTTTGGGGCTGTTTAACCAATGATGATGTTGAAGCCCTGAAACCAGTTGATTGTAATATCAATTCTGAGAAATATATTGAAATTGTGGCCAGTTATTGTTAAAATCTTCTCAAATAAGCCCTCCAACTTTCAAGATGAACGTGCCACCCCCCCTCATAGATATAGACTTACCAACTTATAGTAAAGGAACAATAATATCCCGACAATGGTGTGGCCAGCCCCAAACCCAGACTTAACCCATTACCCCATAGCCTATTTCTAGTTTTGAAAATATGAGACCACTTAAAGCCTGCTTTAAGCTACCATCTGCCAGAATATAGAAGTTATTTCTTATGACACATGTTTATGAATGTACAAATTGGAACTATTTTGTTCAATGGAGGAATAAATTAAAGACATAAAAAGGCGTATTTATGGCGTAATGGATTAAATATAATAGAAAATGTATTGAAATGTATGAAAACTAGCCAGTGTAAACGTGCAGTGCATATCCAAACCAAGGGTGACCTTATCAGAAATGTTGTTGACATTTGAGGCCGTTACAGTCAGGCCTATGTATGATCACTTTATGAGAGTAAATTTCAAGAAGAATTTGGAATGTTCTGAGAGCAAATTAATCTATTTAAAAATACTAAAAGTTTCAGGTGAGTTGGAGTTGCCATTTGGGTTTGTTGATGTTTAAAATTTTGCATGTGCGTAGGTAAGAGAACACCTAAGCGGCCATTTTGGCGAAAGACTTAATGAGCCTCGGCTGTAGTTTGTCAAAATTTGATAAAAAAAGAAAAACTTACTCAAATTTGTAGACACTAGAGATTTAACATTGTAAAACCATTGCCTTTTCTAGCATATCTAAGTACATGTATATCAAAGGCATATAACTGTTGACCTTAGGACCTGTCTCTTCAGGGTCTGCACTGTTTTAATATTTAGGATCGGTCTGACACAAGCCTTCACTCTCTCCTGCGATAAGTTTTCCTTATTTTATTATAGGTATTCTATTATAGTGGGCAGATTTGTACATATGCAGGGCTCCAGATAACAGTAGTTTTTCAAAAGCTAAAATCTTATTTCTGCATTAAACCCTATGGTGTTACTACTCATTTTTGTACATCTGGAGCCCTGAATAGGTTAACCCATTAGCTCATAAGCGATAAACAATTATCAATGCTTATCTCAATACAAGCTAGTGGATTAAAGTGTTTGAAAATGAGTCAGTATGAGGCTATTGCGCAATGAGTCAATATGAGTCAGTATGGCTTAATGGGTTAAGTATTCATGTTGTACTTACATGTACAATTGTTTCTAGATCATATGGCAGAATAGTTTGTAGGTCGATAACTTCACAGGAAACAGTCAGTTTTTCTTGTGCCATTGTTGCCACCTCTCTCAGTACATGTACCTGAGTCCCATAGCTCACCATTGTAACATCAGAGCCTGTAAAGACAACAAATACAGCTCATGAGTCACTGATATGTCAATAGCTCAGGATAGCCCTTTAACTCTTTGCATGCTAGAACTTATTTCAGGGTTGCCATTTCTCCGGATTTTTCCTAAGTATTCGGATTTTTATCCTAGAAGATCGTAGCTTAAGTAAAGCAGAATGCGCCTTAAGGCGCATTCTGCTTTACTTTCAATCTGTTTTAAGCAGTCAAGTGTCTTCAAAACAAGAAACAGACTATGGGGTAAAGGTATGATTAGTAAAATTGCGTCTGAAAATTTGAAAATTTGAAATCTTAGGATTTTTGTGATCAACTTATGGCAGCCCTGTTATTTCTTATCTTACATTTTTATGACTGTATAAAGTGGAAATATTTTCTTCAGTGGAGGAATAAACTAAAGGCGTAAAATGCATATTTATGGGGTAATGGGTTAACAAACATCAGTATTTATGTGGGAATGGGTTGACTAACCTCAACAGAATTGGAATTATCTCCTGGACAAGAAATCAAAGTACTGTAGTACTGCAGGCTCAGACTTTCAGTTTAATGTAGAACAAAGTAATGCAGAAAGCTAATTATGGAGTTTCTGCATTACCATTGCCATGCATTAAGCAGAAACCTGCAGCGCTTAAAGACCCTAAAGAATTTTGTACTGTGCATGTTTTATAATGCATCGTCTGCTATAACTACTAGGTGAATGTTTACTACAAGGGAGTAAATACGGTGTTTAAATCACCAAGGTACAGACTCAGGATCCTGAGTTTAAATCAGTGCTGCTATACGGCTTATCTGATAGTGACGTACCCAGCAACTGAAGCTCCGTTATAGCATATGTAAACCCCGTATGACAGGATTTGTTTGTAGGGGGAGCTAGTCTTGCACCAATTTCATACAATAGGATTCGAAATAGGCTCTCCGAGCCAAAAATGACAAGACATACAGATAACTCTGACAATACCAGTATTAAAGATATGTATAAATATTGGGATAAGACATAATTACATAACTGTCAGAGGATCACTTCCTGATCCTGTTTCTGTAAGTATGAAGCACACTTAACCATTTCTAAACTTTAGCAGACTGCATGTTCGGCAGACACCGCCAGTTCTGTTGGTCAGTCACTAAGGTCAAATATTATGCAATAGCTGCAGTAGCATCTAGTAGCTACTGGCTTACCCTTATAATACTGCAGTGGTTTCTGCTTATAACCTACTGTAAGTGAAAAATGTACAAACAATCAATTTAGAAAATGTAAAGTATGTAAATGAGTGGCAAATAGTTTGGATCCAGATTAGATGCAGCACTATCTGCGTCTGATTTGGATCCAGACTGTTTGCAAATATTGACTATTTTAAGCTAAGTATTATAAGGGCCTGGGGAAAGTACAGAGGGCTCTGAATAAAATGGATCATAAGATGTATAAAGCCGCACTGGGAAAACCCTTAGGGTTGGGTCAATTTTGACCCTAGGGCTTTGGTTTGAACAAACTTTAGAGGGATCCACCAGGAGATACTGTTGATTAAACATCAAAGCTGAGGGCCTAGTAGTTTTTGACAAGAAGATATTTTAAAGTTTTTCGCTTTTTTTTCTTTGGCAAGCAGAGTTTGCGCTTTTTCATTTCATTTGAACAATTTCTGTAGAGAAGCATCCAAGGAACATCATGAGCAGGTTAACATCTCTTTACATGTCTCGGCTTCAGAGGAGATGTTGTTTGAAGTAAATGTGAACGGACAGATGGACAGACGGACAGTGAGTGGTCACAATAGCTCATCTTGAGCCTTCGGCTCAGGTGAGTTAAAAACATTGTAACATCTATAGATCACAATTTTCAATTAGTCAGTAAACAAATTGGATTTGGTGTGGCTGTTCATACAATCTAGTCAAAGTGTAATATGGGTTACCTGCGGTCAAAATATAGGCCATAAGGTCAGACCATAGATGGCATTTGTTAACAATCTAGAAGCTGTACATCTAATTAGATTTTAATGAAAAATTGTCGAGTTTTATTTCCTCATTCAAATCTAGGCCAAGTCAGAATATAATTAAGGTTCGGTTACACACTAGTTCACTAGGTCTACACCAAATCAACACTTTGCAGACTACGTTTTACACTGAATATTAAATGTAGTTTGTCAGAATGTTTGCCTCATGATAATGTAGGTCAAGTTAGAATGTAGGTTATGCCGAGTTAAAAGCTAGGTCAAAGGGTATCTGGGGGTCACCATCAAATCACCACCAGATTAACAGTTTGACATGGTCTACACAGATTAGCGCTTTAGGGCAACATGTTCCTGTGTTTCATTGCTTAACCAAGAAAATGAACTTAACAAATAATTAGTTAAAAATCTTTCATTTTTTCTATCGTAGGTTCAATTTTACTTAAACATTGATTCAACCACCCCACCAACATTTTTTACGCCGTGCACAATAATTTGGCTGCACTCATACAGCAATTGTGTACTTGTATATACAGTTGAAACTCAATACTACGAACTCGCTTAAATCGATCTTTCCAGTACATGTATTTTGTAAGTTTAATTTTGATAAGTTGATCTGGTTTAATGTGAACATACCCGTATTTCAAAGTTAAAACGTGGCTTAGCCACGTTTTAACTTTGAAATATGGGTATGTTTGAAGTAACGCGAGTTTGTAGAATAAATATTTTACTGTACATGGAATTGGATATGGGTCACAAAGTGTACAACATTAGCTCTGACCCTCTCCCTGGAGGTTATACATTGTTTGCATTGCAAGAACATGAAAAATCTGAAATACCTAAACATTCCTAAAACTGGGACCCCAATTATAACTGCTGTAATTATCTTAAATAATTGCATTTATCACACGCGTACAGTAATTTGTCCAAAAGCTGTAAACTGAATGACCAACCGTGTGATCAGGATCTACACTGTTTGCTCAGGCCCCACAGTGAGTGTCCCTATACTACGGTAATTACAGTTTCTTCCAAACTAGTTGACCTGTGATGAGTTCAGTAAAGAAATCGATGGCCATCGTTTGCAAGTTGGCAACCGGTCTGAAATACAGTGGAGAAAACGTATTTATTTTGTCGCAAATGCATTGAAATGAAATATAGACAAGAGGGCCATGGCCCTTAATTTGCTCACCTGATGTCATTGTGCCTTAGCTTGATAGGCAAGACAACATTTTAATATAGCTGTAAATGGAATTATCTTCCAGACAAAAAAAACCATGACAAATTGGAATAACTTAAAAAAAAATTGTTGGCAGAGTTGTGGCCCTTATCCATGACACTTCTTCTTATCAAGCTACATGTATTTCCATATGATTATTTATTGCGCATTCTGCTTTACTTTCAACCTGCTTTAAGTAATCATCTTCTAAGATATAGATACTATATATATTTCTTATATCTTACATTTTTATGACTGTATAAAGTGGAATTATTTTCTTTAGAGGAGGAATAAATTAAAGGCCTAAAGAGGCATATGTATGGGGTAATGGGTTACATCAGTAGAACTGGAGTTATCTCAAAGACAAGAAAATATGACACTGGGAAATAACTCAAAAATGACATTGACCTTTGTAGGAAATGACCCAAGTTGTAAAGATTCTAACTTTAACAAAGTTATGGCTAATATTAAAGTTGCGGACTGACAGACAAACAAATGGACAAACAGACAAAAAACGCAGACAGACAAAAACAATATGGCCCCAACTGCAGGGGCATAAAAATGTAGCAGACAACACCATATGCTGCTATACAGTGAACCTCAGCTGACCTGAGTTCAGTTATGTAACTCTGCCAGTAGGAAATGTGGCTAGGGTCTAACTCTTATAATGCTGAATTGCTGTCTGCTATACATATATTGAATGTGAATTATGAACTAGATATTCAACCGACCAGAACCATTTGAACAAACTAGGTAAATAGCTCAGCACATTATTACACTTTTTGGGGTGAATCATGCACTTAGTGATACAAGCATCAAACTTGGCACACTTGCACTTCTATCTGTTGTTTTTCATAAAAGCCCGTTAGCCACTGGAAAAAATCAAAATGGCGGCCATTTTTCAAGATGGCCGCCATTGCAGGTTCGAAAATACAGTTTTGTTGCTAATATTTGACATATATGGCCGTTCTTTACAGTTTTGGTGTCTAAATATATGTTTTAAGGTATAAGGAAACTAACTTAGTCTATTTCAAAGTGTTTTAAAACTTACTTTATCATGTAATGGCCAATTTGTGACCAAAATACAAAGTTCGAAGATGGCCACTATTTTTGGTTCAAATTTACGATTCTCTGTCTTACATTTGACGTACATTGCCATTGTTTTACACTTTTTGAGTCTAAATATATTTTTACAGCAGAAGGAAGCTAATTTTGTCAGCATCAGACTGCTGTGTTTGCACAATAACAAAAGACAGTTTTTTTTTTTTTTAAATTACTTAACTGCGTAATGACAAATTTGTTGAGTTTGTTTGCATATGTTTGCCAACATAGTCTCTAATGTAGAATATCTTTTCTTACATCTGGTTTATATGACGATTTGTCATATTTTTTGGTGTCAAAGAATGTTTTAAACAGGATGAGAGAACTATTCAGGGGAGCCTCCGGTCGGTTAGAAACTCATATCATTGTCTAATGACCTATTTTAGCCACACATATATTTTTACTCCGTAGCTGACCAAAACTTGTTGTCTGTTGTTATGTGACTGCTTATGCTGAATGCTAATTTCTCATAATTATAATTTCATTTATCTGAACAATGATTGCCCAAACTATACTACTTTATCTGACACTGCAATTACTTTACCATACACTATTCTACCTTTCAAGTAAACTGACAAGTCTTGAATATGTTTCTTTTTTCTCAATTTAAATATAATTGCATTAACAAACAAACAAAATTCCTTAATTATCTAACATAACAATTAATCCCTGTACCAACAACAAACATCATGCTAGTTCTGAAGATCATTTAACCACTTCGTAACTTCTTACCAGAAGAAGTACATGTATATGTAAGACGCACGTACATGTATCTGCATTCCGCCACATGTTATAAATGTGACCAAAATTTAATACAGTCTACTGCCGCATATCCCAATAGTCATAATTATATTTAAATCAAACAATATGCCTACAGAGTTGATGCCCATTATGACTCATGTCAAAGTAAAAGTGACTAGATAATTCATGGATACCATTTATCTTACTACTACATGAGCGTGTAAGTAATCATGTGAACAAGGGAGCATCTGATAAATTGATTAATATCGTTCAAAAGACAGACAAGTAATCGGACGACAAACCAGTGTTTCTTATATATTTTGAAGAAAATCAAAATTTCAAAGTAAAAGATTCGGTGATGGAATTTGATAAAAATGAATGAATATACCCAACCCAATTTCTTGCAGGAATTACTGATGGGCCTTGGTGGCTCATGCATTATTGTATTATGACACTGGTTAAACTGATTTTCACAACAGAGAAAGGGGCCATTTTACACCAATAAATATGTTTTAGATGTATTTGTCTGTATAGTAGGTAAAAGTCAACAAAATTGATATGTTAATGTTTCAGCTTGGACAGCTTGAATTTTTGCACAAACAACATCTTCATTATGTTTGGTATATGTACACCAGATGTTCACTGTTAATAAAGAAAGGCTGCGCCATGAAAAAAGTTATAGTTTTTATTTTGCTTGAAGTCGCTTAGCGTCTACTATACTTGTTGAATAAGTTAAGATATGAAAAATATGAATGACCATGAGCGTGATGAAAACAATATGGAGAAATATCAGATCCAGTATGGATAGTGTGTTTTCTTTTACGTAATACAACCGTTCTGATATATGGTGCTTGACCAATCAATTAAGCAAATCAAAATGGTTTTTAAAAATGAAGGCAATGTGGACTCCTTTCAATAAAATGAGATTTCAGCAATGTTGAGAAATATACTTTACACGATTCTTCAAAGTCAATACATGCAACCATTTGAGAGTATGACCCTTAAAACTCCGCATTAATCTTTTTAAAGAATTTCCATTCCTGAGTTTGGTGTAAAAAAGGTAACAGTTCTGTTCTGCAAACATAGGGACGGATGTTTAGTCTACCTATTCTGACAACAGACTTTTAAAAGCGATATGATGTGATACACAGTCAAATATAGTTTACGTTTCTTGTGGTACAATTGCATAAAGACAGAGCGTTTCAGCTGTTTGCTAAAGCTATTTGATGTGGACACATAGTACTGCTAATCTCATATTTGAGATTGATCCCTGTGTAATCTTCAACAACATTTTAAGAAATTATACAATGTTAACATGAAGAAGTGTGTGCACAAATGTTCATGCATGAATTGCAAGCCATAACCGGAGACCACACCACTCCCATGTTAAAAGCTAATGACATAAAATTTCATGTCGATGTGAATTTCAAATGCTAATTCAAACTATCTTGTTCTACAGAAAGTGTTGGTTGCAATTGGTCAACGGTCAAACATGAGCTAGTTTCACGCCAAATCCCCATATAAGAAAGAGAAAAGGCTGCACAGAATAATAAACTGAAATATATGGTGCATGTGCAAAGTCCAGTCTATAATCATAAATCATAATGTACAAGCAATAAAATCTAGAAATCATTGCATCAATTATGCCAAGTCATGGGATAAGATTATTGTGTTTGATTTGACATGTTAGCTTGATGGTACATTTGACAACCCTGTTACCTAGTGATATGATTGCAAATACCCGATTAAACATAGATACTAAAGTTAAGTGTTTGCAGGGACAGATGCCAGTACAAGTATTTAGGATGTGGCCTTCCTTGTTCAGACTAATATACCGATATTTAGAAATGTGAAAATGAACACCTACATAAGTATAAGCGATTATACACCAACTCCAGCATGTACACTAAGAAATAACTGCTAAGATAGTCATAAACCACATATATGCCATTAAAATAAGTCATTACCCTAAATAACAATATTCTTAATAAAGTAAATGATCACATAATTAGCTTTCGGTGTTCTTATCATAATGCTTTGACACCAAAAGTATGACAAGTGGCCAGAAGTATATACGGTAGAAAGGATCAGAAAGGATATTATAATCACTATTGCAAAAAGGAACGATCAACTGTGAGCAAAAAACTCTTATTTTGTCTAGATTGGTGATTGTGCAATAAAATTAGTTTCAATTCAGAAAGAGGTTGTCTGAATTAGCTTCCTGATACTTTATGACATCTATGTTGACACAAAAAACATAAATGTTGATCAAATTTAAGAAATGATTTTGCTTATACTAATATAAAATGGTGGCCATTTTGAAAACAAACGATGTAGATTTGCTATTTTGCCTTAAAGTAAACTTCTGTTCAGCTTGAGGTGACTGAATTGGCTTCCTTATGCTTTTTAAAAACATTTTTTTAGTGAAATTTGGTCAAACATGTCAAATATTACAAAAGAATTGGTCAACGATCATAGTCGATTATAAAAGCTCTTCAGAGCTTATGTTACTTGTATATGTATTGCCGACTCAAAAATAAACCTGATCATATGCATGGCAGTCATCTTGTAAAAAATGGAGGCCACTTTGAATGTTTACGTGGCTAACGGATTTTATTGAAAGTAGGGTCATACCAGTATACATACCAACTTTGATGCTTGTATCACCAAGTTCGTGATTTTGTTTTAGAACTGATGTGTACAGATTTATGTAGTTGTTATGTGAAAAATAGTATCTTCAGACAAAAGCAATTGAAGACAATATCATTAAAAAACATGACAGAAGGTAAATTGAGTGTAGAATCGATACAATCCTGTGAAGTTGGTTTTTACCTTGACACACACTTCGCTTTTGTACAGTTTTGCTTATAACACGATTAAATGAACTTCTTACAAGTCTATGGATCACATAATTAGCTTCTTTATGCTTGAAAACATATAATTAGACACAAAAAGTTTGAAAATCGGTCAAATATATCCGATGTTAGAAATAAAACTGTATAATAGAGCCTGAAATGGCGGCCATCTTGAAAACTGGCCGCCATTTTGAATTTTGACGTGGCTAACGGGCTTTTTGTTGAAAGTAGGGGCATACCAGTATACATACCAAATTTGATGCTTGTATCACCAAGTGCATGATTTTTGTAATAATGTGCCCAGCTAAAAGGACATTTAGAAGTGTCACCATGCCAAATATCAAAGCTCTGGCCATATAAGTTTCAGTGGAGAAGACGTTTGAAATTTACACTATATAACTCTATGTAAAACTGTGACCCCCGGGGCGGGGCCAATTTTGACCCCAGGGGCATAATTTGAACACACTTGATAGAGGACCTTTAGGACCTTGTAGTTTCAGACAAGAAGATTTTTTAAGATTTCCTTATTTTTTCACTTTGGTTGCCATGGCAACCAGAGTTCTACATTGTTTTCAATTCTTTGAACATATTTGAAAGAGCTTGACCCAAGAAACATTCCTGTAGAGTTTGGTTGAAATCTGTTCAGCAGTTTAGGAGGAGATGTCATTTGAAGCAATTGTTAACGACGACGCACACCGCACGAGGCACGACGACGCATGACGGACACAGGGCCATCCCAATAGCTCACCTTGAGCCTTTGGCTCAGGTGAGCTAAAAATGACAACCATTTGACAATTCCGATTACCAGTTTTAATTTGAGTGGCAAACAGTTTGGAGCCTGATTAGACGCAGGGTTATCATCATCATCATCATCTTCAGTGATCGCGTCTGATCTGGCTCCAAACTGTTTGCTATGAAAATAATAGTTTAAGCGTAACCATGGTTATAATGGAAAGAAAATATTTTCTCTACTGTACTCTGCACGCTGCACACAGGGAACAAACTGCTAACATACACAGCAAACAATGTTAATTGAACGCTGTTAAGGTTTGTTCTAAACTAGGTGACCTGTTATTATAGGACATTGCATAACCCAGAAATGTGTGACTTTATTATACGCAAATTAACACAACATGTATAAATCAATGCATGCTAGGTAATTCTTTGGTCTGCTTTTGTTCTAAAATAGAATTTTCTAAATTTCTTTTAAACAAGAGCCCCATGGGGCATATATCGCTCACCTGAGAATAGCTGTACATCAAAATGGAGATAATGATTTAAGTCCAGGACGGGGTCATTTTTTACCCGAGGGGCATAATTTGAACAATCTTGATAGAGGACCTGTAGATGATGCTATGTTCCAAATATCTAAGATCAGGGTACTAGGGTTCTAGACAAGAAGATTTTTTTTAAGTTTCCATTGAAAAAATCTGTTTTTAGCTCCTGTGACCTACATATGCAACAGACTGGAACCATTTGAACAAAATAGATAAAGGACATCTAGAAGTAACACCATGCCGAATATCAAAGCTCTGGCTATATTAGCTTCAGAAAAGAAGACGTATGAAAACTGTGACCCCCGGAGTGGGGCTAATTTTGACCCCAGGGGCATAATTTGTACAAACTTGATAGAGGACCTGTAGATGATATGCAATCGACCAGAATCATTTGAACCTTATTGGTATAGGACATCTAAAAGTGTCACCAAGCCAGATATCAAAGCTCTGGCCATATTAGTTTCAGAGGAGAAGACATTTGAAAATTTCACTATATAACTCTATGTTAAACTGCGACCCCCTGGGCGGGGCCAATTTTGACCCCAGGGGCATAGTTTGTAGTTTGATAGAGGACCTGTAGATGATGCTATGTGACAAATGTCTAAGATCTGGCCCTTGTAGTTTCAGACAAGATGATTTTTTAAGATTTCCTTATTTTTTCACTTGGTTGCCATGGCAACCAGAGTTCTACATTGTTTTTAATTCTTTGAACAATTTTGAAAGAACTTGACCCAAGGAACATTCGTGTAAAGTTTGGTTGAAATCTTTTCAGTGGTATATGAGGAGATGTCATTTGAAGCAATTGTTAAAGACAACAATGACTGTATAAAGTGAAATATTTTCTTCTGTGGAAGAATAAATTAAAGACATAAAAAAGAATATGTATGGGTTAATAGGTTAATAAATATCATTATTTACATTTTCTAAATATAAGAAACTATATGTAAATGAGTGGCAAATAGTTTGGATCCAGATTAGAAGCAGCATTATGTGGCATCTGACCTGGATCCATACTGTTTATGGCCAAGAATTAATTGTGGACTGATAGACAGAAAGATAAACAAACAAACAAAACACAAACAAACAAACAGACAGACCAAAAGTAATATGCCTCGAACTAAGTTGTGCTTGAGCATAAAATAGCAGACATCACTTTCATTTCTGTTATGTATCTCAGTGACCTGAGTTCAGAGCTAGCTTATATATATAATGGGTCAGTTATGCAATTGGAGACGGTCTCAGAGAGAAATGACTATTATTATGCTGAACTGTTGTCTGCTCCAAATGTTTGTATGTGAAATATGTAAAAAATAATAACTTATATTTTCTTAATATAAGAAAATATGTAAATGAGTGGCAAATAGTTTAGATCCAGATTAGATGCAGCATTATGTGGCATCTGACCTGGATCCAAACTGTTTGCAAAAATGTTGCATTTAGTATAAGGGTAGCTTCTTAGCCTGGAAGATACAATGCGTCTGTATAAAACGGATCATTAGAGAGTTTTTACTGTCAGACCTGCATCAAAAAGCACTGATATGGCCAGGGTTGAGTCAAATTTGATCCTAGGGTTTTGATTTTTTACAATTTTGAAAGTGATTTAGTAGAAGATACTATTCATGCAATATCTAAGGTGTGGGAACAGTGGTTTTTTACAAAAAACTTGTTTAAAGTTTTTCACTTTTTTTAATAAATTTCAATAAGTAGTCCACTTTAAAGTTTCATTTTAACAATTTCTGTAGAGAAGCATCCAAGGAACACCGTGAGCAAATTAGTTTTTTCCTCAGACTCGCGGTTTCAGAGGAGTTGTCGCTTGAAGTAAATTTGAACGGACGGACAGACGGATGACGGACGGCGGGCGATCACAACAGCTCACCTTGAGCCTTCGGCTCAGGTGAGCTAAAAACTGGGTCAAACTGTAGTTAGATACAAATTTTACTCGATTACAAGTATCCTTATACACGTACATGTACTTACAATAGTTTATAAGTTCTACTCATATATATATATGTATAACATTGTTAATACCTTGATTGTATTTGGAGAGGACTCCCATAGGCTTTGCCTGTTGTCCAATCCTTTTCTTCTGAATAAAATATTGTTTAAACTCAAAACTGGGTCAATCAGTGTCGAACAGTTTGGATCGTGATGAGACGCTGCATTATACAATGTCTCATCTCGTTCTAAGCTGTTTGAAAACATAATCACTCACATGTGGCACATATCCACCACTAGCATGGTAAGATGTAAAAGTACTAGTACCCTACACACCAGTAATTCTATATTTTTATGCCCCCAGAATCTACGATTCGGGGGTATATAGTTTTTGTCATGTCTGTTGGTTTGTCCGTCCGTCCGGGCTTACAGGAGCTACCTTATGGGGTCCGTTTGGGTCATTAACCTGGCCAGTTAGTGATTGTGGGGTTGAAAGAGAGTATTGTGGGGTTCAAAATGACGCATGTGGGGTTAGTTTTAGGGTTAGGGTTTATATAGCATCTAACCCCACAACAACCGTCTCCTAAGAACGTCCGTCTGTCCGTCCGTCTGTCTGTGCCAAAAACCTTAACCTTGGCTATAACTCTTGCATTTTTGTACCTGGACCTTTAATACTTGGCATGTGTCTTCCCTGTATCAAGACCTTTCCATCCATACAAACCTTTTTGACCTTGACCTTGACATTTGACCTCCTTTTGTAAAAATCTTTAAATGGCTATAACATTTGCACCAGTAGGCCCAGGGCTTTCATATTTTGTATGTATATTTCTTTTGTCAAGACCTTTCCAACCATACCAACATCTTTGACCATGTGACCTTGACCTTAGACCTATTTAATCAAACTTTAACCAAAAACCTTAACATTGGCTATAACTTTTGCATTTTTAAACCTGGGCCTTTTATACTTGGCATGTGTATTCCTCATGGCAAGACCTTTCCAACCATATAAATCTTTTTGACCTTGTGACCTTGACCTTTGACCTATTTTTGTAAAAATCTTTAAATGGCTATAACATTTGCACCAGTAGGCCCAGGGCTTTCATATTTTGTATGTATATTTCTTTTGTCAAGACCTTTCCAACCATACCAACATCTTTGACCATGTGACCTTGACCTTTGACCTATTTAATCAAACTTTAACCAAAAACCTTAACCTTGGCTATAACTTTTGCATTTTTAAACCTGGGCCTTTTATACTTGGCATGTGTATTCCTCATGGCAAGACCTTTCCAACCATATAAAACTTTTTGACCTTGTGACCTTGACCTTGACATTTGACCTACTTTTGTAAAAATCTTTAAATGGCTATATAATTTGCACCAGTTGGCCCAGGGCTTTCATATATTTGTATGCATATTTCTTTTGTCAAGACCTTTCCAACCATACTAACATCTTTGACCATGTGACCTTGACCTTTGACCTATTTAATCAAACTTTAACCAAAAACCTTAACCTTGGCTATAACTTTTGCATTTTTAAACCTGGGCCTTTTATACTTGGCATGTGTATTCCTCATGGCAAGACCTTTCCAACCATATAAAACTTTTTGACCTTGTGACCTTGACCTTGACATTTGACCTACTTTTGTAAAAATCTTTAAATGGCTATATAATTTGCACCAGTTGGCCCAGGGCTTTCATATTTTGTATGCATATTTCTTGTGTCAAGACCTTTCCAACCATACCAACATCTTGGACCATGTGACCTTGACCTTTGACCTATTTAATCAAACTTTAACCAAAAACCTTAACCTTGGCTATAACTTTTGCATTTTTAAACCTGGGCCTTTTATACTTGGCATGTGTATTCCTCATGGTAAGACCTTTCCAACCATATAAAACTTTTTGACCTTGTGACCTTGACCTTGACATTTGACCTACTTTTGTAAAAATCTTTAAATGGCTATATAATTTGCACCAGTTGGCCAAGGGCTTTCATATATTTGTATGCATATTTCTTTTGTCAAGACCTTTCCAACCATACTAACATCTTTGACCATGTGACCTTGACCTTTGACCTATTTAATCAAACTTTAACCAAAAACCTTAACCTTGGCTATAACTTTTGCATTTTTGCACCTTGGCCTTTTATACTTGGCAGGTGTCTTCCCTGTGGTGAGACCTTTCCTACCATACAAAACTTTTTGACATTGTGACCTTGACATTTGACCTACTTTTGTTAAAATCTTTAAATGGCTATAACATTTGCCCCAGTAGGCCTACGGCTTTCATATTTTGTTTATATATTTCTTGTGTCAAGACCTTTCCAACCATACCTACGCTTTTGCCCTTGTGACCTTGACCTTTGACCAGCTTTTGTATAAATCTTTATATGCCTATAACATTTGAACCAGTAGGCCTAGAGCTTCCATACTTTGTATGTACATGTACATTGTATGTTTCTTGTGTTAAGACTTGTTCAACCATGCCAATGTTTCATTTACCAAGCGACCATGACTTTTGACCTAGTTTTGCAAATAAGCATTACATTACAGAACATGACGCTGGCTGGGGGCATTTGTGTTTCACAAACACATTGCTTTTCATCTGATCTTCACCAAACTTTCTGAAAATGTTTGTTGACATAAAATGGAGACCAATTTGGATAACCAGTGGCACCAATTTATGCTAGGCCCTTTGGAGTAATGGCCCTTGAAGTCCTCAAAATGGCGCTCCACTACAGTTTCAGCTCTCTAACTTTTACGTTTGATAGTCTGGATTCCCCTCCCTGTATCATCGGGGGCATTCGTGTAACTGGGACACGCTCTTGTTCTCTTTGAAACAAAGAGAGGTGAATAATTTCAAACAACAGGGCTGCCATGTTGATCATGAAAAATCCTAAGATATTTCCAAATTTTCTATTTTTCAAGCGCACTTCACAACGCAACTTAAAGCAGGTTGAAAGTAAAGCAGAATGCGCCTTAAGGTGCATTCTGCTTTACTTTCAGCCTGCTTTAAGCTATCACTTGCTAGGATAAAAATCCAAAAACCGGAGAAATGGCAGCCCTGGAATAAATTCACACAGCGAGACATCACATGAAGACTGGTCAACACGATCATCTTACTAAAATTCTCACTTCAAAAGTGAGATAACAGCAAATTAATTACTAGAGTTATCACTAAAGGTGATTACATGACTGTCACTTACGAGTGATGTGTGAATATGATTTAATCAAAGTTGAAGAAACTGCCTAACCCTTCCACATGAAAACAAAGGTTCAAACTCTTAACCTTCAACTGTGACCTAAACCTTAACCCTTTACCTCATAGCCTGTTTCTAGATTTGAAGGCAGGTGACCCCTTAAAGCAGATTGAAAGTAAAGCAGAATGCGCCCTAAGGCGCATTCTGCTTTACTTTCAACCTGCTTTAAGTCACTAGTTGCTAGTATATAAGTAATATTTCTAATTGAACATGTTCATGCCTGTATAATCTTGATCTATTTTCTTTGGCGGAGGGATAAATTAAAATGCGCTAAAAGGCGCTTCTATCAGGTAAAGGGTTAACCAATTACCCCATAAATACGCCATTTTACACTCTAATTTATTCCTCCACTGAACAAAATAATTCCAATCTATACAGTCATGAATTTGTATCATAAGAAACAGTTTCTATATTCTAGCAGATTGTAGCTTAAAGCAGACTGAAAGTAAATCAGAATGAGCCTTTAGGTACATTCTGCTTTACTTTCAATCTGATTTAATTAAGTGGTCACCTAGTGTCTACAAAACTAGAAACAAGCTATATGGGGTAATCAGTTAACTGAAATGTAGATTCTGCACATCTTCTGCACAATTTTGAGTAATCCAAGGGTCCATTACTATACTCCATTATAAATCATATTGTCATGCAATATGAGGTTTAACTCGTTACTTAACTTGGCCAAGATTTTAATACTGCAAATATTTAATAATAACAGCAAGTTTGGGAGAAAATTGCATTTAAACTGTTAAATAGTGGACAAGGCTGAAATGGAAATTTGAGTATGACTAAGATTACAATTCTGATACGCAGTGCAATTTACTTCACCCATTATTTCTACTTCTAACATTTTAACAGATTCTGGTGACAAAAGTAAGTGAATATTCACAGAAATTTTAAGATTTCATCAAAACTAGAATTGCCACCTAGGGGTTAACTAATACTTCCACTGCCATTTCAAACTACCGGTACATAGCATAAAATATCAAACCTCAATAACTTAGAGTATCTCTCATTTGAAAACATGGCAGGAGGAAAAAACAAGAGCAGCATGCAGCCCTAAAGTTTTCTGCAATAGTTTTCAATATATTATAAAGCCATATAAGGAAAATCTGCCCAACCCACTAGCGGCCATGTTTTTTTAAGATAGGAAAATTATTTCAATATTGAATAACTCTGATAGAGGTTCACCCATGAAGCATTTGAGTAAAAATATGTTCAATTGGGACCAGTAGTTTTTGACAAGAAGATATTTTTTAATGTTTGTTTTTTAATTGGTTGCCATGGCAACTGCAATTTCAATTTACATTACCTAATATTTGAATAAATCTGAGAGAGTACCCTACAACGAACAACCCTATGAAGTTTTGATGAAATTGGACCAGACGTTTCCAAGCAGAAGATCTTTAAAGAAAAAGTTGATGACAGACAACTGACAACAGAAAAGGATGGATACAGGGCGATCACAATATAGCTCACCTTAGCACTTTGTGCCAGGTGGGCTAAAAAACAATTGTGCATTTCTTGAGATGGTACTCTATCAGCTTGCAACCTTTTTTTTCAAAATCAGATGAATGGTTAAGGAGGAGCTGTGTTTACAAGTTTTAACTAATTACCCCATAAATATGTCTTTTTATGCCTTTAATTTATTCCTCCACTAAAGAAATAGTTCCACTTTATACAGTTATGAATGTGCACCATAAAAATTAGTTTCTTTATCCTAGCAGACAGGAGCTTAAGGAGCATTCTGCTTAACTTTCAACCTGGCTCCAAGGTTATAAAGCATTTGAGCTGAGCTGAGTGTTATCTCAAGCATTTGATTGGTCAGATTTGAGCCGAGGCTCAAATCTGACCAATCAAATGCTTGAGAACGACTTTAGACTCAACTGAAAGGCTTTATAACTTTGGACCCTGCTTTTAAGTGGTCCCCTATCTTCAAAACAAGAAACAGGCTCTGGTGTAATGGGTAAAAGCATAAAAAATTCCAGTTAAATATCATCAACTGAAAGTGGGGGAATAGACAAGGTATTTCTCTATGCATATCATTAGTCTTTAGATAGTATTCTATCAATCAGTAAACATTTTTTCAAAATCAGAAGACATAAAAGGAAAAGTTGCTTTTATGAGCTACAAATCAATTGAAACATTTACTTTTAATATCTCCGCTGAGGAAGGGCATAATGGAAAAAAACTATTTTCATACATATTTTTAGATGGTATACTATTAATCAGTTAATCTTCAGGGCTGCCATTTCTTCGGATTTTTCCTAAATATTTGGATTTTTCCCCAGTACATGGTAGCCTAAAGCAGGCTGAAAGTAAAGCAGAATGTGCCTTAAGGAGCATTCTGCTTTACCTACAGTCTGCTTTAAGTAGTTGCATGTCACTAAAACAAGAAACAAGCTATGGGGTTATTAGGTACGATTTGTTAACAAGAGGGCCATGGCCCTAAATTCGCTCACCTGAGGACATTGAAGTTTGTACCTAAGTTGACTGGGAAAGACAACATTTTAATATAACTATAAATGGAGTTATCTTCCGGACAAGAAAACATGACAAAAGTGAATTTTGTTGCCAAGCTTATGACCCTTATCCATGACACATCCTCTTATCAAGCTATTTCCATTTCCGGTAAATGATAATTATTTCACTAGCGTCAGCAGAACTGGAGTTATTTTCCTGACAATAAAATATGACAAAGGGGAAAAACAAAATATTGCTGCCCTTGTGCATGGCATTTTCTCTCATCAGTTTCTTTCCATACATAAAATTTCATTACAATAGCATCAGTAGAACTGGAGTTGTCTTCTTGACAAGAAAATATCACAAAGGGAAATAACTCAAAAAACAATGATGTCAGAGTTATGGCCTTTGCAAATGGCACTTCCTCTCATTAGGCTCTTTCCAAATAGGCAATTTCATTTTACCCATTACCCCATAGCCTGTTTCTAGTTTTGAAAATAGGTGGCCACCTAAAGCAGGTTGAAAGTAAAGCAGAATGCGTCTTAATGCACACTTTGCTTTACTTTCAAACTGCTTTAAGCTACCATCTACTAGGATATAGAAACTTATTTCGCATCTTACATTTTCATGACTGTTTAAAGTGGAATTATTTTCTTAAGTAGAGGAATAAATCAAAGGCCTAAAATGCACATTTATGGGGTAATGGGTTAACAAACATCAGTATTTATAGGGGGAAAGGGTTGAATCCTTGACAAGAAAAAATGACAAGACATACAGATAACTCTGACAAAACCAATATTAAACATATGTTTAAATATGGCATAAGACATAATTACATAACTGTCAGTGGATCACTTCCAGATCCTGTTTCTCTAAGTATGAAGCAGACTGAACCATTTCTAAACTTTAGCAGACAACATTTTCAGCAGACACCACCAACACTTCTCAACACTGAGGTCAAATATTATGCAATAGTTGGGGAGAGCATCTAGGCAGCTGGCTTAACCCTTATCAGACTGAAATGATGTCTGCTTAAAACCTACTGTTTGTGAAAAATGTACAAAAAACCAATTTAGAAAATGTAAAGTAGGTAAATGAGTGGCAAATAGTTTGGATCCAAATTAGATGCAGCATTATGTTTAATCTGATCTGGATCCAAACTGTTTGCAAATATTGGCTATTTGCCTGTAGTATATTAAGGGTAACTCAGGTAAAAACAGTTCTGCTTAAATCAAAAATACTGTGAAACCTGCCTAGAGCAGAACTTAAACTGCGCAGGGTGGTGTCAAGTGTGACCCTAGGGATTTCATTTTAACAAACTATAGAGGGATCCACCAGGAGATACTACTGTACAAATATCAAAGCTTAGGGCCTAGTAGTTTATGGCAAGAAGATTTTTTAAAGTTTTTTGCTTTTTCAAGAAGAGTTTGTGCTTTTTCTCTTTCATTTGAACAACTTCTTTAGAGAAGCATCCAAGGAACATCATGAGCAGTTTGAACTCTCCCTACAATCGTCGGGTTCAGAGGAGATGTCGTTTTAAGTAAATGTGAACGGACAGACGTACTACGGACGGTGAGCGGTCACAATAGCTCACCTTAAGCCTTTGGCTCAGGTGAGCTAAAGACACACTAAAAATGCAAATTTGGAAATCTTAGGATTTTTCATGTCAACTTATAGCAGCCCTGAATCTTTTTTCAAAATCTGATGAGTAATATAAGAGGAGTTGCGCTTACTAAGTATGGAGAGAAAAATGAACAAGGTGAGACATATATACCCCTTATCCCTTTACTCCATAGCCTGATTGTAGTATTAAAGACAGGTGACCACTTTTAAAGCAGGTTAAAAGTAAAGCAGAATGTGTGTTGAGGCACATTCTGCATTACTTTCAGCCTGCTTTAAGCCTGACCATACCATCTGCGAGTATATAGGAACTATTTCTTTTGATGCACATTCTTTAATGTATAAAATGGAACTATTTTCTTCAGTTGAGGAATTAACTTAATGTGTAAAAAGGTGTTTCTATGAAGTTATAGGTTAAACTTTTGTGGGGTTAAGATTATTGCAAATTAGATATTTTGAATTGTCAAATTATTGGACCAGTTATTCAACTTTTATTGCATGCCCCCCCCCCCCCCAAAACTGATTGGAAACATTCCTTTTTAAACATAATAGAGACTGTCCTTTTATAGGTAATTTAGGACTCCCAATAAACCAAGAGCACCGCAGTGCGGCAAAATACGCCCGTCACGGCTGGCGGGTGTCAAAGTCGTCCAGACTCAGGCCGACTGGAAAAAGTCGCCCGGAGTGTAGGCCCGACTATCGATCTCAAAAAGACTATGCTGTAGTATTGCGATAGCTCAAGTACTATCCCGATAGTATTGCGATAGTCAAGAAAAAAGTTCTGTTTTTTTTTAAAAATGCCCATTTTTGACAATAAAGGGGGCATAACTCTTCTAAAAATAGTCGCCAACGTCTGAAATTTAACAGGAACCAAAATTCACAGGTGCCTTCCCTGTATGATGAAAAAGCTAAATATGAAATTTGGTTACAATAGACAAAATGTAAGTAAAATTATTATCAGGAAACAATATATTGTTAAAAAAATTGTGTGAAGGGGCATAACTCTGAAAATACAGAGTCAAACCAAAAACCCGTAATATATATTAAGTCACTTCATTCATTGTATCACCATATCAAATTTGAAATCAATTCAATGAAAAATAAAAAAGTTCTGTTTTTTTTTTAAA
Source organism: Gari tellinella (assembly GCA_922989275.2). Taxonomy (NCBI): domain Eukaryota; kingdom Metazoa; phylum Mollusca; class Bivalvia; order Cardiida; family Psammobiidae; genus Gari; species Gari tellinella. The sequence goes on along the minus strand of OV277860.1, from coordinate 80,562,254 downwards.
AAATGCCCATTTTTGACAATAAAGGGGCATAACTCTGCTAAAAATAGTCGCCAAGGTCTGAAACACAAACTCGTCCGAACTATTGTGGTATGGAATATTTGTAGGAAGTTTAATCAAAATCGGTCAATAAATGAAGGTGAGAGAGCGCTAAGAAGAAAAGTTAACGGACGAAGTGTGGCTTATTTTAAATTTTAAGGATGTAAAGGGGCATAACTCATAGAAAAATAATTTAACAGGAACCAAAAGTCACAGGTGCCTTCCCTGCATGATGAGAAAGATAAATATGAAATTTGGTTACAATAGACAAAATGTAAGTAAAATTATTATCAGGAATCAATATATTGTTAAAAAATTGTGTAAAGGGGCATAACTCTGAAAATACGAAGTCAAACCAAAAACCCGTAATATATGTTAAGTAACTTCATTCATTGTATCACCATATCAAATTTGAAATAAATTGAATAATTAAAAAAAAAGTTCTGTTTTTTTTTTTAAAAATGCCCATTTTTGACAATAAAGGGGCATAACTCTGCTAAAAATAGCCGCCAACGTCTGAAACGCGAACTCGTCTGAGCTATTGTGGTATGGAATATTTGTAGGAAGTTTAATCAAAATCGGTAAATAAATGAAGGTGAGAGAGCGCTAACAAGAAAAGTTAACGGACGGACGGACGGACGTACGGACGGACGTACAGGGCTGGGTATACCATAATACGACCGTCGATGACGGGCGTATAATAAATTAAATCTCAGGTAAACTAGCACTTTGGGAGTTATAATGTTTACTTTGGAACTGTACAAGAGCATCCCCTGGCAACAAACTTGAGCTTATAAAACACAATATCTTCTACAACTACCCTAAACTACAACAATGACTTCCTCTTTACAACAGGGCTGCCATAAGTTGATCATAAAAATCCTAAGATTTCAATTTTTAGATTTTTCAGACGCAATTTTACTTATCGTACCTTTACCCCCATAGTCAGTTTCTTGTTTTGAAGACACATGACTGCTTAAAACAGGTTGAAAGTAAAGCAGAAGGCGCCTTAAGGCGCATTCTGCTTTACTTTCATCCTGTTTTAAGCTACGATCTGCTAGGATAAAAATCCGAACACTTAGGAAAAATCCGGCAGAGAAATGGCAGCTCTGTTACAACAGTTCTTGCGATCCCAAAACAAGTAACCATTATGACTAACCCTTTCATTGCTGCAATATCGTCTGCTTAAAATTGTTGTTTGCTGTATTTTTTTCTCAAAGTTACATACTGGACATTTTGACATTAGAAACATAAAGACTAGTGACAAACAATTTGAACCGAGATCAGACACTATGTTGTGTCTGATCTGGGTTAAAACTGCGCAAATGTACTCAAAGGGTATGCAATTTCCCTTTCTATAACAACTTTCTCTAAACAACACACACAATCTTTGTCTCCCATTGGATGTTGTTGTAGAGAAGCAGCACTGCGTATTCTGATCTGCTACAAAAATAGTTTTTTTTCAAACAAGTATCTAAATAAGATGTTTTTCGAATTTTCAATTTACATTATCTTTGGCTACAACAGTAAACAAGAGGGCCTGAAGGCCTTGATATCGCTCACCTGTTGTACTGAAGCCTGATAGCTTTACCTTTCTAAAATGAAGCCTTTTCTAGCATTTCAAAGTATATCAAGGGCAGATTACTATTGCCACAATGATTAGATTTCAACAAGAGAACGTACAGCTATTTACTTTGTGTGAAAGTATAATCAAAATCCATTAAAAACTGTAGTTGCAAGAGTGTAAACGCTGTAAAATATGTCATTTTCAGCAATTTAAAGGTAGATATCTCTTGATGTATAGGTCCGATTTGGACCATAATCACATTTTTTCAAACTCTTATAGTCATATACAATCTAGGCAAGTTTGAGGAAGTTTGGATACATATTGTGGTCTCTAGAGTGTAAACACTGTTAAAATATATCATTTTCAGCAATTCAAAGGTAGATAACTCTTGACCTATTGATCTGATTATAACCAGAATCAAACTCATCCAAAGTCTTATGGTAATATACAATCTGAGCAAGTTTGAGAAAGATTGGATAAATATTGTGGCCTCTAGAGTGTAAACACCCTTAAATATGGCATTTTCAGCAATTCAAAGGTAGATAACTCTCGACCTATTAGTCTGATTTCAACCAGAATCAAACTCGTCCAAAGTCTTATGGAAATATACAATCTGAGCAAGTTTGAGAAAGATTGGATAAAATGTGTAGCCTCTACTGTGTAAACACCATTAAATATGGCATTTTTAGCAGTTCAAAGGTAGATAACTCTTGATCTATTTGTCCGGTTTCAACCATAATCAAACTCATTCGAACTCTTATGGTCATATACAATCTCGGCAAGTTTTAGAAAGATTGGATAAGTACTGTGGCCTCTAGAGTGTAAAAACTGTTAAATATGGCATTTTCAGCAATTCAAAGGTAAATAACTCTTGACCTATTTTTCCGAATTCAACCATAATCAACCTCATCCGAACTATTATGGCAGTTTACCATCTGAGCAAGTTTGAAAAAGTTTGGATAAATGTTGTGGCCTTAAGAGTGTAAACACTAAATTTGTTGACGATGCACGACGGACGCCGGACATTCAAGGATTTGTTGAACAAGACTGGGCGTTCAATTAACGCTTATGCCCCCGGTGACATCCTGGACACTTTATTCTGAATCTTTCTTAATCCAAATTAGGTCAAGGTAAAACTGAGCTTGGGTATATGGGTTAATTAGTGATGGTTCAAGGCAATAATTGTATAAGTATCAAAGCATTGTAATATTACCTTAGTAGTGTTGATGCTAGACGAAATGGTAAAATCTTGTTAACCAAGAAATAGTCCATTTGAAATATTCCAAGTCCAAATTGGGTCTAAATCAAGGTTGGGTAATATGGGTGGATTGGTAGTACAACTGTATATAGTATCAAAGCATTGTAGCCAGTTTATGATGATGATGCTAGACGAAACGGTAAAATCTAGTTAACCAAGAAACAGCCCATTCAAAATATATTTAAGTCCAAATAAGGTCTAGAGGTCAACATCAAGGTTCCAAGGGTGATATTGGTGGAAAGGTAATGGTCCAAGGCAACATCTGTATAAGAATCCAAGTATTGGAGTAAGCGGTGTTGATGCTAGATGAAACAGTAAATCTACTTAACCTGACTACGGATTGGATGGACAGAAGGACGAACATTGTCACATTTGAGTTTTATGTGACTTTCCCATTGCTAAAAAGGTGTGAAAAGACACATAAACCAAAACAAGAGGGCCTGAAGGCCCTGATATCACTCACCTGTTGTAATGAAGCCTGATAGCTTTGCCGTTGAATTTCACCCTTTTTATTCTAAATCCATTCAAGTTTGTCGACCTACTCTAGTATAGTAGAGTACATCAAAGGCAGATAACTAGAGCCCAAACAATACTGAAATGAAGCCTTTTTCTAGCATTTTACAAAGTATATCAAGGGCAGGTTACTATTGCCACAATGATTAGATTTCAACAATCATAAGTTGCACTCCTTCGAGAAAGTATAGCTATATTCTTTGTGTACAGGTATAATCAAAATCCATTGAAAACTGTAGTTGCAAGAGTGTAAACGCTGTAAAATATGGCATTTTCAGCAATTCAAAGGTAAATTACTCTTGATCTATTTGTCTGATTTCAACCATAATCACCCTTTTTCGAACTCTTATGGTCATATACAATCTGGGCAAGTTTGAGAAAGCTTGGATAAATATTGTGGCCTCTAGAGCGTAAACACTCTTAAATATATCCTTTTCAGCAATTCAAAGGTAGATAACTCTCTACCTATTGATCCGATTACAACCATAATTGAACTCATCCCAAGTCTTATGGTAATATACAATCTGAGTAAGTTTGAGAAAGATTAGATAAAATTTGTGGCCTCTTGAGTGTAAACACCCTTAAAGCGACTCGCAACCAGATGGTGCATTAAAAATAGTAATTTGTAAATATGTGTCAAACGCTTATATAAATGGTAAAGAATTAGTTTAGGATAAGAAACTCTGTTTAAAAAAATGTATTTCAATAAAAAAAAATATTGGTCTCTGGTGGGATTCGAACCCGGGGCCCGGCATTGGCGGACAGAAGGCAAAATAGGGGAAACCGCTTAGACCAATGGACCACGGAACTATCCGTTTATCTCAGATCGATTTAACGTATTTCAATGTATAGCGATCAAAAGTGCATACAACTTCGTAATTCGGCTCGTGTTTATGTCTGAGCCCGTGTAGAGAAGCAACAACAACAACTATACCGTCTACTAGTCGGTATAGAAAAAAGATGGAAAATATCTAAAAATCTAAGATTCGGTGACGATTCTTGAGACTTTTTTTGGACTGATCATATTTTTTTAATGTCAGAAGCCAAATAATGCCACAAATTTGCTTTTATTTGAGTATGTTATTTTATTTTGACAAGTACACCATCCGGTTGCGAGTCCCTTTAAATATAGCATTTTCAGCAATTCAAAGGTAGATAACTCTCCACCTATTAGTCTGATTTCAACTATAACTCATCTGAACTCTTAGTCATATACAATCTGAGCAAGTTTGAGATAGGTTGGATAAAAATTGTGAACTCTAGAATGTAAACACTGTTAAATATGGCATTTTCAGCAGTTCAAAGGTAGATACCTCTTGATCTATTTGTCCAATTACAACCAAAATCGAACTCATCCAAACTCTTATGATCATATACAATCTGGGCAAGTTTTAGAAAGATTGGATAAATTTTGTGGCCTCTGGAGTGTAAACACTGTTAAATATGGCATTTTCAGCAGTTCAAAGGTAGATACCTCTTGATCTATTTGTCCGATTTCAACCATAATCAAACTCATTGGAACTCTTACGGCAATATACCATCTGAGCAAGTTTGAGAAAGATTGGATAAATATTGTGGCCTCTAGAGTGTAAACACTAAAATTGTTGACGCCGCACGACGGCCGCCGGACATTCAAGAATTGCAAAAGCTCACCCTGAGCTAGCCCAGGTGAGCTAAAAAGCCACATGAACCCAACATGGACTAACAGAATGAACAGCTCTATTGTTTTCTTTTGTTCTGTGTTACGTCACCTAGTCCCATATACCCAAAATTTAAGCGCGGACAGGACAATCACTATATGCATCCGCATCTATAGATGTCGGGGGCAACTCGGCCAATTTCTAATTTGGCCCGGTCCAACTCGGCCAGATTCAATGGACCAACTCGGCCAATAATTTTCTATGAGAAGGGTAATGATCTGAAAAAAAACAAATGAAACTTAAACTAATTAAAAAAATATTCACTAAATATATGTTTTAATTACGAAAATGTTAAAACAATCCAATATTGCCATATTAACACATAATTTACAAATACCTGAATGTGTTAATGTGACAACAGTTTGCTTCCATCTCAAAAGTAAGTGTCAAAGCAATTAGCCAATGTGCGAGGGCAAAAAAGAATGTTGTTATTTTGCGTATTGTTTTAATAAAAGTTGAACAATTAGGTTCTTAAGAGTTTTGTAGTTCCATATATTAGTGTGAATATACTTTGGCCAACTAACAGGATATATCTCACCTAGATTTCACACCTTGATGATCACATAATTATCCGGCACATGTGCCGCTATTTAATTATAGCAATTGCCCGCATCGTTCATTCTCCTTAATTGATTTTTGCCCTTTTTTAAAGTGTTCATGCCATTTGAAAACAAGTGCCAGATAACCAGTTAAATGCATATTATTTTTCGAATTATATTCAAAGTCTTTGTAGGTGATTTCCCTAATTGAACATACACTTTTTTATCAACACTCTTGTTTCAACGCCATCTGTTAAATGTCATTTTTGTTTTAAAAAAATGCTTACAGCGATAGATTTAAGTCTTGTAGAAACTAGACGCATCAATGGTATATTTTCAAATTTCAAGGTTATTACATCATAACCTTGTTTTGTGTTAAATGCTTTTGCACTGAATTTTAACCTCAAATGAAAAACTTATGGGACGAAACAAAATATGAAAATGGCGTGCCCCGGAAAGCGTTACATGCATTGCTATGGAGACATTTCATTACCACTTGCAAATAATTATTTTGTAAAAATTAAGTAACCTCCAAACAAGAAGACATTATACGAGGGGTGTTCAAAAAATACGCGGACAGATGCTGCCATTCTCTCAGATTTTTACTGAACGGAGCGAAACTTGCACATAATGATGCCCAAAGAATTCTGTACCTAAAGTGTAACTTTGCCGACAAAATCTGTACGCATGATAAATGTATGGTTGTTATGGTAACGTCACCTCGTAACACCCGGCCCAAAATGTAACAAAATGCAAACTTGTGTCGCTCCGAAAATGACGTGTATCACTTTCGTCTGATCCAATATCGTCACCAAATTTTAACACAGTATGGCGCCAACTCTTGACACGACGTCCGTGACGTCACATCAACGTCTGACGTAATTTGAGCGTTAGCGGCCATTTTGTTTGTAGAAGGTGCATCAAAATGAGTGTCGAACAGAGAACGGCGGTTAAATTTTGTGTTCTCAATGGAAAAACCAGAAAAGAGACTATGGAAATGTTAGTCAAGGCATACGGCGATGCTGCAATGAAGAGGACGGCATTACATAAATGGTACTCGCGATATGAAGACGGACACGAAAGTGTGATGGATGAACATCGTAGCGGGCGGCCGACGTCAATAACGTCGCAGAAAGTTAAGGAAATCCAAGAACTCCTGGATAAGGACAGACGCATCACGATAAGAGAAGTTAGCCAGCGGGTAGACTGTAGTGTTGGGGCAGTTCATAATATAATTCATGACAGTTTACATATGAGGAGATTATGTGCGAGATGGATCCCTAAAATGCTGTCGGAGTGTCAGAAAGCTGAAAGGGTGGAGTCGTGTCGGCGTTTTGTTCAGCGATTCGAACGAGAAGGAGAAGATTTTCTCAGTAGGATTGTGACCGCAGACGAGACGTGGATCAGTCTATATGAACCGGAATCAAAAGAACAATCTACTATGTGGAAAACTCCCGGGTCTCCATCACCCAAGAAATTTAAAGTCAGTCGTTCAACGAAGAAACAGATGTTTATCATGTTCTTTGACATCCACGGCGTCATCCTTAGCCATGCCGTTCCGCAAGGACAGACGGTCACAGCAAATTACTACTCAAAGGTGAGTTTGAAATTAAACAACATTTTACATTTATAGAAAATAGTTTATTATAATATGGAAACAATCGATAACATGTTTAATAGATTGTTTGTTATGGTTTACATTTCTTACCAACAGGTACTGAACAGAGACCTTCTTCGAGCCATGCGGAAGAAACGAGCGCCCCAGTTGTCGACCATGCTGTTTCATCATGACAATGCACCTAGTCACCGGGCTTCTACGACTCAGGAAACGATCGACAGACGGTCAATTGAAGTGATTGGTCATCCCCCGTACAGCCCCGATTTGGCTCCCTGTGATTTCTTCTTGTTCCCCACACTGAAGAAGATTCTGCGAGGTCGACAATTTGACGATGTTGCCGATTTGCAAAGGGCGGTACAGTCCGCGATCGCTTCCCTTGAACCATGCGCATACAATAACTGTTTCTATTCATGGGTTAAAAGGTGCAGAAAGTGTATTTCATTCAAAGGGGAGTACTTTGAAAAGGACGAATGCCTTTAGACAGATATTACGGAAAGGTATGTGAAACAACAGTCAATAATCACTCTAGGATAACTCGACGTCAATGTGACGTTGAATGACGTTGGGCCGGGTTTGACGACACCACGTTACCATAACAACAGACGTTTGATAATATTTGAAGTCAATCATATGAAATTTTCACTGCAAATACAGAATTTCCTGGGCATCATGATATGCAAGTTTTGCGCTGTTCAGTAAAAATCTGAGAGAATGGCAGCATCTGTCCGCGTATTTTTTGAACACCCCTCGTATATCAGTAATATACCATTAGAAACCACATAATTGATAAGATAGAAACAAGACTGCGCGTTCAATAAACGCTTATGCCCCCAGTGGCATCCTTAACAATATATTCTGAATCTTTTCTAAGTCGAAATTAGGTCAATGTCAAGGTCAAACTGAGCTTGGGTATTATAGATGAGTTGATAATGGTCCACGGCAATGACTGTATAAGTAACGAAGCATTGTAGTAAACAGTGTTGATGCTAGAGGAAACGGTAAAATATAGTTAACCGAGAAAGAGCCCATTTAAAATATTCTAAGTTCAAATTAGGTCAAGGTCAAGATCAAAGTATGGTGATATTGGTGGCCAGGGAATGGTCCAAGGCAACAACTGTATAAGTATCAAAGCATTGTAGTGACTTGTGTTGATGCTAGACGAAACGGTAAAATCCAGTTAACCAAGAAATAGCCTATTTAAAATATTCTATGTCCAAATTAGGTCAAGGTCAAAATCAAAGTTTGGTGATATTGGTGGATAGGGAATGGTCCAAGGCAACAACTGTATAAGTATCCAAGCATTTAGGTAAGGGGTGTTGATGCTATACGAAACGGTAAAATCTACTTAACCTTGTTACGGATACACTGACGGACGGACGGACAGGACGATTACTATATGCCTCCGCATCTATCGATGCTGGGGGCATAAAAGACAAAAGTCTACGAACTTAAATAACAACCCTTGTAACGATTGTCGAAGAAAATTAAATTGGGAGCCATTTAAAGTAGAATCAGCTTTTGTACGAATGTACGTAAAAGTTGAGAGTATTTTATAAATAGCTTGTCATAATTTTTATGCACTGAATTGATATTTAAGCATATCTGGCCTTTTTAAATGAATCAAATAGAAATCTATGCTGATACAGAACTTATCTGAGGCAATAGATTTGATGGTTTCATTTATTCCGTGACCACTGTATGTACCATGAGTTTTCAAAACTGAACCGTGACAAATGAACCGTGATATACCATCCCGAGGAGTAACATGGCACCCTTACAATAAACTCAAATAAATCTCTGTGAAAACTCCAGAACATGGGGAGACATAATGCTTCATCATCTTCATCATCATCATCTTCATCCAGTTTTGATTACCCCCATCTAAAGCCTGTTTCTTGTATTGAATATAAGTGACCACTTGAAGCATGTTGAAAGTAAAGCAGAATGCGCCTTAAGGCGCATTCTGCTTTACTTTCAGTTTGCTTTAAGCTATTATCTGCTTGGATATAGAAACTATTTCGTATGATACATATTCATGACTGTATAAAAGGGAATTATTTTCTTCAGTAGAGGAATAAATTAGAGGCGTAAAAAGGCGTATTTATGGGGTAATGGGTTAACCAGGCCATTCATTAATTCTTATTAGGGTGAGGCCTGGCTGTCTTATCAGGAATGATGTTTCCCACTCCATTCTAGGTGATTTTGTGTGTTCAAATTTTCCATCCCGAGAGCCTCAAGGTCTCATGTCACAAGGTCTTCCCAGGGTTAGCTTTCACACATCTAATGCGAGATCAAGCTTGAGCTGTGCTCTACATGGCCAAGCCATCTCAGCCTGCTTGATTGGAGCATGTCTGCAATGTCTCTGATGTTAACCCATTGTATATAATGCTGGGTAATATTTGGTGGCCATTTTAAAATATCGTCTGCAGCGGGTATTACTCAAATATTTGCAAAAGATTTTAGCAGTTTCTGATAGAATATTGACTTCAGAGCAAACAGTTTTGATCTCAGATCAGGCCCCACAATGTGGGGCCTGATCTGAGATCAAAACTGTTTGCCTAGAGGTACACCTAAACGTGTATCCCGCATAAAATGGGTTAAGCTGAGATTACAGAGAGTGGAAGGGGAGATCATCTTCTGACATGACCAGGCAGGTCCATCTTACCATGGCTCTGTCATTTCGCTGCAGTTGTCTGAGTGTGTTTGCTGATACAGCACATGTCTCCTAACCATGGCATATAGCATAACACCCCTCACACAAGTTGAGTATACAGTAAACCTCTCTATTACGACCACTAAATTGTGTTAATTATTAAGTGTTTCTGACAGGGAGCTTTCTGTTTTAATGTCACCTTTAAGGCAGTCTACCCGTAATCCCCCATTTTGAAATTCGTCAGACGTCGGGAAATTTTTTAGCAATGTCGTAGCCATCCGGTCATGTCCGTATCCTATTCGGCCATGTCCATATATAGCGTTATCATTTTTTCTAAATTTATTTTCTTCATTAATTTTGTATCATTTATACTCGCAATATGTTTATAAAAGATGAAAGCTAATGTTAAAATCCTTTAATTGATTAGATTTAAATTATTTGCAAAATAAGTTTTCACTTTTGTCAACTTCCGGCATTTGATGATAATGTAGTTTCGCGACTTGAATTGAATTTTTCTCGAAATGATAAGCATAAATCAGCAAAACCAGCAATCAATGTAGGTCGTTAAAAGATCACGGGTATACAGTACCTAATGCCAAATCCATCTAAAAGCAACCAACTACAACCATAATGCGAAAACAGGGTGCCCACAGAAATTCAAAATTGAAATTCCCTGATAATTCCCTGATTTTTCCCTGACTGAAAGATAGTTTTCCCTGATCTTTTTCACAGCCAACTATTTTCAAATACAACTGTGTAAGATGGCTTCCGACCTCCTCCTTATAGCCATACCTTCAACATCATAAAGTCACACTATTCTTTTACGTTTAGAGTTTTGTCATGTCTTGTATAAATTTATCTTTCTTTAATGTAACAGGTCACATTTACAGAAGTACTGCATCAGCAGCTAGGTCTAAAAAATCCAGCACCTTAATTGCAATTATTACATGTGTTGCAGGCCTGTAGGAAGCATTTTGTAATGGGGGACACAGGTTAATTTCTGAACGTAGTCTTACTAGGGGGGTTCGGGGCATGCTCCCCGAGAAAATTTTATTTCTAGATGGTCTCTGGTGCATTCTGAGGGCGTGTCCAACATTCAAAACAAGTATAAAACCAACAATTCTGTGTAGAAAAATCGACTCAAAATGGCCAAAATATTTTCCAAGTATATAAAGTTTCATTTAGATTTAATACTACTGATGCTGATATTGATCATTCTCTGATTTGGTTTTGTGGATGACAAGGGTACGTATAGGTTAGACCATGGTTGCAAGCGAATAAACGATATAGTTCGAGGGGGCGTAGCCCCCGAGAACTATGTCGTTTATTCGCGCGCAACCATGGTCTAACCTATTTAGCACTGGCTTGGGCTCGAGGAAAACAAGAAGACCCTTCATTTCTTCGTTTTGTTTTAGAAGAAAAAGTCATTTTATTTGTAATATTTTATTTAAATTGAAAAGTTATTTCAGTGTGTAGTTTGAGATATTAAGCATACTTTAACACCAACATAAATACCGCTTATTGAAGCTCTATATGTAAGCACAAATCATTATTAATTGCCTTTAAAGTTTAAGTCTCACTGTACATAATATGACGTAATCAAGCGAGTGCAGTTCCCCTCCGATCTCAGCTGTTAAGTAAAGACAATCTACACATTCATATCCCGGTTTTTACATCTACAGCTGAAACAATGCATATATCTAGGTCAGATCTAGATCTATCATTGATAAGTTATGGAATTACCGTATTGATTTAGTTGAATCCTTGATCTGCTGTTTATTCCGATTATTTATCGTTAAGCCTACAGTGCAGGCAAAAGGTTTTCGCGGTGGCCCGATCGGAGGGTTGCTAGGGTTGTGACGTCAAATTGCCTTGAGATGACGGAAGCATGGAATAAGTAAACAGTGTGTTAGTTATTTCATAGTTTTGTAAAATAAACGATATATTCACAGGTTTTTAGGCATCTGATTGGCCGAGAGCTCCAAGCCATGTGCTAAATTCAATTACTTTTACTTTTCAGCTGCATAACCAATCTCTGACTACTTTGACAGAGTTCTAGGACAATGGTTACTTAACTCCATTATCCCTTCTCTTCAGTTAAGATGCTGATTATTTCAACTACAGTAGTTAACAGATAAGGCACTGATGAATAATATTAATTAACTCATTCGATATGGATAAACATTAAGCTAAATAGACATTGTAAATTGCTTAATTACTACATGTACATGCTCCTAACCGTATGAATAAACTTTTAAAGAAAGTCAGAAAGAGAGGTTATCAGTAGTCAAGATTTTCTCTCTCCAATATCTGCCAAATTCCCTGATAATTCCCTGATTTTTAGCAAATTTTCAAATTCCCTGATTTTTCCCTGCAGGGAATTTTTTTCAACCATTTTCCCTGTTTTCCCTGTTTTCCAGAGTCCGTGGGCACCCTGGAAAAACGGTAAGAGAATTGCAAAATTCTAGACTTTAGATCTACTTTCGTTTTGAGCTGCTGCCAATCGTGTGTCATAGTTCATGGCGTGACCCGTATCTTTATCTGAGCAAACATCATACATGTAACTCCAGAAAGTGTTTGGTGGTCATTTGTACGTAAGATATGAAGACCCTGATTGTAGATATGTGAATGTAGTGGTCTAAGGGAAAACTGTAACGGGTCAAATCGGCCCAAAACCAAGTCAGACCCCTACCGGCGGTAGTGGCCCAATGGTTAACACCTTGGACTACGGTACCAGGGGTTGTGAGTTCGATCCCCCGCCGGACCAGCGGTCTGACTAGGGGATTTTTCTGAATCCCCGATGATGTACAGGAATGTTCTTGAGCAAGACATGTACCGCGAATTGCTCCTCTCCACCCAGGGGTTAAAATGGGTACCTGTGAAGGGTCTGAGTCGGTACTGCGGCTGCATTTGACTGCGCCATATGTTAGCAGTGCTCATAGGCAAGATGGCTCGATGATCAGGGGAGTATATGTACAGTCGGCTGAGCGGTCATCGGACTGAAAGTAGACTTTAACTTGGTATATTACTTTTTTTTTTTTTTTACCCCTAGTCAAATTGGCCCAAAACCATATCGAACAGGGCTCTGGATAAGAAGAGGGAGTAAAATGAACAAATCAAACATTTTATCACTCGTTTCAGCCTCAAATCCCATGGTGTTACTACTCACGATTTAAACAAGTAGAAACACTATAGAGTTTTATACAGAACTAAAGATCCAATTACCTCCCTTTAAAGGTTATAGTTTTTGAAATACTCCCCTTATCTGGAACCCTGCTTATACTAAATTATAATAGAGGGTAATAATTGTGTTAACTTTAGATTTTACATAAGTTATGTAATGTTGGGTGCTTTTTAGAAAAAAATATACATGTTTAGTTTTGGAACACGTGAAATTAGTATTTGAAATGCACTTAAACGGACTACAATACGCATAAATATAGGTGAAAATTTCTATTTATAAGGATTTTTTGGTCTTATAAATAAAGCTTATGATATGTCTTATTGCAAAGGACTGAGAATGAGATGCTAAAGAAATGTTGGAATTGTATATCGTTTGAATCCTGATACAGTAATTATTCTCTTTCCGTTGCATAAATTTCGTAGGGGTAATTTTCAAAGAGCAAATTTGACAACTTTTTGACAGGAAACCTTTTTCATTTTTTGTTGTCAAATTGTTACTTAGATGTCAAATATAATTAATTTACACCCCAAATGTATTCCCCAGATATAGAACACATGACTGTCATTCTACAATAAAAAAAGAAATCGGAAAAAATGTAAATAATTGGCAGTCATAGTTTTGAAAGGTGAAATTATCGTGTCGATTTTTAAATACAAATTGTAATAATCTGCATTACTGTTGGTTTTTTATTTTTTATTTTAAAGTGCACCCTTATATATTCAATGAGGGCTTTTATTGTTAAAAAATACATAAAATGTCTGGGAAAATGCGTTTTTAAAATAAGAGGGGTCAGTTGATTTACCGGTAAAATTGTCAAAGGGGGGTAAGAGGTACAAATGTGTCTGTTTTTGTCCTAGACTTTATTCAATGCTCATAAAGGTTTATGAATAGGTCCATTAGTTGTATACCTTAAGAAAAATATATGGACTGTTGAGGTTTTAATGTTCGACCATTACGAGTAGACTACCTTAAGCTGTCACCAGTGTTTTATACACTCATTTAGCCTTCTTTTTAGTGTCCGTATTAGAGAGGTTTTACTGTACTCCATCTCTGGTAACATATAGCATAACACTCCTCATACAAGTTGAGTACACTCGACCTATGTTAGCTGTGTGCAGGAACTTACTAAATGTTTGCCAGGGAGGAGCTCTCTGAATGTTTTCCATGCAGATTTGCCATCAGTTCAAGGGTCTGGCTGAGCACTCACAGAGTGGGCATTTGTACTGTGGATAAGGTCTGATATGGTTTGTTTGACTTTCCTCGTTAACCTGTTTCTAGTATATACTATACCAAACTTCCAACGCAACACCCCAGATATTCCCATTACTTCCTGTTAAACATGTCTTAAGTTAGCCTGGTCAATTCTGTAATGTGTGCATATCCTGAATAGATTTCTTCTGCAATTCATAGAGTGATCAATGGACAATACTCTTGGTAAACAAAAACAAAATGAATTGGCATTTGGTCCCAAAAATATGGAGTTTTGTGAAAACAAGTTTTCAGAAATTTCATTCCAATGCATTTTCAATGGGGAATGTTTACCAGAAATTAGCGATACGTTTGGATAGATGGTTATTATTCGTCAGAAGTGTCAATGAAAATTTGTTGCCAATATTAACAACTTTGGAGACTGTATGCAGTACATCAATTTAAAAACACAAATAAATATATTTAAAAATTTTGTGTCAACTTTTCCATCGATTTAAAAACAAGAGGGCCTGAAGGCCCTGATATCGCTCACCATTTGTAATGAAGCCTGATAGCTTTACCTTTGAATTTCACCCGTTTTATTCTAAATCCATTCAAATTTGTAGTATAGCATGTAAACAACATTGGAATACGACCTACTCAAGTATAGTAGAGTACATCAAGGGCAGATAACTAGAGGCTAAATAATTCAGAAATGAAGCCTTTTCTAGCATTTCGAAGTATATTATGTGCAGATAACTCTTGCCACAAGAATCAGATTTCAACAATAATTGCACTCCTTCGAGAAATTATAGCTATATACATTATGTGCAAGTATAATTAAAATCCATTGAAAACTGTAGTTGCAAGAGTGTAAACACTGTTCGATATGACATTTTCAGCAATTCAAGGGCAGATAACTCTTTACCTATTTGTCCGATTTCAACCATAATAAAACTCATCTGAACTTTTATAGTCATATACAATCTGAGCAAGTTTGAGAAAGACTGGATAAAAATTGTGACATCTAGAGTGTAAAACACTGTTAAATATGGCATTTTCAGCAATTCAAAGGTCGATAACTTTTGACCTATAAGTCCGATTTCAACGATAATCAAACTCATCCGAACTCTTATGGTATTATATAATCTGAGCATGTTTGAGAAAGATTGGATAAAATCTGTGGCCTCTAGAGTGTAAACACTGTTCAATATGGCATTTTCAGCAATTCAAAGGTCGATAACTTTTGAGCTATAAGTCCGATTTCAACGATAATCGAACTCATCCGAACTCTTATGGTAATATATAATCTGAGCATGTTTGAGAAAGATTGGATAAAATCTGTGGCCTCTAGAGTGTAAACACTGTTAAATATGACATTTTCAGCAATTCAAAGGTAGATAACTCTTGACCTATTAGTCTGATTTCAACCATAATCAAACTCATCCGAACTCTTATGGTAATTTACAACCTGAGCAAGTTTGAGAAAGATTGGATAAATTCTGTGGCCTCTAGAGGGTAAACACTGTTAAATATGGCATTTTCAGCAATTCAAAGGTAGATAACGCTTGGCCTATCAGTCCGATTTCAACCATAATCGAACTCATCCAAACTCTTATGGTAATATTCAATCTAAGCAAGTTTGAGAAAGATTAGATTAAAATTGTGGCCTCTAGAGTGTAAACACTAAAATTGTTGCCGACGGACGTCCAACGACGGACATTCAAGGATTGCAAAAGCTCAACCTGAGCTAGCTCAGGTGAGCTAAAAAAAACGCTCTGATATGAAAATAGAAAGGAATTTGGAGGTGTTGGGTTAGCAGTTTGGCCTAGTATATAAATATCACATGGCTGACAGGGTGACAGAAAAATTGTCAACTTTCAGAAAAGTACTGTCAACTGAGGGGCAGCCAAGGATGACAGTATTTTTCCGAAAGTTGACAATTTTATTATCACCCTGTCAGACATGTGATATCTAATTTATTAAACCAAAATCCTGGGCTCTAAAGCTGACTTGAATCATAAATGTAACTACATGTACATCCGCATGCGATTTATAATGAAATTCACTGTTTATAAAAAATATTGGCAACTGAAGGAATTGTACAAATTCTTTATAAATAAACGTACATGTATATGGATTATAATATGCCTGACAGGGCCGTCATGCATATGTTTCCAATTCGGATCTGACTGTTTATTTGCATCATTTAGTCAACTTTAAATTTCAAACTGCTACAAATTGTAGAACTCAGTTTTAACATTATCTGAAATGATGCTTTGGCGCGATAAAGAGGATTTGACGTCATTTTCGATTTGACGTCATTTACGACATTCCATTACCTATGGCAGTATTTTTAAGACAGTAATATTTTTACCGCTGGGTCTGACAGTATTTCTATGTCACGGTGGCCTATGGGAAATTATATAACACTGTAAATGAAATTGAAGTTTAATAATAATGAATATCGGTGACTTAAAGCAGGTTCAAAGTAAAGCAGCATGTGCCTTACTTTGGAATATTACTGGAGCACCAAACTATCTAAACCCCTGTAGTATCCTAATTTAGATTTGTTTCTATGCTGTTTACTGTTTTTTATCCAGAATCTACTCATATTACTTACATCAACAACATTATATAACCCATTACCAAATAAATATATATAATTATTCCTCCACTTAATTGAGAATCAGTTCCAATTTATACTGTCATGATTCCTCAGGATTATATGTTCTACAATAAATATTTACCATAGCCTGGCAGATTGTAGCTTAAAGCAGGCTGAAAGTAAAGCAGAATGTGCCTTACAGCACATTCTACTTTACTACCAACCTGCTTTAAAGACATTTCCTCAGTCAATTGATGGAGTCCCCCCCCATTGTTCTCAGTAGGTGTGAAAATACAGGTAAGGCAGGAGGAGAGGCCCTTACATACTCACACTCAAGATATTTTTCAATGGATTTTACTAACCAAACTAAAAAATTCAAGGTACGGGCCTGACATGAGACAATTGGATGAGTATATCCCTAGACAAGATAACAGATACAGTACAAATCACACAGGGCTGCATGCTTATATACTAGTGTAACGATTCATCGATGCATTGCGATGTGCTTACCCCACGATGTCTGTATCGGCTTGTAAATGAAGTCTGCGATATATCACGATGCAATACATTCATCAGCCCTGCGATGTGCCGATACGGTTGTCAAATATCGTGCATCACGTTTTACTTTTCGTTGAATCAAACAAACAAAACTCCAAAGCTATTACAAACTAATTCCTAAGTTTAAAAACAAAGATAAGCTCATTACTGTCTTTTCTTTCTTACAAGAAACTTTTCTATCGTCTGCTTAGCTGTCAATCATGTAATAAACAAATGTGTAAACGGACATGACATTATTTTAAGATTAGGGCTAGAAAACGGACAAACACAGAATGGTTTCAAAACAATACCGGACCTAACTACTGACGATTTCGCTCGTGTTGAAGCATCAGATAATTGAAATAACCTTTTCTTTATTATTTCACAGTAGTTCTGACTGTTACAGGGAATTTTTCGCGAGCTTTCAGGTTTAGAAAGAAAAGAATCTTAATTACTTTGCATCGTTTAAACGCCGCAAAAACAAATCCGAATTGTTATTCGTCAGCTTATTTAGTGAACACATTCTTCTTATCCGCTGTTACCCGATTATTACAGTGAGTGAAATGACGAATGGTCATTGATGCTGATAACCAGCAGGGCACCTGCCGATCAAACATCTCAATAGTAAATAAACGTCAGAAGTCGCAGAATATCTCAATTTCTTTGAATTTATAGCTATTTTTGGTGAGATCTAAAAGCAGATTTAGGCTTTCAATATAATATTATCCTGAATCTGTGTTTGTCTGCGGACAAGTGAAATGCAATAATCGTCAGGTAAAAGCCTTAATAGGATTCTACGACGTATTGATTCAGATTCAGAATCAATTCGTCCGGGCCTCCAAATGTACGGGACGGACGAGTTGGACATGGGATTTCCTCACCCCTGGAACTTAAAGGGATGGGGTTGGTTGTGAATGTAGTTCAATGTTCCATTAAAATTCACATAATAAACTTTTTTTTGTAAAAGTAGAAGGTCAGATTTGAAAGTGCCGTTCATGGGTTGATATGTTTAACTTGAATAGCTCTTAATTGTTAACTTGTTGATAAAAACAATTTAGAATTGTTCCAACCACAAGTGTGTACATTCAGGAGACATTATATCTAACTTAGTTATGTGTTGAAACTTTGAAAGAAGTAGCATATGCTATGTACAACAACTCTATCACAAGTTCTATCTATTTTTAATGTTCAAATAATTTAATTGATTATTAAGTATAAGGTGCAAACAGTTATGGTCCAGATATGACACTTTATTACAAACTGTCTCAGAATCAAAACTGTAAACAAAGACAAAATGAAAATATATCTATATGAACTTTTTGAAGTAAAAACCTCCCTTCAAACAACATACGTTTACATTACATATAGTTGTTAAACTACACATATGTGATTAAAACAATTGGGGTGGTTGCAAACTAACAACTGTTGTGTTTATATTTAAACGCCAGTATCGTGATACGTATTGTATCATGTCTTAAATATTGCAAAACATATTGCCTTTAATTCTCACAGGCAATATACATGTATATCGTGATATGTATCGTTGTGAAAATGAAATATCGGGATACGTATCGTTACGGAAAAACTTGCCAATGCACCGACAGCCCTATTATATACCAGGTTTGGTGTTACCACCGAAAGTAGGTCAGGAAATGACTTTAAGTGGTCACCAATCTTCAATACTAGAAACAGGCTAATGAGGGAAAGACAAACAAACAATATCTGCTTACAAAACATAACAGAGACTGCCTTTTTAACCCATTATGGTACATTACCCCTTAATTAAGCCTTTTTATACCTTCAATATATTCCTCCACTAAAACAATTGTTCCACTTTATACAGTCATGAATAATGAGGTACTGTAAGAAATGTTTTCTATATCCTAGCAAATGGAAGCTTAACCTATAATTACCCCATAGCCTGTTTCTAGTTTTAAAGATAGGTGACCACTTAAAGCAGATTGGAAGTAAAGCAGAATGCACCCTGTGGCGCATTCTGCTTTACTTTCAGCCTGTGTTAAGCTACCATCTGCTAGGATATAGAAAATATTTCTTATGGTGCATATTCATTTCTGTATAAAGTGGACTTATTTTCTTCAGTGGAGAAACGAATTAAAGGCATACATGTATAAAGGCGTATTTATGGGGTAATGGGTTAAAGCAGGCTGAAAGTAAAGCAGAATGTACCTAGGTTATTGAGTAAAGAGTTAAGGTAAAACAAACAATATCTGCTTACAAAACATAACAGATTGTGTTTTTAATGGTAGTATCTTATTTTGGTTTGTTTTTCAAATTACATTTTTATGCTGTAGAATGTTTTGCATCTAGGAATCTATTCTTATTACTTACGTCAACAATATTATTTAACCCATCACCATGGTAATGGATCAATTGAGGACTCACAATACACTAAAATAAATCTCAGTACATTGTACTCAAAACTCCGGTACTTTGGGAGATATGTTTACTTTGGAATAGTACAGGAACACCCATCCGTATTGTTGTTTAGACTACCGTATTACAGTATATAAATCTAGATTTGTTTTCAAATTACTGTTCTATGCTGTTGACTGTTTTTTGTCAGTCCAGAATCTATTCCTATTTCTTACGTCAGCAACATTATCTAACCCATTGACGCCATTGTCCCATTTTTTATACCTTTTTTATGCCTTTAATATATTCCTCCACTAAAGAGAATGGTTCCAATTTATACAGTCAGGAATATGTTCTATAAGAAAATTTTACCATAGCCTACAAAATTGTAGTTTAACCCATTCCCCCATAAATACGCTTTTTTGCGCATTTAGTTTATTTCCTCACTGACGAAAATAGTTCCAATTTATACTGCCACAAATAAAAAATATACATGTGTACGAAATATTTTTGATATTCTAGCAGATAATAGCTTAAAGCAGGCTGAAAGTAAAGCAGAATGCGCATTAAGGCGCATTCTGATTTACTTTCAACCTGCTTTAAGTGGTCACATATCTTCAAAACTAGAAACAGGCTATGGGGTAATGGGTTAAACCAGGCTGAAAATAAAGCAGAATGCACCTTATGGCACATTCTGCTTTACTTTCAGCCTGCTTTAAGCCACCATCTACAAGGATAAAGAAATATTACTTATGGTATATATATATATATTCTTTATTGTAAACTAGAATAATGACCCAATCAGAAAGGGCCCCACAAAAGTAGTCAGGAGGAGAAAAAATTGAATAAAGTTGAATTAATTAATAATTCAAGAGGGCTAAGTCTGACATGCCTTGTGCGATTTGGGAAGTTATCAAATTTCACCTAGATTTTATACCAATAAACATTTCCAGCAAGTTTGATGAAGATCAAATGAAAAATATTAGAGTTAGAGAGCCGACAAAAAAAGAGTTTGACAGACTGACAGAGGGACTGACGGGCAGACAGGGTGATTCCTATAGGACACCCACCTCTCGGTGGGGCCCTAAAGATGAAATCATTTTTTTGAGAGCAGGAATTAATTAAATGCATAGAAAGGCTTATCTATGCAGTAAAGCGATAAATGTAAAATTTCATAACAAAGAAACATTTTGATTGTATTGCAGGCCTCCAGATAGGGTAATCTTAACATTTCCACAACTTTCTCCTATATGTTTCCACTAAACCCTATGTTGTGACCACTCATTAGAACATCTTTTCCAGACAATCCTACTGAGATGTAGGGTTTAGTGAAGAAATAAGGTAGTTAGTATTTTAACCCATTCCCCCGTAAATACGCCTTTTCTCGACTTTAATTTATTCCTCCACTGAAGATAATAGTTCCAATTCATTCTGTTACAAATAAGAATCGTAAGAAATATTTTCTATATTCTAGCAGATAATAGCTTAAAGCAGGCTGAAAGTAAAACAGAATGTGCCTTATGGCGCATTCTGCTTTTATTTCAACCTGCTTTAGGTGGTCACCTATCTTCAAAACTAGAAACAGGCTATGGGATAATGGGTTAAATACCCACCTTATCAGGAGCTCTGTATACAAACATTGATATGCAGTATTGCTTATCAGTTACTTTGGAGTCTGATCTTGACCCAAACATGGAATTATACAGAGTGATGCATCATTCTGTGATCCAAAATAACTGGTGAATTTTACCTTACCCATCCCCCCATAGAAGGTGTTGGCCTGGACAGGAATCACTTCCGGGTTGTTACGGTTACAGAAGTAACCATTGCATTTAAAAAAGGGTATACGGTATATGAAATGGTATACTATACAGTGATAAAATCTCTGAAAAACTATGTATGCCCCAACTACTTTCCCATAACATGCACATCTGTCCAAGAATCAGGTCAAACTTTACTAGGAATTAATCATTTTCAACCTTCCAACTGAACAGTCGTATATACATTTCCTCAAACTATGAACTTCTATCGTCTGAACAATTACATTGGCTAATAAAAATTAAGGAAACTTTTCCCACAAAAATGTGTAGCTTGAAAACTGTAGGAGTTAGCTGGACAAAGTTTGTACTGTATGTGGGACGGAAGGACGAACGGACGGACGAAGGAACGGGCGGACGGACAGGGGAAAAAAAATAGTATGCCCCCAACTGATTGTCACGGGGCATAAAAAGGAGTATATATCATGACTGTACGTAATTAACACTGACATTTCTACAATCATAAAAGGGAAAGTAACTCTTACAGTTGCATAGTAAATCTATATGTATGAGTTATTTCCCTCACAAACTAGAACTGAGCAGGGCCGGATCCAGAAATTGTTCAGGGGGGGGGGGGGGGGGGGCGCACAGGTGGGGAGGGTATGGGAGGGGTATAAACTTGCATACTAAATGGTGCATTCTGAGGGCATTCTAAGAAGAAGGTTAACATCGATAGAATGATGTAAATACCCCCAATGAACACACAAAAAAGTGGTTTCATAAGACAAAGAGAAAAAAAAATCATAATCTGGAGAATTTTTTAATATCTTTATCTCCATTCTCAGAAATCTATTACTCCAAACCATGGTCATACAAAGATTTTCATCAGTGCATTCAAAACACAGGCCTTCAATTATTGATCTCAATGCAAAAAGTTGAAAAAAGTTGGAGTTTTTCAAGTGGAAAAGTAGGAAAAAGGAGGAAGATTTTCAATTAAATAGTAGGAACTGTTTGATACAAAATACCACATGGAGTCATCGTGCTCTTACAAAGTTAAGTAATCCGCAATCTTGAGTTAAAGACATTCTCACCCAAAGCCATTTTATTCTTTGGCTATAATTTATTCAACAGGCCGAAGATGCGATCCAACAGGTTTAGGGGGGTCCGGGGGTATTCCCCCTGAAATTTTTTGAAATCAAGCGCTTCATTTCCTGCATTCTGGGCCATACTGAGGGTGCTTGAAGACTTATTAGGCAAAAAGTAGGAATAGAAGGAGGTTTTGGTAGAAAAATAGGAAAAGTAGGAAGGTGATCAAAAAGTTGGAAAATAGTAGGATAGGTACGAAAAAGTAGGAACAGTTGAAGGCCTGAAAACAGGTAAAATACTAACATAAATCTATGTAAAAAATCGACTCAAACTATTTTTTTATTTAATCATTCTATGGTGAAAGATTGTCGTCCAGCCATTAATCTCTAACCCTACCCCTCCTATTCAAATACACACTGTTACTAGAGGGGTCCTGGCGCATGCCCCCTCCTCCCACCCCCTGGAAAAAATTATTCCCAGATGATCAATGGTGCGTTCTGATGGGAGTTTTTTCGCATTCAAAATAGGTAAAATACTACATAAATCTATGTAAATATTCAATTTCAAAATAACATATCGAATTCTTTAATATAGGATAATACCTTTGACAGATTGTTTTCTGGCCGTTAACCTGAAACCTACCCCCTCTGATTATTGTTCACACTGTCACTAAGGGGGTCCGGGAGAATGCTCCTCGGGAACTTTTTAATTTCTAGATGGTCTCTGGTGCATTCTGGGGCGTCTTGCACATATGTTGTTTCAGAGTTACAGCCAATGATAAATTATCATTTTTTTACCTCTAAATGACCTTGACATTTGTCAGACATAACCCCAGTTGTACTGAGCTCAAGAGCTTCTTGAGTCGAGTACACATGCCAAATATAAAGTCTCTATCACATTCAGTTCCAAAGTTATGGCCAATGTTGAATTCATCCTATTTTACCTCTAAATGATCTTGATTTTTGTCAGAAATGACCCAAATTCTTCTGAGCTCAAATGCTTTTGGAGGTGAGTACAAATACCAAATATGAAGTCTGTATCACATGTAGTTCTTAAGTTATGGCCAACGTTAAGATTTCAGACAACAACTACAACAACAGCTACAATTATGACGACAATGAAGCAGATGCCAGAGTGATGAAAATAACTCTTATTGCTTTTTTAAAACAGATAATGTATGTCACGAAAGAAATTCATCAGGATAGCATATTATTAAATTATAGAATTAGTTTCCATTCGCATACCCAATGGATATGGGTATGGAAATTAATTTTATAATTGAGATAATTTATGTAATTACAATAAGAGGAGATAATTCAAGAACGAAATGAGCAATCCAAACTGCAATTGCAGATGCACAACTTCAAATGATGATCAACAAAACAAAACAAATCCAACATTTTCTCACTTATTTCAGCACCAAAGCCTATGGTGTAACTACTCATTAGAATAGTCTTGAAGAGACCATTATAATGAGTAGTAACACAATAGGGTTTAATGCAGAAATAAAAGTTTTCGTTTTTTAAATACCCCACATATCTTTACAACTATAAAGGACCGTTTCCGCAGTTGTTTACTATCTTTTGAAAGAAGTGCACAAATTTAAACAATAGAAAATAATTTTACCAGTTTTTTTCTTCTTCAGAAAATCACAAAAGATTATGACCACAGAAAAAACCAGCTACATGTATATGGTATCTTTTAGATATCAGTCCTTATATGGTAGCTTAAAGCAAACTCAGTAGAAAATTCTTCTTTACTTTCATCCTGATTTAAGAAACCATCTGTTTTCAATACTGAAAACAAGCTATTGGACAAAAGGATAACCTATTACCCCAAAGCCTGTTTCTAGTTTTGAAGACATGTGACTACTTAAAGCAGGTTGAAAGTAAAGCAGAATGCGCCTTAAGGCGCATTCTGCTTTACTTTCAGCCTGCTTTAAGCTACCATCTGATAGAATATAGAAAATATTTTTAATGATACATATAAATGACTGTATAAAATGGAACTATATTTTTCAGTGGAGAAAATATTTCAAGGCGTAAAAAGGGGTATTTATGGGGTAATGGGTTAAACTTACCTTCCATTACAACCTCAGCTTTCCCCAGCGGTATACTGTAATCTCCAGTGGGTACCTCCTCTATGGCAGACCGATACAAAATCTTAGGCTCGAAAAACAGACACGGATCCTCTGAGCGTATACAGCTTAATAAAAGTCCTTTACACTGTATGGGACCACGTGGCATCACAACCTGCAACAATCATTAATAGCCAACAGATAATAAGAGGGCGTTTTTTTTTAAAGCATTACCCCATAGCTTGTTTCTAGTATTGAAGACAGGTGACCACTAAAAGCAGGCTGAAAGTACAGCAGAATTGGCCTTAACCCATTCCCCCAAATATACGCCGTTTTAAGCTTTTAATTTATTCCTCCAGAGAAGAATACAGTTCCAATTTATACATTTACAAATGAATATCTAGGAAATATTTTCTATATTCTAGCAGATAATAGCTTAAAGCAGGCTGAGAGTAAAGCAGAATGTGCCCTAAGGCGCATTCTGCTTTACTTTCAATCTGTTTTAAATGATAAACTATTTTCAACAAGAGCCCCATGGGGCATATGTCGCTCACCTGAGAATAGCTGTACATCAAAATGGAGATAATGATTTAAGTCCAGGACGGGGTCATTTTTTACCCGAGGGGCATAATTTGAACAATCTTGATAGAGGACCTGTAGATGATGCTATGTTCCAAATATCTAAGATCAGGGTACTAGGGTTCTAGACAAGAAGATTTTTTTTAAGTTTCCATTGAAAAAATCTATTTTTAGCTCCTGTGACCTACATATGCAACAGACTGGAACCATTTGAACAAAATAGATAAAGGACATCTAGAAGTAACACCATGCCGAATATCAAAGCTCTGGCTATATTAGCTTCAGAAAAGAAGACGTATGAAAACTGTGACCCCCGGAGTGGGGCTAATTTTGACCCCAGGGGCATAATTTGTACAAACTTGATAGAGGACCTGTAGATGATATGCAATCGACCAGAACCATTTGAACCTTATTGGTATAGGACATCTAAAAGTGTCACCAAGCCAGATATCAAAGCTCTGGCCATATTAGTTTCAGAGGAGAAGACATTTGAAAATTTCACTATATAACTCTATGTTAAACTGTGACCCCCTGGGCGGGGCCAATTTTGACCCCAGGGGCATAGTTTGTAGTTTGATAGAGGACCTGTAGATGATGCTATGTGACAAATGTCTAAGATCTGGCCCTTGTAGTTTCAGACAAGAATTTTTTTTAAGATTTCCTTATTTTTTCACTTGGTTGCCATGGCAACCAGAGTTCTACATTGTTTTTAATTCTTTGAACAATTTTGAAAGAACTTGACCCAAGGAACATTCGTGTAAAGTTTGGTTGAAATCTTTTCAGCGGTATATGAGGAGATGTCATTTGAAGCAATTGTTAAAGACAACAATGACTGTATAAAGTGAAATATTTTCTTCTGTGGAAGAATAAATTAAAGACATAAAAAAGAATATGTATGGGTTAATAGGTTAATAAATATCATTATTTACATTTTCTAAATATAAGAAACTATATGTAAATGAGTGGCAAATAGTTTGGATCCAGATTAGAAGCAGCATTATGTGGCATCTGACCTGGATCCATACTGTTTATGGCCAAGAATTAATTGTGGACTGATAGACAGAAAGATAAACAAACAAACAAAACACAAACAAACAAACAGACAGACCAAAAGTAATATGCCTCGAACTAAGTTGTGCTTGAGCATAAAATAGCAGACATCACTTTCATTTCTGTTATGTATCTCAGTGACCTGAGTTCAGAGCTAGCTATGGGTCAGTTATGCAATTGGAGACGGTCTCAGAGAGAAATGACTATTATTATGCTGAACTGTTGTCTGCTCCAAATGTTTGTATGTGAAATATGTAAAAAATAATAACTTATATTTTCTAAATATAAGAAAATATGTAAATGAGTGGCAAATAGTTTAGATCCAGATTAGATGCAGCATTATGTGGCATCTGACCTGGATCCAAACTGTTTGCAAAAATGTTGCATTTAGTATAAGGGTAGCTTCTTAGCCTGGAAGATACAATGCGTCTGTATAAAACGGATCATTAGAGAGTTTTTACTGTCAGACCTGCATCAAAAAGCACTGATATGGCCAGGGTTGAGTCAAATTTGATCCTAGGGTTTTGATTTTTTACAATTTTGAAAGTGATTTAGTAGAAGATACTATTCATGCAATATCTAAGGTGTGGGAACAGTGGTTTTTTACAAAAAACTTGTTTAAAGTTTTTCACTTTTTTTAATAAATTTCAATAAGTAGTCCACTTTAAAGTTTCATTTTAACAATTTCTGTAGAGAAGCATCCAAGGAACACCGTGAGCAAATTAGTTTTTTCCTCAGACTCGCGGTTTCAGAGGAGTTGTCGCTTGAAGTAAATTTGAACGGACGGACAGACGGACGGACGGACCGACGGACGGCGGGCGATCACAACAGCTCACCTTGAGCCTTCGACTCAGGTGAGCTAAAAATAGAAACAGGTTATGGGGTAATGGGTTAAGGTGCATTCTGCTTTACTTTTAGCCTGTTTAAGCTATTGCAATCTACCAGGATTCAGAAAATATTTCTTATATTCCTGACTATATAAATTTGAACTATTTTATTAGTGGAAGAATACATAAGAGACGTAAAAAGGTGTATTTATGGGGTAATGGGTTAAATTAAATAGTAAAATCCTTATTTCTCAACTAAACCCTATGATGTAGCTACCAATCAGAATTGACATTTCTGCCATGACAACATGCCCATACAGTCAAGAAGACATTATTCTTTCCCAATAAACGTGTTTATGCTAAACACCTTTTATTCATTGCAAACAGTTTGGAGCCAGATCAGACGCTGAGTAACCGAAATTTACAGTCCAGATAATCCTTATTTCTTGATTAAATGAATGCCAATGCAATGCAACAAAATGTAGAAAATGACAGTATTTTAAAAATGTTGAATCATTTATTATAATCTGAGTGGCAAATAAATATCATGTGGACATAGGGAATTTAACCAATTACCCCATAAATGCTTTTTACGCCTTTGATTAAATATATTCTACTGAATAAAGTTGATTCTCTTTATATAGGCATGAATATGTACCATAAGAAATATTTTCTTATCCTAACAGATGTTGGCTTAAAGTAGGTTTAAAGTAAAGCAGAATGCGCCTTAAGGCGCATTCTGCTTTACTTTCAACCTGCTTTAAGTGGTCATCCATCTTCATAGCAAGATTCCTGTTATGGGATAATGGGTTAATACAATGTAATTGAAGTATTTATCATCTGTAAACTAGTTGCCAATGTATTTGTTCAGAATTTCATAGCTGGCAAAGTTACATAGATGAAAATTCAGCAAATACATGTTTCATTGGATAAACTGAAAAACTATATAAATCTGAGCGCTGTAATCTCTAACCTGCTGCTTCAAGCATTCAACCAGCCTACCTTTAATCCTGGCATGTGGGCAAAGAAAGCCTCCGGACTCTGAGAATGGTATAGGGCACCGTGTCCGACTGCTCCACAGGGGGTACGTATTGTAAGTCCCCCGCTGTCATACAGATTGCCTGAGCGGTAACGGAATTTGATTGCCTCATTGGTGATCTGGTCAAAGGCAGGAAAGATGTAGTCAGCAAACTGGATCTCTGCAATAGCTGTAGCTCCGGCCACTGCCATACCTATACCAAATGCTACAATGCCCTGCTCACTGAGTGGACTGTTGAAAACTCTGTCACCACCTGCAGAATAACACAAGTACAGTAAAACCTTTCTATTACAAATACTACATTGTGTTTATTGTAAGGTAATGAAGACCGGTGACGGCTAAAAGGAATGTGAAAGTAAAACAGAAAGCTCCTTCAGGAGCTTTCTGTTTTACTTTCACATTCCTTTAAGCTGTCATCAGTCTTTCATACAACCAATTAGCATTCTTTTTAGTGGTTGCAATAGAGGGGTTTTACTGTATGCTGAGAACCCCCAGTTCGTTTCTAGTTTGGAAGACTCGTAACCACTAAAGCAGGTTAAAAGTAAACAAGAGGGCCTGATGGCCCTGATATCGCTCACCTTTTATAATGAAGCCTGATAGCTTTACCTTTGAATTTCACCTGTTTAACTCTAAATCCATTCAAATTTGTAGTATAGCATGTACACAACATTGCAATATGACCCATTCTAGTATGTATAGTAGAGTACATCAAAGGCAGATAACTAGAGCCTAAATAATACTGAAATGAAGCCTTTTCTAGCATTTCAAAGTATATCAAGGGCAGATAACTCTTGCCACAATGATCAGATTTCAACAATAACTGCACTCCCTCGAGAACTTCATAATATAGCTATATACATTGTGTGCAATTATAATTAAAATCCATTGAAAATTGTTGCCTCAAGAGTGCAAACACTGTTAAATATGGCATTTTCAGCAATTCAAAGGTAGCTAACTCTTGACCTATAGGTCTGATTCCAGCCATAACCAAACTCATCCGAATTCTTATGGTTATATACAATCTGAGCAAGTTTGAGAAAGATTGGATTAAAACTGTGGCCTCTAGAGTGTAAACACTCTTAAATATGGCATTTTCAGCAATTCAAAGGTAGATAACTCTTGACCTATAGGTCCGATTGCAACCATAATCAAACTCATATGAACTCTTCTACTCATATACCATCTGATGAAGTTTGAGAAAGATTGGATTAAAATTGTGGCCTCTAGAGTGTAAACAACCTTAAGTATGGCATTTTCAGCAATTTAAAGGTAGATAACTATTGACCTATAAGTCCGATTGCAACCATGATCAAACTCATGTGAACTCTTATAGTCATATACCATCTGATTAAGTTTGAGAAAGATTGGATTAAAATTGTGGCCTCTAGAGTGTAAACAACTTTAAATATGGCATTTTCAGCAATTTAAAGGTAGATAACTCTTGACTTATCGATCCGATTCCAACCATAATCGAACTTATTGAAACTCTTGCGGTTATATACAATCTGAGCAAGATTGGGAAAGATTGAATTAAAATTGTGGCCTCTAGAGTGTAAACACCAAAATTGTTGACGACGGACGACGAACGACGGACGCCGGACATTCAAGGATTGCAAAAGCTCACCCTGAGCTAGCTCAGGTGAGCTAAAAATATATATAGAAATCTGTTCATGGTGCATATAGACTGTATAAAGTGGAACTAGTTTCTTCAGTAGAGGAATAAAGTAAAGGCGTAAAAAAGATTATTAATGGGATAACGGGTTAACCCTTTCCTCTGGTTGTTCATACAGTCCAGTGGTTAGAGCACTAGTTTCTCACTAATGCTTCCCAAGTTCAATCCAGGGTGGGGCAGCAGTTGACTAATTTGAACAATCTTGGTAGAGGTCCACAATGTAATGCTACATACTGAATATCAAATCTCTAGACTTTACAGTTTAGCAGATTTGTTTTTAATTTTTCATTTGTTTTCCTTTTGGTTGCCATGATGGTGACCAGGGTTCTAAACGGAATCAAATTTAAAAATTATATCAACAGTTTTTGAAAAGCTTCACCCTAGGAACATTCCTGTATGATTATAAGTTTGGGTATCATGGTTTCACCGCTAGCATTCTAAGAGTTAAAAAGTTCAACAATCTGATTCTTCTGCGAAAAATTGACAGAAATCAAAATCCTAAAATCAATTTGCACATCTGGGGTATATGAGAAAATATCCAGTAAAATCACAAAGCTGTAGCGTTAAAACTGTAGGAGTTAGATGGAAAACGTATCAATCACGGTCTGTGCAGACAGACGTACAGGGGCACAACAGTATGCTTCTCCTTTCATATTAAGGTGGTTTGACAGCAGGCAGTCTGCATCTCCAGTTCCCGGAGTGCTGATGACTTTCACATGATCTTTTTCGGCATGTGCTTCAAGTACAAATTTTATATAAGAAATGTTTGGTATGCTTCTTCTTCTGCCTCAATAGCTCAGTTGGTAGAGTGATTAACTAGCAATCCAAAGGTTTTAGGTTCAAGTCCCAGGCTATTCAAAACTTTTTAAAAAAATAAATTGTCCCATTTTATTGACTAGTCAGTCCATAATGCAGTGAACAAAGGACAGACTATGACAGGGAATTAGCAGACCCGTGAACCTCCACACAACCCACCCTAGACTAATCATCGCAAGGGAATAAAAATGTTTCTTTAACTCTTTCCTCCCTGAAACTTTAAATGGACAATTCCAGTTTCGATTTTTGTCTAGTCCATTTCTGGCTTTTAAGAGTTGTTTTTGTCAATTTTGGCATTTCTGACAAACAGTGAAGACCCTGATCAGAGGGCTCCTCTCGGAGCCCTCTGATCTGGGCCTTCACTGTTTGCGCAGGACAAGTGTATTATTCACATGTACACTGTTTAAAATGACGCCTATATGCGGGACTAGGGTTCAAAGGGTTAATAAGGAAATTTCTAACAGAATATTGGGAGAAAATATTTCAGAGTGGTGCATATGGCCAAATTTGTGTACAAATAGGACACATTTAAGTATCTTACCGTATTTGTCCTTGAGCCCAATAGAGCACCTGAACACACCTCCAAAGGCAACATCTTCACCAAACACCACTGTCAACAGAAAACAACCATAGTATTGTCCGATTATTCTGACCTGTCAGATTAATCTTTAGAACAGAATAGTTCATAATGGTAAATAGATAACAGGGTAACATTGGATCTATATATAAGTCATACACTTTCCAACTTGAGATAAGCATGAGACAGCTGCGCTAATTTTACTGATATGTTATTCATTCTTAATAAACGTGTTTATGCTAAAACTATTATGTCCATTGCAAACAGGTTGGAGCCAGATCAGACGCCGGGTAACCCAGCGTCTGATCAGGTTCCAACCTGTTTGCCACCCAGATTAAAAAGATAAAATTAATTTTCTACAGTTTAGTGCATTGTGTTTGCCTTTATTCAGGAAATAATAATGTCTTTTCTACTGTACATTACGCACACTGAATACAGCTTCCATATCCCTGGTTAACTTTATGGAAATCAACGAGTACGGTGATCATCCCTTTTAAACTTTTAGAATGTTCAAATCTAAAAATAACTCTGACAGGTCAGAAGAAATCACTAATGAACTTGCTATACAACTTAACCCATTATCCCATAAATATGCCTTTTTACACCTTTCAAACATTCCTCCACTAAAGGAATGAGTTAGTCATAGAGCCAACACTGGCTGATAGTACAGTAAAAATACCCTTAATTAACCCATTACCTCATAGATAATTATATACACCATTTTATGCCTTTGATTTATTCCTCCTCTGAAGATACAGTTCAGATGAATTCAGCCATGATCAAATTTCACACAAAAGTTGATCTTACTTCTACTAAAATTTTAATTTTAGTAATTCCATAGGTCAATGGAGGTCAAAAGGAGACCCTGTAAAGACCATATAGCTTTGCTTACACACAAGGCCTTTACAAGAGATAATTTTCTTGTTAAACAACCATACTCTTTGCTCAAATTTTTATTTTAAACATTCCTTTATTTGTCAACATAGTTTCTAAAAGTGCATAAATGATTTTTTTTATAAATACTATTATTTACACGCCTGAACTGTTCAGCCAGTATTCAGTCATGTTTCAGCATTTCTGAACAGTTCAGAAATGTTCAGCCAAATTTCATATTCTGAATCTTTCTGCGTATCTGTCTGAACTTTTCAGCCAGTTTTCAGCCAAAGTTCAGGCAAGTTCATAAAATATTTACATTCGCTCAATTCAAATCCATTGAAAACAATGTCGTTAAATTTGTGTAAATACTATTTTTCGAGAGGGCGGGACTAAATTGCAGATAAGTTTCGCAGAGGAGGCAGGGCATATATGCATTTTTCATTTGCGAAATTAATTTTAGAACTCAGACAGCAAACATTAATTTGGTGTTTTTTTTCTCAAAAATTTGTTCTTTACCAATGCATGCTTTCCTATTAGCGGAAACCATGATTACCAACTAAAATTCTTTTTCATTAATGAGCTAAATTGATATACCCCATTAACAGCAGCTGTCTGCATTTCTTTATAACAAAAAAAATCGATATATTTATCAGACCTGGGGTCAATTACTTGGAAATGTAATTAATTAAATTACAATTACTTGTCAAAAGTCTCAATTCAATTACAATTACAATTACAGGGAAATTAAGGATGTAATTAATTGAATTACAATTATTTTGTAAATGTAATAAATTGATTTATAATTACTTTGGAACTGCAAACAGTGTAGACCCATTTCAGATCCATTATACTGTTTGCAAAGGTGTTAACAATATGGATTTCTGAAACACTATGCCCCTGATGTGCCAATCATCTTAAAATGTCCTTGAACATTGTCTGATAGGACCCAACTTGTACCGGGTCAAATAGTTTCTTGAGTTGAGCACCTATACTTAATTTGTATTCTCTGTCACATGTAGTCCAAAAGTTCAGGACAAGGTTAATTTCAGTCTTTTTCACCTCTAAATGACCTTGATCTTTGTTGGACATGAGAGAAATTGTACTCAGAGCTCAAGTATTATTTATCCTACTTCAAAACGAATGTCACTTCCAAATGATGTCAAAACGGCATTTTTGCGCCAAACTGTCAAGTTGATGACATTTGAATGTAAGCAATGCAGGGTTGTCAATAAGATTTGTATCAAAGGATAATTTTGTGAAACCAACCGATTCGGCGGGGGGTCAAGGGGGCCGCCCAGGCCCCCTTGTGGGTCCAGCGCAAAGCCCTGGTAGGGGGGCCGGCCGAAAACGATTTTAAGCATTTTTACACCCCCAAAGAAGAGCTCTCCTTGGCCAAATTTCACAACCTACCGTACCGCATTAACTCCAACAGTTCGGACATTCTTAGAGTTCGGAAACCTATAATTTTTCATGAAAATAAATTATTTTTTGCCTCTTATTTCGGACACCAAGATCAAAAGTATTTTCCATGTTTTTGGACACCATGTAACCAGGAACGTATATAGATATATACGTTAATTCCGGTAAGAGATCATCGGCGTATTTTCAGGATCCAACTTTCTCTTACCTCCGTAAATGCTCGTCAAAAGTGTGCTCGGCCGTGTGTGTTATTAACAAGATTGTCAATTTACCAGTGCGGGAGATAAGCAATTACGTAATATTTAAGAAACATTGTACACACCTAAGGCTCAGTTTCCCACTGCATTAACCCATTACCCCTTAAAAACGCCTTTTTACGCCTCTATTTATTCCTCCACTGAAGAAAATAGTTCCAATTTATACAGCCAAGAATATGTACCAGAAGAAATATTTTCTATATCTTAGCAGATGGTAGCTTAAAGCAGGCTGAAAGTAAAGCAGAATGTGCCTTAAGGCACATTCTGCTTTACTTTCAACCTGCTTTAAGTGGTCACCTGTTTTCAGAACTAGAAATAGGCTAAGAGGTAATGGGTTAAACAGTCAGAGAACTGCCACATTAGGAGGACCTTCGTATGACTATATTTGGCTTTTATTTCTCTAGCTACTATTTTTATGGTCTCGCTTTTCTGTTCAATGAAGCGTAGACTGCCATGATTGTTTTGAAAGAGGAATACCTAGAAAGATAACAAATCACGTGTAACAGTGACTTATATTACACGTGACTTCTCGTGAGGGTGTGTACGGAATTCCGTGTTTCATTGGTTGATAAATTAAGATTTCTAAGACAAAGACAAAGGAATTATTTTCCCGCCTTTTACGAGCTGTACCGAACAGTAACGAATGACTATGCGGCATTAGTTCAACGCATAAATTATTTTCCGTCGCACACATTTTAGGGAATACCTTCTATCTTTAGAACGGATTTCCGAAAATCTTTTAACAGCAATTGAACACGTTTGAAAATACTTTGAAAACACTGTTTCTCGTCCGATCACCGAAGTTAAGCCGTTGGGTAATAGTCATTATATATATAGTGACTGCACCAACGTATGATGTAGATGTTAAGCAACGTCGAGTACTTGGATGGGTGACCGCCTGGGAATACCGGGTGCCGTAGACTTTAATTTATACGCTCCCCCGCAATAGTTTAGTCTAACTCGGGTGAGACGTTTAAACGAATAAAGCAAGCAAGTGAAAACTATTTTTAGCGCTACTTTCATTATAAAACTACACTTAATATGTCAATCAACCCCCTGGTGTGTGTTACGAAATAAACAAAACATAGCGCCGACTTATGTTTGATTTTTAACTTTCTATAAGTAGATTTGTGCTACAGAAAATCGGCAGAACATGATTTTTTTTCTAGTTTTTTCTCTCCAGATTTAAGGAGTCCGTGGGACTGCCAACATGCAAATCAGCAAAGGAGTCCGACAACGATAATAAGGAGTCTCGGACTCCTGACTCCCGTTAGTGTCGAACCCTGCAGTGGTGTGTGTTACGAAATAAACAAAAAAATGGATTCTTTAACTAACGCCGACTTGTTTGATTGCGCGCTAATGTATTTATTTCAAAATACGCAGATGCGCTGGAATTCAAGGTGATTATCTTGTATATCGTTTTACCATGGAGTACTTAGACCTAAGTACTTCGTGGTTTTACCGACAGCTTGTTCAAACTTTCAGCAGCATATGAAAGCATCTATACACATGTGCGTGTATAATTCCGTGATTTAAATATGCCGAAGATTCGTTTTGATGTTTGGCGAAATTAGTACGAGGGGAAACAATACTTCATTAAGGATATATTCAAGTTTTACTATTTCCATGAGTACGGACACCGACGGCGATCGAACGTTTCACGTTACTATCGTAAATGAAAACTGAACAAGAAACCAGGGACATAGATTAAATATATCTTATCTAGGTCCCTGAAGAAGATAGAAACATCATGCGAAACTTGCGAAAACTCAAACGGTAACAACGGGTTATAACAAATAAATAAGATATTTAAACCGGAAGCTAATAGGTTATATAGATCGTAAGGATAAGATCCGAGAGCATTACGTATACGCAACAACTCAGACAATTACAATAATCGGCGCTATTTTTAGGCAACTAACGTCCGTCTTTCAAAGTTTCAAGAGGTCTAGGCTTTTGTTTTACTCAATTAACTTGCCGAAAACGGTAATATTTGAGTGAAACTTCACTTTTTGTGATTCTTCAATTTTGTATCTGTACAAAAAACAACCGATGCAGAAGCGATTTCAACCGATGGTTTGCATCGGCAATCGGTTACTAATGAACACACTGCAATGGAATTTATTTTTTGGCTTATGAATGTACACCTGTCTCACACAGAACACACGGCTTATACGGTTGGCCACCCCTGTAAACCGTACATACAACCGAACCAACCGTGGCCTTATCCGAGTTACACTCGGGCCATTCGAGTGTATCCGTGAAAGCCGTGTATGATTTTTAAAACTTTTAAAAAACTGGCACGGGTGCCATGTCCGTGTATGATCGTATTAGCGATCGTACAAGACCGTGAGAGACCGTGTGAGACCGTACGAGACCATATATACAACCGCATATGAAGTCCACTCCCACGAGTGAGCTCAACTGTGTCAATATCGTATATAAATCGTATGGAGCATAACTCGAACAAAAGTCGGTGGGACCGTATGTAAACCTTGTAAATGTCCAGTTAATCCAGTAAAAGTCGTGTTTAATCGTACTAGGCCGTAACAGACCGTACTTGGAACCGTACAACAATCGTATGAAAATCGTTTTGCAAATCGTGTTCAAACCTTGTTTGACTGAGTATATCCGTGCTTTGTTCGTACATACTCGTGCTACATTCGTACCAGTCAACCCGTGTATAACCGAGTATACCGTATTGGAACCGTGTGCCCAACCGTGTTCTGTGTGAGACAGGCTTAATTTGGTCATGGCTTTTCCTTAAATGGTACACATTTATCATGCTATCAACCTCTAATATGGATTAAACATATATGCGTAGTAACAAAATGTTCATTTAATATTAGAAATAACAGCAATTATATTATTTAACGTAAGAAATTAACTGATTTTATTCGGTGTTCAAGCGAAACAAAATGACAGAAAATTATGAGCAAATTTACCATAATTCGCAAGCAGGGATTCATGGTATTTGCCGATAATTTTCTATCATTTATTTCGCTTGAACACCGAAAAAAGTCAGTTCATTTCTTAAATGGCTGTTGTGTTCAGCTGGATTCAGACAGCAATTTATGGTTCAGACCAAATTCAGTATCGATTCAGACAAATTCAGCCGAATTTCAGAAATCAAGGTGATGAGGGAGTACTTTAAACAAGGAACAAGAGGCCCATGGGCAATATTTCGCTCACCTGAGAAGAGCTGACAAAATTGAGAGAATGATTTACCCAGGCAGAGTCATTTTTGATCACAGGGGCATAATTTGAAAATCTTGACAGAGGACCTGTAGATGATACTATATGTCAAATAGCTAGGCAGTGTTAAACTAAGGGTTTCAGACGTACAAGACAAGTTTAAAGTTTTCATTGACAAATCTATTTTTAGCTCCTGTGACTTAGATGTGCAACAGACTGGAACCATTTCAGGAATATTTTGGTACAAGACATCTAGAAGTGACACCATACTAAATATCAAAGCTCTGGCCATCTTTAAGTTTTAGAGTAGAAATCATGTTTGAAAATTTCACTATATAACCCTATGTAAAACTGTGACCTCCGGGTGGGGCCAATTTTGACCCCACGGGCATAATTTGAACAATCCTGATAAAGGGCCTGTAGATGATGCTATGTGCCAAATATCTATGTTCTGGTCCTTGCAGTTTCAGAAAAGAAAATTTAATTGAAAATATCTATTTTTAGCTCTTGTGACATAGATATGCAACAGACTGTAACCATTTCAACAATGATGATAAAGAACATCTAGAAGTGTTACCATGCCAAATTTTAAAGCTCTGGCCATATTAGTTTAAGAGTAGAAGGTGAGTGAAAATTTCACTATTATAACTCAATGTAACAAGAGGGCCTGAAGGCCCTGATATCGCTCACCATTTGTAATGAAGCCTGATAGCTTTACCTTTGAATTTCACCCTTTTTATTCTAAATCCATTCAAGTTTGTCGACCTACTGTAGTATAGTAGAGTACATCAAAGGCAAATAACAATGGGCCTAAACAATACTGAAATGAAGCCTTTTTCTAGCATTTCAAAGTATATCAAGAGCAGGTAACTATTGCCACAATGATAACATTTCAACAATAATTGCACTCCTTCGAGAACATATAGCTACATCCTTTGTGTACAAGTATAATCAAAATCCATTGAAAACTGTAGTTGCAAGAGTGTAAACGCTGTAAAATATGGCATTTTCAGCAATTCAAAGGTAGATATATCTTGAATTATTTGTCAGATTCCAACCATAATCACCGTTTTTCGAACTCTTATGGTCATATACAATCTGGGTAAGTTTGAGAGAGCTTGGATAAATATTGTGGCCTCTAGAGCGTAAACACTGTTAAATTTATAATTTTCAGCAATTCAAAGGTAGATAACTCTTGACCTATTGATCAGATTACAACCATAATTGAACTCATCTGAATTCTTATGGTAATATACAATCTGAGTAAGTTTGAGAAAGATTGGATAAAATTTGTGGCCTCTAGAGTGTAAACATCGTTAAATATGGCATCTTCAGCAATTCAAAGGTAGATAACTCTCGACTTATGAGTCTGATTTCAACCATAATCGAACACATCTGAACTCTTATAGTCATATACAATCTGAGCAAGTTTGAAACAGATTGGATAAAAATTGTGAACTCTAGAATGTAAACACTGTTAAATATGGCACTATTGGCAATTCAAAGGTAGATAACTCTTGATCTATTTGTCATTCAAACTCTTATGGTCATATACAATCTGGGCAAGTTTTAAAAATATATGATACATACTGTGGTCTTTAAAGTGTAAACACCATTAACAAGAGCCCCATGGGGCATATTTCGCTCACCTCCGAATAGTTGACAAAATGGAGATAATGATTTATGTCAAGGATGGGTCATTTTTTACCCAAGGGGCATTATTAAATTTAAACAATCTTGATAGAAGACCTGTAGATGATGCTATATGCCAAATGTCTAAGATCAGGGTATTAGACAAGAAGATTTTTTAAAGTTAACATTGAAAAAATCTATTTTAGCTCCTGTGACCTACATATGAAACAGACTGGAACCATTTGAACAAAATAGGTAAAGGACATTTAGAAGTGTCACCATGCCAAATATCAAAGCTCTGGCCATATTGGTTTCAGAGGAGAAGATGTTTGAAAATTTCACTATATAACTCTATCTAAAACTGTGACCCCCCCGGGGCAAGGCCAATTTTGACCCCAGGGACATAATTTGAAGAAACTTTATAGAGGACCTGTAGGCGATGCTATGTGCCAAATATCAAAGCTCTGGCCATATTATTAATAGAGAAGAATACATATAGTGAATACAATTTCACTATATAACTCTATGTAAAATTGTGACCCCGAGGCGGGGCTAATTTTGACCCCAGGGACATAATTTGAACAAACTTGATAGAGGACCTGTAGGCGATGCTATGTGCCAAATATCTAAGCTCTGGCCATATTAGTTTCAGAGGAGAAGACGTTTGAAAATTTCACTATATAACTCTATGTAAAACTGTGACCCCCGGGGGCGGGGCCAATTTTGACCCCAGGGACATAATTTGAACAAACTTGATAGAGGACCTGTAGGCGATGCTATGTGCGTAATATCTAAGCTCTGGCCCTTGTAGTTTCAGACAAGAAGATTTTTTAAGTTTTCACTGAAAAAAATCTATTTTTAGCTCCTGTGACCTAGATATGCAACAGACCACAACCATTTGAACAAAATAGGTATAAGACATCTAGAAGTGTCAATATGCCAAATATCAAAGCTCTGGCCATATTAGTTCCAGAGGAGAAGACGTTTGAAAATTTTACTATATAACTCTATCTAAAACTGTGACCCCCGGGGTGGGGCCAATTTTGACCCCAGGAGCATAATTTGAACAAACTTGATAGAGCACCTGTAGATGATGCTATGTGCCAAATATCTAAGCTCTGGCCCTTGTAGTTTCAGACAAGAAGATTTTTTAAGATTTCCTTATTTTTTCACTTTGGTTGCCATGGCAACCAGAGAAAGTTCTACATTGTTTTCAATTCTTTGAACAATTTTGAAAGAGCTTGACCCAAGGAACATTCCTGTAAAGTTTGGTTGAAATCTGTGAAGGGGTATAGGAGAAGATGTCATTTGAATCAATTGTTAACCACGACGCACGACGCACAACGCACGACGACGGACACGGGGCCATCCCAATAGCTCACCTTGAGCCTTTGGCTCAGGTGAGCTAAAAATGACATTTTCAGCACTTCAAAGGTAGACAACTCTTGATCTATTTATCCGATTTCAACCACAATCATCCTCTTACGAATTCTTATAGTAAAATACAATCTGGACAAGTTTTAGATAATATTGGATAATAACTGTGGCCTCTAGAGTGTAAACACTGTTAAATATAGCATTTTCAGCAGTTCAAAGGTAGGTAACTCATGACCTATTTGTCAGATTTCAACCATAATAAAACTCATCCGAGCTCTTATGGCAAGATACCATCTGAGCAAGTTTGAGAAAGATTGGATAAATATTGTGGCCTCTAGAGTGTAAACACTAAAATTGTTGACGCCGGACGACGGACTACGGACATTCAAAGATTGCAAAAGCTCACCCTGAGCCTGCTCAGGTGAGCTAAAAACTGTAACCCCATGGGATGGGCAAATTTTTACCCCAGGAGCATAATTTGATTAATCTTGATAGAGGACCTGTAGATGATGCTATGTGCCAAATTTATTAGCTCTGGCCCTTGTAGTTACAGACAAGAAGATTTTTTCAGTTTTCATTGACATAATCTTTTTTAGGGCTTGTAATCTAGATATGCAATAGACCAGAACCATTTGAACAATATTGGAAAAGGACATCAAGAAGTGTCACCATGCCAAGTATCAAAGCTCTGGTCATATTATTTTTACAGGAGAAGATGTTTGAAAAATTCACTATATATCTTTTATGAAGTACTGTGACCCCGGGTGGGTCCAACTTTGACCCCTGTGGCATAATCTGATGTATCTTGATAGAAGACCTGTAGATGATGCTATGTACCAAATACCTAAGCTCAAGAAGATTTTTAAAGATTTCCTTTTTTTTTTCACTTTGGTTGCCATTGAAACCTGAGAGTCCTGCATTCTTTTTATATCTTTGAAGAAAGAGCTAGATTCACCAACTGCGTATTTCCGCCCTGTGATTTTTCAAATCACAATCTCATATAATTGCCATAAACCTACTATTTACATAAAATATGACCTATTATCTATACAAACAAGAGGGCCAGAATGGCCCTTGATCGCTCACCTGTCCATGGTGACACTAGGATGGGTCACTTGATTTCAGAAAAGAAGATTTGTAAAAGGTGACCCCAAGGGCAGGGCAAAATTTGAACAACTTTGATAGAGGACCTGTAGATGATGTTATGTGCAAAATATCTAAACTCAGTGTACTATGGTTTCAGACAAGAAGATTTTTGAAGTTTTCATTGAAAAAATCTATTTTTAGCTCCGGTGACCCAGATATGCAACAGACCAGAACTAATTCATCAATATATGTGAAGGACCTCTAGAAGTTACACCATGCCAAGTATCAAAGCTCTGGCCATATTGGTTTCTGAGTAAAAGATGTTTGAACATTTCACTATGTAACTCTATGTAAAACGGTGACCCCCGGGATGGGGCCAATTTTGACCCCAGGGGTAAAACTTGAACAATTTTGATAGAGGACCTGTAGACGATGCTATGTGCAAAATACCTAAACTCAGTGTACTATGGTTTCAGACAAGAAGATTTTTGAAGTTTTCTTTGAAAAAAATCTATTTTTAGCTCCGGTGACCCAGATATGCAACAAACTGAAACCAATTCAACAATATATGTGAAGGACTTCTAGAAATTATACCATGCCAAATATCAAAGCTCTGGTCATATTGGTTTCAGAGAAAAAGATGTTTGAACATTTCACTAAATAACTCTATGTAAAACTGTGACCCCCGGGGCGGGGCCAATTTTGACCCCAGGGAAAAAATTTGAACAACTTTGACAGAGGACTTGTATACAATGCTATGTTCAAAATATCTAAGCTTAGTGTACTATGGTTTCAGACAAGAAGATTTTTTAAGTTCTCATTGAAAAAATCTATTTTTAGCTCCGGTGACCCAGATATGCAACAGACCGGAACCAATTCAACAATATATGTCAAATACCTCTAGAAGTTATACCATGCCAAATATCAAAGCTCTGGTCATATTGGTTTCAGAGAAAAAGATGTTTGAACTTTTCACTATATAACTCTATGCAAAACGGTGACCCCCGGGGCGGGGTCAATTTTGACCCCAGGGGCAAAATTTGAACAACTTTGATAGAAGACCTGTAGATGATGCTATGTGCCAAATATCTAAGCTCTGGCCCTTTTGGTTTTTGACAAGAAGATTTTTTAAGATTTCCTCATTTTTGCACTTTGGTTGCCATGGCAACCAGAGTTCTGCATTGTTTCAAATTCTTTGAACAACTTTGAAAGAGCTTGACCCAAGGAACATTCCTGTGAAGTTTGGTTGCAATCCAGCCAGTGGTTTTGGAGAAGAAGATGTTTGAAGAAATTGTTGACGCACAACGCACGACGCACAACGACGGACAAAGACTGACCACAAAAGCTCACCTTGAGCACTTTGTGCTCAGGTGAGCTAAAAAGGTGTAATGCTACAGAAATATTTATTTCTATTTATAGAAAAAATGTGATCTTTATCATCTATAATAGCAAAATGGCCATTTTTAGGGCATGTTTTGTAATATTTTCCTAAAATTAAATATGAAGAGCCAAATGCGACACCTAATCCTTTTCAGACAATGATGTCAAAAGTATTGTGAACTGAATATTTGAAATATGGTGGTGTCGCATCTGGCTCTTCATATCTAAGAACAAGAGGGCCATGGCCCTAAAATCGCTCACCTGAGGACATTGAAGTTTGTACCTAAGTTGACTGGGCAAGACAACATTTTAATATAGCTATAAATGGAGTTATCTTCCGAACAAGAAAACATGACAAAAGTGAATTTTGTTGCCAAGCTTATGACCCTTATCCATGACACATCCTCTTATCAAGCTATTTCCATTTCCGGTAAATGATAATTATTTCACTAGCGTCAGCAGAACTGGAGTTATTTTCCTGACAATAAAATATGACAAAGGGGAAAACAAAATATTGCTGCCCTTATGCACTAGGCATTTTCTCTCATCAGTTTCTTTCCATACATAAAATTTCATTACAATAGCATCAGTAGAACTGGAGTTGTCTTCTTGACAAGAAAATATGACAAAGGGAAATAACTAAAAAAACAATGATGTCAGAGTTATGGCCTTTGCAAATGGCACTTCCTCTCATTAGGCTCTTTCCAAATAGGCAATTTCATTTTACCCATTACCCCATAACCTGTTTCTAGTTTAGAAAATAGGTGGCCACCTAAAGCAGGTTGAAAGTAAAGCAGAATGGGTCTTAATGCACACTTTGCTTTACTTTCAAACTGCTTTAAGCTACCATCTACTAGGATATAGAAACTTATTTCACATCTTACATTTTCATGACTGTTTAACCCTTTCCCCCATAGAAGCGCCTTTTAGCGCATTCAGTTTATTCTTGCTCTGAAGAAAATAGTTCCAATTTATACATTCATAAATATGTATAATACAAAATATTTTCTATATTCTAGCAGATGATAGCTTAAAGCAGGCTGAAAGTAAAGCAGAATGCGCTTAAAGCGCATTCTGCTTTACTTTCAACCTGTTTTAAGTGGACACCTACATTCAATACTAGAGATATGCTATGGGGGAAAGGGTTAAAGGGGAATTATTTTCTTAAGTGGAGGAATAAATCAAAGGCCTAAAAATGCACATTTATGGGGTAATGGGTTAACAAACGTCAGTTTTTATTGGGGGAACTTTAGCAGACAACATGTTCAGTTCTGTTGGCCTGATCACTGAGGTCAAATATTATGTAAGAGTACTGTAGCATTAGCAGCACTGGCTGCTGGGAGCTTACCCTTACCAGACTGAAATGATGTCTGCTAAATACCTTCTGTGTGTAAAAAATGTACTTTTTTTTTTTTTTAGAAAATGTTAAGTTGGTAAATGAGTGGCAAATAGTTTGGATCCAGATTAGATGCAGCATTATGTTGCATCTGATCTGGATCCAAACTGTTTGCAAATATTGGTTATTTGCCCATAGTATATTAAGGGTAACTCAGGTAAATACAGTTCTGCCTAAATCAAAAATACTGTAAAACCTGCCTAGAGCAGCACTTAAACTGTGCAGGGTGGTGTCAAATGTGACCCTAGGGATTTCATTTTAACAAACTATAGAGGGATCCACCAGGAGATTCTACTGTACAAATATCAAAGCTTAGGGCCTAGTAGTTTTGGGCAAGAAGATTTTTTAAAGATTTTTGCTTTTTTGCTTTTTCAAGCAGAGTTTGTGCTTTTTTTCCTTTTTTTTGAACAACTTCTGTAGAGAAGCATCCAAGGAACATCATGAGCAGTTTG
Source organism: Gari tellinella (assembly GCA_922989275.2). NCBI lineage: Eukaryota > Metazoa > Mollusca > Bivalvia > Cardiida > Psammobiidae > Gari > Gari tellinella. The sequence continues at coordinate 80,517,930 of OV277860.1, read as the reverse complement.
AACTCTCCCTACAATCGGCGGGTTTCAGAGGAGATGTCGTTTGAAGTAAATGTGAACGGACAGACGGACAAACGTACTACGGACGGTGAGCGGTCACAATAGCTCACCTTGAGCCTTTGGCTCAGGTGAGCTAAAAATGATTTCTGATCCTGGTGGTGTTAACCAAGAAACGACTATCAATTGATGGTAATCGACTTTTTGGCGTTAAATAAGTATAAATGTTGTTATCAAGCCCACTGAGTTGTAATTTTAATATAAAGCACTAATAAACAATCCCGAAAATCCCGTGACAAAGGTCTAATAATTTCTCCTGGCATCAAAATTTGGTGTTTACCAGACTTCGTATCCGAATCATTCCTATCCGAACTTATGAAAGTTAGATAAGAGGAAGCAGGAACGTATATTATAGATAGGGACTGGTTACTTGCTATCTAATCGGGTAGTTTATCGATTTATCTCTGTCTTCCCTCACGCCGCGGTAGATAAGCGGGTGTTGCCGTTTTGGGTAGGTAAGCCTCTTGCCGCTACATTTTTAGATGACTGATAAGCTCATTTCAGTAATTAATGTGTGCAGTTCTGTACGGCGTGTCCAAGTAAAACAATATTTGTCACTTATTCAGTCAATTTTTGCAAGTGTTATTAAATCGAGGGAAGCAATCCTCAAAATAGACATTAAATAGCTTAAAATACCGAATCTCTCCATACCTCCAGAGACGTACATAAATAATCAATTTCTATAGTTCCCTTTGTGTACAGCTCCCAAGTTAATTAATCCGTAATTGAACAATTACACAATGAACCATCTTCAACACCTCTAGACTTGAATACCTAACACCGGCTAGGCCGTTACGTCACTGTAAATGATTTGTCCAGATGAATGTGTTCACAATCTAATTTAAACGCGCAAGCGTCAACAGTTAGTACACACACAAATTAGCTGCTCTAGATAGCCGCAAGATGTGTAGGTTATTTCTCCCAAAGATTAACACTGACCTGTGTTTTAGTGTCAATTCACCAGGCGTGAAATTGAATTTCTGTGAATCTGGATTTCTGTTTAAAGTTACGATTACAATTTATTTTGTATATTGATACAGAATAGGAGATAAAGACAGCATTCGCGGGAACTTATGCTGCGATATTTAAGCCCGCATAACTCGACAGATGGCTGCGAATATACGGTAATTATTATAATTGGTATTCTATTGTGGTGTGTTTGTTTAATATTAACCTGGTTAGATATCAGTGAAATTATTAAGTAATTAACGTTTCTCATCAATAAATTTTCTAACACGTTCTATAGGACGCTTCACACCTTTCCTTCTGTATGGCATCGCAGCTCATTTTCTGCAAAACATATTTACACAGATTAGATATGCAACCATAAAATAAATGATTATAGATCTACATGATTGCAGACAAAATTTGTAATTATCTCAATAGCAACATCAATTTAACACGAAATAAGCTACTCTTCATGTATAATAACAAATTACCGATAAGGCGGACCGGGAAATGCCGCCATTTTGTAAACACTGCTTCAGCATGATTATAAGCATTTTGCAAAGACAACAACTTCTTTTAAACACAGTACACGATGAATGCAAATAGTTCATGCCACCCTTTATTCTTTTATATATCAGTACACTATGTGATCTTTTCAATCGAGTCTGCAGTTTGGTCACCACAACTAGAATAAAAGTACCTATAACTACTAAATCGAACAAAAACGAGGGATTTTTTGCAAATATGACCAACTTCGCAGGGACAAAAATGTACTTCAAACATATTAAAAAATAAAAATATATACCTCACGCCACCATTTTATGTTTTATCTGTAAATGCTGCTTGTAATAAACCCCCAATTTAGCTCGAGTTAGAAGTTTATACTGTTATAAAATACAACCCAAAAGCTTAACCGCTTATAGCGGCTACACGCGTACGAGGGATTTTTTGCAAATATGACCAACTTCGCAGGGACAAAAATGTACTTCAAACATATTAAAAAATAAAAATATATACCTCACGCCACCATTTTATGTTTTATCTGTAAATGCTGCGTGTAATAAACCCCCAATTTAGTTTGAGTTAGAAGTTTATACTGTTATAAAATACAACCCAAAAGCTCAACCGCTTATAGCGGCTACACGCGTACGAGTAAGATATCGGGTAACACGTTATTTTGCGAGATTCCACGAGACTCAAATCCCTATAATCTACGTTCCTGGAGGAAGTATCGTCGTATTTGCATGTGTAGCGCAATTATTTGGAAAGCATTCGATTATGAATAAATAAACAATTGACCAAAATAAATGAAACATCACGTAGAAAACACAACCTGTGTGTACGAAAACATATTACTGTCCATCAACATTTAGTAAACCTTGAACCGAATCCGGCGTAACGAATTACCGGAATACGCATACTCTAAAAACCTCAAAATGACTGAATCGTTTCCCCCGTCTTTTCGAAAGCTTTGCTCGCAAACATTCATCGCAAAACATTATTTATGCGTACGTTTGGGGATAATACAGTCACAGCCGACCACGACAAAGTTGTGTTGTTGATTTTTATATACGATACCTTATATTTTCGGTTGGTATTTGGTGTGACTTTTTTGTATTCGGTATGGCGAAGAAGGTAAATAACTCGCTCTAGAAACCGAGATGTGATCATAGAAAACAAACGTTTTTCTGGAATAATTTGGATCCTTTACGGACAATGTGTAAAGTACTGTAGGTAGGTGAAATGTATTGTATTTTCAACAGATTTGTAGCAATTGTGCACCATATAAAGTTGTAAAGTAAACAGAATGTTCAAGTTGCTACAGACGCGATGTTGACGTCAGAAAGCCAATTATAAACGATTACAAATAAATTGAAATTGATCTAAATGTTTGGTATTATACATATTTATTGACAGTAATAACATACAGATTAAAGTAGTCACGAATACTCAGCGTGATAAAAGTTGCTTTTGGACTCGAACGTTATGTATATACTTTGCAGAACGTAACGTAAGCAGCTCTGCGTGGTCCAGTGGTTACGTCCTTGGTTTGTGACGCGGACAACCCCGGTGTAGCAGTCAATTCTTTCCCCCCTCAAAAGTTTCCCCGGGGAAAGAATTGGCTAGCCAAAACCTTCCCCGGGGAAAGAATTGGCTAGCCAATTTCTTCCCCCGGGGAAAGAATTGGCTAGCCAATTTCTTCCCCCGGGGAAAGAATTGGCTAGCCAATTCTTCCCCCCCCCCTAGTCAAAAACTTCCCCCCCATTTATTTCAAAAGTGGGATACTTTTAGCTAGCTAATTCTTTCCCCCCCTTAGTTGAAACTTTCAATTCTAGGTAGAGGCAATTTTTTTTTTTTTAAATTTTTTTTGTAGTTTGTTTTTTCATTTATTGTTATCGTTGATTTGAGCGCAATCAATTCTGTTTTGATCTAAGCAATTATGTTATACATATGAACATTTATAGATCTACATTAAATGAGAGCATATCACAGGATTAAAGTCAAGAAAATCATTGATCCTATACTAAATTACGTCATAGGTCTACTCTTGTCATTAAACTTAATATATATCTAGATCTATAGCTTAATGCTTATACTAGATCTACATGTAAATATAAAGTATGTAAATAAAAACCATAGTTTTATTTGCTTTATTTATCATTTTTTAAAATGATGTTCAATGGAGATTAGATTAAAGTAAAAGAAAACTAATCTAAACGTTTCTTTTGTTGTAAAGATAGAAGGTAATTAAATCAATTTAATATGCCAATGGTTAGTCTACCGCAAATAATCGATTACAAGTAGATCTAGATCTAGTTTACTCTAACACAGTCACCTTAAGCGACGAGTATACCGGTTTTTGACAACCAGGGAACCTGTGGAGTCATACACTTTTAAAATTGTTTTATGCAAACAGTAAAGATCCAGATCAGAGAATTCCTAAAATAATAATTAGGTCCGGTCTGCACCACAGGGACCCGACACGATTGAGTTTTGAGAGAAAAAAATGTCAGAAGGTATATATAGAGACAAGGGATACAACTGATCGTCAGTATATTCTCACCCTACCTCTTCAAAACCAGGCATTTCATGAATATTAATTGATGAAACGACACCCTTTTTGCATTTCTGTCTAGCTAATATAATGCCCTTCCATAAAAACATAACATAAAATCATCTGTAAGCATGCAACTTGAGCTGTAACTGTGTCTACTCAATGAAATCACTGATTTTCGGAAAACGGGACATGTGTTCGTTCACAGCCGACACAGCATTGACCACTACTGTACGCTTGTTTAGGTGGTAATATCGAGCATGACAGTCATCAAGTTCCATATATATACACGTTTTAGACCACAGGGATCCAACATGATTGATTGTTGAGAGAAAACAAATTCAGAAGGTATATATAGAGACTCTAAAGACTATATATACCTTATAACAATTTTTTCTCAAAGTCAATCGTGTCGGGTCCCTGTAATGTAAACATGCGAATTTATTGTTGGAACGGCACTGACTTGAGATGAAATCAGCTTTGATCGGTGACAAAAATGTATATATGGAACTGTAAGACTGTCATGTTCGATATTACCGCCTAAACAAGCGTACAGAAGTGGTCAATGCTGTGTCCGCTGTGAACGAACACCTGTCCCGTTTTCCGAGGATCGGTGATTTTAGTGACTAAACGCAGTTACTGTTGAAAATGCATGTTTACAGATGACTTTATGTTATGTTTTTATGGAAGGGTATTAAATTAGCTAGACAGAAATGCAACAAGAGGGCCAGAATGGCCCTTAATCGCTCACCTGTACATGGTGATGGGTCAGTGATTTCAGAAAAGAAGATTTGTGAAACTTTGACCCACGGGTGGGGTCACTTTTGACCCCAGGGACATAATATGAATGCTCTTGATACAGGACCTGCAGACGATGCTATGTGCCAAATATCTAAGTTCAGTGTACTATGATTTCAGACAAGAAGATTTTTAAAGATTTCATTGAAAAAAATCTATGTTTAGCTCTGGTGACCCAGATATGCAACAGACCAGAACCAATTCATCAACATATGTGAAAGACCTCTAGACATTACATCATGCAAAATATCTAAGCTCTAGCCATATTGATTTCAAAGAAAAATGTGTTTGAAAATTTCACTATATAACTCCATGTAAAATGGCGACACCCGGGCCGGGGCCAACTTTGACCCCAGTGGCAAAATTTGAACAAATTTGATAGAGGACCTGTAGACAATGCTTAGTTAAGTTTGGTTGCAATCAGGCATGTGGTTTTGAAGAAGCAGATGTTGGAACATTTCACTATATAACTCTATGTAAAACGGTGACCCCCCAGGGCGGGGCCAATTTTGACCCCAGGGTCAAACTTTGAACAATCTTGATAGAAGACCTATAGATGATACTATGTGCCATATATCTAAGCTCTAGCCCTTGTGGTTTTTGACAAGAAGATTTTTTAAGATTTCCTTATTTTTTCACTTTGGTTGCCATGGCAACCAGAGTTCTGCATTGTTTCAAATTATTTGAACAACTTTGAAAGAGCTTGACCCAAGGAACATTCCTGTGAAGTTTGGTTGCAATCAGGCATGTGGTTTTGAAGAAGCAGATGTTGGAACATTTCACTGTATAACTCTATGTAAAACGGTGACCCCCGGGGCGGGGCCAATTTTGACCCCAGGGTCAAACTTTGAACAATCTTGATAGAGGACCTATAGATGATGTCATGTGCCAAATATCTAAGCTCTAGCCCTTGTGATTTTAGACAAGAAGATTTTTTAAGATTTCCTTATTTTTTCACTTTGGTTGCCATGGCAACCAGAGTTCTGCATTGTTTCAAATTCTTTGAACAACTTTAAAAGAGCTTGACCCAAGGAACATTCCTGTGAAGTTTGGTTGCAATCAGGCATGTGGTTTTGAAGAAGAAGATGTTTGAACATTTCACTATATAACTCTATGTAAAACGGTGACCCCCGGGGCGGGCCAATTTTGACACCAGGGTCAAACTTTGAACAACCTTGATAGAGGACCTATAGATGATACTATGTGCCAAATATCTAAGCTCTAGCCCTTGTGGTTTTTGACAAGAAGATTTTTTCAGATTTCCTTATTTTTTCACTTTGGTTGCCATGGCAACCAGAGTTCTGCATTGTTTCAAATTATTTGAACAACTTTGAAAGAGCTTGACCCAAGGAACATTCCTGTGAAGTTTGGTTGCAATCAGGCATGTGGTTTTGAAGAAGAAGATGTTTGAACATTTCACTATATAACTCTTTGTAAGACGGTGACCCCCGGGGCGGGGCCAATTTTGACCCCAGGGTCAAACTTTCAACAATCTTGATAGAGGACTTATAGATGATACTATGTGCCAAATATCTAAGCTCTAGCCCTTGTGGTTTTTGACAAAAAGATTTTTTAAGATTTTCTTATTTTTTCACTTTCGTTACCATGGCAACCAGAGTTCTGCATTGTTTCAAATTCTTTGAACAACTTTGAAAGAGCTTGACCCAAGGAACATTCCTGTGAAGTTTGGTTGCAATCAGGCAAGTGGTTTTGAAGAAGAAGATGTTTGAAGAAATTGTTGACGCACAACGCACGACGGACGCCGGACAAAGATCGAACACAAAAGCTCACCTTGAGCACTTTGTGCTCAGGTGAGCTAAAAAGGGTGTCGTTTCATCAATTAATATCCATGAAATGCCCGGTTTTGTCGAGATAGGGTGAGAATAAACTGATGATCAGTTGTACCCCTTGTCTCAATATATACCTTCTGACAATTTTTTTCTCTCAACAATCAATCGTGTCGGGTCCCTGTGGTCTGCACTGTTTGTTAATTTGTTAAAACAAGTTGTAAAACAACCCTGTCAAAAATGGACATGACTTTATTAGAAAAAAGGGAATTGCTCAATTGGCGTTTAAATTGTTCATTTGGCGTTTAACCCATTACCCAATGGATAGCCTATTTCATAGGCGACCGTTTAAAGCTATCGTGTTCTAGGATATAGAAAATATTTCTTATAATATTTATTCATAACTATAAAATGGAACTGTTCTCTTCAGTGGAGGAATAAACTCAAGTCGTAAAATCCTTTTTATGGGGTAATTGGTTATAGGCTAAAGGTTTAATAAATAAGAAAATAGTCAGAATATTTTCCTTTCAGGATGCCAAAAGTTTTGTGCTCCAGGAGACTCTGATGCCAAAAGTTTTGTGCTCCAGGCGACTCTGAAGTCTAACTCTAAGAATGCAAACCAGGATTTTCTATGTAGAAGAACAAGGGCCACTATGGCCCTAAATCGCTCACCTGGTACACCATGGCAAACTTGACCTATAGTGACCTAATTATGACTGGCCATGACCCACAATCAACCTCTAGAGTGTAAACAAGATTTTCCTATGATTTGACCTAGTTTTTGAAAGGACACAATCCATATTTGATTTTTTACCTAGATTTGATGTAGGCAAAAATTCTGACAATATTTCATGCAGATCTAGTGAGATTTGTAACTTCGAAAAGGTTAACACTGTTTTTCTTTGATTTGACATAGTGACCTAGTTTTCAACAAGACATCATTCAAAATTAACTGAGCTAGATATCAATGAGGCAAACATGTTGAGCAAAATTCATTAAAATCCAATGAGAGTTGTAGCATCTAGAGTGTTAACAAGTTTTCCCAATGATTTGACCTAGTGACCTAGTTTCTTACTCTAAATGACCCATATTCGAACTTGACCTAGGTATCAATTAGGCAAACATTCTAACCAAGTTGCATAAAGATCAGATGAAATTTAAAGCCTCAAGAGTGTTAACAAGGTTTTTCTATGATTTGACCTAGTGACCTAGTTTTTGACCGGACATTACCCATATTCAAACTTGACATAGATATCAATGAGACAAACATTCTGACCAAGTTTCATCAAGATCCAATGAGATTTTTAGCCTCTAGAGCGTTAACAAGGATTTTCTATGATTTGACATAGTGACCTAGTTTTTGACCGGACATGACCCATATTCGAACTTGATCTAGATATCAATGAGACAAACATTCTGACTAAGTTTCATCAAGATCCAATGAGATTTGTAGCCTCTAGAGTGTTAACAATGATTTTCTATGATTTGACCTAGTGACCTAGTTTTTGACCGGACATGACCCATATTCAAACTTAGCCTAGATATCAATGAGACAAACATTCTGACCAAGTTTCATCAAGATCCAATGAGATTTGTAGCCTCTAGAGTGTTAACAAGGTTTTTCAATGATTTGACCTAGTGAACTAGTTTTTGACCATACATGACCCATATTCGAACTTTACCTAGATATCAATGAGACAAACATTCTGACAAAACTTCATCAAGATCCAATGAGATTTGTAGCCTCTAGAGTGTTAACAAGGTTTTTCAATGATTTGACCTAGTTTTTGACCCAACATGACCCACATTCGAACTTGGCCTAGATTTCTACTAGACCAACATTGTGATTAAGTATCATGAAGATTGGATGATATTTGTAGCTGCTAGAGTGTTAACGAACCAATTGTGGACGGACGGACGACGCCCCCAGTCAGGATCGAGAGGATTTATCGTGTACATGTGAGGGACGGCAGATATATAGCAGACGACGTTTTTTTTTTTATCTACGCTTGGAATTTGGATCTAGTGATTCAGAACACACTCTACAGTAATTTTTAGGAGTGTCAGACACCTTAAGAGTCTGAACATCAGCATAAGGGAGCAGACACCAGCTTTAAGGATCAGACACCGGCAACATTTCATAGGATCAGACACCATTTATTCTCAGGATCGGACACCAGACTTTCATCTCGGCAACAGACATCTTCATCAGAGATTTTCGTGATTCAGACACCGTGACACTTAGTGATTTGGACACAGACTATATCTAGTGATTTGGACACATTAAGTGCTATTCAGAACTCTGTACATAGACTGATGAGCTGTATATTTGAAGACATGTCATGCTTAAGAGGTCAAGGGTGGTGAGTGAGATTTTGATTTATTTTTTATTCTTTTGTCATAGCCTGATTATTCAGATAATCTTGGATTTTCTCTTTGATTGTCTTTGATGCTTTGGGTTCTGGCGTGGGAATTAAAAATTTATCACTGTACGCCTATTGTAAAGTGAGAATCAGATTTTTTTCACATTTCACAACTTAAATTTAATTTGGTGAAGGTTCTTTCTAAATTCATTTAAGTTTAATCTAATTTTGCACTTTGGTGGTAGTTTCTTTCTTAACTTTTCAGCAATTAATATTTAAAACCATTTACAAACTGTTTGTGACAGCCATGTACCCTTTAGATCCCTTTTCAGCGACCCATTTTAGATAAATGCGCCTTTAATTGACCCATTTTAGACTAGTGCACCAGAAATTATCTCCCTTTGTATTGATTTTTCAAGATTCAGATCAGTTGTTTACATTAAGCACACAGAAAGTTGCATTTCTATAGATCTTCATTGGTGATAATTTATATATAGTTACAGAAATTTGGTTTAAAAGTGGTATTTGGTAACCGTATCCTAAATTGTATCTAGTATTTTCTTAAAAGTTCAGTTTCCAGTGTTGACTTGTTGTTGTATTCAGTCGTTTGGTATTTACCGGTAGTCCGATTCTGATTCGGTTTCTTCGGTTTTCAACGAGAACTTGCAACAAAGATCCGATTATTAATTTTCAGGTGACAGAGCAGATTACAGATTATTAGCATAGATTATTGATTTTCAGGTGATGAAGCAAGACTGCAGATTATTTGCCTAGATTATTGCATTACCCATTGATTATTCTTTTCAGCTTTCAGCATTAAATTTATGCATAAGACTAGATTAAGCTCTTTCAGCATTAAATTTATGCATTAGTTCTTTCAGCATTAAATTTATTCATTAGTTCTTTCAGCATTAAATTTATTCATTAGTTCTTTCAGCATTACAATTATTCATTAGTTCTTTCAGCATTAAAATTATTCATTAGACTTTCAGCATTAGTTTTATTCATTAGACTGCTATTTCAGCATTACTGCCATTAAACTTATTCATAAGAGTATTCAGATCTGATTCAGCTATAGAATTTCAAAATAATAGATCTTATTTTACAACAGTAATTAATATTATTAGCTAATAGCTAAATATTTTTGAGGTGCTGTTTAATAATTCTTGTTTTCAGGTAAAATTATCGCGCGTTATTTTGTATTAAATTGTTAAATTGACTGAAAATTTAGTCAAATTGACAGTTTGAGTGACATTTTTGGAAGAGTTATCTCCCCTGTGACAATAACCATGTGTGTTTGAAACATTGTTTACATCATATACTCATTTATTTATGCTTTTCGGTGGATTACCACGAAATAGCAGTGGATGATCACTTGGTAATCCACTGCAGTGGATTATCACCAATCGCTTTTTATTATGAATTTTCCCCGTAGGGCTCCCCAAGAATCGTAGTCAATCGTGTCCTATCGTTAAATTCCGGCAGTCCGATTTGTCGCGAACTACTCACCGGAAGAGCACGAATCCAAACTCGGGAGCAACGAGTGACGTCATTATACCGCCAAATGTCACGCGCATGTGTTCGACATAAAACGTGGGGCTCAACACGGGATAAATAATGTACGTTCGCTTTCAATTTTTAAACAATTTCGTTTAAAAAGTGGCTTAAAAGCATAAATAAATAGAATAACTGTGTTTTTTCAGTGTAAGATCGAATTTAATCCATTTCGTGAACATCAGACTGTTATATTTTCACTCGTGGCTTCGCCACTCGTGAAAATATAACGTCTGATGTTCACTCAATGGATTAAATTTCGATCTTACACTGAAAAAAACAGTTATCCTCTATGTAATCATTCATATGGTATTAAATTATAATTAATTGAGTAATTAATAGTTATAGCATCAGTTTGTCAACAGTGTAGATCAGATCATTTATTAAATTTAGATTTAAATAAAATAATTCAGTTTTTAGAACTTAGTTTAAACCGACATTGTCTGTTTGACTCTTTTCTTAATTTACCTTGCATTTACATTTAGATAAAGGCGTTTCTATTCAGTAGTTTATTTGCTTAAATATTATAAAGGTTAACATAGATAAATAACTCTAATGTCAGAACATGGTGATTTGTCATAGGATTTCGTGATTTTTTGATTTATACTATCATCACAGAAGAAAACGGCCATTTTGAGAATTCAGAGAGGTACGTGTGTAGATCCAGATCAATAATGTAGTTTGATTTTGTATGATTATTGCTGCAAACAGTGTTTGGATCCGACAGTTTAGGTGCGTCCGTGTCATTTGATCTTTTCATTAAAAGTAGTTGCAATCCCGGCAACATTTTTTTAGTTTAGATTCAGATCCCTTTGAATTTAATTAATTTCAGATCCAGTTCTATTTAACTTTGAAAAGAGTTACCTCCCTTTGACTAGTTGTCAGATTGAAGAATAAACATTGATATTTGGTTGTTTGTCTTACTTTGTTGTTACCCCATTATGGTTTGAATGTATGGTGAGTATTACTTCATGCAAGTTCAGTGACTTGTATTTAATTTACATTTGACTCTATTTAGAGTAAAAAGAGACTACAACAATAATTTGACAGTCAATTGTGTTGATTGTGATATATCCTAAGAAGGATTGGACATAGCAACTGGATACATCATTACATATGGAACTTAGTTCAGATACTCATTCAATATTGAGTTGTGAGAGACTACAATGATAAATAGTAGTAATACACTTTAGTAACTTGAATTTATACTTTAGTTACTTGTACATGTAGTAGAGATTGCTTTTGTGCAATTTAATTGTCTTTAGTTAAGATTTGGATAACTTTGCAGATAATTAAATGTCTTTGGCAATTAATGTGTTATATTTATAGTGTATTAGTCATAGTTTAGTATCGGATTGACTTATTGAGATAGTTCTTTTGAAGAACAGATAGTAATTGGCTCTTCAGCTATTGAAAGTGCCAGTGAATAGTTTTATTGATTTATTTTATATTCAAGTGGTGATTAGTTTTGTCACATAGTATTTACTGTAGTGTTCAAATGGTAATAGTTATTTTGCCATAGTGTTTTGTTCTAGTGGTAATAGTTATTTTGTCTTAGTGTATTGTTCAACTTTATTTTGACATAGTGTATTGTTCAACTCTATTTTGCCATAGTGAATTGAATTAGTAATTTATTTATTACTTAGTACATTAGTCTGTGAGTTTAGTTTAAGTATAAACAATACAAGATGCCGAAGGAAGAGGATGATAAGATGTTGGCATATTTTAAGGCTCTAGGCGTTCCAACAATGAAAAATGTTGATGATTTAAAGGCATTCATGACAGATTATGGCTCAACCAAACTTCCAGAACCAACTACATCAGAAGATAAGACAAAATTTAAGACCCAGTCACACGTGCCAAGAATATCCATATTCTTTGGAGAAGAGGGAAAAGGAGAAGTTTCCTATCAGACATGGGCATACGAGGTCAAGTGCTTGAAAGCTGAGAAGATATACTCAGATGAAGTTTTGCTTCAAGCTATTAGGAGATCTCTTCGAGCACATGCTGCAGATCAGTTACGATATCTTGGAGTGAAACCGTCTATTGACACCATATTGGATAACTTTAATAGCACATATGGCATGGTTGAAACTCCAGAATCTATCCTGAAGAAGTTTTATGCATGTAAACAGAATTCTGATGAATCTGTTCTTAATTATTGCATTAGAATTGAGGAAATATATGCACAGGCTTTGGAGATGGGTGCATTAGCCGAAGCTTCAGGAATGCTTAAGAGAGTTTTTTATAGAGGCCTTACATCTCAACTTAAGCATCTATCTGCATTTAAGTTTGAGACAGTAGCAGATTACAAGAACTTTAAGAAAGAGGTGCGACAAATAGAAAATGAATTAGATGATGACATCAGTAGGGAAGCTTCAAAGCCAGAAATCAAAACAAAATGCCATGCTGTAAACAAGAAAGAGGAAAGTGAATCTTCAAAACTTGGGAAACAATTAAATGATTTGACAACAATGATGGAAAAACTTAACACCAGAATGGAACATATGGAACAGGCACAGGAACAAAACATACATTCAGAACAACAAGCACACAATTCTCAAACAGAACAAACTCAACCAATATACCAGCAGCAGTATCAACATCCACAACATCAAACATACACACGCATGCCTTATCAACAGCAGCAGCAAATGCAATCGGATGCATGGAATGGTCAGCCACCGAGGTACAATCAGCCTCAGCAACCATACACGTTCAGACCGTTAGGTTACAGAGGACGCAAACATTTCAGGGGCCCTAGGAGTTCTATGCCTAGAGGTCAAGGACCATTCAGAGGTCAAGGCAGGGGAAATAATTCCTATCAGATAAGAACCCCAATTGCAGGAAATACCTTTATGCCTGAGTGTTGGGTCTGCCATCAACGTGGACATTTAGCTAGGGATTGCCATTTAAACTATTAAATGCTCGTATTGTGGGTCAGAATGTGGGCAATAATGAGGAAATTGACCCTTCAGCCAAGGATAAATCAAGTTGTAGTAGTAAACCTTCACCTAAGTTAGTTGGTGGAACCAACAAAGTTTCTATTAAAGTTGATGGTATTTTTACCACAGCACTTTGCGACACAGGATCTTGTGTGTCAACATGTTCAGAATATTTTTACAACAATAATTTTAAACATAAACTTTTGCATCCACTTGATAATATTTTAAACATAGAATGTGCAGATGGAAGCCAATTGCCATATAAAGGATACATAGAGGCAGAACTGGAAACTATTGGTATTCCAAAGTCTAGTCAACAAACTTGTCTATTTTTAGTTGTTGCAGATACAGACTATAATAAGTCTACACCCTTTCTATTGGGAACAAATATTTTAAATGAGTTGATGTCAGAGTGTAAACAACATTTTGGAGTTCAGTTTCTTCAAAGAGCTAAAACTCATACGCCATGGTATATGGCATTCAGATGTCTAACTTTAAGAGAAAGAGAGTTGAGACGGAACAACTATAAAATAGCTTCTGTTAGAAGTGCAGAATATCATCGGATCCAGATTGGACCGAATCAGTCTATTAATATTAATTGTACAACAGATAAGGAAGTTGATTGTCAACCTACATGTTCTATTATTACTGAAACAAAGGATTCATCTCTTCCAACTTTTATTGACATAACGCCAGGAGTAGTACATTATGATAGTACAAATAAGAAAGAAATTATTGTCAACTTGACCAATTTAACAACAAATACTGTCAACATCTCACCTAGAGCCATTATTGCAGAGTTACAACCTGTTACTGTTGATCAAACTACTTATGATAATGAAAAGACTGAAAAGGAACACAATTTTTTTGATGAAATTCATCTTGGTGAACTTCCTGCGGAACAAGCTTTCCAACTTAAGAATTTACTTAGTCAACATGGTGATATCTTTTCAACAGGAGATACTGATATAGGCAAATGCAATTTATTTAAACACAGGATTGAACTTAGTAATCCTATTCCTTTCAAACAACGCCATCGTCGAATACCACCTGGTATGATAGAAGAAGTGCGTAAACACTTAGAACAACTGTTAACTTGTGGCGTCATTAGAAAATCAAAGTCCCCATGGGCATCTAACATAGTTTTAGTCAGGAAGAAAAATGGGAAGCTACGCATGTGCGTTGATTATAGGATGTTAAACAATAGGACTATTAAAGACGCTTACGCATTACCTAGAGTTGAGGATGTTTTTGATTGCCTTCATGGCGCCAAGTATTTTTCTACTATTGATATGAAGAGTGGTTACCATCAAGTTGAAATGGAAGAGTCACATAAAGAAAGAACAGCTTTTACTGTTGGACCACTAGGATTTTATGAGTATAATAAAATGCCTTTTGGACTTTCAAATAGTCCCGCTACCTACCAGCGTTTAATGGAGGAATGTTTAGGTGATTTTAACATGAGAATCTGTGTCATTTACCTTGATGACCTGATAGTTTTTAGTAATAGCTTTGAGCAACATTTGGAAAGGCTCAACATGATTTTAACAAGATTGAAGGAGTGTGGGATTAAACTTTCACCAGAAAAATGTTTCTTTCTGCAGAAAAAAGTTAAGTTTCTTGGACATGTAGTCAGTGAAAATGGTATTGAGACAGATCCAGACAAAGTAGAAAAAATTAAGAATTACCCTGTACCAAAAAATCCGGATGAATTACGTTCCTTTTTAGCTTTCTGTGGTTATTACAGAAAATTTGTTAAGAACTTTGCCAAACTTACAAGACCTCTTTCGGACATTTTACCTCCAACTTCCCAGAAGAAGAATAAAAGTCATAAAGTCGACATAAATTGGAAATGGGAAGACATTCACCAACAGACATTTAATAAGCTAAAGGATATTTTGACCAGTCCTCCAGTTTTAGCATACCCTAGTTTTGATTTACCGTTTGAACTTCATACAGATGCCAGTTGTCAAGGCTTAGGAGCAATTTTATACCAATTTCAAGATGGTCAGAAAAAAGTCATTGCTTATGCTAGTCGTAGCTTGACGAAATCAGAAAAGAATTATAGTGCTTTTAAATTGGAGTTTTTAGCACTCAAGTGGTCAGTTACTGAGAAGTTTTCGGACTATCTCATTGGAAATACTTTTACTGTGGTTACAGATAATAACCCATTAACTCATGTATTAACTTCTGCGAAATTAGATGCAACTGGTCAAAGATGGATTGCCGCTTTAAGCGATTATAACTTTAATCTCAAGTATAGACCAGGAGTGAATAATGTGGATGCTGACACTATGTCGAGACTTCCTCAGTCTACCGTCAAAGCTATATGCAATATTATACATGTTTCACCTTTTATTGAAATTTTACCATGTCATAACATCAATATTGTGGAATCTACGGAAAGTCCAGGTCAGCCAATGGCTCAAATAGAAATGAGAGAAATTAGAAAACAGCAAAGAGACGATTCAGTTATAGGCATTTGGTACAGAGCTACTTTAGATAAAGAACTTCCAAAACGACATCTTATTCCAAAAGAACCAAAACATCAGACAATGCAACGCAACTTTAAGAATTTTCACATGATCAGAGGTATTTTATATAGAAAGTCAACAGACAATGAACAGATAGTTAATCAGTTAGTTTTACCCTCAGTTTTTAAGAGTCAAGTGCTTAATGGTTTGCACAATGATGTTGGCCATCCAGGAAAGGATAGAACTGCTTCACTTGTTCGTGAACGTTTTTATTGGCCAGGTTATATTGGTGACATTGACAAACATGTACAACAATGTGGAAGATGTTTACGCAGAAAGTCAACTGTTAGTAAAGCGCCAATGGTAAGCATTGAATTCAGTTTTCCCCTTGAAAGAGTTTGTATAGATTTTTTAACCGTGGATCCTTGTCAAGGAAATATTGAAAATGTTTTAGTTATAACAGATCACTATACTAAATACTCAGTTGCTGTTCCAACTAGGAATCAGACAGCTAAAACCACTGCAGAAGCTCTTCTGAATAATTTTATTTTACATTATGGTATACCATCCACTTTGCACTCAGATCAAGGCAGAAATTTTGAGTCTGAACTTATTAAAGAACTTTGTATTCTCATGGACATAAAAAAGACCAGAACTACAATTTACCATCCTATGTGCAATGGTCAAACTGAGAGATATAATAGAACATTACTTGACATGTTAGGGACATTGGAACAAGATAAAAAGAAGAACTGGAAAAAGTACCTACCAACATTAGTGTATGCGTATAACGCTACAAAACATGAATCAACTGGTTATAGCCCTTTTGAGCTTATGTTTGGAAGAAAACCAAGACTTGCCATTGATTCAATATTCCAGTTGGACAACAACAGTGACTCTATAACATCAGATTACATTAAGGATTTAAAACAAAGGTTGCAAACTTCTCATGATATTGCAAATAAAGCACTCATAAAAGCCAGAGCTAAACAAAAGAAACAATTTGACAAGAAAGCCAAAGCATCCCAGATACATGTTGGAGATACAGTTTTAGTCAAAATCCTAGCTTATGAAGGAAAGCATAAGATAGCGGACAAGTTTGAGCTGGACACATACAAAGTAATAAGTCAGCCTCATAAGGATATACCAGTTTTCATAGTCAAGTCGGCAGATGGGACTGAGAGACGACTCCATAGAAATCACTTGCTTCCTATAGAAGTAGAGGACGATGTCATGGAGGATAAGGATGATCCCATATCAGGTAAGTATAAGCCCGAAGTTACACAATCAGGTAGTGGGCCAGTGCCAAAACCTAGACTTAGCACAAGTAAGTATAGTACGTTACAAAATGCCAAGCCTACAGGTAAGTATAATACCGTAGTTAATAAGTTTTCAGATAATTTTGAAGAGGATAGTGAAGATAGTGAGTGTGATTATGTCGTAACATATTCACAGGAAGTTGAAGGACCGGCCGGTCATGGAAGTGAAGTTAGTCATAAAAGCGTAGTTGAAGTTGAAGGACATGAAAGCATAGTTTTAGATAAAGGTATAGAAGAAACAGCTGTAGAAGTATCAGAAGAAATAGACGTCACAGCTACAGAAGACCATGCTGAAGCTCTGGCACCATCATCACATTCTGAGGACACAGATGTGGGTGCATGTAGTCCTGATAAGGATACCGGAGCAGAAGCTGAGACTGAAGAGAAAGAGATAGAGGGCCAAGAAGAAGTAGTGACACTACCTGAGGAGGTTAGATGCGCAGAGCCACCAAGAGCACCGCCTCCATTGAAGCCGAAGAAACCACCGAAACCATCTCCTAGGAAGTCTACTAGGGTTAAGAAGAAACCAGATTGGTATGGAAAGGTTGTAAGTAAGCAACAGACAGTCGCTCAAGAAGAAGCAGCTCAAGAGAATTGCCAATTGAAGGAGTTACTTCAGGAGCAGGCTGCCCTTACTGCAAAGTTATTGCAAACAGTTTTAAAATGAATAACTTTGTGTTTTTTAGCCATTTGTATATTTATGTTTTTATTGAATTAGATTTGCATTTAAATGCTCAGGTATCTTTTGTATTATATTGAATGTGTATTACTGGATACCAGTTTGCATTTCATGATCACTATAGTATTTGTGATTTGAATTTCTTTGGAATTGTGTTATTAGGTGGAATGAATGCTTGCACCAGAGATAATTTCAGTTCTTGAAGTACATTTTGATAAGCATATTGATATTTGAATTGTAAGATTTGAATAAAGTATATATCATGATGCTTAGTTTCATTGGTTTTATGTTGCCATGTATTGGTAGAAATAGTGTTTCTTGTTTCATTTTAGTGAACTATTAATATCACTTCTGATTTTTTTCAGGAGGGGAGGAGAATAGCAGAAATTGGAATATTTTTGTTAATTTCTGCATATATGTTTTAGTTTAGGAAGTATTTGATACTTATGTTTTTCTTTACAGAAATGAGAAGATCAGATTGGAGTTCAAGTAATTTCATATTGTCTATAGTATATATATTTTGTATTGTATAGTGTATTCTGGATAAGAATGCTTGAGTTATACAAACATAGTTTTCCTTAATGTTTTCCTTTCAGGTATTCTTTAGTTAGAATGTTTGAAATAGTTTAACATTAATCTACTTCTGTAGTTTGATATTGCAGGAACCATAACCATTTCTTGAATTGTTGAATTTAGATGTACATTGTGATTTGCTGTTTGTTTGATTGATAGCAAGACATGTTTACCTGAATTTGTATTGAATTGTGTGGAATGGTTTTTGGTATTCTGTGGTTCAGGATTTGAAGTGTTTGATTATTGGTCTTCGGGATTTGTTTTTAGTTTGGTAGTATATTGTGGTTTTTTGAAGTCGTGTCGACTTTAAGGAAGAAGGGGAGAGTGTGACTACCGCATGGTACGGTCAGTGTTTTATTTATTCCGGAAGAGGTATTCCGCGGGTTCAATGAACAATTATCAGTCCGTAAACTATCTTTGAAGAAGAAAGAACTCGTCTTGAGAAATCTGCTTTGAATATCGTAAGTTTTTGTTGTTTGTTCTTGATGAAGGTTTGGAACTAATTTAGAAGTATTGGTCTTTATTCGTGTTCATTAATTCGGTATGACATTCGGTATTTATACGTATTCTAGTCGTTCGAAGATCTTAGTTATTTCTATTCGACTACCCTTTTTGGCGCCATTTACAAATCGTTACTTTTCCTTTATTCGGCTGTCACGAATGGTTTAATTCTATTGTTCACCATTAACTTAATGTTTCTATAACAACCCGTTCACGTTTCAGGCACTTCACATTGTTATAAGCACCAGGACAGAGTGAGAGGCCATTGTTGTGTGAGAGTTGTTGCGCCTTGCGCGATGGTAAGTTACATTTGTCATTTGGAAGAGTCCATTATATTTTGTTGTAAATAAAGGCAAACAGTAACCAGATCATGCAAACAGTAACCAGATCAGAGAACCTCATTATCTTGTAATATTGTTGTTACAAGCAGATTATATTGTATGTTTTAATACTAATTGTTGTTAGCAAGTTAAAGGTTTATACTCATGACGTCATTATATATACATGTATGTTTACAGATCATTTGATTATAAACATAACTATTAGTAAAAGGATTTCTCCTTTATATTTATTACAGACGGTGTGTTCACCACGTGACGTCTCTGAGGATTGATAGTATTGGACCTTGTACATGATATAAATAAACTATAGTAAACTGTGCTGCCTTTGGTCGCTATTCTACCCAGCTTTCAATCAGGCCACCAGTAATTACATATCATGAAGATTGGATGATATTTGTAGCTGCTAGAGTGTTAACGAACCAATTGTGGACGGACGGACGACGCACGACGGACGACGGACATCCAGCGATCCTAAAAGCTCACCTTGGCACTTCGTGCCAGGTGAGCTAAAAAGCCGTAGACCGAGTAAATGAATTATCAGAGGCATGAAAATAATGCATTCGCCATTCGAAGACAGCTGACCACTCAAAGCTGGTTGAAAGTAAAACAGAATGCACCGTAGGGATTGGTGATGTAGGTTGTACGACTCAGAAACCTGATGGTTCTAGCTCAGCTGCACCTTACAGACTGTTGTTATAGGAAGACGAACGACTCGTTATATTGACGAACTAGAGTTTGCAAAAGGATTGGGCCTCGTAATCCCAGTCGGCTGGTGTTTCCGGGCTCTGGTGTTTGGAAATGCAACAGGGGCAACCAGCACCACCAGTGCTTCTTTTAACCTTCTTTTAATTTTGATTTTGATTCTAACTATCTTTCTTGAGCAAAGCCATTTCTGTTTTTAACCATATCGCGAGTATACACTATGCAGAGTGATGCGATTAAAGAATAAGATGATAATGATGACTGAAAATAAATCTACATAAATCTATTTGAAGGTCCTTGTTTTATGCTTTTTCAGTGATGTTTTTTCTTCACGTAAATCTTTTTTTTTTAATAGTCGTGTCTATATTCTTTTTACTAATACGAAAAAGCTGTAGATCTACATGAAATATAGTATAAATGCTGTCACTTGACCTTCTATATAGTACACTAATATGACATTACAGTCTGGTTTCTCCCTTTGAAATATCAGTGTAATTACGGGAGTTGTTATGACGTATGTAACGTCATGATGTAATGTCATGAGGTACAACGTCATGATGTAATACCATGACGTTGTTTACTGTGTTTAACTGTCAAAGTAATTATAGTACATGTAGTCATTTTATTAATTAGTGCTTCAACAGTCATCGTTCGTAACTGATGAGCCAAAAGGCGAGACAAGTTTGTAATCCATACCGCATTTTTACTACATGTATAGAAGATCGTCCGAAATCACTGATGTCACCGCAGTTTTTTCTTTACATTTATTGAAGTAGATCTGTATCACTGCAGTTGAACTTCGAAATAGTTTTCAGTGGTTATCATAGTGAAAAGTTCTGCAACATTAATGTTATTAATGTGTGAATAAATGGGAATAGACATAAGTATTTATTTTTTAAAAAGTTTACAGAAAAATATGCTATGTAGCAGTAGATCTATATATCGTTTTTCTTCATGACTCTTGTTTACTGGTTGCCATGGTAATAACTTTGATAACATTAGCATGTTTTGAAATATTTGAGTATATTTGGTTAATAGATATACTGTATATATATATATATGGAATAGAATTATGTTATATCAACTATTTACACTAGAATCGGAAACTAAAAGATTTCCAATTTTTGTTACTATGGCAACTGTTTACCCGTATCTTACTTTTTTTTTAAATGTTATTTGCATATAAACTAGGGAAGGACATCATATATTGTGAAACAGAACAAATTATGTTAGTGTACATATGATTTATACTCACCTGTTCACTTCCATATGTTAAATCCTTCGTTTTTTATGCTGTTCAATAACTGGTTGCCATGGCAACACTCTTTTAATGTGTGAATGAAATATTACCATTTTCTAATGTATGACGACTTACTCTATTCAAACAAACATTTTCATCAAATTCTGATATAGGGCCAATTTTGACCCTTCGTGAACCTTGTTCTTTGAAAGAACTTGACCAAAGGAACATTCCTGTAAAGTCTGTTTGAAATCTGTCAAGCGGTATAGGAGGAGATAACATTTGAAGTAATTGTTAACGGCGACAGATGACACACAAGGCATGATGGGGCAGGACGGACACAGGACCATCTCAATAGCTCACCTTCAGCCTTTGGTAAAATGTAGTGTGTTTGTGTGTTTACTCAGGAGTATTATTTTCAAGACGATGTGCAATCATTATGGTAGATCACATCGCCTGACAAATTATTATGCTGAACACAATGATTCTTACTTAAGCTTATATCTTGAAGTGTTCTAATGTGCAATCACTTCCTATATACATGCACTAACATAATAAATATGTCAACACTTTCCTCCATTCACTAATTTTTCATAGTAATTATTAGTTTATTCTTAATTTCATTACCACAATTTGCATTTACCTTTTCTAAAGATACATTTGCTGTTTGTGCACTTTATTAATACAGAGCTTTTTTGGCCCTTCCAGTTCTGAAATGAGTAAGCAATCTAATAGCAGTCCTTTTTCTGAAACCTCATTTAATGTCAGACCTCAGAAGGGAGAAAAGAATTTATTCATATTAATATTGTCACTGACTTCTCATATGTCATGTTAATAATCTCAGAAATAAAAGTTTTTGGTGTTGTTCTTGTGTGTAGTATATACAGGCGTTAGTTAGATCCAGAGTTTAGTTTTCAACAGCTGCAGGTGTCCCAGTTGCTGGGGTAGGCAGCACGGGGCTGATGTGTCTAACACCCAATCTCCACTCCACTCTATTCAGTGGATCAATGTCGCCAAGGTTGCGTAAATCCATGCCAGCCCTGATACATCCAGAACATGTCTGTCTCTGTCTCTCATGCCCTCTGGAATCAGGCATTGGCAAGCTTGTAATTGAGCCTATGCAAGAAGTGGCAAGTGCAACATGACCGTACCATCTCAGATGCCTTGTGAGTAAAGCCGCTGTTACCACTACATTTTGTGAACCCAATGACTGCACTGAGAGCATTAGCTGGAATTTACTCCTATCCCTCTCTGACAGACAGGACAGGAAAATGCACCTTTAAGATATGCACCTTTAAGAAGAAGGCCTGGTTCAGAGACAAGGTGATAATGATCTCACACAGAGCGATTGTATCAATACTTGGTAAAACTAACCCTTTACTCCACCTTAAACCTGATTCTGGTTTTGAATACAGGTGACTCATAAAGAATATGGCATATTTTGCTTTACTTTCAGCCTGCTTTAAGCTACCATCTGCTAGAAAAAAAATATGTTTAAACTACCATCTGCTAGGATATTGGAAATATCTCTTATGTTGCTCACTCAATGTTGTAAATAATGGAACTAACTTCCTTCAGTGGAGGAATGAATTAAATGTGTTGAGACATGTATCTACAGGGCTGCCATAAGTTGACATAAAATATCCTAAGATTTCCAAATTTGCATTTTTCAAGTGTGATTTTACGAATCGTACCTATACCCCATCGCCTGTTTCTAGTTTTGTTGACGCGTGGCTGCTTAAAGCAGGCTGGAAGTAAAGCAGAATGTGCCTTAATTCTGCTTTACTTTCAGCCTACTTTAAGCTACCATGTACTAGAAAAAAATCTGAAGATTTTGGAAAAAATCCGGAGAAATGGCAGCACTGTATCTATGGAGTCAACTGTATGGTATCTATGGAGTCAACTGTATGGTATCTATGGAGTCAACTGTAAAGGGTTAATGATCTCACACAGAGAACGTACGTTTTTATTTTGGTAAATTTAATGATCTCACATGGAGAACATTCATCATTTACCTCCACAGGAGAAATCCGAGTTCATATATTGATCCTCAATATATATATATGAACTCCTGTGGAGGTCTGTCTGTGAGGAAATGAACATGACTGTTATTATACGGTATTTTAGTAACAAGTTATTTCCAGTGGTGCCTTAATTTTTGTTTCTAGATGCTGCATGTTACCTGACACAGAATCCTGAATAGATTATATTATAAGAAATACTTTGAAAAAACAACCTGTACATATATATAACACAAAGTTTTACATCAAAATAGGTAACACAAAAATTTACATCTCCAGGAAAATTCAAGAAATAAAGGGTATAGCTAAGTAGCGAAAACAAGTTGTTTTCTCAAAAACTTAGAACACAACTTTTTCTCGATGAAAACAACTTCAATATAGTCACATATACAGTAAATCTATTACGACCACTAAATTGTATAAAAGTGAGATGCCACAATAGTTCATCTTATTCATTCTGATGAGTCCAAACAAGGACGAAACTAGTAAATGATATGTGACACCAAAGTAACATTCCAGCCGGGTTTTCTCTTGTCAGTCTTCTATATTTTTGTATTGTCCACTAAATTGTATTAACTATTAGGTGTTTCTGACAGGTGACTGCTTAAAGTAAGGTGACAGTATAACAGAAAGCTCCTGTAGGAGCTTTCTGTTTTACTGTCACCTTGCTTTAGCTATCACCTGTATTTTATACACTCAAAAAGCCTTCTTTTTAATGTCCGTAATAGAGAGGTTTTACTGTACTTAAAAAAATAGAAACTTTACATACTTTAGGGCTGGTTTAAGCGAGGCTTTATTGATGTCTCATAAAATATACCCACACTTCATAATGGAATATTCGATAAAGACTATACAGAGCCATACTCTCGCTAATTTGTATCGCACACAACGTAGCACGCTTTCAAATTCCTGTATTTAACACTGACGGCCATTTGACCTACTCAGGATTTGTTTCAAGTTTATCTAATGCAACAGACACACCCAGTCTTAAGCCTTACACCGAATAAGCAAAATTTTAACCATTTGCGTCTCAAAACTTAGATACAACAGCTTTCTGAAAATCACAGAAATCAGGCCATTTAGCATGCTTACGACAGGAGCATCAGTAACTGATGTTGCACGTCATTTTGGGCGCATACGGTCGACAATTCATATTCTGAATACTCGTTACAGAGTTACAGGGTAAGTACAGGATCGTCCGAGATCATTGACGTCATGAAGAGACGACCGTGCTATTAGGTTAACGTACTGACGTAACCGTTTCATCCCAGCAATGGTTACTACTAGGCATTTTGGGATCACTCGGCCGAGACAATAAGGACTCGCCTGAGGCAAAGTAACTGTCCTATCCGTACCCGTAGACCGTAAACCGGGCATATCTGCACGTACAAGGCCCAAAATGACGTCAACGTCATGCCCTGGCCTGCAGTATCAACAGATCTGAAACCAATAGAGCATGTACGGGGTATATTGGGCGAAGGGTGTGGAACAATTACCAGATTGACACGACCAACGACCTCAGACATGCTCGATTACGAGAATGGCATGTTATCCCAGATGACGTCATTAGACTGTACATCAGAGCCACAGTGTTGCTTGCATTAGGCATGATAGTGAGCATGCATGCTACTGAATTAACTTTATTCAAAAAGGCACTTAGAATGAAACAAGAAAATGAATTAAAACCATCTTGCGAACACGTTCACATCTCTCTGAATTTTGCAATCGACCCCTATGCATTTTGATGTCAAATTACGATGTGACTTTTGGAATATTTTCATCACCATTTTCGAGTACATGCAGACATTGATCCAAAGTTTTGAAAAACAATGAGCTTTCTGCAAAATTGTTTTTTTAGACAGAATTATATGCATCAGCATCCCATGTAAAGTTTCTATTATTTCTGAGTATAGTTAACTTTTTAATCAGAAATTCTCCAAACTCAGCCAGTAAATGTGTTTTTTATGATTTTTCATGTTTCTGACTTGATTGATTTTGTTTTACATGTATATCTCTTAACTCATTACCCCATAGCCTGTTTCTACTTTTAAAGATATATGACAATTTAAAGCAGGTTGAAAGTAAAACAGAATACGCCTTAAGACGCATTCTACTTTACTTCAGCCTCCTTTAAGCTATTATCTGCTAGAATATAGAAAATATTTCTTATGATTTTCATTTGTGACAGTATGAATTGAAACTATTTTCTTCAGTAGAGTTATAAATTATTGGCATAAAAAGGAGTATTTATTGGGTAATGGGTTAAACAGCTAGGTTTATAAAAGGTTGTTTACCAGAGGAAAAGTTCAGAATAACTGGTTTGATTATATGCCTGGAACGAAAAAATGGCCACAAAATCAACATTTTTGCCCAAAATCAATCAAAAATGACAAAACAATGGCATAATAAAATTCTTTAGGATATAAAGTAAGTTTTGTAGTAATATAAATCAAACTGTTGTTAATCAATCTTGTTTTTGTAGACAAAAACTTGTACCGAAATAACTCATATTATGTACAGAAAAGCACCACAAGTCAATATAGCATGATAAATTAAATTTTGATGTATCTCATCTGCCATAGGTGTGTTGTTAGAGCAAAGGATTAAATTTTGTAACAGGGAGGTCCCTGGTTCGAATCCAGTATCAGAAAAATATTTCCTAACTTATAAATGTTATTTTACACAATAAAATGCACATGTGACATGGCCTGCTCTTCCTGTTGTCTTACCACATTACCAGACAATGCTATTTGTCCTTTGAACAAGCATATATATTTACCATGCCTGCTCTCGTATCAAATTATAACGAAGTGTCCCAAAGTTATATTTAGAAATTGAACAAAGTGTGAAATTATTCTAATAGAGGTCACCGACGTCAGGTAAATTTGTTTGGTCGAAGGTTATAAAGCTTTTGAGTTGAGTCTAAGAATGTTCTCAAGCATTTGAGAATGATTTGAGACTGAACTCAAAAGCTTTATAACCTTGGAGCCTGGCCTATACAAAGGGGAAAAAGGGACGAACATCTCAAAATTACTAGTTACAAGGTAAACCTGTAATTAATACATGTCAAATCCCTTCTTGTATCACCATATTAAATCTAAAAGGATTTGAACAAAGAATGAAAATGTTCTTGCTTTTACAACACACTATATATATGCTAAAATTTGTCAGTAAAAGAGGCATAACTCTGCTAAAAAATTACTGCAAAATTCTGAACTGTTTTAGCTTTTGCAGTATGGTATATTTGTAGCAAGTTCTGTGAAATGTCAATCGGTTGACAAAGCCAATAGTACAAGGGCAAAAGCTTCCAAGGTTAGCTTTCTATCTTTTTGTGTGTTAAATTTAAAAGTTTAAAATCAAGTACAGTCTAACTTCCATATCTCAAACCCATTTAACTCGAACTATCAGATAGTTCCACATATGAACTGCAATATTTCATGTTTGGTTAAGTCGAACATACCCTTATTTCAAAGTTAAAACGTGGCTTAGCCACGTTTTAACTTTGAAATACGGATATGTTCGACAAAACAGACTTCGAGATATCAAAGTTTGACTATAATGATTAAAACCACTCAGTTAAATTTGCAAAAGAAAGCTTGACTGTAGACCAAATTTACCTGCTGTGGGATCTGTGTTTAATGCGACATCCATGGCACTGTTCACTGATTGAAACAGATTCATCCTGGTTGTTTCTCCTACAAATAGAAGTTCAATGGATGAATTAACAGTATGAGAACCAGAACAATCTAGTAATTCATTTGAGTCGCTAATATTTACACAATTATTACACCCAACACCCAACAGGGCACGACAAATTTCATGAAAAGCTGGTTGCCCACAGGGCAACCAAAATTATTTTCTGGTTGCCCTGAATTTATCACACAAAAGATGTCCCAAATTAACCCGTTTAATTCAAACCCTTCATAGATGTACCAGATTAACCTTTTTAATTAAAACCCTTAATTCACAGCTTTTAGAATACTCAAAAGGAAATATGCAACACCTCTCCCTGGATCTCATCAGGCAGGTGAAATTATTAGCATTGGATAATACATAGACAAAGATAATACAGATCATCATCTCCTGATACTGATAGGCTGTCACATTTTTTTTGGTTTATATTATTCATGTTTTTTCATTCTTAAATTTGAAATTTAGTTACTATTTCTTAACATCTCTATATATCTCTCACACCTTTTCTTTCAACAGCTGTAGCAGTAGCATTGTAATTTTAAAAATCTATCTCAGTCTCACCCTTCAAATTTATTAATTGACAGTATCAGGGGATTTCATAGGAGAACTAAGATGTCAGTTTTCCCGCACGGGGGCAGGGGCTCATGGTTTATTCATATCCACATTTTCTGGAAGTGACTTTCAGTTTGACTGAAGTAACTACACTTAAAAAACAAAATAAAAGTTTACGTTTTTCTGCCCATATTATTACACTCTCGAGTGATCGGATCCGTTTTTTATCATTATTATTTGCTTTCCGAAAATTCACCAAACAAGTTTTTTACTTTACAAACTTCGAGGAAGACAACCCAAGTCCACCATTTCATTTGCGAACAAAACTATGTTAAAGTCCATAATTACTGAACCTACCTTTGAAAGTTATTATTAAGACTTGAAAATCGCTGGTAAAACATATTTATTGCCAGCACAATGTTTAATCTTATTTAACAGTGTTTCATTGTACTTTCATTTTTATAGGAATCCTATATTCATCTTTCATATCATTCGGAGCTCCCCATGTGTTATCGCTGAATTTAATGACTGGTTCACAAAAAGTTAACAAAGTGTACCAGTCTGTGTTTATAAAATTCTTCTGCGATAAATTTAGAAGTATGCCGAATGTATCCAGGAGATTGTTTACACAAAATGACAAGCTCAGCATGGTGTTTGATCAAGCGTGAACTGCTAATTGGGGTGTGTTATCGCTAATCCACAAGAATCCTTTGTAACTGTTCTACCCTACAGACAAAGATAAGTGTCCACAGGGGTCTTAATTAATCGGCAAATTTGTTGCACACTTTCAATTTTTATGGCTTTAGTCCGATACTTCAGTCCATGTAGATGCAGTACCGCTAGACAGTAGTAGACACAAGGTCTTACTGGTCTTACTGTTACGAAATGCAACTAGTAGATGACTCGCACGGCATTATTCTGACATATTGAAATTTTCCAAAAGTGAAATAATCCGGGCATCTTAAAATGGAATTAAAGGGTTGCCCGCCGGGCAGCAGTTTGAAAAATATGGTTGCCCAAGCTAAACATTTGGTTGCCCGCCGGGCTCCGGGCACAGGATTTGTCGTGCCCTGCACCCAATCATTATTTCAACAGCTTCAACATTTTGTCACATAAAAATTTAACCAAAAACAGCCATTTTCATGTTTTTTATCCCCCCCCCCCCCCTAAAAAAGAGGTGCCTTTTAGCACATTAAATTTATTCATTTACTGAAGAAAATAGTTCAAATTTATACTGTCATAATCATGTACCATAAGAATTTTTTTTAAATCATAGCATATGGGCATACGGTAGCTTAAAGTAAAGCAGAATGTGCCTGAAGGTGCATTCTGCTTTACTTTAAACCTGCTTCAAGTGCTCACCCGTCTTCAAAACTACAAATACATGTAGGCTCATAATGGGGTAAATGGTTATTTGTTATTAGTAACCCAAAACCTTAAAACTCTAATGTGGTTGATTAAATCACAATTTTAAACACAAGGGCCTTGATATCGCTCACCTGTTGGACTTTACCTTTTGAGTTTCACCCGTTTTAATTTAAATCCATTCAAATTTGTAGTATAGCATGTAAACAATTTTGGAATACAACCTATTCTAGTATAGAAGGTTACAGACAAGGGCAGATAACTAAAGCATAAAAATACTGAATCGAAGCCTTTTCTAGCATTTCAAAGTATATCAAAGATAGTTAACTATTGCCAATTAATGATTAGATTTAAACAATAATTGCACTCCTTTGAAAACTTATAGCTATATACTTTGTGTGAAAGTATAATCAAAATCCATTTAAAACTAGTTGCAAGAGTGTAAACACTGTTAGATATGGCATTTTAAGCAATTCAAGGGCAGATAACTCTTGACCTAAAGGTCCATTTTCAACCATA
Source organism: Gari tellinella (assembly GCA_922989275.2). Lineage (NCBI taxonomy): Eukaryota > Metazoa > Mollusca > Bivalvia > Cardiida > Psammobiidae > Gari > Gari tellinella. The sequence continues at coordinate 80,488,447 of OV277860.1, read as the reverse complement.
ATCCAACTCATTCGAACTCCTATGGTCATAAACAATCTGAGCAAGTTTGTAAATATTGGATAAAAGTTTAGCCTCTAGAGTGTAAACACTGTTAAATATGGCATTTTCAGCAATTCAAAGTTTTTGATAACTCTCGACATATCAATTGGTCAGATTTCAACCATAATCAACCTCATCTGAACTCTCATGGTCATAAACAATTTGAGCAAGTTTGAGAAAGATTGGATAAAAATTGTGGCCTCTAGAGTATAAACTCTGTTAAATATGGCATTTTCAGCAATTCAACGGTAGATAACTCTCGAGCTATTGGTCAGATTTCGAAAATAATCCAACTCATCGGAACTCTTATGTTAATTAATATACAATCTGAGCAAGTTTGAGATAATTTGGATTAAAATTGTGGCCCCTAGAGTGTAAACATAGTTAAATATGGCATTTTCAGCAAATCAAAGGTGAATTACTTGTGATCTTTTGGTCCGATTTCAGCTATAATGGATGTCATCTGAACTCTTATTGTAATATACAATCTGGACAAGATTGGATAAATATTGTGGCCTCTAGAGTGTAAATACTAAAATTGTTGATGAAGAATGACTAACGAAGGAAATTCAACAAGGATTGCAATAGCTGACCCTGAGCTAGCTCAGACTGACAGGTGATATAAACAAGAGGGCCTGAAGGCCCTGATATCCCTCACCATTTGTAATGAAGCCTGATAGCTTTACCTTTGAATTTCACCCGTTTTATTCTAAATCCATTCAAGTTTGTCGACCTACTGTAGTATAGTAGAGTACATCAAAAGCAGATAACTAGAGCCTAAACAATACTGAAATTAAGCCTTTTTCTAGCATTTCAAAGTATATCAAGGGCAGGTTACTATTGCCACAATGATTACATTTCAACAATAATTGCACTCCTTCGAGAACGTATAGCTACATCCTTTGTGTACAAGTATAATCAAAATCCATTGAAAACTGTAGTTGCAAGAGTGTAAACGCTGTAAAATATGGCATTTTCAGCAATTCAAAGGTAATTATCTCTTGATCTATTTGTCTGATTCCAACCATAATCACCCTTTTTCCAACTCTTATGGTCATATACAATATGGGCAAGTTTGAGAGAGCTTGGATAAATATTGTGGCCTCTAGAGCGTAAACACTGTTAAATATACAATTTTCAGCAATTCAAAGGTAGATAATTCTTGACCTATTGATCCGATTACAACCAAAATTGAACTCATCCGAAGTCTTATGGTAATATACAATCTGAGTAAGTTTGAGAAAGATTGGATAAAATTTGTGGCCTCTAGAGTGTAAACATCATTAAATATGGCATTTTCAGCAATTCAAAGGTATATAACTCTCGACCTATAAGTCTGCTTTCAACCATAATCAAACTCATCTGAACTCTAATAGTAATATACAATCTGAGCAAGTTTAAGAAAGATTTGATAAAAATTGTGAACTCTATAGAGTGTAAACACCGTTAAAAATGGCATTTTCAGCAATTCAAAGGTAGATTACTCTTGATCTATTTGTCCGATTTCAACCAAAATCGAACTCTTCCGAACCCTTATGGACATATACAATCTGGGCAGGTTTTAGAAAGATTGGATAAATACTGTGGCCTCTACAGTGTAAACACTGTTAAATATGGCAATATACCATCTGAGCAAGTTTGAGAAAGATTGGATAAAAATTGTGGTCTCTAGAGTGTAAACACTAAAATTGTTGACGCCGCACGACGGACGACGGACAATCAAGGATTGCAATAGCTCACCCTGAGCTAGCTCAGGTGAGCTAAAAACAAAAGTATGACAATTACTTCCAAAAGCTATTGAGGGATGTCCATTTAGAAGAAAAGACAAGAGCATCCCAAGCTGGGCACATTATACCCCCATCAAATCCATCTTAGAATGTAGTCATACCAAAAACCTATCAAGGTAAAGTGAACACAAGATTCCCACATGGGGCATATTTCGCTCACCTGAGAATAGCTGACAAAATGGAGATAATAGAGGACCTGTAGATGATGCTATGTGCCAAATATCTAAGATCAGGGCCCGGGTGCATGACACATAGTTAGTGACTACCTGTATGCTAAGTCCCTCCAAGTTAGTTTATCTATACTGAGTATAGTAGTAAAAAATCAATATTTAACTCTCAGCGATGGACTTAGCATACAGGTAGTCACACCGCACTAACTATGTGTCATGCACCTGGGCCCAGGGTACTAGTAGGGCCTGGACGAGTACCCGGGTACCCGCAGTTAGGGTACATTTTGCCGGGTACCCAGATCCATTTTTAGTACCTGGGTACCCAAGCTAAAATAACAATGACATTAACAAAGAGATATTTTCCTAAAATGATTTTGAATAGAGTTATTTTGAATATTATTATCTTTTGTTACGGTCCCTGTCTATCGCGCATTCCTCCGACCACGTATCTTTCTAATGTCAACTCCTGTGTGCGAGTATTGGTCGAATATTTTTTATGTATGATCACGAATGAATAACGACGTTATTCATTCGTGGTATGATTCTATGCATCGAAATTGCACTTTTATTTTCATCCTAATTGTAAAAGAAAATATATGTATCAGTTTGGAATGATTGTTTTGGCACCGTGTGTGTGTGTAAAACCAGTTACCTGCGTCTTAAATTGGTAGTCTTAAATTGAGTGTCTTCTGATTTAAATTGTTAGTACCGTAAGCGGGACAGTTTTTCAAGGAATGTTCGGCCATTTTTGAAAATATGTTCCATAACCCTTTATGAATCTGATAGTAATACGTTCATATCTGGAAGATGTAGTAAAATCGCCGCATGTCAAAAATGGCGCGAAAATCTCTGATAGATCTACACAAATTTCAGCTTTATACTTATTTTTTCCCTACTACCTTTAACTATCTTAGCAATAGAATTGATGTTTTTGTTTACGCGGGCAAAAATGATCCTCGAATTTAACATTACTTCCACATTGCAGTAAGTTTTCCAATTATGACTGAAAGCCTTATATGTTAACCGCAAATCATATTAAGCATGCGCGGGTTTTGTTATCAAAACAGAAAGTGGATCGACGACAAATAATTTGCTTATGGTCTTCGGATGGGTTAGTACTTTACTCAAGAAGGTTAAATAACCAGTATTAGTTAAAGATAAAATAATTAAATTATCAACTGTTCGAATATAAAATCTATCTAAAACAAATGCCTCAGAATTTCGCGGCGCCATAGAAAATATGCTTTGCGTTGTACTCGTAGCTCTATTAAACTTTAGTGTGTGCTTCTCCTGACGACCAATTATAGCTCTGTTAGACCTTGGTCTAGAGTTAGAATTGCATTAGGTCGAGTACCCGGGTACCCAGGGGTAATGCATGGCCGGGTATCAGGGTCCAAATTTACTACCCGTCCAGGCCCTAGGTACTAGGGTTTTAGACAAGAAGAATTGTTTACGCTTCCATTGAAAAAATCTATTTTTAGCTCCTGTGACGTCCAGACCTTTCACTATATAAAATCAATTTACCGAACTGGTCATTTACCGAAACGTCCGGCACCCGATGACATAGATCTTACACAAGTCTGTGCATTTTATCTCTTTGTTTGGGCGATGAAAAGATAAAGAATGAGGTCAAATATCTGTGTTTTTATCAGACGATGCTTGAGCCTTTACCTTCATTACCCCCATCAAAACACTTAAAAGTCTTTTAGCAAAATGAGTTCAATTAACAAACCACAATAGTGACCGATTCTAGCGATTTTGTCAGCGCATATCTTTATCATAGGGATCTGTTGAAGACCTCTGATCTGGGTCTACGCCTTTTGCAAAGGATATATAGACCCGGCACTGTAACTCTGTCAAGGTTACTCAAATTATTGTTTCAATGATCTGTATCATCAATGGTGAAGATGGAAAATTACATTTCGAATCACTATCAGTATTAGATTCACACAAAAATCCCTCATGATGGAAATACTCACCATATTCTGTACGAGGGGTGTCTGGAATATAAGTAAAATGAGCATTTCTAGTGGAGACTAAGGGTTGACATATAGTTTGTAACCTGTTACTAGCAAAAATGTTTGTTGCTCTCCGAGCTATCTTTATAAGCGTCGCCATTTTTGTTTTTCTGAAGGACGAATCTTATTAAATACTCGGATACAGAACGTTTTTTCTCGGTTGTAATTTGAATATCGGTTATTTTAAGAAGTTTGAAGTTTTATTCAAATAAACCCATTGAACTTTAAATACTTGAGGACAGATCATATTATAAACATGTCTTTATATGTGCCCACACAGAGCTGGGCAGAGTCAATTCTCTCAGATACCGATAAAGTTTGATTGGACTGAATAATAGTTTTCGGAAATGCCTTTCAATCGAACATCTTTGGCTTTTACCCCCAAAAGTTGAGTCTAAGAAGTTGCAGTTGTTTGTCAACAAATCAAAGTAGGAAATGCCAAATACATGAAATAGCTGAACTTGAAGGTAAGTTGCAATCAAGGTAAATTAAATCTTTACAGCAGACATGAGGTAATCATGAAAGTTATAATCATGATTAATAGACTAACATTTCTCCATTATTTAATCAGGTTAAATCATTTATCATGCATTGTTCTCATGACTGCTTTAAAGGTTATTGATTATTTTATGATTACATTGAAAGTTTGAGATTACCCTATGTTTGATCTATCTATGATTGAAAGGACTTATGATATCCACCTGTCTCACCACTAAGTTTTTCACACCTTGTCATGATAAACATGTGCCTTTGGGTTTAACCTATTACCCCATAAATAACCCTTTTTACGCCTTTAATTTATTCCGCCACTGAAGAAAATAGTTCCAATTTATAAAGTTATGAGCATGTGTCGTAAGAAATAATTTCTATATTCTAGCAGATAATAGCGTAAAGCAGAATGCGCCTTAAGGCGTATTCTGCTTTACTTTCAACCGGCTTAAGGTGGTCACCTATTTTCAAAACTAGAATCAGACTATATGGGGTTACAAATGGGTTAACAGGTCACGCGTTCATATAAAAAAATGCATATATTCATATTGGAAAACACACAGTGTCTTCAAGAGCAACCAGGCTGATTTAAGAGATCAGAGGTAAAAAAGGTAAAAGGTAAAGGTAAGCTTATTTAAAGTCGCATATGGTAAACAATCAACATAAGCTCTGAAGAGCTTTCATTGCGACAAACAAGGTATCCATTCACATGCATATACTCACCTTCCTAGCACTACCCTTATAATGCCGAGTGTGAGGCAAGGGAGCTACTATTATCATTTTTATAATGGTCTTTGGAATGACCCCGCCGGGGATCGAACCCACAACCTCCTGCCTCGAAAGTGGACGCTCTACCACTGAGCTATCAAGACAGTACAGATAAGTCTTACGAGGAAAGGCTTATATACCTTGGACTACCAACTCTCATATATAGACGGGAAAGAGCCTGGACATTATTCAAGTCTTTAAAATTATGGACAAGATTGACAATCTGGATGAAGAAATAATTTATTCAGGGAAAACAGCAACTCTGTGACTCGGGGCCACAACAGTTACTACAAACTGCAAAAGTGTCACAGCCGCCTCGATCTCAGACTCAACGCCTTTTCACATAGGATCGTAGACCCATGGAACGATCTGTGGCCATCTGTTGTGAATAGTAGGGACGTCAACCAATTCAAGACTAACTTAAATGTGTGCTGGAGAAACCTGTGACCCACTAAAATTCAGTGTATCACAAACCAAACACAGCGCATACAACAAATATACAAGAAACGTAGCTAAGAAGGACCATTAATTACTATCTCAGGGATAATCAACGGTCCGGCAGCTGGTGTCAGTTACTGAGTTACAATAATGTGGTGACTGTATGACTGATAAACATCTAATTAGCTACAAGTATATAAAGTTATAAACTATCAAGTATTAACCCATTACCCCATAGGCTGTTTCTAGTTTTGGAGATTGTTACACACTTAAAGCAGGTTGAAAGTAAAGCAGAATGTGCCTTAGTTTAAACAGTATTTTATTTCAAAATAGATACAGTCATGACTGACAATACATACAATTTCACATATAAATATAAGGATTAGAAAACAAGTTTGGGTAAACTTATATAAATTCTTCTCCTTTTCATATAAATTACAATATACAGTCGAGACTCGAAACTTCGAACTCAATTCTATTGATATTTCATGTGTTGACGTTCGATAATTCGATCTCGCTAAAGTCGAACTTGCCCGTATGTCAAAGGCACATTCTGCTTTACTTTCAGCCTGCTTTAAGCTATCATCTGCTAGAATATAGAAAACATTTAGTATGATTCTTATTTGTAACGTTTTAAATTTGAATTATTTTCTTCAGTAGAGGAATAAATAAAAAGCGTAAAAAGGCGTATTTATGGGGGAATGGGTTAAGAGTGGCAATAACTTGAAATAACTTACTAAATATGTGACAACTGGGAAAGGGAGGTAACCAAGTTCTACATACTTCAAGAAGTGCGGTTCTCCTACATAGGAGGGAAAGATGCAATGGATGGATGAGTTCAGGGTTTTAAGGCACTGCAACACAAAATAGGTCATATAGCGCGGATGAATAACGAGGGATGATTCGTAGGTCCTGTAGGGACAGTCCCGCAGCAGTTGACAAACAAACTCAGGATTTAGTAGTAGTAGAAGTAGTAGTAGATACGATGAGGTGATGATGATTTGGTTACTCTCATTCGTTGCGAAGAGGCATATGGGATCAAAGTCACTGACCTGCCTTGATTTTTTTTGGCAATAGTGGCATAACATGGCAATACAAATGCATATACATATAATGAAAACTATAACAAATAATGCATATACATGAAAATGCACATGATATGCTCACCAATACCAATGATTGCACAAAAAAGGGAAAATATATTTTCCCTTATTTCCATTGTGGTCCCGGATACTAGTGGCAGATCCATGAAAGTCATGCATTGGTTACATAAACAAAATAATAATTTAATGATATGAAAATATTTAGCAAGTTTTCAATATCACATAGTTTATGAAAATATCACATATTGCATTATTAGTTAAATTATGAATTATTCTTGAAAGACATATGTAGACTTCTTATCACAAAATAGTTATGATGTTACTGGCATAAGAATAATTATATGTGTAACACTCAATTAATTATTTGACCATAAGCGGAAGTTATTGCACAATATATGCCGCGTTGAGATAATTTAAAAGGTCCTACAAGAAACAGAACTTTACCCAGATTTAAAAAGAATTGAATAAATTAAAAAAATCAATCAGCCTTCCTTTTAGTTCTTGGCAGAGGGGATAACCTCGGTCTAATAAACAGAAAAGATTCCCTATGAAAATTAAGCCCCAGAACTGCAGCAAAGTAGGAAAGGTTCTGGGGAGGAGGAAAAGAAGACAAGACATTTATGTGACAACATAACAAGCAGATTCTGTAAAGGTCTTCTTCTCTTAGTTATCTGTCCTTGATGTACTCTATTATACTAGAATAGGTCGTATTCCAATATTGTTAACGTGCTATACATGTACTACAATTTTAAATGGATTTAGATTAATTTAAAACAGATGAAACTCAAGGAAAAGCTATCAGGCTTCATTACAACAGGTGAGCGATATCAGGGCCTTCAAGGCATTCCTGTTTAAAGAGAATAGTAGCACTGCAAAATTTTAGTGGAGCTATGGTGATTAACCCATTACCCCATAGCCTGTTTCTAGTTTTGAAAATAGGTGACCACTTAAAACAGGTTGAAAGTATAGCAGAATGCGCCTTAACCCAGCAGGCACACAACGTTGTTTCAACGTTGAAACAACGTTGATTTTCCGTCGCAACGTTGATGAACCATTTTTCACCCTTGGACGACCATGGGTCGGTACCGAATTTATTGCCAACGTTGAATCAACATTGAAAATGGTCGTGGGAAAAAACAAATCGTTGAAAATGAAAATTCTGATAAATTATATTGCAGTGGTTATGTCTCATCACGTAAACTATGATTTATCGTAAAAAAATAAATTCAATTTAAAAATATACTGCCAAAGTTGAATCAACGTTGAATCGTTACATTGTCAGATAATGGACGTAGGTAAAAATTATTATTATTTAATAAATAATCATAACAACTTCAACTTAAATATTAATTTGATCCTTCATAGTTTAGATGCAAAAGAAATAATTTCTAAGTTCTTAATAGTAAGCACTGAATTTTACATTCAAGTTTACAATTAAAATGAATAAAATACAACCTTCCAGAAAGCAAACCAATTCAATGTAAAAATGTTTAATTATAGATACTCAGCGTACTAATAAATGAAGCAACCATATTTGATAAGCTGTAATCAAACAGCTTCCAACGCCCATGCGTTGTCTACTCTACTATTAGTAGAGTAGAGCTCCTAAAACGTAAGTTGAAGGCAGAATTTGAAAATAAAACAATATCTGGAGAAAAAAAACCACACAAAAACGGACAGCCCACTCGAAACAATGTTGTTCTGACGTTGAATCAACGTCATTTCAACGTTGAAACTTCAACCATTATCAACGTTGAATCAACGTTGAGGTTCAACGTCAAACAAACTTTCAAAATCAAATATAAATCGTACGTTGTTTCAACGTTGAAGTTCAACGTTGATTCAACGTTGGTGTGCCTGCTGGGAAGGCGCATTCTGCTTTACTTTCAACCTGCTTTAAGCTACTACCTGCTAGAATATGGAAAATAGTTTTTATCATAATTATTCATAACCGTATAAATTAGAACTATTTTCCTCAGTCATGATAGAAATAAATTAAAGGTGTAAAAGGCGTATTTATGGGGTAATGGGTTAAGCCATGTTCAGACTCTTGTCTATATGTACACATTGTTTGCCTTTAGTTTATTACTTTAAACTGAAGAAAATAATTCCACATTATATGGTCATCATTCAAATATACATGTACACCATCAAAAATAGTCCAAATATCCTAGCAGATCTATATTCTCATTAACCTTGATGCAGACTGATTTAGTAATTTAAGTAGAGTGCCCCCTAATGTACATTCTGCTTTATGAACTTTTAACATATAGTTGCTTTAAGCAGTCATCTTAATTATTTAAAACTACAAACAGACTTATTGTTGGGTAAAACACAATAAAGGGTTAATTCCTAGATGGCCTTTTCATCTCTATTTTATTGTGTTTGAGGCGAGAGACTGCTTTAACCCATTACCCCTTAAATACACCTCTAATTTATTCATCCACTGAAGAAAATAGAAACAACTTTTACAGAAATAAAAATATATAAAAAGAAATATTTTCAATATTCTAGCAGATGGTAGCTTAAAGCAGGTTAAGGCACATTCTGCTTTACTTTTAGCCTGCTTTAAGTGGTCAAATATCTTCAGAACTAGAAACAGGCTAAGGGGTAATGGGTTAAGAATTTTTACTTTGATCTAATGCTTTAAGTTGTCATTTATTTTTAACACAGTATTTTTGGCACTTAAAAAGAGAATAAGGTAGAGGAACCCTTAGAAATGAATGTATGAGCCAGGTTTTACAGCACTGCAACACAAAATAGGTCATATAGCGCTGGTGATGGATGATGAGATGAGATGATGATGATTTCAGGTAGATGATTTCGACAAATCTCCATCACTGCGAAGCAGCACATGGGATCAAAACCACCTCCCTCACTCACTGCAGGCATTCCCTTTAGTTCTTGGCAGAGGGGATATAATTTGGGTCTAATAAACAGAAACAATTCCCTATGACAATTAAGCCCCAGAACCGGGACAAGGTAGGATGATTTCTTGGGGGCATTTTAACTCTTTCCTCCCTGAAACTTTAAATGGAAAATTCCAGTTTCTATTTTAGTCTAGTCCATTTCTGACTTTTAAGGGTTGTTTTTGTCAATGTTTGGCATTGTGACAAACAGTGAAGAACCTGATCAGAGGGCTCCTTAAGGAGCCCTCTGATCAGGGTCTTCACTGTTTGCATATAGGACAAGTGTACTATTCACATGTACACTGTTTGAAAAGCACGCCTATATGCGGGACTAGGGTTCAAAGAGTTAAGAAGGAGCTTCATGAAGTGGAGGAGAGGGTAAGGACATGTGACTGCTGAAAGTAAAGGATCTTTCTGCTTTACTTCCAGTCTGGTTTTAGCAGCCAGTTCCCGGAATTCAGGAAATGTAATAATGTTTGTTATGGCTCATTCTTGTTTGGATGCTCCAGTTGAATTGTTGTTCTGAAAACATACGATTTAGTACAGAACATACTCATTGATTGAAACTATATATACATGTAATATTGTAAAATGGTCATTCCCTCTGAAACTCGAGCCCAAACTTCAGCCCAAATAACACCTGAAAACACTAGTTACATACATGCTAGTGTGTCACTTGATACCAGTTTATTAAGCAGATGCTTGTAATTGATAGTTTTATTACACCTTATAAACCTATCAAGTGTTGATTTAAGTTTGTCTGCTTAAAATATTGTCTGCTTTCATTTTTAGCTCAACTATTCGAAGAATATGGAGAGCTATAACAGTCACTGTCGCGTCGGCGTCGCATGTTAAGGTTTTTGATCAACCAAGAAAATTACATCCTCTTAAAGCATATATCACTATTGTTGCATTTTGATTTTACCATACACATCTAACCTGTCCCCAATCATCAAGGAGGACAATTCTTGATGGTACTTTGGGTGAATTATCCAAGCTTTTGGACTTAGACATCCAGGTTAAGATTTTTAGCTCACCTGAGCTAGCTCAGGGTGAGCTTTTGCAATCCTTGAATGTCCGGCGTCCGTCGTCCGGCGTCAACAATTTTGGTGTTTACACTCTAGAGGCCACAATTTTTATCCAATCTTTCTGTAACTTACTCAGATTGTATATTACCATAAGAGTTCGGATGAGTTCGTTTATGGTTGATATTAGATATATAGGTCAAGAGTTATCCACCTTTGAATTGCTGAAAATGCAATATTTAACAGTGATTACACTCTAGAGGCCACAATTTTAATTCAATCTTTCCCAATCTTGCTCAGATTGTATATTAACACAAGAGTTCAGATAAGTTCGATTATGGTTGGAATCAGACCGATAGGTCAAGAGTTATATCTACCTTTAAATTGCTGAAATTGCCATATTTAAGGTTGTTTACACTCTAGAGGCCACAATTTTAATCCAATCTTTCTCAAACTCCATCAGATGGTATATGACTATAAGAGTACAGATGAGTTCGATTATGGTTGGAATCAGACCAATAGGTCAAGAGTTATCTACCTTTGAATTGCTGAAATTGCCATATTTAAGGTTGTTTACACTCTAGAGGCCACAATTTTAATCCAATCTTTCTCAAACTCCATCAGATGGTATATGACTATAAGAGTACAGATGAGTTGCTGAAAATGCCATATTTAAGGGTGTTTGCACTCTAGAGGTCACAATTTTAATCCAATCTTTCTCAAACTTGCTCAGATTGTGTATAACCATAAGAATTCAGATGAGTTCGGTTATTGTTGCAATCGGACCAATAGGTCAAGAGTTATCTACCTTTGAATTGCTGAAAATGCCATATTTAACAGTGTTTGCACTCTAGAGGCCACACTTTTCAATGGATTTTAATTATAATTGCACACAATGTATATAGCTATAAGTTCTCGAGGGAGTGCAATTATTGTTGAAATCTGATCATTGTGGCAAGAGTTATCTGCCCTTGATATACTTTGAAATGCTAGAAAAGTTTTCATTTCAGTATTATTTAGGCTCTTAAGTTATCTGCCTTTGATGTACTTTACTATACATACTAGAATTGGTCATATTGCAATGTTGTGTACATGCTATACTACAAATTTGAATGGATTTAGAATAAAACAGGTGAAATTCAAAGGTAAAGCTATCAGGCTTCATTATAAAAGGTGAGCGATATCAGTGCCTTCAGGCCCTCTTGTTGATCAACCTAGAAAATGCCATCCTCTTAAAGCATATGTCACTGCAATTAATGTTTTTATTCAATAATCACTTTACCTCAAACATCTTACTTGCCCAGACTAGAGGCGGATAATTCTAGATGGTATTTTGGATGGATTATCTCCCCTTTTGGACTTAGACATCCACGTTAAGATTTTTGATCAAGATAGTAAATGGCCTTCACTTAAGGCATATATCACTACGACTAACATTTTCATTCAATAATCACTTCACCTGAATTACTGTGGAGTACTGGGTTATTAAGTGTATACACTTCTTTATGCTTCTGTATCAAATGATCACTCAATGGTGTAACTTGATCTGGCTATCAATATCATTTCAGAGTAGTGTAGCCCAGAGATATTTACATCATGACCCGGGCTTGGAATGACATCCCCAGATGGCTACTGATAGTAAGTAAATACCTCTTATCATAACCTTTTAAACTTTTTTCTAGTCCTACCAGAAACTTCGAATAAGCAGTTCCAGTTTACAATTTAGTCTAGTCAGTTTAGTTTTGACTATTTATGGTTGTTTTTAGCTAGTCACACTTTGTTGACTATTTAGGGTTGTTTTTAGCTATTCACTCTTTGTTGACTATTTAGGGTTGTTTTTAGCTAGTCACTCTTTGTTTGATAACAGCTTTTCAGCAACTGCTGACTGATATGTGATAAAACTTCACATCAGGTTTAATTGAGAGGGACATCAAATAAGTTTTCAAGTTGAATGATTTTCTTACTAAGTTATGCCCCTTTATTTGAAAGTTTTAGTTTGATTTGTTATTTTCTTGTATCAGAACATTTGACATATTGCATTTATTCTTTTATTGGCTTTTGTAAAGTGTGTGTATACGTGCATTGTTCAGAGGTAGTCGTTATAGGCAGGGAAATTGGATTACATTTGTAAACAGCTTGAATCCAGATCAGACGCCCCGTCATATATTTAAGCTTTCTCTTTCCACAGGCATGTTTATGGGGGTATTAGTCATCTTTAGTGCTGGTTCTTATAGTTATGATTTGCTGTAAGCTTGCAAATTTTCAAATAATCTTGTTTTCCATGTTTTAGGGAGTGTGGATTTTGGGTAATATTGGCATGTTTGTGTATGCCTATCTGACGTACAAGAATGGTATTGAGTACTACTACCTACGATTGATGGTCGGAGTAAGTATTTTCCTGAATATAGAGGATTACAGTAGAACCTTTCTATAACGACCTATAAAAAGAAAGCTAATTGTTCGTATAAAGGACATGTGACAGCTTAAAGCAATATTAAAGTGAAACAGAAAGCTCCTGTAGCAGCTTTCTGTTTCACTATCACATTACTTTAACCTTTTACCCCATAGCCTGTTCCTAGTTTTGAAGATAGGTGACCACTTAAAGCAGGTTGAAAGTGAAGCAGAATGCACCATAAGGCGCATTCTGTTTTACTTTCAGCCTGCTTTAAGCTATCATCTTATAGAATATAGAAACTATTTCTTTTGCTACATATTCCTGACTGTATAAATTAGAACTATTTCCTACAGTGGAGGAATATATTAAAGTCGTAAAAAGGCGTATTTATGGGGTAATCGGTTAAGCAGTCACCTGTCTTAAACGGCTAATATTTGACACAACTTAGTGGTTGTAATAGAGAGGTTCTGCTGTAAATTACAGGCATGAAAAGGAGTTTCTATGGGATACTAAGGGTTATCCCATTACCCCATAGCCTATTTCTATTATTGAAGATAGGTGACCACTTAAAGCAAGTTGAAAGTAAAGCAGAATGCAACTTAAGGTGCAGTCTGCTTTACTTTAAGCCTGCTTTAAGCTACCATCTTCTAGAACAAAGAAATTATTTCTTATGTTACATATTCATGACTATATGAATTAAAACAACTTTCTTCAGTGGAGAAATGGATCAAAGGTGTAAAAGGCATATTTATGGGATACTGGGTTAAGCAGCATTAGAGAATGCCATGTTTCTGTAGTGTGTGACTACTGATCTCAGGCTTTGTGGTAACAGGGAACATTCAATCTTTCTGCAGGGCTGCCATTTCTCAGGATTTTTTTTATCATAGAAGATGGTCACTAAGCTTAAAAGCAGGCTGAAAGTAAAGCAGAATGCACCTTAGGGCGCATTCTGCTTTACTTTCAACCTGCTTTAAATAATCATGCTTGAAAATATAGAAAAATTAGAAATCTTAGGATTTTTCATGATCAACTTATGGCAGTCCTGTTGCTGCAAGAGTATATGGCCTTAAGACACATTCTGCTTTACTTTCAACCTGGTTTAATTGGTCACCTATCTTCAATATTAGAAGCAGGCTATGGGATAAAGGGTTTATGTGGCTGCTTCACTCACTGCACCATAGCAATGAGTATACTCATCCTTCACGTTACGGCTAGTGTACCTGTAGAGTGTGTCCTTTGCAAAACAGTGTAGACCCAGATCAGAGGGATCTTAACCCATTACTCCATAAATACAATGTAGTTTAAATTTATACAATCATGAATATTTAACATGCAAAATATTTTCTATATCCTAGCAGATCATAGCTTAAAGCAGGCTGAAATTAAAGCAGAATGTGCCTAAAGGCACATTCTGCCTTATTTTCAACCTGCTTTAAGTGGTCACCTATCTTCAAATTTAGAAACAGGCTATTGGGTAATGGGTTTAAGCAGCCTTCTGATCAAGGTCTGTACCATTGGTAATTTTGAAACATATACTGCTGAAAATAAATCGAAATAACCAGAAATTGACTTAACTTTAATTACAAACTGCAATTGTCGGTTTGAGTTTCAGGGGTGAATGGGTTAAGACAAACCTGTGCATCAATCGGTATCATAAAACCATTGAGCATCAAATAACTTGTGACGTTGTGTTCTTCAGTTTGTCAGAATAAGAAATTGCATAATTATAATGTATATAATTATAATGATCAATAATTGTAAGCATATGGCCACCTATAAGGGCAAAGGAAATTACATCTTTACACTTCCTTAACAATATCAGATAGCACTAAGCCTTTATAAGTAGACTTTTCCTGGACAGGTCCTGATTGCTGTTGGATTGCCATAATGGGACACACAGGCTATAGCAAACAGTGTAGACTGCTCCCTCAGTTTGCTATTTATTTTGCACCTTTTGGACAAAAAACTGTGTGATTAAAGCAATTTGTTTAAATTTATGATATATAGAATCTGTCATGAGTCGCCATGTTTAAGACAAACTGATCTAAAACAAGTCTAGAATTGAAATGTTGTTAAGCGAGCCTTGGCGAGCTTAATAACTTTTCTATTGTAGACAAGGTTGAGATCAACTTGTCTGAAACATTGACCAGTGACAGATTCTTTTTGTCACATAACCAACGATTTTAAGCTATTTTCTAAAGCAATATGCCCTTTTTGGAACCCCTGTGACGTCAAAACGCTTTTGTAAATAGCTACGTCATAGTTACGTCATCAAATTGATCTCACACATGTTGGAGACAAAGATATTCTTGACAGTTGTTGGCTAAAGAAAACAGGGGTAGTCAGGGCTCCAGATAAGGGGAGTATTTCAAAAACTAAAATCTTTATTTTCGCTTTAAATCCTATGGTGTCACTACTCATTAGAATCGTCTCTTTGAGACGATTCTTATGAGTAGTAACACCATAGGATTTGGTGCTGTATGAGTGAGAAAATGTTGGATTTGTTCAGAATACTCCTTCTTATCTGGAGCCCTGGGTAGTTATGTGAGAAAATTACAGCAGTTACACACTGTGTCCCAACTTTTAAGATTTTAATGGTATGTTACTGTTACCAGTTTACTCCTCCACTGCCTTATACCGAAAGTACAAGATGTATTTGCTAACAGTTTTGGATCCTGATCAGATGTCCAGTAACATGGTGTCTGATCAGGATCCAAACTGTTTGACACTCATAATGATGTCACTTGAGTCAATTTACCTAAAACTTAAAATTGAGAAATGAATGCAGACAACATTTGTTTAAACGAGCAGAGATTGTTGCAATGAAGGGGTTAAGTCTTGCTATTCCTCCTTTTAACCACCCTTATCAAAGACCTTCAAATTTTACTGATTATGTTTAACCCATAACCTCATAAACTGTTTCTAGTTATGGAAATAGGTGACCACTTAAAGCAGATTGAAAGTAAAGCAGAATGTGCCTTAGGGCACATTCTGCTTTACTTTCAGCCTGCCTTAAGATACCATCTGCTAGGATATAGAAAATATTTCCCATATTAATGGTTTATTATTATTTATGACTGTATAAAGTGGATTTACTTTCTTCAGTGGAGAAATAAATCAAAGACATTTAAAGGCGTATTTATGGATTGAAAAAGAGTTAGGGTAGTGGGCTCCTAAAGTCAAGGCAATAAAAATATATCATTTAGTATCTGTACTCAGAACAGTTAGCAGAGACATTGGCCATTCTCATCAACTGACATACTGAACTTAATTATGTCTTAACCCATGGCCCATAAATATACCTTTTTACTTCTCTAATTTGTTCCTACACTGAAGAAAATAGTTTCAATTTATACAATAATGAATATGCATTCTATATCCTGACAGAGGGTAGTTTAAAGCAGGCTGAAAGTAAAGCAGAATGCGCCTTAACTATTTTATTCAGTGGAAAATAAATTAGATACTAAAAATGTGTATATATCATCTATGGAGTAATGAAATAAACACACTTTAATCCTTTACTCCATAGATACTCATTTAAGCACATTTAATGTATTCCTCCACAAGAAAATAGTTCCACTAAAATATACAGTCATAAATATGCACCATAAGAAATAATTCCATATCCTAGTAAATAGATGCTTGAAACAGGCTGAAAAAAAGCAGAATTAATGCTTAAGGAGCATTCTGCTTTACTTTCATCCTGCTTTAAGCAACAATCTTGTCTTCAATTATGGAAACTATCTGTGGAGTAAAGGCTAAAATTTGAGAAAGAAATATACCATGTAGGAGTTTTCAACTTTAAATGTAGCCTGTGCAATCGGCTAGACCCAGATCAAAGAGCTCTTAACCCTTTCCCCAATAGAAGAGCCTTTTAGTGTATTTAATTTATTTCTCTCCTGAAGAAAAGAGTTCCAATTTATACTCTCATGAACAATTACCATTACAAATATTTTATATAGCCTAGCAAGTTTTAGCTTAAAGCAAGCTGAAAGTAAAGCAGAATGTGCCTTAAGGCACATTCTGGTTTACTTTCAACCTGCTTTAATTGATCACCTGTCTTCAAAACTAGAAATAGGCTATGAGGTAAAGGGTTAACTGTTTGTCATGTTGTAATAAATTGTAACAACTCATTGAAACCTACTGTCACATATTTACATCATTAACAAACAGTATACCTGTGAAGAGAACAATAATTGTCTTATGCAAACAATGTAGATACAGATTAGAGGGCTCCTAATAGGGGCTATATGCAAATTACTTGTAACAAACCCAAAGATACAAAGTGCCACATTTGTCCTATGCAAACAGTTTAGACCCATCTCATAAGCTCCTAATAGGGACCCTCTGATCAGGGTATGCGCTGTTTGTCATGGTGTATTGAATTGTAACAAACTCACTGAAAGCTAGAGTACATAAGGGTCTTCACTGTGTGTCATGTTGCAATAAATTGTAACAGACTCAGTGACAGACCTAGTGCATCATATATACATCATTAACAAACTGTGTACCTGTAAAGAGTACACTTGTCCTATGCAAACAGGGTGGACCCAGATCAGAGGTTCTAACACATTAAAGAAACTGCAGCGAAACGACAAAGCAATGATCAGATGGATGTGTTTGGTGAAGCCTGAACAAAGCATTCCTTTTGAAACCCTCCTCACCCAAGTCAACTTGGAAAGCCTGGCAGCCATCATGCAGAAGAGCAGACTTCGTTGGCTAGGACACGTTGAGCGCAGCACAGGCTGGATTGCAAAAGTTCGTCAGATGAACGTACCAGCAGAAAGGACCATTGGCAGACCCAAATTGTCTTGGGAGGACGTTGTGAAACGTGACAGGAAAGCCCTGGGTATGGACCCCATCAACCCTCATCATAGACAGAAATGGAGAGGAAGACTTCGATCGAGACTGGACAGTCAGGCCCCATCCTCAGCAGAGGATTAATTGTGGCCTGATCAACAAATAAACCGGATAGTGAGTGAGTGAGTGTGACCCTCTGATCAGGGTCTTCACTGTGTGTCATGTTGCAATGAATTGTAAGGAACATATTGAAATCTAGTGCCACATATTTACATCAATAACAAACAGTGGTCCTGTGAAGAGTATACTTGTCCTATGCAAATAGTGAAGACCAAGCTCACAGGGTTCCTTGTAATGTTATAGCTAAAATGCTGGGACAGATCTTTATAAGTTAATTTAATTAGTGGGGGGTGTTAATTTCCGCTTTTCAGATGAAACTTCATTTGTTTAAAGAGTTTGATGAGTGGAAGTGTCTTGTGCATGGTAAATAACTCTTGCATCAATACCATGAGAGTTATTCCCCTTTACTGATAGTTGCTGGCAGGTGACACATGTGTTCCTAGGAACACCCATCTTTTTTTAAATGACCAGCATACTTGTCACTAGAGTTGAATGTGGAAAGGAAAGAGTATGTAAATCATGTGTGTTACTGTGTTTGCAGGACGCCCTGAGCTGGGCTCGTGCCAGTGCTGCCTGCCTCAACCTCAACTGTATGCTCATCCTGATACCAGTGTGTAGAAACCTCATCTCATTCCTAAGAGGATCACTCAAGGTAAAATATTTACAAATATTTCTGTCAGAGCCTTTTTCTATTCAGGTGTTTTTGGACCAAACATGCAATCAGTTTTTGTTTCAAAAAATTACAAAGATCAAACAAGTATCAGAATATTATATTCACTCCATAACTCTTCTGTTATTCACACATTACTTCATTCATCCCTGAAACTTTAAATGGACAGTTCCAATTTCAAAATAAGTTTATTTTTGACTATTTAGGGTTGGTTTTAACAATATATTTCAACATGACAAACAGTGTAGAACAAAGTTTCAGAGGGTTCCTTAAGGAGCCCTCTGATCAGGGTCTACACAGTTTACATAAGACAAGTATAATACTCATAGGTACACTGTTGATAAATGATGAGTATACTTGTTGCTAGGGTTGAATGTGTTAAAACTAATTATTATTATTACCTGCTATATATACGACATTATTTGGGGTTTGAGGCAGAGGTTCCACTGATGTGGATACTGCCCCTGAACCTGCTCATTAATAAAAAATCTGGTGATGATGATGTTGATGATGTGACAGGGCAGTTTGGAGTGGGGTTATTAATCACTTGAGTGATAGGTCTAGTTCTCTTTGATTTTATGTGTCGTCTATATGACAAGATTTTCTTTGAAAAAAGCCAGTAGAGGTTGAAATATTAGAATGGAGCAATGTTATAATTTAATGGTATTCAGAATATATTTCCACACCTTAAACTTTCTGCCTTAAACCTTTCCCCCATAGCTTGTTATTTTAGTAGTGAAGACAGATTGCTGCTCAACCCATTATCCCAGAAATACGCCTTTTTACACCTTTTATTTATTCCTTTACTGTAGAAAACAGTTTCATTTTATACAGTCATGAATTTGCATAAGAAATATTTTCTATACCTTAACAGATGGTAGCTTAAAGCAGGCTGAAAGTAAAGCAGGATGCGGCATAAGGCGCATTCTACTTAACTTTCAACCTGCTTTAAGTGGTCACTTTTCGTCAAAACTAGAAATAGGCTATGGGGTAATGGGTTAAAGTTTAAAATACGGTCATTCAGATTTTTCATGTGCGAAAGTCTTCCAGCTGGCTTTTGGATGGTCGGTTACCATGGTTCTACCCAGTTGCAGATTTGTGCCCGAAATAGTGCATAAAGGGCTATTTGGGTCTTCCTCCACCTGTAATTAGCTGGACGTCAGGATATGACTGAAATACGGTTAAAAGTGACGTAAAATCAAAACAAACCAAATCAAATCAAAATTTTAAAGTATAACTGAAAGCATTAAGGCACATTCTACTTTACTTTCACCCTGCATTAAGCAACCATCTTCTGGGATATAGAAAATATTTTGTATGGTGTTTAATCATAAATGTATGAATGAAATTATTTTCTTCAGTCAAAAAATTGATTAAAGACATAAAAAGGTGTATTTGTGGATTAACCCATTACCCAATAAATACAAATTTTGACGCCTTTAATTTATTTCTCAACTGAAGAAAATAGTTTGAATTTGCACTGGCACAAAGAAAATGAATTTGCACTGGCACAAAGAAAAATATGAGAAATATTTTCTATATTCTAGCACATTGCAGCTTAAAGCAGCTTGAAAGTAAAGCAGAATGTGCCTTAAGGCACATTCTGCTTTACTTTCAACCTGTTTTAAATGGTCAACTATCTTCAAAACTAGAAACAGGTTATGGGGTAATGGGTTAAAGGTTTAATTTATTCCTCACCTGAAAAAATAGATCCAATTTATACAGTTATGAGTATGTATGATAAGAACTATTTTCTCTATTCTAGCAGATGAAAGCTTAACCCATTACCCCAAAGCCTGTTTCAAGTATTAAATATAGGTTACCACTTAAAGCAGGTTGAAAGTAAAGCAGAATGTGCCCATAGGCACATTGTGCTTTACTTTCAGCCTGCTTTAAGATACCATCTGCTAGAATATAGAAAATGTTTCTTCTGATATATATTCATTTCTGTATAAATTTGAACTATTTTCTTCAATGGAGGAATAAATTATAGGCGTTAAAAGGCGTATTAATGAGTTAATGGGTTAAAGCAGGTTGAAAGTAAAGCAGAATGTGCCTTGAGGCACATTCTGCTTTACTTTCAACCTGCTTTAAGTGCATAGTCACCTATTTTCAAAATTAGAATCAGACTATTGGGTTAATTATGGGTTAAGTAACGTACAGGCATAAATTTATGTTTCGTTTTTGTAGAGGTGCATGCCAAAGACAGTAGTAAGACAGCTGGATAAACATATCACCTTCCATCAGTACATCGCCTACATGATATGTCTTCATACAGGTATGTAGTAAGACAGCTGGATAAACATATCACCTTCCATCAGTACATCGCCTATATGATATGTCTTTATACAGGTATGTGTAGTCAGGTTGAGATTGTTGTGAACAAAGTTGATAGGCTTCATTGTGTGGCTTCATAGCTCAGCGGTTAGAGTGTTGGCATAGTAAACCAACAGCTCTGAGTTTGAGTCTCAATTTAGTCCCAACTTTTTCTACATGTTACAGTTTGTTACTATTTGGGTTTGAGTTTAGAAATTTATTTGAATTAATTTCTCAACCCTAAACTCAATAACTTAAAAACAGGTGACCACTGAATGTGCCTGCTTTAAGCTACCATTTTTGCTTAGATAAACTGTTTCTAGTTTTGTAGACAGATAACCAAATAAAGCAGGCAGAAACTAAAGTAGAATGCACCTAAAGGCACATTCAGCTTTACTTTCAGCCTACTTTAAGCTACCATCAGCAATGACAGCAAGGCCATGTAAAAAAATTCTTACGGTGCATATTCATGACTGATTAAATTGGAACGATTTTTATCAGTGGAGGAAAACATTAAAGATGAAGAAAGGCATATTTATGGGGTAATGGGTTAACCAGGTTGAAAGTGAAACAGAATCTGTCTTGCTTTTAGCCTGCTGTTACCATATGCTAGGATTGAGAATATGTTTTTATTGAGCATATTCATGACTGTATAAATTGAAACAGTTTTCAGTAGAGGAATATATTAGATTCAACGAATCATTATAATTGCTGGTTAATGTTTCTTTTGTCCTTCTTACCTACGACACTAGTTTGATGCATTATATATTTTGATGCAGCACTGCATATTGGATCGCATGTTTTCAATGTGGAGCGACTGGTTGTAGCCCATGATCATGAAGAAGCTGATGTAAAGGGCCTTCTCTCAGCCCTCAGTATTCTAGAGGATTCAGGTTCTCGGACCTATATCAACCCAGTCAGGGATTCTACAGAGGTATGACTTCCTGATCACTGTACCAGGGAGAAGACATGATAAATGTGTAGTTACTAAAACAAGATATCCATGGCAAACAGTTTGGATCCAGATCAGACACAGAGTAATTTGGCATCTGATTGGCTCCAAAACTGTTTGCTTAACGCATTCAACCCTAGTGACGAGTATAATCGTCATTTACAAACAGTGTACCTGTGAGAATTACACTTGTCCCACGCAAACAGTGTAGATCCTGATCAGGAGCCCTCTGATCAGGGTCCACGCTGTTTGTCATTTTGACGTATATTGTAAAAATTAACCCTAAATAGTCTTAAGAGGACTATAATTATGTAGACTTATTTTGAAATTGCAATTGTCCATTAAATGTTTCAGGGGTGAATGAGTGAACATTTGAGTAACTAGACATTTATTCCAGATCCCAACATTTTGTCACTATGGGCTGTAGTTCTGGAAGAATACATTTAGGAATATGTTCATATACTGTGATCATGTTACAACTTTCTCCAGATGAATTCCAGTATGTCATATGAAAGTATTCCTTCATTCTGACACATTGTTGCTGCTAAAAGCAGACTGAAAGCAAAACAGGTATCACTGAAAGCAAAGCAGATATAAAGTCGAACTTCGATATCTAGAACTCGGTTAGGCCGAACATACCCATATTTCAAAGTTAAAATGTGGTACATGTATATTTGACTTAACGGAGTATGAAATAATGCAATTCATGTGTCAACAAGTCGAATAGTTCAAATTTAGTGAGTTTGAGATATCGAAATTCGACTGTATTCCATAGGAAGATTTCTACTTTACCCTATGAGTATGATCATCCTTGGCCAAAATTGTACCTATAATGAAGAATACACAGTTACACTAAGTCTTGTCCTATGCAAACAGTGTAAACCTATATCAGAGGGAACCTAAACTATTCCTCTTATAAGGATCTGCACTGTTTGTCATTTTGCAATGTATTACAGGAAAACAACCATAAATAGGCCAAAATGGAGTGTACTTAATTGGAAACTTGTATTGTCTATTAACTCTTTACTCCATTACTTGTTTCTAGTTTTTGAAAATAGATGGTCACTTAATTAACCCTTTTCCCCTTAGAAGCGCCTTTTAGCGAATATGATTTATTCCTCCGCTGAAGAAAATAGTTCAAATTTAATCAGTCATGAAAATATATTGTATATGGAATATTTTCCATATTCTAGTACATGATAGCTTAAAGAAGGCTGAAAGTAAAGCAGAATGCGCCTTATGGCACATTCTGCTTTACTTTCAACCTGCTTTAAGTAGTCACCCATCTTCAATTCTAGAAATAAGCTATCAGGTAAAGGGTTAAAGCAGGTGAAAATTTAAGCAGCATATGCATTAAGTTGCATTCTTCCTTACATTCAGCCTTCTTTAACCCATTAACTCATAAGCGATAAACAATTATCAATGCTTATCTCAATACAAGCTAGTGGATTCCCATTAACTCATAAAGCGATAAACAATTCTCAATGCTTATCTCAATACAAGCTAGTGGATTAAAGTGTGTCAAAATGAGTCAGTATGAGGCTATTGCTCAATGAGTCAATATGAGTCAGTATGGCTTAATGGGTTAAACTTCTTTTGCTAAAATATAGTCATAGTTTATCTATGTTGCATATTCAATACTGTATAAAATGGAACTATTTTTATCAGTGGAGGAACAAATCAAATGTGTTAAAAGGTGTATCTATGGAGTAAAGGGTTAACAGTTTCAAGGGTAAATGTGTTAAACACTGAAAGATTAAATGCAAAGGAACTTTTCCTCAACACAGATCATATATTTGATTGTCTTCTTTTTCTGCAGGACCCTAACTTATTTGTGTTTAAAACTGTGGCGGGCGTGTCTGGAGTGGTGGCAACTCTGGGTCTTATATTGATGGTCTCTTCATCAACAGAACTCATCAGGTAGGCAACATATTCCAAACATATGTAGGAATCCAGATAAGGGCAGTATTGCAAATAATTTAAATGTTTATTTCTGCATTAAAACCTATGGTGTCACTACCCAAAAGAGTCTCGTCTGGATCAAAATTGTTTGACATTCTGATAATAAATGCCTTGAATAATCTTTAACCCTTTACTCTATAGTCTGTTTCTAGTATTTAATATAGGTGACAACCTAAAGCAGGTTGAAAGTAAAGCAGAATGCACCTTATGGTGCATTCTGCTTTACTTTCAGCCTACTTTAAGCCACCATCTGCTTGAATATAGAAACTATTTTCTTATCATACATACTAGTATTCATGACTGTGCTTAAAGGTGCTTCTATGGAGTAAAGGGTTAAGACTTGTAGCAGCAGACAACGTTTGCAGATGACAATAACAGATATAGCCATCTCTCTAGTTTTTAGCTCACCTGGCACGTAGTGCCAAGGTGAGCTATTTTGATCGTCCTCTGTCCGTCGTCGTTCGTCAGTCGTCAATAATTTCTTTAAACGACATCTCCTCCGAAACTACTGGATAGATTTTTACCAAACTTGGCCTGAATGATCTTTATATGGTCCTCTTTCAAAGCTGTTCAAACATTTCCGGTCCGTTGCATATCTAGGTCACAGGAGCTAAAAATAGATTTTTTCAATGAAAACTTAAAAAATCTTATTGTCTAAAACCAAAGTACCCTGAGCTTAGATATTTAGCACAAAGCATCGTCTTCAGATCCTCTATCAAAATTGTTCAAATTATGTCCCTTGGGTAAAAAATGACCCTGCCCCAGGGGTCGTAAATTTACATAGAGTTATATAGTGAAATCTTTAAACATCTTTTTCTCTGAAATTAATATGGCCAGAGCTTTGATATTTGCCATGATGATTCTTCTAGAAGCCCTTAACCAATATTGTGAATATGGTTCTGGTCAGTTGCATATCTAGGTCACAGGAGCTAAAAATAGATTTTTTCAATGAAATCTTAAAAACTCTTCTTGTCTGAAACCACAATAACTTGAGCTTAGATATTTGGCACAAAGCATCATCTACAGGTCCTCTATCAAGATTGTTCAAATTATGTCCCTGGGGTAAAAAATGACCACGCCCTGGGGGTCGTAATTTTACATAGAGTTATATAGTGAAATCTTCAAACATCTTTACCTCTGAAACTAATATGGTCAGAGCTTTGATATTTGGCATGATGACACTTCTAGAAGCCCTTAACCAATATTGTAAATATGGTTCCGGTCCGTTGTATATCTAGGTCACAGGAGCTAAAAATAGATTTTTTCAATGAAAATTATGTCTCTGGGGTGAAAAGTGATCCCATACCAGGGGTTATGTGACCCTTGTGTTGGTTTTTCCAGGTGAGCGATATTTAGGCCTGCATGGGCCTCTTGTTTTTATTTTAGCTGGATCATACAAGCCAAGATATGATATGAAGTGATTTCTAGTTAAGTTGTTTTCTCATTTCAGGCGATCTTATTTTGAAGTGTTCTGGTTCACTCATCATCTGTTTGTTTTTTTCTTCATCGCAATCTGCGTCCATGGTCTACAGTAAGTTTATTGGAGTTGGCATGAGAACAAAGCTTATATGCCTAATAGTAATGATAAGCTAGATCTAGCAGGTTATCTATTCTTTTAACTCATTTACCCCTCAAAAGTTTAATTGATGATCCAGTTTGCAGTTAAGTCTAGTCCATTTATGACTATTTAGGAATGTATTTTACAAAATATTACTAATTGACACACAGTGCAGACCCTGATCAGAGGGCTCCTGCAGGAGCCCTCTGATCAGGGTCTACACTGTTTGCATAGGACAAATGTCTTCTCCACAGGTACATTGTTATTAAATGACGATTCTAACATGACATGTGAATTCGTCTCTAAAAACAAAGAACAGGTCTATCGTGGTATACCTGAGACGTTTTACAATGCTCTTCTCTACCCCGCTCCTCCCGCGGTTATATGACATGACGTGACCTCATGCGTTCATACGTTATGTTATTTAAATTTCTTACGTTATTCATATAGCCCGTAAAGACCATATACTTTTAACCAGTCATTTTACTGTAATTTTCCCATTCTTCTGTCTTGTTTCATGTTATGTTTGTTCTATGCCAGATTGTGGATCGGTAAATGTAAATTTGCTGTTGGGTGTTAGATTCTTGTAATGCCGCGGAAAAAGTTATTCGGTCGAAAAACTGCATCCGCTGAGGAAATAAGTATGGAACATTTGATTTCCTTTCCAATGAATTTCTTTAAATCTGGTCATGTTAGAATCGAAATAATCTATGTTCTACCGTTGTGAAACGGTATTTTACAACGGTCAGTCGTTGTTGTGCGCAGGAATTGACCACTCAGGCCTTCGGCCTTCGTGGTCAATTCCTGCGCACCACAACTCCCAACCGTTGTAAAATACCGTTTCACAACGGTAGAACATAGATTATTTCTTAAGTATACTTGTTTGCTAAGGTTCAATGTGTTAACCCCTAAAATACTGAAAATTCTAACAGACATATCAATTGTTGTCTAACCAGGACAGAGGAGCAAAGGCTTGACTTATCCCATTACCCGATAATTACATGTTTTTACACCTTTAACTTGTTCCAACACTGAAGAAGCCCCATTTTATACAGTCATGAGTATTAGTCAGAAGAAAAAGTTTCTATATCATTTAAGGAATAATTCGAATATTTATTGTATTCATGGAGGTATGAAAAAAAAACCTGGTCACACTGTATGAATGCGGTTTCATACAAAAGTGTGACCAGGTTTTTTTTTCATACCTCCATGAATACAATAAATGTTCCGAATTATTCCTTATAATTTAATATCACTACTGAATTTAAGAAAGTAGTTAAATAGAGAATCTGACGCGAATATTCATTTTAAACGCTTTTAAAACGTAGGTTGTAGTCCCTCCGCCATATATATTTTCCGCCAAAACGCGTCATTGTTTTGTAGTAACGTCGACGTCAATGGCGTCATTTGGCGTCTTGCTTCATGCAGTGCTTGTGGAGAGCAGTTGGACTCGGAGAAAGTAGTCCTGAAAAGGCGTGGCCTGAATTTTATTTTTTTCATGGAGTTATGAAACAAAAACCACAGCCAATCACAGCTAACCAAATGTAATGAAAACAAACAATATTAAATTATAACAGAATAATGATAACTTAAAGCAGGTTGAAGCAATGCAGAATGTGCCTTCAGGTGCATTCTGCTTTACTTTCAACCTGCTTTAAGTGATGGCATGTCTTCAAAAATAGAAACGGATGATGAGGTAATGGATTTGTTATTACATTTATTTTTCCATTGGCCTCGACTAGAGCACCAAACTTTTAGCTCCAATTGATTTTTACACCATTGCTATTGCAAAATCTTTGTCTTGATTTCTGTCTCTTTGTTGTGGCAAGGCATGTAATGCAGTGAAATTCTGTCACAACCCCTAACCCCATAGCCAGTTTCTAGGTTTTAAAACAAGTGACTATGTAAATCATGTTGAATTTTGCAGAATGCATCTTAAGGTGCATTCTGCTTAACGTTTAGCCTGCTTTAAGCCACTGTCTGCAGTATATAGAAAGTACTAATTATGATACATATTCATGACAATATTAAGTGGAACTATTCTTTACTATTGTCTTAGAGGAAAAATAAATTAAAGGAGTAAAAATCTGTATCTATGAGTAATGGCTTAAAAAGAAAGTTTACAATTATTCTTGATGAATGAGCACCCACATCATTCCAATTTTAGTTTGATAAACATCACAGAGATCCTGCAATGGAATATAGTTATATACAGAACAGTAGTAAATCAGAAAAATATGCCACCTGTCTTAATAACTTTAACCCATTACCCCATAACATGTTTCTCGTTTTGAAGACAGGTGTCCACTTAAAGCAGTTTGAAATTAAAGCAGAATGTGCCTTAAGGCACATTCTGCTTTAATTTAAACCTGTTTTAAGTTACCATCTGTTAGAATACAGAAAATACTTCTTTCAAAAAATGTCCTAACTGTATAAATTGGAATAATTTTCTGCAATGGTGGAATAAATTAAAGGCCTAAAAAGGTATATTTATGGGGTATTGGGTTTATACAAATTTGATTGTTTATAGAGGTATAGTACGAGGACAGACCAACACAGATGTCCATGACCCAGAGAAGTGCAAGAATCTTTATGACAAATGGGGGACCATAGACGAGTGCCCTATGCCCCAATTTGCTGCTTCAAGCCCCAGTGTAAGTACCCCTTTGGGGCTGTTACTAGAAACACAGAAAACAGCTCTTATACAATAGATATCCAAACAGGATTGAATAACAGCTCAACAATTTTGAAATACGTAAATATAGAAAATTGTCCAACACTTAGAAACAATACCAATTATAAAAGAATTTTAAGCTTTTTAACAAATTGTCCCATAGTTTCATCTTTTAACACCTTTAATTTATTCCTTCCCTAAAGAAAGAAGTTCTAATTTCATGACTCTGACTGTATAAAAAAGAACTACTTTCTTCAGTGGAGAAATAAACTAAAGGCATAAAAAGACATTTTTGTGTAGTAATGGGTTAAAGCTCTAACCAGTAAGCAATGGATATTTCTTTTTTAGTACAAACCCAACTTTTGGAAAAGTATCAGGCATCTCCACAGTGCTTAACCCTTTCCTCCCTGAAACCTCAAATGGACAATAGAGTTGATTTTTACAATATATGTCAAAATGAAACACAGTGTAGACCCTGATCAGAGGGCTCTTTAAGGAGCCCTCTGATCAGGGTCTACACTGTTTGCATAGGACAAGTGTACTTCTTACATGTATGCTGTTTGTAAATGACGCATATATGCGTGACTAGGGTTCAAAGGGTTAAAGTATTAAATTGTAAAGCAATTTTCTTGCCTTAGGTATATGTTAAGTGCTCCCTCTCTACTATGACAACCAATGGGAGACAACAATTAGTTTAAACATATTTTATTTCAGATATTTTACATGCATATTATGCATGACATACAATAAAGTAAAGGATTGAAACGAAAGCAAAACTAGCTTATTGAGTTTCTTTCCACAATTGTGTGTGTTGTTCAGAGGGAGTTGTTATGGAGAGGGATATTGGCTTAATACATTTTCAACAAGCTTTAACCCAGATCAGCGTGAGGCAGTGCCTGATCTGGATTCAAGCTGTTTGTCACTCGTCATCATGTTTTTTCTGTCAAAGTTTCCATTATGTAAGAAAAACAGCAGATGACAATTTTAAGCAGAAGATATTGCAACAGTTATAGCATTGGACATAATTGCCTTGGAAACAGTGGCAACCATTGTTGTAAGCAGCAAGTTGTTGGTCGGAGAACCATTGTAGGGAGGGAGTACTGTAGTCTGCTTTCAGATCTCTACCACTTTCTTTGTTTTATTTTAGACCTGGCAGTGGTGTGTGGGACCCATGGCGTTATATTTATTAGAAAGAATTGTACGTTTTTTTAGATCTCAACAGGCATGTACCATAACTAAGGTAAGTCAAATACTTTAGAGCCTCTATAACTCAAACTCACTCAGTAAAATCTCTCTATTACAACCACTAAAACGAAGGCTAATTTATTGTATAAAAGACAGGTGACAGCTTAAAGCAAGGAGACAGTGAAACAGAAAGCTCCTATAGGAGCTTTCTGTTTTACTGTCACCTTGCTATAAGCAGTCACCTGTCGTAAACAGCTAATGTTTAACACAATTTGGTGGCTGTGAAAGAGAGCTTTTACTGTAACTTGAAATCAATTTAGTTGAACATACCTGTATTTCAAAGTTAAATATTTTAATGTGGCTGAGTCATACTTAACTTGAAATATAAGTATTCAGTTAGACTTAATTGAAATTGAGATGCTGAGGTAAATTGTCTTAAAGTATGTGTTTCTCACATTCACCTCTCTGTATGGTTTATAAAAAGCAAAGCGACCATGAATGACGTATTCAATATCAAGCTCCTGAGTTATTGAGTTAATTCTTTAGCTCAGAGGTTATGGTATTGGCCTTAATGCAGGCATCCTTGGTTTGATCCTTGCCCAGGGTTCTTTCATAATATCTAATATGGATTTTTTTTGCTATGCTTCATTATGAGAGTTTCTTGTAAGATGAGGGATGGGGGGAGGGGTTGTCAGGTATGAAGATTCTAATGCCGAAATGGCTTCTAGCATGCCGAAGTGCCTTTGTTCGTCATCATAAGAGATTACTTTGTTAAGAGAGGGTTGTGTTACATCCCACACACTCACCTTTATATGTGTTCTATTAATAGCATTGTGACATCAAATGGGATATTTAATATTGAGCTCCCAAGTTTGGGAGTCAACTCTTTAGCTCAGAGGATATTGTATTGGAATGTCATGCAGGCGTCTCGGGTTCATGAATTCCTACCCAGGATTCTTTCATAATATCCAATATAGATTTTCTGCTATGCTTCTTTATGAGAGTTTCTTCAAAAATATGGTTCTCAGCAGGGCTGTCATTTCTCCGGATTTTTCCTAAATCTTCAGATTTTTTTCTAGTTCATGGTAGCTTAAAGCAGGCTGAAAGTAAAGCAGAATGCGCCTTAAGGCACATTCTGATTTATTTTCAGCTTTGTGAAAAGGTTCATTTAGCAGGTAGAATGCTTTGTTAGTAAGTTCTTGTTACACTGCTATAAATAAATTTATTTACCCAGACAGTGGGGGGGGGGGGGGGGGGGGGGGGGGGGCATTCCGGCTAAGCCAGGTTTACAACCCTTTGTTTGCTACCACTTCCGGTAGCAACAAGGGGAAGTAAATCCCAGTTCCCGCTGATCAGTTGCCAGTGATCAAGCGAACAGTCCAGTTCGCGAAACTGTCTGGGTAAATAAATTTACTTATAGCAGTGTAAGATGAACTTACTAACAAAATACTTTCAGCTTGCTTTAAGCAGCCATGTGTCAACAAAACTAGAAACAGGCGATAGGGGAAAAGGTACGATTCGTAAAATCGCACTTGAAAAATGCAAATTTGGAAATCTTAAGATTTTTATGTCCACTTGTGGCAGCCCTGGTACTCAGTACAACTTATGTCTCAAGTAACTTATGAGTGTTAGTAGTTTTGTGGTCTGAAGTCAAACAATTAATCTTTGTTGAATTTCTTTACTCTTACAATGCTGAATGGTTTATTCAACTTTAGAGAAGTTAACAAGTTTATGTTGATTGCTAAGAGCATTTTCTAGAATAATTTAAGACAAACAGTTCATGCACTGATCAAAGATCTACTTAACCCTTTGAACCCTAGTAATGCATATACATATCCTTATGAACATTGTACCTGTGAAGAGTACACTTTTCCTATGTAAACAGTGTAGACCCAGATCAGAGGGCTCCTAAAGGAGCCCTCTTATCAGGGTATGCACTGTTTGTCATTGGAAAATGGCATTGTCTATTTGGAGTTTCAGAAAGGAAAGAGTTAGAAGCTCCTTTCTCAACTATGAAACTGTTTACAAGGGATGTATAAGATTATGCTGGTTTTTGGTATGATACAGTTAAATTGTTTTTAGAGGTATGACACATTCTAAATGTAAATACCCCTTGGTGTATTCTTAGGTGGTGAAGCATCCGTCCAATGTATTTGAGCTACAGATGAAGAAAAAAGGGTTCAAGATGGGTGCAGGGCAATACATATTCCTACACTGTCCACAGCTATCACACCTAGAGTGGCATCCCTTTACACTGACCTCTGTAAGTATATATCCCTTTACGGTTCTAAATGACAATCTGTGTCGATGGATCTCTGTAAGTATATCTATCCATTCATGGCTCTTAATGACAAGCTGTGTCGATGGCCGGTAAAACACTCATTCATTCAATCATTCATTCATATCCCTACACACATCACAGAATGGCATCCCATTCTCCAGGTACTGGGCCCAAGGTTATAAATGGTTTGAGTTGAGGCTGAGATCTAGTTTTGAAAACAGGTGATCACTTAAAGCAAGTTAAAAGTAAAGTATATTACTCCTTAAGGAACGTTCTGCTTTACTTTCAACTACTTTAAGCTACCATATTGCTAGAATAAAGGAAGTATTTTTATTGATGCATAATTCTCTTGACTGGGGCCCCCGTGGCCTAGTGGTATAGTCACTGTGACTTACATCACTAAGCTCCTCAACGCTGTGAGTTGGAATCCCAGTAGGGTCGTTCAGATTTTTTATGTGGGGAAGCCTTCCAGCTGGCTTGCGGAAGGTCGGTGGTTCTACCCAGTTGCCAATTTGTGCCTGAAACAGTGCATAAAGGACTTCTTGGGTCTTCCTCCACCTATAATTAGCTGGACGTGGCGATATGACTGAAATACTGTTGAAAGCGACGTAAAATCAAAACAAATCAAATCAAATTAAAATTCTCTTGACTATATTATGAAGTTGAATTATTTTCTATGGTGGAGGAAGAAACTAAAGTTGTAAAAAGGTGTATATATCTGGTAATGGTTAACTCATTACCACATACAGTCGAGCACCAGTATCTCGAACGTCAGAATCTCGATTGCAATGCCTATCTCGACGATTGTCTAAAGTCCCGGAAATATTTGTTCTTATTCTAATGTAATCTTACATGCCCTATTTCGACTATGGCTAATCTCGATTGCCCCCGGTATTTCGACTATAGATTTTGGCCATATCCATTTAATTGTTCTCAATTAACACCCAGTATCTCGACGACTGTAAGTCATCATGCACTGAAACGCTCGCCGACTTTGATCGCGAGTATCGGACTGTGGAAATCACACGTAAAATCATTAACCGGAACTATCGGTAGCTTTACACGTTGGCTGAATGATTGTTAGGTGATA
Source organism: Gari tellinella (assembly GCA_922989275.2). Taxonomy (NCBI): domain Eukaryota; kingdom Metazoa; phylum Mollusca; class Bivalvia; order Cardiida; family Psammobiidae; genus Gari; species Gari tellinella. The sequence continues at coordinate 80,455,698 of OV277860.1, read as the reverse complement.
ATTGTCGAACAACAGTAAATTATCGCTTAAAGTTTGGTCGCCGTATCCTTAAAATCAGTCTTCTTATAACCGTCATTATCGGTGTTGATTCAACTCATCAAGAGTAACGCCCCTTGATATAACGGATGTTAAGGAAAATAGTACCGCGCAGAAGGAAGGAAAATACGAATAGTACACGAAATTCCGCGATAAACAAAACAGAGTGGTAAAAAGCTATACATAGCTTATGTTTTATTGTTATGACCTGTCCGACAAATAAATATTGAGCCGAATCGACCGAGATGTCTTGCAGAATCCAGGTCAATGTCTCATGAATATTCAATGAGGTCAAATGTGCATGAAATGTACACAATTGACCCACGTGTCTTTAAATACTAAATGTAAGGATTTTTTACGAATCATGCTCATCGCAATTACTTATTCTAAACCTAGGGTTGGTTTTTACCAGCTCTAATGAATTTCACTGTGATGTCCTTAGTAAAAAGAGGTTTTCGTGAGTATTTGACAGCCGGAAGTTAAAAACCGGTCTGTTGATGCGCAGCTTTACCGGGCGCGCAGACTTACCGTACGCGACTGTAATAAACAAAACAACCCATGTATAATTCCATGTTTGGTGTTTGCAAAAAAAACATATTACGTTCGCAGCTATTCAATATAATCTCCCTGGTCAAGTACTAAATAAAATGTGAGTTAATGATTGTCTATCTTTATCGTCCATGTTTTGTGTACAAAAATACAGTAAACGTGTAACATCGAAATCGGCATATAACGTGTTAAAAACGTTACGGCATTTCACAAACACGCGAGAGTACATACGTACAGCGGTTTTATTGTTCACAGGCTTACTTCCTGTAAGTTTTGAATTTTTATCAGTTTGGTTATCTCGAGCCCATGCTTATCTCGACGCTATTTCGATCGTCCCGAGACCGTCGAGATACTGAAGTTCGACTGTAGCCTGTTTCTAGTTTTGAAAACAAGTTACTACTTAAATGTATGGCACATTCTGCTTTACTTTCAGTCTGCTTTAAGCTATTGTCTGCTAGGATATAGAAAATATTTCATATGATACATTTTAATGACTGTTTAACTCTTTGCAGTCCGATCCCGCCAATAGGCGTGATAAAAATATAGGCTTTGCAGTCGGGTCACGCCTGTGCGTGTGGTCTAGGCGTGATGTTAACATGCTACTTTTAAGTGTTTATTTAGTTATCAAAAAAAGGGATTTACAGCCTTTTTGTTTAATATCCATTTAAATTATACTTAATAATATTCAATTCTGAAAAAAGATTTCCGAAATTTTGCTTTATAAACATGTAATTCACGTTTCAAAACTGCATGTTACAATATTTGTGCGTAGACAATTGTGGTAAATGGTTCAACGCCGATCGGGAATGAATTTGGAGAAATGAGCTACCAAAAAGCAATTAAATATAAAGAATATTATTAGAACTCGAATAATAATTCATTTCTTACCCCGAAAATAGCTATTTAGGTGATGATTTACGGTTAAAAGGGTTGAAAAGTCGGGGGAATTATGTCGTATAAACTCTGGCGTATTATAATCGTAAATTTCTGCGAAAATATCCGTGTAATGAACATTTTTTATGAATGTAGATCGACAGTTAACTTCTTGAATTGTTTTTCCAACGATACACTATGAAAAATCCCATAAGAAAACAAAGAGATATGCCGAAATTGCGAAGCAGAATTTCTATGCACATTTCAACTAGCCCTATATGCCGTTGCGAATATTCGCGTTTTGACATATGTGTATTACGTGTGTTACAAGTAAAAAGTATTATTTCTTTCTCTACTTTGTAAGACTGTTTTTTAATAGGAGATATTGACATATAAAACGGCGTTAAAAATAGCGCTGTCGTATTTTGAAATTGACTCGGAACAAAATGGCGGCGCGACAATGGTGGACATTATAGATGCGATACTAAATGTGGATATTTCGGGAAAGATTTACGTGTGAGAGAGACAACAAAGACAAAAAACAACTAACACACGCCGGGATCGAATTCTTTCTTCATAAGACGCGATTTTGAATATGAATTATACAGTAAATACACTGAGAAAACGATCCAAAATTGAACAGTTGTTTATCAGATACATCGGATTTGAAGGACATTTTAAACTTTTTCGTCGAACCTGTTGCTGAATAAAATCTCTTAAAACACCAGACCAACGGATATTTCAGGTGATTGATTAGATCTTTTATTGTATTTGATCATTTGGGGATGAATAGTCAACAAGTTATGTAAGTATTTGTCATAATAGTATTACCGGCTAGTAAACACGGATCAAGACGATATTAAAGCTTATCTCTTTTATTACATATGTGTTACACAGCAATCCCAAGCTGGATGTGACAATCCTGTACCTGCAATAGAATGCAAATGCATTAAGTAACAGGTTATAGACATTGTATATAGGCTGAAATATAGATGACATATAGCTACACAGAGTCATGATAATCAGCCCTTGAAACAATATATTACATAATAACGCCTTTTCAGTTCTAGTGGTCTTGAACCTATTTTAAAAGTACTTACATATAACACATTAACGTACAGATAGACATGGTTCACGACAACAACAATAACTCACCAGTCTGTGGAACCAATACATGGAACACAACCAAACTCTCCCCTTCTCTTCTCCTCACATACACTCGTAACTGGTGAATTCTGTGGGATTAAAAACATGCAAGAAAGGTTAAGAACAACGTCTAATTAGTTTTATAACAACGAGAAATGCCAAATATGCTGCCGTTTCGAAAGGCGCGAAAACATGTTACACTAAAGATAAAATGCCGAAATACAAAAGACTAATGCGTGTCAAGCATATACAAACCCATTGCAACCTCTCTCGAATCAAATACAATTGATTTGAACCAATACTAACCAATAAATCTTCAAACGAAGGATTCAAAACAATGAACGACTTCTTTACACGACCAGATCTGACACAATTGTAAATTTCGCTCAGTTATCACGTGATCTCCCAGCATTCCCCGGTTGACGTAAACTGCCGACGTCAACCGCGGAATGCGGAGAAGCACGAACAATACCGAACGAATACGAACTTTACCGAACAAAACGAAACAAGGAAATAACAAATAAAACATGAAAACTTGACCTGGCTACACACTCCCCCTCTCTCTGGAATGACGTCCCGTCACTGTCCAAGTCTACAAAAGTCCCAAGTCACAATCAAGTTTTCGTCAATGTCGGTAAAACTACTGCTATAAAATACACTAAGAAAAAAAAACTGATTTACCTATACTTGAATCAACTTTCATAAATCTGTTAATAACAGATATACATTACTACTATACCATCACTCTCTACTATACACTAAAGTACTTATACTGTAGCATGAACTATAAACTGTAAACAAAGTCTACACTGTACAATACAGTTTAAATTTTCCTTTCAGCAAGTCAAAAAAGTAACAATTTCTGTTTAAAATTCATATACTAATTTCTCCCCCTTCTTCTAGAACCTGTGACCCCACAGAATCAATTACACATGCATTTAAACAGAAACTAAAGTTCAACTATGAACATTTAATAACTATTTAAAGTCAATCAACATTTAATAACTATTCATAATTCACTAAAAACATAATGTAAGACAGATTTTAAAATACTATTTCATTATAGCTGTAATTACCTGATGTGCCATTTCAGAGTCCATTTCACTCAAAATACCAGAGTTCATTAAGGAACTCAGTGCACTTATTTTCCTGTCTACTGGTTGATTTGTCATTTGGTAAGTAACGAAGTCACCATATCTGTCAGGAGGTTTCCTGTCTCTCGATGACCTTCTAGGCGGTCTTGGTGGTGGCACTGGTTTCTTTTTCTGACTCTCTATCTGTTCTGTTTTCTTCTCCTCCTCTACTTCTTCCTTCTGTTCCTCATCATCTGTACTCTCTGCTTTGGCTACATCATTCTCTGATTTATCAATCTCTAATTCTGGGTTTTCCGTAGAGGTGTCCACAGCTAGTGTTTCCTCGTTGACGGTATCTAAGGCGTCAGACTTTTCCTCTCCATCTGCTTCTTCAACTGTATCTGTCCCTAACTCATCAGTATGAACATGCATGACATGATCATCATCATCATCAACGATATCATCAGCCAGAACAATCGTTTCCTCATCTCCAGGAGCACCTATTTCCTGTACTATCAAGTCTATCTTTTCCTTATCAATATTCTCTTCATTGCTCTCTACTGATGGACTATGGGCGTCCCCATACAAGTGTGCATGTGCTGCATCACTGTCTCCTTCACTGTCTGAGCTATCTTCTTCATCACTAGTGACGTCACTCTTTGTATCTTCTGTAGTCTCCTTCTCATCTACTACTGTCTCCTCTGGCTGTATGTCAACTTCACCTTCATCCACATTCTCACTATCTGTACCCTGATGATCAATCAGGAGTAAGTGGTTGTGATGCAAGGTACGTTGTTTGTCTGACTGTTCTGACTTGACTGTGTAAACTGGAATGTCTGGCCTTGGTTGGTCTATGACGACATAGGTATCTGGTTCAAACCTGTCAGCAATCTTATGCTTTCCATCGAAAGCTAACTGCTTAACCAGAACTATGTCGCCAATGCTTATTTTCACTTTCTTTGTCTTCTTGTCATAGTATGATTTTTGCTTACGTTTAGCCCTTTCTGTATGTTTCTGTACCAATTCATTGGTCTTGGCCATTCTTTCCTGAAGATCCTGAATAAATTCCTGAGTATTCTTATTTGAGTCTTCATTTCTAGCTGACTGAAAGGTAGCATCTACTGGAAGTTTGGGCTTTCGGCCGAACAAAAGTTCATATGGTGAAACTCTAGTGGTTTCATGAGGTGTGCAGTTATATGCATACACCAATGAACTTATGTACTTCTTCCAGTCCTTTTTCTGTTCATCCTCGAGTGTCCCTAGCATGTTTAATAATGTCCGATTAAACCTTTCGGGGCCTGCATTTCCTTGGGGATGGTAAGGCGTGGTGTGGCTCTTCTTCATGTTAGTAAGTTTGCAAAGTTCCGAAATAATATCGCTTTCAAAATTTTTCCCTTGGTCTGAGTGAAGTCTTGTAGGTATGCCGAAATTGACTAAAAATTCATTATAAAGAGCTTCTGCAGTTGTTTTGGCAGTTTGGTTTTTGGTAGGTATGGCCTTTGCGAATTTAGTATAGTGGTCCGTGATGACTAGGATGTTGCCTATGTTCCCCTTTGATGGTTCCAGAGTCAAAAAGTCCATGCATAGTAACTCGAGTGGGTATGAGGTATGAATGTTGACGAGAGGGGCTTTGTCTACCGTTGACTTTCGTCTAATGCATCTATCGCATTTAGCTATCCACTCTGTCACATCAGATCCTATTCCAGGCCAGTAAAACCTGTCTCTCATCAGCCTCAATGTCCTCTCTTGACCCGGATGACCCACTTCGTTATGAAGACCTTTTAGGATCTCTTCCCTGTAACATTCCGGGACAACAAGCTGTTCAATCTCTTCTTCATTGTCAGTTATTGTACGGAAAAGTATTCCTCTCTTCATTTTAAAATTCTTGAATTGCTTCCGCATTGTCAAGTCGTTCTTCATCATGAATGTCTTCGGTAATGTGTTGTCGATGACAGCTATTCTCCATTTTTCAATAAGTCTGTCGTTTCTCTGTGATTTCCTAATTTCCCTCATTTCCTTTTGGGCAAGGAGCTGTCCTGGTTCCTCTATTGTTTCTAATAGGTTCATTGTTGCCATAGGAAATGTCTCACAGAATGGTATGGTGATGGTGTTGCAGATTGTTTTCACAACTCTATCTTCAATCTGTACAACTTCATGGTTTTCAGCGTCTCTTAACTTCTCATAGGGTAACCTACTCATACCATCTGCATCTGCATTTCTCAATCCTGACCGATACCGAATGTCAAATGAATATTGACCAAGTGCAGAAGCCCACCTCTGGCCACAGGCGTCCAGCTTTGCACTTGTCAATACATAGGTTAAAGGGTTGTTATCGGTCAAGACTGTGAAATGGTTTGATGTCAGATAGTCAGCAAACTTTTCGGTTACAGCCCATTTCAAAGCAAGAAATTCCAATCTGAAGGCGCTGTAGTTCTGTTCCGATTTGTTGAGTGCTCTGCTAGCATAAGCAATAACACGATTCTGTCCGTCTTGTTTCTGGTACAGAACAGCACCTAATGCTTTTGTCGAAGCATCTGTATGTAGCTCGAATGGAAGCGTAAAGTCGGGATAAGCCAAGATCGGTGGTGACGCAAGTATTTCCTTTAGTTTATCGAAAACCTCTTGTTCCTTGCTGGTCCATTTCCATTCGAGTGTGGGTTTCTTTTGTCCTTTCTTGGTTGATGTTGGAGGAAGAAGTTCTGAAAGCGGCCTAATAATTTTGCTGAAATCCTTAATAAATCTCCTGTAGTAACCCGCAAATGCTAGGAAAGATCTAAGTTCATCCGAATTACTCGGTACCGGCCAATTCTTAACTTTCTCAATCTTGGCTGGGTCGGTCTCAACTCCCTGGTCGCTAACTACATGGCCTAAAAAATTTACCTTGGGCTTAAAGAAAAAACATTTTTCCGGAGCTAATTTTAGATTGGCTTTGTGAAGTTTGTCCAAAATGAGGTCTAAACGTTCTAGGTGTTCTTCAAAAGTTTCGCTAAAGATAATAAGGTCATCAAGATATATTAAGCAGATTTTCATGTTGAGATCTCCGAGTATTTCCTGCATGATTCGCTGGTACGTAGCCGGACTATTGGTGAGCCCAAATGGCATCTTATTATACTCAAAGAATCCCATTGAGCCTACTGTGAATGCTGTACGCTCCTTATGGTCTTCTTCCACTTCTATTTGGTGATATCCTGACTTCATATCGATTGTCGTGAAGTATTTTGTTCCGTGCAGGCAATCAAATATTTCCTCTATTCTCGGAAGAGCGAATGAGTCCTTCACGGTGATGCTGTTGAGCTGGCGATAGTCGACGCAAAGTCTCAGCTTGCCAGATTTCTTCCGCACAAGAACTACATTGGATGTATAGGGTGACCTAGAGGGTCTGATCACACCTGCAGCTAACAATTGCTCCATGTGCTGTCTAACTTCTTCAATCATTGATGGTGGAATGCGGCGATGACGTTGTTTAAATGGAATGTCAGTAATCAAGTCAATCCTATGTTTGATGAGATTGCAAACCCCTATGTCAGTGTCTCCAGTTGAAAATATGGATTTATGTTTCCTAAGTAATTCGAGTAATTCTTCCTTTTGCCTTGATTCCAAAATATTCGCCTCATCAATGTTCAAATCATCAATTATAGAGTCGTGATTCTTTTCCTCAATGTTGTCGAAGACTTCATCTGCTATGGTAACTGGCTGTATTTCACAAATAATTGATTTCGGTGCTATGGTTACGGTGTTTGTTGTTATGTTCGAAAGGGTAACTTTGATGTCTTTGTTTTTCTTGTAATTGTATTGGATGACTGCTGGTGTTACATCAACGCAAGATGGTAATTGGCTGTCCTGGCATTCTTGAATGATGGCTGATGATGTTGGGTAATCTAATTCAGAGTCTGTGTATCCTAAAATTTCAATATGTTGATTTGGTTTGAGTATTATCCTATCAGGCATGGCACTTTTGATAACAGCTAATCTGTTTTTGTTTCTTTTTAATGTCTTTTCCCTAATGTTAATGGCTCTGAAGCTGAGATACCATGGTGTATGTAGTTTGGCTCTTTGTAGTTATAAATTACTATTCTATATCTATGATTTTATAAAGTATAAAGCACTATGCTTTATCAATGGATGTATAAAGAACTAAGTTTTATCTATGAAAGTGTAAAGTGTGAAACACTATGCTTTATCTATGAGTATGAAAATATAAAGCAGTCTGCTTTAATCTAAATGGCAAAGTATAAATCTATGCTTTATCTTAAAGTTGAGTATAAAGCAATATGCTTTATCTATGTAGAGTATAAAGCACTATGCTTTATCACAAGTATTATCACTACTAGTATAAATTTATGCTTTATCTTAAAGTTGAGTATAAAGCAATATGCTTTATCTATGTAGAGTATAAAGCACCATGCTTTATCACAAGTATTATCACTTCACTAAAGTATATAAATTATAAAGTATGCTTTTCCACAAGTATCTTATCTGATAATCACTATCAACTTTCAATGCTTATCGTAAAGTATAAAGCAATGCTTTATCATAAGTGTCTTTTATCACTTTATGTTATCACGGTAAATCACTAGGCAAAGTATAAAGCAATATGCTTTTCACTGTTAATCACTATGTTGCATTAGCATCAATTTTAGACGCAATTCTGTAAACAAATTTCAATACTAAGTAAACCTGTAAAAGGAATCAAGCTGAAAATTGAACAAAATTAAATGCAAAACTGTCAATTTCTAAATCAACATCACCACAGCTCACTATGCTATTTCATTTCCACCACTTCACAGAATTTTCTAAGTATAATCTATGAATAATTTTGCTTATTAGAATAAACCTGGTATAAAAGTATGAATTTATGTCAATAAATGCGCTAAATGATCATACGCATGAATGAAAGTATGTATCCTTTAGTATAAATGCACAAAAAACTGAATTTAAGATGTTTACACTAATACTGTAATACACTGTATAATGTGTATAAAGCTCACACTAATACACTGATGCAAAGTAATTCACTCTCAGTGCTAAGCAAGTAATCAATCAAATGTTTAAATGAATGATTTAATACACCATTAATGCATTATGTAAGTCCATACACTAATACACTAATACCGTAATACTGATGATTTTAATACCGTAATACGCTAAAGTAATTTATCGGTACACAAAAGTTTTTTTTTTTTTTACTAAGACGGACGACTAAGTTTTCTAAACAACCGACCGCACAGATTCCACAAATAAATCAACTATAGGCTTATGACTAATTAATTTTGAAAATTAAATTCTATTTTGTAAAAAGAAACAAGTCTAATTTACCAAATTTATCAAACTAACCAAATATGTCAATTGCTCTAAGAAATTTTATGCAAAAGGAATAAATTCAATTAAGAATAAGTATTTGTTTACATTCACTGTTACAATGTTGACAATTGCTGAAAGAAATATTTACTAAATTTATTCAATTCTAATAGTTACTTTATGATTCCACTAAGGCTACAACTAACTACAAGTGTTGTTAAGCAAAGTACATTCAATAAACTATCAATGGGATTCCACAGGCTACTCTGTGTTTACAAATACATAAGGACTAATCAAATGTCAGGTCAGTAGTAAGGTCAGCCAATGAAACACAACGTGGTCACCTGATGAATATCAATTAGGGTCAGTCCAAAATTATGCAAATAACGGTCACTTGACTGAATGATGTAAATAAGAGCGGGAAGCTCTAAGCCAATGGGATCCTACAATCACAGAGGGCTCATTTAAATAAACAGAAATCCTGGGTCAATCTACTATGAAGGATAAACAGCCAAAATGAATAGAATCAAGCCTCCAAATGCAATTAAATTAACCAAATTACATATTTTAAGCAGAATAATACTGAAATTAACCCTTTTCAATGAAAAAGCACAATTAAACACTGAATAGTATGGCCAAATCTAAGATCAAAAGACAGGTTGCAATGAGTCCTGGTAAATACTTGAAGCAGAAGCTGAAATATGAAATTTTCAAGGTTTTGGGGCTCAAAACAGCAGCATTTACTCCAGATAATTAAATAGAAAATGTGAAATAAACTGAAAAGAAAGTGATTATGTAGTAAATTAGATATGAAACGCCTTCACCAAGTGATAAACACATGCAAAGTGATTATCTCTCTTACTTTACAATAGCACACTAAATTTTATAGTGAAAATACAAGAAATTGCAGTAGTATTGAAAATATCAAGGGTAAAAAGTAATTACCAAAGTTGAAAAACAAGTAAATGTAAAGACAATTTCAACATAAATTATAAGCTGACTGCAATTTCTGTATATTTCATATAAAAAAGGTTTTTTACTCACGCTTCTATGTAATGATGAATACTGCCACTAGAACTGAACAGAATGTCCTACAAGAGTCCTATGAGTCTCTGAGTGTCCTGATACTGCTCTCTGTTGTTGTTACACCGTCTTTCCCGCCAAAACTTACGGTAAGTGTTTCTGTCACTGTTTATATGTCTGGATCCCGATTCCTGAATAAATGTCACAGACACTAGTTTCCTACTGCTCCACTGCAACCGGATATACCTCTGCTCTGGATTCAATGCACCACTACTCTAGAACAAACACTAGTCTCCTACTGCTCCACTGCAACAACGGATGATAATATCGTCCGACAACCTAGGTCCATCCAAGAGAAGTTGCTTTCCACAGCAATCCAAATAAATATCTATGCCTGTCTACGTACCGCTAGCCTGCTCTCCATTTAGGTTCATTTACGTTGGGCGCCATTTATTACCGGCTAGTAAACACGGATCAAGACGATATTAAAGCTTATCTCTTTTATTACATATGTGTTACACAGCAATCCCAAGCTGGATGTGACAATCCTGTACCTGCAATAGAATGCAAATGCATTAAGTAACAGGTTATAGACATTGTATATAGGCTGAAATATAGATGACATATAGCTACACAGAGTCATGATAATCAGCCCTTGAAACAATATATTACATAATAACGCCTTTTCAGTTCTAGTGGTCTTGAACCTATTTTAAAAGTACTTACATATAACACATTAACGTACAGATAGACATGGTTCACGACAACAACAATAACTCACCAGTCTGTGGAACCAATACATGGAACACAACCAAACTCTCCCCTTCTCTTCTCCTCACATACACTCGTAACTGGTGAATTCTGTGGGATTAAAAACATGCAAGAAAGGTTAAGAACAACGTCTAATTAGTTTTATAACAACGAGAAATGCCAAATATGCTGCCGTTTCGAAAGGCGCGAAAACATGTTACACTAAAGATAAAATGCCGAAATACAAAAGACTAATGCGTGTCAAGCATATACAAACCCATTGCAACCTCTCTCGAATCAAATACAATTGATTTGAACCAATACTAACCAATAAATCTTCAAACGAAGGATTCAAAACAATGAACGACTTCTTTACACGACCAGATCTGACACAATTGTAAATTTCGCTCAGTTATCACGTGATCTCCCAGCATTCCCCGGTTGACGTAAACTGCCGACGTCAACCGCGGAATGCGGAGAAGCACGAACAATACCGAACGAATACGAACTTTACCGAACAAAACGAAACAAGGAAATAACAAATAAAACATGAAAACTTGACCTGGCTACAATAGCAATGCACCCAAGTCTGTCTGCTACCAGTATCTGCTACCCACGATATCGGCTATACGGTCTCGACTTCAAGCCACAAACTTAGTCTAAGGAGCAAAGAGTTAAAAGGGAACTATTTTCTTCAGTGGATGAATAATTTATAGGTGTAAACTGTCATATTTATTGGGTAATGGGTTAAGAAGGCTGTTGTTCCTTCTCCACTTGTTTTGTAGCATCTTGGTTGTTGTGTTTGTAGGCACCAGAGGATGATTACTTCTCAGTCCATATACGGCGGGCCGGGGATTGGACCAATGACCTGGCCAAGGCTTGCCATGTAGATGTGGTTGAGTTTAAGGAGTCCTGGAAACTACCTAAGTAAGCAACAGGCCTGTAGGGGAGGGGTTTCATGCATTGAGTTTTCATTACCTATAATATTCTTCACCTGTTACCCCTTAACTTGTTGCTACTTCAAAGGACTTGTGATCTCTTACAGCAGGTTGAAAGTAAAGCAGAATACATAGAATATATTGCCCTATGATGCATATTCATGACTTTTAAAATTGAAACTATTTTCGTCTGTGGAGGAATAAATTATAGGCATAAAAAGCATATTTTATCGAATAATGGGTTAAACCTTTGTTACCATACAAAAAGTGCAACTAACCTGTATTTAACTGAGTTTAAGGTTGCAGACTGCTTTAACTCACTCTTTCTTCAAACGTAATATGGACATTTTCAGTTTCCAGTTATGTGTTTTTCATTTACAAACATTCAGGTTTGATTTTAACAATATGTTGCAAAAAGACAAGCAGTGCAGACCCTGGTGAGATTAATTTTCTATATCTTAGCAGATGATATCTTAAGGCAGGTTAACTGTAAAGCAGACTGCACCTTAAAGTGTGCTCTGCTTTACTTATCAACCTACTTTAAGTGATCAGCTGTCTTCAAAGCTAGAACAAGGCGATAATGTAAAGGGTAAAGATGAAAAGTCTCACATTCTATTAGCTTTACAGGGGTGGCAAAATCAACTGTCCGTGTTGTCCGAGGTGGCCATTTTAGGGTCCGGACAGGTGAATTTTCCTGTCTTGATTGTCCGTGGACAAGCAGAAATTCCAATGTTCAATTACGCAAATTCAGTTTCTGTGATTTGCCTAGACTACGTTTTGGCACTTTTCGCGCGGAAAAATAACAAAAAACCCAGTAAAAATGCCGGTGCTGCGCCGAGGGACGCGCCCGAAAAATCCGGCGAAAGTTCGAAAATTCTCGGTACGGGGACGAATCGTACTCTCGGGGGCGAATGCTAATTATTGTTATTTCCGGCTTTACGATCTGCTAGGCTATAGGAAACGTTTATGTTGTCTATTTAACCAGGTAACATTTATTTTTACGAACAAGTAGATATTGGATACGGACAAGTGATTTTTTCAAACCACTTGTTCGTGGACAGGTGCATTTTTCTGAGATTTCGCCACCCCTGCTTTATATAATGAAAGAAAAGAGTTTAATTTTAACATACTAAAATATTACAATGTAGATAGAGTGGGGAAAAGTTAATTCATTACCCCATAGCCTGTTTCTAGTATTGAAGATATGTGACCACTTAAAGCACATTGAAAGTAAAGCAGAATGTGCCACAAGACACATTCTGCATTACTTTCAACCTGCTTTAAGCTAATATCTGCTAGAATAAAGAAGATGTTTCTGATAGTACATATTCTTGACTGTATAAATATGAACTATTTTCTTCAGTGGAGGAGTAAATAAAAGGCGTAAAAAGGTATATTTATGGGGTAATGGGTTAAATCATTATTCCTTCCTGTTTAGAAACAAAATGCAAACACAATGCAACAAAACGTAGAAATGACAGGTTCATGAAAATATTGACAATTTATTAAAATCCGAGCTGCAAACAGTTTTGAGCCTGATCAGACGCTGAGTTACTTGCCATCTTCCCAGGCTCTGAACTGTTTGCAGTGGGCGTTATTGTAGTATGTACAGTGCTCCCTCTCTATAACGACACCCAGTGGGAGACACAGATTGTGTGTGTTGTTTCAGAGCGAGTCGTTATAGAGAGGGAAAGTTGGCTTGACTTACATGTGCAAACAGCTTGAATCCAAATGAGACGCCGCGTAATGCGGCGTCTGATCTGGATTCAAATTGTTTGTCACTCGTCATTATATTAACTTTATTCTATCAAAATCTCCACATATAAGTAGTTTTGAGAGAAAAAAACAGCAGATAACAATTTCAAGCAGACAAAATTGCAGTAGTAAAAGCATTTAACATAATTGTCCCGTTTAGGGAATTGCGGCAAGGGTTGTTGTGAGAAGAGAGTCGTTGTTCGGAGGGCCATTGTAGGGAGGGAGCACTGTAATAGCACAAGCATTTGTAGTGAGATAGAATAACATGTACTCCACTGTATGGACAAAATGTAAGTTTTATCGTAGCATTCTGTGATATTGGGGACTAACTTTACATGTGCACTTTAGGGTAGCTGTTGATGGACCATTTGGTACGGCCACTGAGGACATTCTGAGCTATGAAGTTGATGTTTTTGTAGCAGCGGGGATTGGTGTCACACCATTTGCCTCCGTCCTCAAGCATATTTGGTAAGTGTATCTACTTTATTCATTCAAATCCAGATACCGGTAACTCAAATTAATTTAAGTAGAGCTTAAGAATCTTCACTGATTCAGAACTTATCACTTCACAACAGCAGATGTTAAGTGCTTGTATGTTTGCAGTAAATATATGTCATTCTCAGTGTTGTTATACTTTTGAGTCATTTTGGATCATTGAATTTGGTGCATTAATTTATAGTTGAAAGTCGAATTCCCCTTAAATCATTCACCCCTGAAGCTTTTAATGGACAATTTGAATTTCAATATAAGTCTAGTCCTTTTTTGACTATTTATGGTTTATTTTAACAATATATTTCAAAATGACAAACAGTGTGGACCCTGATCAGAGGGTTCCTTAAGGAGCCCTTTGATCAGTGTCTACACTGTTTGCATGGGCCAAGTGTAAACCTCACAGGTACACTGTTTGTAAATGACGAGTATTCTTGTCGCTAGGGTTGAATGTGTTAAACCAATGCTATGGGGTGTGAGCAATGTTTCACCTTTTCAGTACTGCACAGGTACCTTTGAAATATTTTATAGAAGAATGAATGTAAAGCAGAAAGTGCTTTAAGGTGCATTCTGCTTTACTTTTGAAACTGCTTTATGTGGCCACTTGTCTTCAAAACTAGGAACAAGCAATGAATGTAATGGACAGCATAACATTTTTCCACCTGTTACATTAAACTGAAAGTCAGATTCCAAAAACTTCAGAAAATTTTCAAAGTTTATATCAAACATAACCCTGTAAAGTAATAACAATCAGTCAATCACTCAATATAATGCAGTCAAACTTCAATATCTCTAACTCGCTTAACTCAAACTATCCAATAGTTTGACACATGAACTGCATTATTTCATGCTCGGTTAAGTTGAACATATCCATATTTCAAAGATAAAACGTGACAAAGCAACATTTAAACTTTGAAATACTGGTATTTTCCATTTAACCGAGTTCGAGATATCGAAGTTCTACTGTATTGGATTGTAGTGTTGGAGGCTGGTGATTTTCTTCTCCTTTTACTGCCAAATTTAACTGTCTGAGTTAAACCTATCACAGACAAAATATTGTCTGCTAAAATTTGTCGTCTGCAATGTTTTTCTGAAGTTGTTTGCTAGATTGACTTAAGTTGCCTATGGTGATGAGAAAGTTAAGCAAAATGAAAGCCTGTAGCATTTAGCTACCACCTGTCTGTTAACACATTCCCCCATAGCCAATTTCTAGTTTTAAGGATGAGTGACGTGCACTTAAAGCATGTTGAAAGTAAAGGCACATTCTGCTTTACTTTAGCCTGCTTTAATCCACCATCTGCTAGAAAATATTTCTTATGATACATATTCATGACTGTATAAATTTGAACTATTTTTTTTCAGTGGAGGAATAAATTAAATCAAAATGTGTAAAAATACATATGGAGTACAGGCTTAACACTTTCATCAGAGTGATCCTAAAATAGAGATTTAATTGTGCTCTGATTAACTGCCTTTGAGTTGAATATTTCACTCTTTTTACCCTCAGTGTTTCATATGGACTATTCCACTTTGGGAAAATGATTGGTTCATACTGATATTTTAGTTTTAGGGGGTAGGGGTGTCATTGTTTTAGGTGGGTTTTTTTTAATGAGTATTTCAGAAAATATATGTAAAACAAAGAGAGCAGACCCTGGCTAGAAGACTCCTTAACTCCATAGCCCTTTTCTAGTATTGAAGACAGGTGACCACTTAAAGCAGCTTGAAAGTAAAACCAAATAAAGGCGCTTTTGACTTTACTTTCAGCCTGCTTTAAGCTTCCATCTTTTAGAATATAGAAAATACTTATTACTTATAATTAGCATGATTATATAAATTGGAAATATTTTCTACAGTGCAGGAATAAGTGAGAGGCGTAAAATGGGATTTATGAGGTAATGGGTGAAGGAGCCATCTGATTAGGGTCTAGACTGTTTTGCAAAATATATTTATATTGGTTTCCAGCATAGAAAGGGTCAAACAGTCATTTATGATCTGGTCCCTGTTTATAAAACTTTGTACGACAAAAACAGTCATAAGTCAAAACTTTAAAATACATTTATTTTCCGATGTCTATATCTAATCCTGTCTTGTGACATCTCTTTGGAATCGTCTTTTCAAGACAATTCCAAAGAGATGCGACAAGACAGGATTAGATGGAGACATAAACAATAAATGAGCCTTTTATAATCTGACTTCCGACAGCTGTACTGTAGACAGTCAAGATTTTGAATTTTTAGAAATCAAAAAATAAATTATCACTTTGAATAATGCTTCAGTTATCACCATTAACTATTTCATGTTTTTTGAAGATTTGTTTTAACTAAAATTTTATGCTATCTAAAACTGTTTTAACTTGAAAATTTATGTTATATATATTGTATCACCTACATGTATAAAGTTATCAACAGGAAAGGTAATTGTTCTAATATTAACCCTGTTCATGCCAAAATACTGTCTTGCTTTACAGTTATTGTTAGCAAAATACTGTAAAACCCATCTATTACCACCACAAAATAGAAGAATCATTAATTGCTGAAAAGGCAGGTGACATCTTGAAGCAATATAAATGTAAAACAGAAAACTCATAAAGGAGCTTTTTGTTTTACATGCACCTTGCTTTAAGCTGTCACCCATCTTAAACACCTGAGAATTAGTGGTCATAATAGAGAGGTATTACTGTACTAAATCTAAGAGTTGATGCCTTATGACCTTCACCTTGCATCCCCATCATTATGTTCTATTCTTCCTTTGTGCATGCCCACATTGTTATTTTGAAATGACATCATTTTTAAACGAGGATAAATATATTGATTATTTTAAATTTGTCATAACTAAATGCAGACAGATGCTGTTCATAAGGTATTTCAATTTGCTTGAAATTTGTCTCATTAATAAAGAAGAACTCTAGTCGATAAATCATGGTTTTGGCTAATAGGAAGGCAAACATCGGTTAAGAAGCTTATTTGAAAAATCCACCAAATGTCTGTTGTCCAAGTTTGAAAGATTAATTCCCAGAGAACAGATCCATAACCTCGCCACCTCTGCAATAGATATCCACAAGTCCCACCCCCGCAAGCAATTGCATCTATACAAATTAAATGTCAGTTTATTTTTTTCAATGGAATTGAATAGTGTGAATGTAAATATTATGCTATGTACATTTGGTCATCAACTGATGACATGCAATATCAGCAACTTTATTTGAACCCTTTTCCTAAAACCTTGGTTTAGTGTTTAAAGCAAGTAGCTCCTTAAAGTAAAGCCTAAAATTTCCCAGTGGAAATTTCTGCTCCTTTAAGCCTGATTTAATCAGCCATCTATAAGGATGAAGGAACAGATTTGCTTAGCTTATTTATCAGGACAAGCGTGAACAATTTATTTGATGAATATGTACAGGTGTGAAAAGGTATTATTATCATTATTATTATGAGGAAAAGTGGTAAAATCGTGTTTTTCAATTTTCTTTTTGAATTTTTTTTAGTTCAGTTACAATCTTGATTGAATGATGAGTTAATTAATATTGCACCTGTTTCTATGATGGGCTTGCCATACTTGAGCATGAGCACTGCATGGAAAAAAGTTAAAATGATGAATACAATAGTCTGCATACACAATAGTTTGAATTGTCAGATTACCAGAGTTTCAGATAAAAGAAGTAGAGTAAAACATCTCTGAACCAAACATTATCCACAAAAGACAGATGTCTACTTAACTCTTTGAACCCTAGTCAAGCATATAAGTATCCTTTGCAAAGGAGTACATTTGTTCTATGCAAACAGTGTAGACCCTGATAAGAGGGCTCCTTAAGGTATGATCAGGGTCTGCACTGTTTGTCATTTTGACATAAATTGCAAAAATCAACCCTAAAAAGTGCAAAATGGACTGGACTAAATTGAAAAATAGAATTGCCCATTGAGGTTCCAGGGGGGAAAGAGTTAAAGGTAGCTATCTGCCTAAGGGGTGTACTGCATGTGGTTGTCACCTGTTACCAACTGTTTTAGAAATTGAATATGCTGGTTAACTGTACTAAATAGGCATGTATGGTTTATTCCATTACCCCATAGCTTGGGTCTAGTGTTTTTTAGACAGGTTACCACTTAAAGCAGGTTGAAAGTTATGCAGAATGCTCCTTAAGGCATGTTCTGCTTTACTTTTAGCCTGCTTTAAACTACCATCTGTTTGGATAAGGAAAATATTTCATATGCTAACTATCTATGACTGAATAAATTGGAACTATTTTTTGCAATTGAATAATAAATTAAAGGCGTAAAAAGATATATCTATTGGGTAATGGGTTGTACACCTGGGGTATTATAACTGCCTTGTTTCCATCACACTACAACACTACTCAACATTTCCTACACCAGAATCCTAATTGATAATACCCAGCCAGGTCCAATTTCAACCCAACTCCTTGCATATTCACCAGTCAGAGCTGTACATAGAAGTCAGTACCTTGCATAACTAGAATTGAGACTTGTGTATCTCCATAGCTAAAACTGTTCTGATTGATTGGCAATTGTACTTATGCAATTAGGCTTTCTATGAATGCAGTTTAACCCATTACC
This sequence comes from Gari tellinella, assembly GCA_922989275.2. Lineage (NCBI taxonomy): Eukaryota > Metazoa > Mollusca > Bivalvia > Cardiida > Psammobiidae > Gari > Gari tellinella. The sequence goes on along the minus strand of OV277860.1, from coordinate 80,437,200 downwards.
CCATAGCCTGATTCTAGTTTTGAAAATAGGTGACCACTTAAAGCAGGTGGAAAGTAAAGCAGAATGCGCCTTAGGGCGCATTCTGCTTTACTTTCAACCTGCTTTAAGCTATCACCTGTTTGAATATAGAAAATATTTCTTATGTTGCATATTCCTGACTGAATAAATTGAAACTATTTTCTTCAGTGGAGGAACTATAAAATGAAAGTCGTAAAAAGGCGTATTTATGGGGTAATGGGTTAAACAGGAAGAGAAAGAATGCCATCGTTTATATGACATAATATATGACAAAGTGTCATAAAATAGCTAGGCAACTGGGCATTTGCTTCAGAATAATATACACTCATACTTCTATGTATACAGGAGTTTCTATATAAGGTAGTTTGCATCTAATCAGATTAGACCAATGTTGATTAACCCATTATCCCATAGCCTTATTGTACTTTTGAAGCCTGGTTTACTTTCAGCCTGCTTTAAGCTATCATCTGCTAGATTGTAGAGAATATTTTTTATTCTGCATAATCATGACTGTATAGATTAAAATTATTTTTTTCAGTGGAGGAATAGTTTATAGGCGTAAAAAGGAATATTTATGGGGTAACAGGTTAATATGTACATTCACATATATACTATAGTTTCTATTGATGCATTCATACAGAGACTCTTTCAGTAATCCACTTGTGAAATTAAAACACAAAAACATGAATGGTCTATTTTATGTCAGTTCAGCTGAGAATAGAAATTTGGGAGATTTTCCAGGGACATGTCCATAAAGATATTGTTATTTTCTGTACAGGGGCTGCTTCATAAAACTTCGTAAGACAAAGCGGTTGTAAGTCAAAACTTTAGAATACATCTAATTTCTGATTTCTCCATCTAATCCTGTCTTGTGACATCTCTTTGGCATCCTCTTTTCAAGACGATTCCAAAGAGATGTCACAAGACAGGATTAGATGGAGAAAATAAATAGAAATTAAGACTTGTGTTTTCTGACTTACAGCAGCATTTGTTGTACAAAGTTTTCTGAAACGGGTCCCAGATCAGCAATTAGAAAACGAAATACAATGTTATTGTATATGATATAGAAACTTTATTACAAACAGTTTCAATGGCCTGTTCCTAAACAGTGATATTATCTCTTAATAGTGCAAGAACTGTTGCAGATTATGTTCTCAAGACATGGAAAATGGGCGAAGTCTTAACCTACGTCATTAAGATAACATCATTGACATTATAACTTTTTGCCCCCATCCCACATAGATAGGGACAAAATGTTTTGGTCTGTCTGTTTGTGTGTCTATCTGTATGTCTGTCCACACTTTTAACCATGGCCATAACTTTAGAACTGCATGTGATAGAGACTTCATTTATGTATTCAACTCATGAAGTCCTTTATTATTTGAATGTCATGCATCAATACTGACAATACATCAGAATACCTCTGTACTCAAAACTCATTGTCAAGTACATGTACATGCTGTAGTTTTTCCATATAATGCTTTAAATGATTTTAGCTACGTCATTTGGACACATTTTTTACAGTAGTATTATATATTTAAATACTAGTTTTAAATAAAACATTGGGACCAGGAGGCATAGTGATCCACAACACATCTTGAGTTTTACTGTAATTGGTAGCTGCATCATTTTAGTATATAACTCTAGGATTAACATGGTTGATACTTGTTATAACTTTATACTGCTGAAATAAGTGTACTGTTTCCTAACAAGACATAACTAGAAGCGTAAAAAGTTGTATTTATGGAGTATTGTGTTAAGTAAACATACAGAAAATTATATTTATACAATTAACAGTTACACATATGTTTCTATTTATACTTTCCTACAGGTACAGCAAACATACTGGGGATTCCAAACTGATGTTGAGGAAGGTGTATTTCTTCTGGGTTTGTCCCGATACAAACTCCTTTGAATGGCTGCACGACCTGCTCAAGTATTATGACCACCAGATGGCAGAGCAGGGCACCACTAACTTCCTCACCTACTATATTTACTTAACTCGAGGATGGGATAGAAATTTGGTAAGAAGCAATTAACCCATAGATACACATTTTAAGGCCTATAGGTTCTTTTGCACTGTTTGTATAGGACAAGTGTACTCTTCACTGGTACACTGTTTGTAACTGACAAATGAGTAAACTCGTCACTAGGGTTGAATGTGATACAGATATATATAGCTGAATGTACTGAATATTTGACAAATTGAAGATTTAATCATATTGCCTGATGTAAAGCAATGTGATGTGGCTATTTTCTATTATTTTCTTTTGCATGGCTAGCCACACAACAGACAATTTCTTTTTGCTCTTTTTGCTCTAACTTGGAATAGAATGATCTGGAGGCTAACCCTACCCCTATGTCCCACAACTGGCCAGGTTAATGTCATAAGAAATGGCCAGGTTATTGTCATAAGAGACGGCCAGGTTAATTTTTTTCAATTTATGGGACAAGGATTTTTACCACATAAGTACCCTCCCGTAAGCACGTTCATCCACATATACAGTACATACTAGTCCAACTAACTCATCCTACAGTTTTTAAGCTACAACCTTATTACAATTTGGCAGAGTGTTTGCACATGTACTGCATGTGGGTTCATACATTCCACACTGAGAGCCTACCAAAGAGAGATTTCAAATGGGTTGTCACGGTGTAGAGTTTAGGGAATACATGAAGATTTCAGCCTCTAATCCATTACTCCATAAATACGCCTTTTTACACCTTAGATTTATTTCATCACTGAATAATATTGTTCCCCTTCATACAGTCATGAATATATACCATAAGAAAATTTTTCTATATCATAGCAGATGATAGCTTTAAGCAGGCTGAAAGTAAAGCAGAATGTGCCTTAAGGCACATTCTGCTTTACTTCCAACCTGCTTTAAATAATTACCTGCCTTTAAAACTAGATTCAGGCAATGGTGTAATGGGTTCAAATACATGCCTTGTCCATACAAATGTTTACTTTATTCATTCTGTCATTCGTGCCAGGCAAATCTAATGATAGTCACTGTAATAAACATGGTGTTTAGTGACATAAGGAATTTAACATGTAAAAAAAACAAAAAACACTTTCCTTATACAGACCTACAGGCATTATATTGTATCATTTTCCTTATCATTATTTACAGGCAAAGAATATTGTACTACATGATGAGGAGATCTATGACCCTATAACAGGACTCCACCAGAAAACCCACTATGGCAGGCCAAACTGGGATCTGGTTCTGCCAACCATCGCCAAAGATCACCCAGGGTAAGTTTTCTTCACTCTCCTTTCTTAACCCATTACCCCATAGTATGTTCTAGTTTTGAACATACATGACCACTTAAAGCGGGTTGAAAGTAAAGTAGAATGCGGCTTAACCCTTTGAACCCTAGTCCCGCATTAGTCGTCCTTTTCAAACAGTGTACATGTGAATACAACCCTTGTCCTATGCAAACAGTGAAGACCCAGATCAGAGGGCTCCAAAAGGAGCCCTCTGATCAGGGTCTTCACTGTTTGTCATAATGCCAAACATTGACAAAAACAACCCTTTAAAGTCAGAAATGGACTAGACAAAAATGGAAACTGGAATTGTCCATTTAAAGTTTCAGGGAGAAAAGAGTTAAGGCACATTCTGCTTTACTTTCAGCCTGCTTTAAGCTATTATCTGCTAGAATATAGCAAATATTTTTTATGATTTTATTTGTGACAGTATAAATTAGAACTATTTTCTTCAGTAGAGTAGTTATAGGCGTTAAAAGGCATATTTATGGGGTACCGGTAATGGGTTAATTCTTTTCTTCGTATTGTTTTATTACTCCATGCCAGGTGAGCTATTTTAACCCTTCTATGTCTGTTGTACAGTGAGCCCAAAGTTGGAAGAAACAGAAGTAACTAAGAACAAAAATGTAAATTTAAAGGTATTGCCATCGAGGAAAGCAGGCACCATTTTGAATGTGTGTTATAACCAATCATTTTAGCTATCATTTCCCTATTGTTCAGTCTTGTTTTGTGTAATGTGTGTTCTTTGTTAGATTATGATCTGTAAATGTACTGGGGTATGCTGTGTGTTTGAGATTCTTTGCTGTACAACTGTCTTATTATTATCTATTCAACATTAACTCTTTGCACCCTCATTATTATCTATGCACACTGTTTGGATCCTAATGTGGCGTCTCATCAGGACACTGTTTGACACTTAGACCCTGTTTGAAATTTAGAAAACTCTATGAACTAAACTTTATTTGTAATTGGAATTGTCCTTTAAAAGTTTTAGGGATGAATGAATTTATGTTTAGCTCATTTCTTTTTCAGGACCAAGATTGGTGTCTTCTTTTGTGGCCCTAAAGCTCTGTCTACGACCTTGCATAAGGCCTGCAATCAACATTCATCCTCAGATGGCGCCAAGTTCTTCTACAACAAAGAAAACTTTTAAAACAATTAAGCCTACAGCCAAACTTGCATAAAACTTCTTCTGCTTATAGTGTGTATTGGTGCTTTTAATTCATTACCCCATGAATACGCCTTTTTACGCATTTAATTTATTACTCTACTAAAGGAAAAAGTTCCTATTTATAAAATAGTTTCAATTTATACTGTTACAAATAAGAATCATAAGAAATATTTTCTATATGTTAGCAGATGGTAGCTTAAAGCAGACTGAAAGTAAAGCAGAATGTGCCTTAAGGCGCATTCTGCTTTACTTTCAACCTGCTTTAAGTGGTCATCTGTCTTCAAAACTAGAAAAAGGCTATGGGGTAATGGGTTAAAACCGTGTAAACCCAGATCAGATAGACCCCAAAGGTGCTGTCTAATCAGGGTCTGCACTGTTTTCTTATATGATCTGTCTGGCACTTTTTACTGGGAAAAACGTTTCCTTATTGTATTAGCCATTGTAAGTTCACATGATAGATGTTAACAGTGGACAGAGTTTATTTATATGGATACTGTTTAATTCTTTCCTCCCTGAAACTTTAAATGGACAATTCCAGTTTCCATTTTAGTCTAGTCCATTTCTAACTTTTAGGGGTTGTTTTTGTCAATGTTTGGCATTATGACAAACAGTGAAGACCCTGGGTCTTCACTGTTTGCAAAGGACAAGTGTACTATTCGCATGTTCACTTTTTGAAAAGGACGCCTATAGGCGGGACTAGGGTTCAAAGGGTTAATGATGAAGTACAGTAAAACCTCTCTTAACACATTCAACCCTAGCGACGAGTATACTCGTCATTTACAAACAGTGTACCAGTGAGGATTACTCTTGTCATATGCAAACAGTGTAGACCCTGATCAGAGGGCTCCTTAAGGAGCCCTCTGATCAGGGTCTACACTGTTTGTCATTTTGAAATATATTGTTTAAGATCAACCCTAAATAGTCGAAAATGGACTACCGTAGACTTATTTTGAATTTGGAACAGTCCATTAAAAGTTTCAGGGGTGAATGGGTTAACCCTCTCCTCCCTGTAACTTCAAATAGACAATTCCAGATTTCAATTTAGTGTTATCTATTTTGGACATTAATTGGTTGTTTTGGTCTATATCTTGCAATATGACCTACAGTGCAGACCCTGATCAGAGGGCCCTTTATGAGCTCTCTGATCTTGGTCTTCACTGTTTGCATAGGACAATGGTGCTCTTTATATGAACACTGTTTGCACTGGATGTGTACAGTGGAGAAACTGATATTCTTTCCCGTTTAAACGCAAACGTTCGCAAACGCAAAGCACTAAAACGTAGAAAATAACAAATTTTGGACAATTCTGATAATTCTTGTTTATCTTGGTGGCAAACAGTTTGGAGCCTGGTCAGATGCCGGGTTACCCGGCGTCTGATCTGGCTCCAAACTGTTTGCACTGCAAATAATAGTTTTAGCGTAAACGAGTTTATTGGGAAAGAATAACAGATTCTCCACTGTATAATTATGCGTGACTAGGGTTCAAAGAGTTATGCAACTTTAAAATTGTCTTGTTGTCTGATTGTAAAGTGCAAGAAATAGTAGTACAGAAAACTCCATCAAGAACAATCTCAATACAGATCAGATGTCTTTAAAAAAAGCTCATGTAGGAGCTTTCTGCATTACTTTGTCCTGAAATAAGCAGTCTCTTGCCTTAAAAATCACCATTCTGTCCTTCTGGTTGATTGCTTGTATACATGCTTTCTTACACAGTTGGCTGCTTATTACAGAAAAAAAGAATTACAGAAAATGTTTAACCCATTACCCCATAGCCTGTTTCTAGTTTTGAAAATAGGTAACCACTTAAAGCAGGTTGAAAGTAAAGGCTAAAGCAGAATGTCACTTAAGGCGTATTCTGCTTTACTTTCAGCCTGCTTTAAGCTACCATCTGTTAGAATGTAGAAAATAGTTCTTATCATACATAATTATAATTGTATAAATTGGAACTATTTTCTTCAGTGCAGGAATAAAGTAAAGGTGTAAGAAGGCATATTAATGAGGTAATGGGTTAAAGGAGCTTTCTGCAGTTTCTTGTTTTGCATCTAGCTTCTATTTTGAAAGAAGAAACTTTTATCTTCACTGAATGATTGCTTAACACTGGTTTGTTTGTATGTTTGTTTTGTTTTATGTATCCTACCATATATGATTAAACATGTTAGACTAAGTCACTATATTAAGCTTTAATTATATATTAGTATGCAGGTATCTGTATACCAAAGAAAACACTGCTTTTGATGATTCTTTACATTTGTACTGCTAGCACAGTGGTTGGCTTCCATTTGAGACATATATTCTGAAAGATATGTGTTTATATTTGTATATAAATGTAGATCTCTATATGTGCAGTTATTGCTGAAAGCCTTTTTAGCTCACCTGGCACGAAGTGCCAAGGCGAGCTATTAGGATCGCTGGATGTCCGTTGTCTGTCTGTCTGTCCACAATTGTTCGTTAACACTCTAGCGGCTACAAATTTCATTGGATCTTTGTGAAACTTGATGACAATGTTTGTCTTGATGAAATCTAGGTCTAGATTGAATGTGGGTCATGTTTGTTCCAAAACTAGGTCACTAGGTCAAATCAAAGAAAAACCTTGTTAACACCCTAGAGGCTACACATCTCATATGATCTTGATGAAACTTGGTCAAAAATGTTGACCTCATTGATATCTAGGTCAGTTTTTAATGTGGGTCATGTTCAGTCAAAAACTAGGTCACTAGGTCAAATCATAGAAAAACCTTGTTAACACTCTAGTGGCTACACATCTCATTTGATCTTGATGAAACTTAGTCAAAATGTTGCCCTCATTGATATCTTGGTCAAGTTTGAATTTGGACCATGTCCTGTCAAAAACTAGGTCACTACTCACTAGGTCAAATATGTCTGGCTTAAAACTAGGTGACTAGGTCAAATCAGAAAAATATTGTTAACACTCTATAGACTACAAATCTTGATGGATCTTCATGAAACTTTGAAACTTGGTCACATTGTTTGACTTATTGATATGTGGGTCATGTCTGGTAAAAAACTAGGTCACTAGGTCAAATCATGAAATACATTGTTTACACTCTAGAAGCTACATTTCTCATTTGATATTGATGAAACTTGGTCAAAATGTTTGCTTTATTAAAATCAAGGCTACCGTTGAATATGGGTCATGTCGGGTCAAAATCTAGGTCACTATAGGTGAAGTTTTACATTCTGTACCAGGTGAGCGATATATGGCCATAGTGGCCCTTGTTTGCTTTTTTAATAGACAACGTTCTCAAGACAACAGTAGCTAAAATAGATTCCTAACAACAAATATAATATACCATAGAATGCAACAGAGATTCATTGGTAAGCGGACATGAGCCCCCTAGACACGAGCCCCCCGGCCGATTTTGCGCGGGCGGACACGAGCCCCCGTCTGTTTTGCGCATGCGGACATGAGCCCCCCGACCAACCGTATGATAAGACACATGTTTTATTGTGTAAATTTTTAGATTTAAAACTTCAAAACGTGTTTTTAAGTCCTATTTTGTCATTATTGCACTTTATTTATTAAGCTTTTAACCCCAAATGTTTGAGAACTTTGATATGTTTGAGAATTATTAGACACAAACACCACCTTTAACTTACGATTATAAGGACAATAGATTCAAACAATCTATCAAACTTACACGTTTCACTGGCGCTGTTACTTCAGTTAAAAGAGTCAATTAAACAATTAATTCCATGTATCATCAAAGTGTTACCGACAGTTTGATTCGCTAATAGGCAACGATTATCTTACTTTGTCACTATTGTGCTATCAAGTTGACAATATAAATGATTAGATATATCATCATTATCTTTTTCCTACGAGGTATAATGATAAAAATGAAACAATTAATAATTGCCGAATTATTACTAACAATCAAGGCAATATATATAGCTGAAGAAAAGCTTTATTTTTTGCTATAAATATTAACCAAACATTGGTTAATTATCTGTCCGGTCAAGGGGGCTTATGTCCGCCCGCGCAAAATCGGCCGGGGGGGCTCATGTCCATCAATCAGATTCATTGATTGTAAAAAGTTCAGGGGCCAGTCTTGTTAAACGTTGTACGACAAATATTGTCATAAGTCAGATTCTAAAATTCTCAATTATTATTTATTTCTCCATCTAATCATGTCGTGTGACATGTCTTTGGAATTGTCTTGAAAAGACAATTCTAAAGAGATGTCACATGACAGGATTAGATGAAGAAATAGAACATTTAATGTACTTTAAAGTTTTGACTAACAACCGTTTTTGTCGTACAACGTTTGTAAGATGGGCCCCAGATCCAGATAAGATTCCAAGTAACTTTTTATTTGAATTCAAGTTGTTGTTTTTCAGACCACATTTCCTAATATATTGTTCGACAATATTGACCTGACGTTGAACTTTATGCTTGAATGAATTATAAAAAGATGACGCAGTATAAATCAATATTCGATAGCTTACGTACAATTTCGGGTTGTTTCGGCTGATTACGTGAAACTTGTTACAGATCATCGATGTTCTCACCTGCGACTCTTGCCAATATATACCTAATTTACAACCCCCAGATGTAACTAATCTGCAATAGGTGTGTCGTTAGAGCAAGGGATTTGTAACATCGAGGTTCCGGGTTCAAATCCCGATAGAGGGCAAAATATTTTTATCTTATAAAATGTTATTTTATAGACCAAACAGACGCTATGACATAATGTTTTTAAAACTAACAAAAGAATCGTGTTCCAATTGATATAAATGTTGTATGATAACTTAACAGAAACAGCATAAATAGTAAAAAAAAAAAAAAAAAAGTGAAAAAATGTACGAGTATTGCATGGGATTCGAACCAATGACTGTACGGAAAAATAATCTATAGTCATCTTCCTTACCACTTGCGCTAAATACCTGTCGATATTTGTAGAACCGGGCAATGCTATATTTTCTCGGTGCCGATGTGGTTACAATGTGCGTTCTCGTATAAATGATAACGAAGTGTTCCGAAGCTATATTTAGAAATGCAACAAAGTGTGTAATTATGCTAATAGAGGTCACCAACGTCAGGTCAATATTGTCGAACAATACAAATAAACATGATAACTTTCCTCCTGCTATTAGCTGCATAGTAATGCTTTTTAGCTCACCTGGCACAAAGTGCCAAGGTGAGCTATTTTGATCGTGCTGTGTCCGTCGTCAGTCCGACACAACAATTTCTTTAAACGACATCTCCTCCTAAACTACTGGATGGATTTTAACCAAACTTGGCAGGAATGATCCTTATATAATCCTCTTTGAAAGTTGTTCAAATATTTCCGATCCATTGCATATCTAGGTCACAGGAGCTAAAAATAGATTGTTTCAATAAAAACTTAAAAAATCTTCATCTCTGAAACCACAGTACCCTGAGCTTAGATATTTTGCACAAAGCATCATCTTCAGGTCCTCTATCAAGATTGTTCAAATTATGACCCTGGGGTAAAAAATGACCCCCCGGGGTCACAAATTTACATATAGTTATATAGTGAAATCTTCAAACCTCTTCTTCTCTGAAACTAATATGGCTAGAGCTTTGATATTTGGCATGGTGTAATTTCTAGAGGTACTTTACCAATATTGTTCAAACAGTTCCGGTCCATCGCATATCTAGGTCACAGGAGCTAAAAATAGATCGTTTCAATAAAAACTTAAAATATCTTCTTCTCTGAAACCACAGTACCCTGAGCTTAGATATTTTGCACAAAGCATCATCTTCAGGTCCTCTATCAAGATTATTCAAATTATGTCCCTGGGGTCAAAAATGACCCCGCCCCGAGGGTCACATATTTACATAGAGTTATATAGTGAAAACTTCAAACCTCTTCTTCTCTGAAACTAATATAGCTAGAGCTTTGATATTAGGCATTGTGTAATTTCTAGAGGTACTTTACCAATATTGTTCAAACTGTTCCGGTCCGTTGTATATCTAGGTCACAGGAGCTAAAAATAGATTGTTTCAATAAAAACTTAAAAAATCTTCTTCTCTGAAACCACAGTACCCTGAGCTTAGATATTTTGCACAAAGCATCATCTTCAGGTCCTTTATCAAGATTGGTCAAATTATGACCCTGGGGTCAAAAATGACCCCGCCCCGGGGGTCACAAATTTACATAGAGTTATATAGTGAAATCTTCAAACCTCTTCTTCTCTGAAACTAATATGGCTAGAGCTTTGATATTTGGCATGGTGTAATTTCTACAGGTACGTTATCAATATTGTTCAAATGGTTCCGGTCCGTTGCATATCTAGGTCACAGGAGCTAAAAATAGATTTGTTTAATAAAAATCTTCTCTGAAACACAATACCCTGAGCTTAGCTATTTGGCACTCAGCATAATCCAATCAGCAATTGACACAATCATATTGTCATAATTTCTCAGCTTTCCAAGATATGTTACATTTACATCAACGGTTCCTGGTGAGCGATTTAGGGCCGTATACGGCTCTTGTTTAAACAAGCATAGACCCAGATCAGACAGTTCCTTCCGAAGCTGTCTGATTGAGGTCTCCCTTGTTTCTTATAGGATTAATCTGACATGAGTCTTGGATATAGTGTTCTTGTTTTATTAGCCAATGTATTAGGTCAGATTATAGAATATCTGAATATCAAGAAGGGGAAAGGTCAATAGTATTACATGGGGCAACAATCTTACAGTTGCTGATATTTATTCAAATACAAAAGGTAGAAACTTTTTTAGCAAATTATGTTTGTACATTATACTCTATAAGATATCATTCCTGGTTAACCCATTACCCCATACATACGCCCTTTTACGCCTCTATCACACTCCTCCACTGAATAGAATAGTTACCCTTTATACAGTGGTGAGTATATATTATGAGAAATATTTTCTATATCTTAGCAGATAATAGCTTAAAGCAGGCTGAAAGTAAAGCAGAATGCGCCTGTTGGCGCATTCTGCTTTCTTTCAACCTGCTTTAAGTAACCACTTGTCTTCAAAACTGGAAACAGGCTATTGGGTAATGGGTTAAATAGTTTTTAGCTCACCTGGCACGTAGTGCCAAGGTGAGCTATTTTGATCGTCCTCTGTCCGTCTTCATTCGTCCGTCCGTCCGTTCGTCGTCAACAATTTCTTTAAACGACATCTCCGACGAAACTACTAGATAGATTTTTACCAAACTTGGCCCAAATGATCCTTATATGGTCCTCTTTCAAAGTTGTTCAAGCATTTCCGGTCCGTTGCATATCTAGGTCACAGGAGCTAAAAATAGATTTTTTCAATGAAAACTTAAAAAATCTTCTTGTCTGAAACCACAGTACCTTGAGCTTAGATATTTGGCACAAAGCATCATCTACAGGTCCTCTATCAAGATTGTTCAAATTATGTCCCTGGGGTAAAAAATGACCCCGCCCTGGGGGTCGTAATTTTACAAAGAGTTATATAGTGAAATCTTCAAACATCTTTACCTCTGAAACTAATATGGTCAGAGCTTTGATATTTGGCATGATGACACTGCTAGAAGCCCTTAACCAATATTGTAAATATGGTTCCGGTCCGTTGCATATCTAGGTCACAGGAGCTAAAAATAGATTTTTTCAATGAAAATTATGTCTCTGGGGTGAAAAGTGATCCCATACCAGGGGTTATGTGACCCTTGTGTTGGTTTTTCCAAGTGAGTGATATTTAGGCCCGCATGGGCCTCTTGTGCTCATTTTTTTTTGTATTATAATGTTAAACAAATATATTCATATTTCAGGGAACAAAATAAATGTAATTTGTGCATCAGGATATCAGCACGCTGCACATCACTACACAGTACACTACACATTGCCTTTTCAAGAAAATGGAAATTAGTTTTGAACAATGCAGGTCAAATTGGGACCACAGGCTTGATAACCTATTTCTCTTCATTTTGACATCAAATGCTGTGTTTAAATTTGCATAATATTGATATATAAGGAGTCCCATTCAGTCACAGTATTGTATTGTAATATTGTAGATGTACAAGCTAATTTAAGTTTAAGAACTATTAAGAACAACATGTTGATTGGGAAGAATCATATATTTGTCCCTGTACTTATTGTAATGTCTCATGTTGGAAAAGTTTCGGAAATTAAGTTTTTTTCAAAGCTGAGATTACGGTAGTCTTTGATGACTGATCGTGCATAGATCTTTATTCTTTCCTACCCTATTTAACTCTCCTCCACATAGAAGCACCTTTTAGCACATTTAATTTATTCCTCCATTGAATGAAATTCTGCCAAACTATACAGTCATGAGCATGTACTATAAAAAATATTTCTAAATCCTAGCTGATGGTAGCTGAAAGCAGGCTGAAAGCAAAGCAGAATGCAACTTATGGTGCATTCTGCTTTACTTTCAATTTGCTTTAAGTGGTCACCTGTCCTCAAAACTAAAAACAGGCTATGAGGTAATGGGTTAAACGAAACTAAAGGCAATGCAATAGAATGGAAGAAACAGATTTCTTTTAACCTATGACCCCATAGCCTGTTTCTAGTTAGAAAGATGATCACTTAAAGCATGTTGAAAGTAAAGCATAATGCGCCTGAAGGCGCATTTTGCTTTACTTTCAGCCAGCTTTAAGCAATTATCTGCTAGGATATAGAAAATATTTCTTATGATACATATTCTTGTCTGTATAAAAGGGAACAATTTTCTTCAATGGAGGAATAAATTATAAGTGTAAAAAGGCATATTTATGGGGGAATGGGTTAAATCGAATTGGTGAATAGTGTGGAGTCTGATCAGACGCCGGCGTCTGAATTGACTCCAAATGTTTTGCAATAAAAACAAATTTATGCTTTTTAGTTGTGTTTAGCGCTATTAGGGTTCAGTTTTATTATACTGGGAGAGAAAAATGTTTTACCATTTATTCTATCTTCCAATTTTGCTCAAATTGACAGAAGATAAGAGAATATAATAATTGTTGATTTGTGATATTATGAGCATGGTCACATAATAAGGACTTCAGTACGTTGTGTAAATGGAGAATTAGCTACAACGTTTCTAATAGCTGGATGTGTATACACTGCATGTGACAGTGCTCTGTAACTGATCTATACCGGTGTAGTTTACTAAATACATGTACAGTAAAACCTCTCTGTTACAACCACTTAATTATGTTAATTATTAGGGTGTTTACGATAGGTGACCGCTTAAAGCAAGGTGAAAGTGAAACAGAAAGCTCCTTTAGGAGCTTTCTGTTTCACTGTCATCTTGTTTTAAACTGTCACCTGTCTATTAAACAATAAATTAGCCTTCATTTTAGTGGTCATAATATCGAGGTTTTACTGTAGTCAACTAAACAAGGAATATAGGACCAAATCTATAATACTCTTACATAATAATAAAACCTGTATTGATCTCTTCCACATACATGCAGTAGAACATAAGTACGTTAGAATGCCTTGATCCCTTTTTCTGCATAAGTAAATTTGAATGGTTTAAGCACAGTTTGAGAGATGAGATTAAGCCATTTGGCTATGTTTGAAAGTGTTGAGACCATGCAGTATGTGGGAGGATGGTGTGTAATAGTCTTAGACAACTAAACATTTATTAGTTACCTTTACCAGAGCACCAGATAAGGGTAGTTTTTCAAATTTCTGAATTAAACCCTATGGTGTCACTACTCATTAGAATCGTCTCTTCGAGGCGATTCTAATGAGTAGTAACTTCATAGGATTTGGTGCTAAAAAGAGTGAGAAAATGTTGGATTTGTTGAAATAACTCCCTCTTATCTGGAGCCCTGCCTTTACTCTTTGCATGCTAGTGGAGGAATCTTAATTATCTGCACAAACAGTTTGGATTACGATGAGACGCCGCATAACGTGGTGGGTCATCAGGGTTCAAACTGTTTGACACTCTGACCCTGCTTTGAAAAGAAATTTTGAAAATCTAATTTTTCAACAATAGTAGACAACAATTTTTGCAGATGAAAACTTCACCTAGCATGCAAAGAGTGAATTGTACAGTGCCTTGAAATGTTAAATGCCTGCTATTATACTCTTTACTGTTACTTCTATTTTGAATAAACATTTAATTTATAATTTGAGTTATTTTCTATTAAGACTAAAGTTGTAATTTTTGTCTTATAGCCATGCTATGTACTGTTTATTTATTGACCCCCTGCAGCTTAAAATGAACACTTTTTCTTCTTCTTGTAACGTTTTAACATCTCACCCAAACGAGTCAACGCTTTCGTGGGGGAACCCGTTTATCCCCTCAGTCGGCAGGGTCTAATTGCATAGTCTAAAGCAGCTGTTTTTGAGCAGCCACTTTAGACCATGCAATCAGACCCTGCTGAGGGGATAGTTCCAGTTTTTAAGTCCATTTATAGTGCGTCAGACCAATGTCCAGGAGAGCTCATGTTGTGGTTAGCATCAACTTTCCCGTTAGCAATTTCAACAAAGTGTTCACGACTTCTATGCCATTTCACCTACATCTTTCATAGGTATTTGCAATGCACATGCTTTGGGGCAAGACCTTTCTGACCATGTAACATTATGGACCCCCTTGACCTCAGTCACTGCGTATAAGTTTCAAAACGTGTGTTTAACTTTGGAAAAATGCTTATAATTCTATCATCATGTCCCTTGAGGTATTGCTTTAATATTTGATATGCATGTGTATATGGACAAGACTTTTAATGCATGCAAACAGTTTGACCCCAGTGACCTTAACTTTGAACTTAAGGTCTGGGTTTAGGTTTCCAAAAGTGCTCATAACTCATTTGTCCCTTGGGGTATTGCATTTATATTTGATATGCATATTATGGACAAGAACTTTCCACGCATGCAAAAAGTTTAACCCCAGTTAACCTTGACCTTGAACTTCGAGCCGACTTTTAGCTTTCAAAATCTGTGTTTAGGTTTCGAAAAATGCTCATAACTCCTATGTCCCTTGCTTTCATTTCTGTTATACTAGCATGTGTATGGACAAGACCTTACCGGAGTGAAAATGTTGACCCCAGTGACCATTACCGCACTTAGACTCTTGAGTGAAATTTTTTAAATGTGCCGCTGATGAGCTTGTCATAATGAATAATGTAATCAGTGTAAACTTTCTTCTTCCATTCATGTGACAAACCACTCATGACTCTGGGGCAATTTTACCTGTTTCTTTCGCATTTTCGACGCTTGAAATCTTCCTTAGTGAAACTGTCCTAGTATTCGGATATCCTCTGTAGTTTTCGGACATTCTCGGTAGCCTGCTCGTGACGAATTTCTAAGTTTTACTTAGGTGGCGAATTGACAAGAAAGTTAAGGATATATATGTATGAGTATATTTACATACGGTGTCAGTGAAGCACAATTTGTACTGTGCATGTTTTAAAAGATAAAAACAGTCATCCTCAGGAGCCCTTTGATCAGGTTCTAAACTGTCTATATTTTCGCAATTTATTATAAAAAAAAAAAAAGGAAAAACTCTAAGAAAGGCGACTTTGTTGGATTTCTTTGTAGTTTAAGGGAAGCTATCAAGCATTGGCAGTTTCTTGATGTCAAATTTGGCTTCTCTCCCTTTGAAAGTATTTTGCCACACAGAGTAAAGAATGGTTAGTTTAAGATATCTATAATTCGCCAACCAAAAATATTGTTTCTAAAGTCATTGGTGTGGTTAGTGTGTCCCATAACCTTCCTTTCTTTCTATTCATCAACCCTTTACCCTTACTTTTTGTGGACCTGTATCTGTATAAGGAGCCGGCAAATAGAAAGTCTATCTTTGCGTGTTCCGGAGATTGCATTATTTTTTTTACTTCCGGAATATATTTTGCACTTCCGGGTTTTTCAGCGGCAAGTTTGATTAGATTTAGCAACAAATCTAGAGTGTTGTCTCGTAAGTTACACCCGTTTATGTGTTAGCTAAAGTGAAGACTGAAACAAGGCCTATAGATAAATAAAATGGCCGAATCGCCAGTTTGGAAGAAACCCTCGGAGGTGATGAAGATTCATCGGCGAAGAAAGTCTGTTGCCCAGAGACGAATAACAACAGACGCTGACAAGAGAACGAGCGTGATTTATAAATCTCCCTCAAAGCCCAAGAAAAGAAACAACCCATTTATGTGTGACTCTCAACCCTCAAAACGTCAAAATACTTCCAATCAGGAGAATCACGACATCAGCAGTCAATCCCAGCTGTTTGACATTTTGGATACTGTTGACAAGGTTTGTTTTCCCAAAGTCAGTGGCTAGAGATACAAATCCATAACTCTAGCATAGTGACCGGACCCAGGAATCGAACCACGGGACCTCCCACTTGAAAGGCGAGTGTTGTAACCATTGAGCCAAAAGTCGGACTTTGGGCTCGATCATACATGTGATATTTTCTTGGACCCAAATAGGGAGATTTGGAAATTTTAATAGGGAGATTGGGGTGCCAAATAGGGAGCTTTTTTCGCGACAAAACTAGGCGCAGATGATGAAATTCCAATAATTTTATATATTTTCATAAGTTAATTACTAGATGATTAGATCTAATTGCTTTTTTTTTTTTTTTAAATAAGTGAATAAAGAAGTCTATAGACCACTAAGACAGAGACAATTTTCACCCAGAGATATAGTTCTTATAATACTGACATAGGCCTATTATTCTAGTATTTTAGTACTGCAGAAGGATGGTTGAGTAAAGCTGGCTGAAAGTAAAGCAGAATACTCTTCAGGAGCATTCTGCTTCAGTAAAAGTTTAAGCCTGCTTTAAGCTAGATCTACAATCTGCTAGGATATAAGAACTATTTCCTATTATGGTTCTTATATTATTCATGACTAGTAAAGATAAAGTGGAACTATATCTATTTTCTTGAGAGAATGAATGAATTAGTTCAAATGTTCTAGATTTCTATCTATGGAGTAGATCAAAAAAGAGTTAGCAACTTAACAATTTGTTATTAATTTTGCAAACATTATGGATCCAGATGAGACGCCGCATCATCTCATCTAGATACAAACTGTTTGACACTGATATTTTCTGAAAGAAAATGCACATAAATTAATTCAGAGTATCCACTATTGTTGCAGACGACAAAATCTGCAGACGACATTTACTAACGCCGGTTCTAACAACGAATTAACGCGTCTAAAATTTCTACCGCAAAAACTGATTGCAAATCAATTTTACGAGCGTAATTCGTCAAAAAATCTAACTTAATAAACATACATTTGCACAAATCGTATCTAACAAACAGAAGAATTTAGATCCAATGTTTAACTTTAATTGATTGTTAGAAAACGACGCTGGGAATACTTTTTAGACTAACAAAAATATACGCAATTCTCATAGCAAATATTAAGGCGCCCCGTCATTTTGTAACGATAAAATTTTCGAAGTATTTTCTCATCTGTTACGTGAATATTCAAAGTATTTTGTGGTGGGAATCAATTCCTAAATGTTAATTCTGATTAGCTTCATCTAAAAGGTGTGTTTGTCCAGAACTTACGGAGAATTGTCTGATTTTAATCCAGTCCGTATCGGGGACATTATAGCCTTCGCATCACTGCTTTTAGAAATTGTCGTTGTTAAAGTCTCCGATTCGGGGTGAACCTGTCAATCACTTTTTTGATAACCAATTAGATCTACCGGTACTCGGCGCGTGTGGTCAAACTTTTACCCAACATTGTTATGACTCAGCCTGTCATAATAGTGCTACACTAACAACTTATCGACGATTACGAAATGTGTTTACACACATCAGTAGCGTGTGGCGATACGCGTGTGTAGGGATTAGCCAGAGAACTCTGAATTTAGAGTCGGCGAACGAGATAAATGATATAAAAGTTCATATTGAAAAAAAATGAACCTGGTTAAATGAAATATCGGGAGATTTCATCTCCCGACCGGGAGATCATGAGTAGACGTCTATTTTCGGGAGCTCCCGACCAAATCGGGAGATATCACATGTATGGGCTCGATGGGGGATATGGTCAAAGCGTACCGAGTGAAAACGAACCATTTTTAGTCGAAGCATACCACATATATGAAGGGCTGCTGATCGTTGAGTAAGTGACGATCCTATACTCGGCATCACAATTCTCGCGGTAAATACGCACCGGCCTATCCGGATGTTTTCCTGTCAATCACAGTTGACATTTATTTATTTATTTATTTACATTTAAGGTCAACTGCATAATACAACACATGTAACAAAGTTGAATATATCACAGCAATAAATACTTTGCATGGTCTGATAAAACATCGTTTATACCACGGAATTATATGTATAATTCCGCGTTTAAAAGCTGCAAAATATGCAATATTTTGGCGGTAATGAAAACACCACTTTCCGGCGTATTCACTGCCCAGAAAAACGTAGGTTTCACTGTATGAATAAAAACAGTCAATTTGAAAATGTTAATTTGTTTTTAAATCGTCTTTCAATCTTCCCGTTTGTTAATATTGCAGTTGACATTAATTTTAACACAAATTGTCTTGTCTTGTCTTGCAGCCATACGGCTATATATCCTCACCGGTATCTTCTTTTATCTCTGGTATAACTAAAATACAGTCTCTACAGTACACAGATGACCTTCTAGTGATACATCTCCCAATATTAGAGGAGCTTGATGCTTCCAACATGGGGCCCATTTGTTACCAGACTGGAAACCCACCCACAGAATCCGACCATAGCCACCAATTGAACGATGAATTATCTACAGATTTCCACTTATAGTCAAGACATAAGAACTTATGAAACTTCAATCAAATTTTATATAAACTAAGAGAATCTGATTTTAACTTTTTCATTTTGCACTCTACAGACCTATTATGTATTGTTAATTGTCAACTCATTCAATTTTAATCAAATTCTAATCACTTTTTGCTTCATCTTATTTAAACAATCTTTGTACTTGTTTATCAATAGTTATTATGACGTCACAGTTGTCAAGGACGCTCTGCAGTCAGAAATCACGTGACTTGAAAAACCGACAATATGTGTACTTTAAGGATGATTTTTTCATGCTATGTATCCTGATGAAGACCTGAATAAGGTCGAAACCGGTAGATCAATAAATGTTTTGTCTACTAGATCGGTGCCTGTAGTTATTCGCATCCTACCTTTCTTTTTAATGATACAATATTATTTACTCGCGGTACTTTAGTGGGTTAGTGCGCATGCACTCAGTTTGTTTGACTAACTGTGGCAAAACGTTCAGATGTTGCCACAAACTCCTCAAGGATAAACTGAATAGATCCTCTCCACTCTCTCAGCTCGTCATCTGGCTTGATATCAAGTAGGGTATTCAAGTCCAGATCTGGTATTCCGCACCAATTTATTAGTTTCCCTCGTAGCCTCTCTCTTTGGATGGTATACTTATTGCAGTGAAGCAGATAATGGCTGACCGTCTCTGGCACTCCGCACTCCTGACAGTTGTCGTCATCATTTACACCTATCTTATTGAGGTAGCCATTTAGTCTCGCATATCCCGTTCTCAGTTGGGAAATAACACATTCCTCAGCAGGAGCGATAGCCACGGTACGTGGGCAATATCCTACAACAGGCCTGTGCTGGTAAAGATGCCTGCCGGTGTCTGACAAGTCCCATCTATCCTGCCATCTTTTTTCCCCATGATTTCTTGCTGCCTTCTTGACTTCCCCGAGGGTGATAATAGCTGGTAATTCTTGCTCTCCTTTCTCTCTTGCTTCTTTGGCTGCTTCTTTCGCCATCCTGTCCGCCAGCTCGTTCCCTATTATATCTGCATGACCAGGCGTCCAGGACAGCACCAGCTCTATACCTCTTTCGCTCAGTCGCTGCATGTCTACCTTTATATCACCAACTGTATTTTTATGCTCTTTCACCTCCCATCCTAGAGTTAAGTTACCTATGGCAGACTGGCTGTCTGAAAACAACAGAAACTTTTTGATTTGCTCATTGTTTCTGTGTGCAAGTACAAACTTGATGGCCATCTTTATTGCCACCAACTCTCCTAGTAGAATTGAGCCATGTGCGCTTACTGGTTGCTGTAGCAGAATAGGTTGGTTCGCATTTGGTGTGAAAACACAAGCTCCTGCTCCGCATGGTCCTGGATTCCCCATGCATGAGCCATCAGTAAATGCTACAATAGTAGTTTCGTCTCCTTCCTCTAATTTCTCTTCCACAATCTGTCTGGCTCTTAAGGATTGTTCTGTTGTTCTATTTTTAGAACTCCCCAGGTTTCTCCAATATTCTGGTGGAGATCTAGAAGGTTGTAGGGACATTTGAAATGTGAAGGCTGATTCTAGATTTTCCATTTTGATGCCCGTATTGGACTCCATGTCTGCCAATTGAATTGCCAATTTCCCAAGGGGTGATTCAAATCGTTCTGTGATTTGGTCTTTCATTGTCCTGTCCCAGCATTCCTTAAGACAGTTGTTGTCTTCCATTGATAGGATTTTGGCAGCCTGCCTGATGGCCAGTTCTTCTCGACGTATGTCCAGAGGAAGAACTCCTGCTTCCACTTCCAGAGCATTTGTCGCTGCTGTTCTCGGTATTCCTAAGCACAAGGCCAGTCCTTTTCTTTGGATTTTCTCCAGCCTGCTGCAGTTCCCTCCTTGCCATACTGCAGCTGCATACTCCAACTGTGGGGTGACAAGTGCCTTATACAGTTGCTGCATGCATTTGGAGTTCACTGCCTCTGTCAGCTGCACTTTTCTCAGAGATTCAACTGATCGGATGGCCTTTTTTTCCACTCCTTCGATATGCTTATCCCACCTCAGCTTCTCATCCAGAGTTACCCCTAGCAGTATTGGTGTTGGATTATAGTCAATGTTTGTACTGCCAACCTTCACTTCCTGTTGTCTGGCCCCTTCTAGAAATCTATTTTCTTGCGAGAAGCAGCACCATTCTGTCTTTGTCAGATTGATTTTAAGCCTCCATTTCTTTGTCCATAAAATTATTTCTGTGAGATCTTGTTGGAGTTGGTCTATTAAAGGTTTTATGTCTCTCCCACTACACCATATTGTCCCATCATCTGCAAATTTTACCCTGTTACTTTTGACCTTGCTGAAGCAGTCTGCTGTGAACAGATTGAATAGCAAGGGGGATACCACTGAACCCTGTGGGAGACCAAATCCGGAAGGAACCTTCTCACCCTGTTGTCCCTGAAGGTTAACTGAAACTGTTCTTTCTGTCAGAAAGCTTTCTAACCATGACCAAATTCTTCCTGTTATGCCCATGTTCCATAGTTTAAACAACAGTCCCTCTCGCCAGACACTATCATATGCCTTTTCAAAATCTATCAACAAGGCTGTCGAGTGCTCCCCATTGTTAAAGTGAACTCTGACCATGTATTATTGCGTCTTCATAGCTTGACCTATATAATTACTATATACCGCGAGAATTGTGATATGGCTTCAAGTATACAAACTTGCACAAAATAAACAAGTTTTTTATTGTTTTAAACATGCAGATCAAAATTTTGCACCTTTTATCTAAACATTAAGTACCGCTAGAATACAGATGTACAGTATATCCGATCCATGATTCAGCACCCACGATTCACAAATTGAATCACGAATCACCACTTATAAAGTAACCACTCTAAAATTATATAAAATGTGTAGGCCTGATTGCAGTTATTTAACTCTTTCTATGAACGATGTATACTAGCAAACAGTAAAGAACATAAACTGCATTATAGTGATTTCATACAGTCAGGAAACAATTGAACTACCGGTATTTAACTATACTTACGCAGTGTTCTGCCAAGGCCGCGCCCTTGCGCCATTGGCGCTTAAAAATCACAAACGGTGCAGAAAATTTCCCGTAAATGGGCCCGAGGGCGCGCCTTAAAAATTCGCGAAAATTTTTTTTCCCCGCTGCACCGGTCAATGTTTTAGTCTGTCCATACTATTACAGCATTTGAAATGACTAATTTGATTGGATACATCAACCGGAAGTATCCGCTATAGTCCAATCGCTGATAATCTCTCATGCCTTCTTGTTTGTTTCTGTTGAAAGATGGCTGACCAAAAACGTAAGGCAGCTACACTGATAGACTTTTTTCAAAGTTCTCGAAATACGCGGAGGAAAATTAAGGAGTTGGACGAAAATAATATTCAGTATACCACAGAGAAAACGTGCATGACGCTGTCGCGGATCAGAATACAGCCAAAAGTAGTAAAAACTTTAATTGATTCTCAAAAACAGAAACCCCTCTTCAGCCGCCAGCCGGGTCCGATAAAGTTGAAGGTTCTTCGAAACGCACGAATAGTATATCCGCCGAGAAAAATAAGGATTGAACTTTTCAGCATAGGTGGTTAAAACATCACACGTGGCTTGCTTACAATGGTAGGTCAGATTCTATGACTTCAAATCTGTGTCTAGACTAAAGCACACTACTGGTGAATGTCGTAATTGGAAAACGAGTTATTATTATTGTATTTTCTATCATTTTTATGAGAAAAAAATGTTGGGCCCACACTTTTAAAAAATGGCCCCCTTTTTAGCTCGACTATTCAAAGAATATGGAGGGCTATTACAGTCGCCCTGGCGTTTGCGTCGCCGTTGCACTGGTTAAGGTTTTTTGTGCAACCTACAAATAAGCTTGTATTTCTACAACCAATACTTGTATTGCATTATAACTTCACCACAGCCTCCCCAAATACTGCAGCAAATCATGGCTGGTAACTCTGGTTTGGATTTTGTGTGAGTTATTGCCCTTGATGGACTTAGATATTTTGGTTAAGGTTTTTTGTGCAACCTAGAAATAAGCTTATATCTCTGCAGCTGCTGCTTGTATGGGATTATAACTTCACCACAACCTTGCCACTAGTGCAGTCAATCAAGGCAGGTAACTCTAGTTTTCATTTAGTGTGAGTTATGGCCCTTGATGGACTTTGAAATTTTGGTTAAGGTTTTTTGTGCAACCTAGAAATAAGCTTATATCTCTGCAACAGCTACTTGTATGGGATTATAACTTCACCACAACCTTGCTACTAGTGCAGTCAATCATGGCAGGTAACTCAAGTTTATATTTAGTGTGAGTTGTGGCCCTTGATGGACTTTGAAATTTTGGTTAAGGTTTTTTGTGCAACCTAGAAATAAGCTTATATCTCTGCAGCTGCTGCTTGTATGGGATTATAACTTCACCACAACCTTGCCACTAGTCAGGCGCGTAGCTACCTGTACGCAAAAAACGCAACTGCGTACACATTGTCCTCAAAAATAGAAAAATTTAAAAGTCCAAAAATGCAATAAAAATCGTAGGGGGTTGGGGGTAGAGATCAAAGGCTGGAAGACAAGCTGTCAGAAAAAAAACATTATCCTAGAATCAATAATTTGTCAAATTTTTACATAGTCTTTGAATGCGGGAAACACCGTCAGAACGCACCAGAGATCATCTAGGATTAAAAATTTCCCGGGGGAGCATGCCCCCGGACCCCTCTAGAGTAAGAGTATTTAAACCAATCAGAGGGGGTAAGAATTTTGTTAATGGGAGTCGAATTTTACATATAGATTAAAAAATGATGTTGGTATTTTTCTGTTTAACCCGTTCTGATAGCTCGAAATGCCCTTAGAACTCACCAAAGCCCATAAAATGGACTATTTTTCCGGAGGAGCCTTCCGCATTCCCAGTAAGAGTGCGTTCGCCAATTGAAATAGCTTTGCCCCTGACGTCGACGTGTGCCCCCTCAAATCACAGTTGGCTTCCTACAGGCCTGCTTTATCATGTTACCAAAACGGATCGTAAATGCAAATGGTTCTGTTGCAGATCTGAATGTTACTGATTGTCGTTTTAAAATTATGATCCATGATTTCAGGAAAGTACATTAGATCTCTATACGTTCCTGATGATTTTGTCGTCAATGTCGATTTTGGTTTTTTTATTCAATTTTTGGCACAGATTTATGTTCTTTTATCACCTGTTTTGAATGCGGGAAACGCCCTCAGAACGCACCTGAGACCATCTAGGAATAAAATTTTCCCGGGGGGGCATGCCCCCGGACCCCCCTAGTATAGGAGTGCGTACACTTCTTAATTGGTCTAGCTACGCCCCTGCTAGTGCAGTCAATCAAGGCAGGTAACTCAAGTTTGTATATAGTGTGAGTTGTGGCCCTTGATGGACTTAGATATTTTGGTTAAGGTTTTTTGTGCAACCTAGAAATAAGCTTATATCTCTGCAGCTGCTGCTTGTATGGGATTATAACTTCACCACAACCTTGCCACTAGTGCAGTCAATCAAGGCAGGTAACTCTAGTGTGCATTTAGTGTGATTTATGGCCCTTGATGGACTTTGAAATTTTGGTTAAGGTTTTTTGTGCAACCTAGAAATAAGCTTATATCTCTGCAATTGCTACTTGTATGGGATTATAACTTCACCACAACCTTGCCACTAGTGCAGTCAATCAAGGCAGGTAACTCAAGTTTGCATATAGTGTGAGTTGTGGCCCTTGATGGACTTAGATATTTTGGTTAAGGTTTTTTGTGCAACCTACAAATAAGCTTATATCTCTGCAACTGCTGCTTGTATGGGATTATAACTTCACCACAACCTTTCCACTAGTGCAGTCAATCAAGGCTGGTAATTCTAGTTTGCATTTAGTGTGAGTTATGGCCCTTGATGGACTTAGAAATTACCTTATATATTAAATTAGAAATTTGATACTTAGAAATTAAAAATTCTGCTACTCTGCAACCCAGGGCCTCCGCTGGCATTCGCATTTGTCGCCAAATGCGAAGAAAATTTCAAAGTGGCGATAAAATTTTAGTTCTGGCGAAATTGATTGCGACAAGAAATTTATAACGTTTTTTTTTTTCATCAGTGACTTGTATGTCTGGCTCTTAATACCTGGGGCGCTAATGCGTGTAGAGATAATTGGTGAAGTACACAGCCAGCACCTTGGTTTACGTAATACAAGTGTCAAAACTCAAACACGCGAGTAGGACAATAATCAAGTAAAGAATATAGATTCGGCTTATCTTTGTTCCGCCTATCTCCCATTCTGCTTACGTAATTGGCTAGCCTCAACGTGATTGACAGATCAAACGTGTTTAATGTCCAATGAAGGAGCTCTCGCGAGTGTTATTGATACTGGGTGCATAAAACTTTACACGGCGGTCTAAAAAGATTTTCGGAAATTAGCTACGTAACGTTGAAAGAATATTAGCCTAAATCGAAGAATCATTTATTTCTTTCCCCTAAAATTGACATACAGGTGAGTAATTACCATGTTAAAGACTGAGAAAAAAACGCCCATGATTCGAGGCGTGTAACAGCGCGAAATGCGTGTCGGGGAAAAAATGTCTTTGATACGGAGCCTGTTAGAATCGGTAATATTCACCGAAAATACTGCACAAACGAACCTTTAACATGGATCCAAATCCGAATACAACTTCTATGAATTGAATTTACCACATATCCTTATTAATAATTGTGTCCTTAGATACAAACAGTCTCACAAACTTCCGGAATGAAACCCAAATGCATATCGCCTCAAAATGGCGAGACGCCAATATTCGGACTTCTAAGACGCGTGTCTTTCTTTGTTTTATTGGTTACCAAAAGGGCATTTACCAGCATCTTTTTTTAAACAGCCAATTAAATTAGCCGTTCTATTTCGCTACGAATCACTACTGGATGCTTGACAGTTGTGAAATGAACATAACAGCGATACGGAATACGATTTTCCCGGGAGTTTCGGCAAATAAGTTATCAGAAAGTGAAAAATAGCAACATATAAGCGCTGGAATCGAAGAATCAGATAAATTACTCGCGGAAAGTAGCGATCCTAGACTTTCCCATATTGTATATTGAACATAAGCTGATAATTTATTTTTACAAATAATAAGAAATAGCACATTGTTACAATTATCTAAGTAGTCATCGTCTTATTTCTCAAATGATGCAGTCTGAATTAAATCTTCCCTGCTAAGCTTATTTTCTGGTGTTTTATGACAAATTGTTGTATAAAGCAGGTTTCTAGTATATCTGAAAACTCCATAAGGCTTCCACCTGTCAGGGTGTACGAAAACTTTTCTATGCTTTTTGACAGGGCATGGGTAAAGGCATGAAAAGTAAATCTATGAGGAATGAGAGTTTGTCACTTATCAAAAGAAAGAAAATAAAGGCATACAAACCTATATTAGGCGACCATTGAATAAGGTATATTGTTGATCTTGAAGAATCGGTGACTGCTTTATGCAGGTAAATGTAATGCAGAAAGCTCATTTACATTATTCTGCCACCTCTTATATAATTATGAAAATAACTGATGTCCCTGTGCATAACGAGCCTGGCCCTTTCATAAAATTTGTAAAACGCCTATAAATTATAGGGTATATTTTGGGCCCCAACTTTGGATAAAAACTTGGCTCCAACTTTGGCTCCAAAAAAATAAATTTGGCTCCAACTTTTTTCATTTGGCGAAAGTGATGGCGAAAAGAAAAAATATCCCAGGGGAGGCCCTGGCAACCACTGTTTCACCCAACCAAGGAAGGTAGCTCTGGTTTCAGTTTACTACCATCAAACATGCTTATCCAATATATTTATATACCCGTATCAAATTTCCAATAACGAATAAACCAGCAATAGTCGAGCATGCCATCTTGCGATGGCTCTGGTTTCATGTCCTGTGGGCCCGGGGGTCCACAGTTTTGGATTTCTTGGCAGAACACTACGAGTCCGCAGGCCATCAGTTCTCCCTCGGAGAGTTTCGGCCCATATTGGCGACGATTTTTGACTTTGCATGTAGTGCTTTGTGCTACGCGGCCGTGTCACTAACAAATTTGTGTGGATGATATTTCCAACATTCGTTCAGATTACTTTTAAACTGTTTCAGGTCACTGCTTTCAACACAGTCTACAGAAAGGCTATTCCAATGGAATCCATGGGTTTACTACTCTTTGTGAGAAGGATTTAAGGCGGATATTTAATCTGTTATGGGTTTTCACTAGCTTATGGCTATGTCCTCTGGTCAATGTTTGACAGTTTTCAGTGAAGAATATATCTTTATCCAACTTATCAATGTCCTTTAGGATTTTATATACTTGCACCAGGGCACGACAAATTTCATGAAAAGCTGGTTGCCCACAGGGCAACCAAAATTATTTTCTGGTTGCCCTGAATTTATCACACAAAAGATGTCCCAAATTAACCCGTTTAATTCAAACCCTTCATAGATGTATCAGATTAACCTTTTTAATTAAAACCCTTAATTCACAGCTTTTAGAATACTCAAAAGGAAATATGCAACACCTCTCCCTTGATCTCATCAGGCAGGTGAAATTATTAGCATTGGATAATACATACATGTAGACATAGATAATACAGATCATCCTCTCCTGATACTGATAGGCTGTCACATTTTTTTTGGTTTATATTATTTATGTTTTTTCATTCTTAAATTTGAAATTTAGTTACTATTTCTTAACATCTCTATATATCTCTCACACCTTTTCTTTCAACAGCTGTAGCAGTAGCATTGTAATTTTAAAAATCTATCTCAGTCTCACCCTTCAAATTTATTAATTGACAGTATCAGGGGATTTCATAGGAGAACTAAGATGTAAGTTTTCTGCGTTCTTACATCCTGCACAGGGGCAGGGGCTCATGGTTTATTCATATCCACATTTTCTGGAAGTGACTTTCAGTTTGACTGAAGAAACTACACTTAAAAAACAAAATAAAAGTTCACGTTTTTCTGCCCATATTATTACACTCTCGAGTGATCGGATCCGTTTTTTTTATCATTATTATTTGCTTTCCGAAAATTCACCAAACAAGTTTTTTACTTTACAAACTTCGAGGAAGACAACCTGCAAGTCCAACATTTCATTTGCGAACAAAACTATGTTAAAGTCCATAATTACTGCACCTACCTTTGAAAGTTATTATTAAGACTTGAAAATCGCTGGTAAAACATATTTATTGCCAGCACAATGTTTATTCTTATTTAACAGTGTTTCATTGTACTTTCATTTTTATAGGAAATCCTATATTCATCTTTCATATCATTCGGAGCTCCCCAGGTGTTATCGCTGAATTTAATGACTGGTTCACAAAAAGTTAACTAAGTGTACCAGTCTGTGTTTATAAAATTCTTCTGCGATAAATTTAGAAGTATGCCGAATGTATCCACGAGATTGTTTACACAAAATGACAAGCTCAGCATGGTGTTTGATCAAGCGTGAACTGCTAATTGGGGTCGCTAATCCACAAGAATCCTTTGTAACTGTTCTACCCTACAGACAAAGATAAGTGTCCACAGGGGTCTTAATTAATCCGCAAATTTGTTGCACACTTTCAATTTTTATGGCTTTAGTCCGATACTTCAGTCCATGTAGATGCAGTACCGCTAGACAGTAGTAGACACAAGGTCTTACTGTTACGAACTGCAACTAGTAGATGACGCGCACGGCATTATTCTGACATATTGAAATTTTCCAAAAGTGAAATAATCCGGGCATCTTAAAATGGAATTAAAGGGTTGCCCGCCGGGCAGCAGTTTGAAAAATATGGTTGCCCAAGCTAAACATTTGGTTGCACGCCGGGCTCCGGGCACAGGATTTGTCGTGCCCTGTTGCACATATTTGATATGTAGCTTTGCCATATGGTCCTCTACCAAGATTGTTCAAATTATGACCCCCGGGTCAAAATTGGCCCCGCCCCAGGGCTTATCAGTTTTACATAGACTTATATAGGAAAACCTTTAAAAATCTTCTCCTCTGAAACTGTAAGGCCCAGATCTTTAATATTTGACATATAGCTTTGCCTTGTGGTCCTCTACCAAGATTGTTCAAATTATGACCCCCGGGCCAAAAATGGCCCCGCCCTCGGGCTTATCAGTTTTTCATAGGAAAATCTTCTTCTCTGAAACTGTAAGGCCTAGATCATTTATATTTGACATGTAGCTTTGCCTTATAGTCCTCTACCAAAGTTGTTCAAATTATAACCCCTGGGTCAAAATTGGCCCTGCCCCGGGGCTTATCAGTTTTACATAGACTTATATAGGAAAACCTTTTAAAATCTTTTTCTCTCAAACTGTATGGCCTAGATCTTTAATATTTGACATACAGCTTTGCCTAACGGTCCTCTACCAAGATTGTTCAAATTATGACCCCTGGGTCAAAAATTGCCACGCCCTCGGGCCTATTAGTTTTTCATAGGAAAACCTTTAAAAATCTTCTTCTCTGAAACCGTAAGGCCAAGATCATTTATATTTGACATGTAGCTTTGCCCTATGGTACTCTACCAAGATTGTTCAAATTATGACCCCTTGATCAAATTTGGCCCCGCCCCGGGGCTTATCAGTTTTACATAGACTTATATAGGAAAACCTTTAAAAATCTTCTACTCTGAAACTGTAAGGCCCAGATTCTTAATATTTGACATATAGCTTTGCCTTGTGGTTCTCTACCAAGTGTGTTCAAACTATGACACCCGGGCAAAAATTGGACCCACCCAGTTTTTATAGGAAAACCTTTAAAAATCTTCTTCTCTTAAACCGTAAGGCCCAGATCATTAATATCTGACATGTAGCTTCGCATTGTGGTCCTCTACCAAGATCAAATTATGGGACCTGGGTCATAGCTATATCAAAATGTTGTCTTGCCCAGTCAGATTCTATGGTACAGTGTCCTCAGGTGAGCGAAATGTGACCCTCTGGGTCTCTTGTTTTCACAGTTGACTATATGTTTTGTAAATTTCAAATCTGACTGGAACGTTACACCCAAATCCTTTTCCTCTCCTGTGTTTATGTCCAACATAGTACAGTTACATGTATGTTTGGGGTTGTTGAAACCAAGGTGCATGCTTTTGCATTTGTTGGCATTGAAACTCAATTTCCATTTGTCTGACTATTCAGCAAGGTTATCTAGGTCTTTTTGGAGTGCCTCCATGTCCGCATTTTCATCAATAACTGAATATAATTTGGTGTCATCTGCAAAAATCTTGACTAGGTTGTGCACCTCATCTGGTAGATCATTAATGAAAATGAGAAAAAGGGTGGGTCCGAGCACGCTACCTTGGGGTATCCCACTGATGACATCAGCCCATTCCGACAGTTGACCATTTAAAGACACACATTGTTTTCTAGAGGTTAAGAAGTGCTGGATCCACACAAGTATCTGACCTTTTATCATTTTATGCCGTATGCTTTTAACTTATTTAAGAGCCTTAAGTGAGGAACAGTGTCAAATGCTTTTCTGAAGTCTAAATACATGTGTAATATTGTGTAAGGTTAGGAGAGGCCGATGGAAGTATTTAGTATTTTTATAAAAAAAAGTGTACCGAATGGAATAATGTGGAATAGGAAAAGGGAAGTCTTTGCTTTAACTTTATGTTTTCCGGCCACTTGCCTGAATCTGATAAAAATGCTCTTTTCATATTACAATGTAATACCGTATGCAAAAATGTGTTCAAATATCACTTGCCTGAATCAGAAATCACTTGCCTGGGGTTATGTGAAATGGTAAGTGGAAATAGGAGGAAGACTGAAATTAGTGTGTATGTTTTATAGGATCAGGGAGGAAACAGTGTCAGTCTGAGGCCACAGGAGCCATTGAGTCAGCAACCTAACAAAGGGCAGGTGCTCTTAGAAACTGTCAAACCCCAAACTGTACAAGAGGAGGACAGTACCAACAGAATTCACCCCAAAACACAGGTATATAAATAATGTTTTCTATCGCAATGCTTCTACTGACTAATTTGACATAATTGTTATCATTCATACATAGCAGGCAGTTTTACAACTTTTAAAAACTCTCAACCAGGTGTTGGTGGACTTTTCACTCTTTCTATGCTGGCATTCCAGATGGACTTTTCCACTTTCTAATAATGACCAATTTTTAATTGACTATTATTGGTTTTCCCCAAAAGTATTGAAAAATGATGGCAAACCCATTACCCCTTAGCTTGTTTCTATTTTTGAAGACAGATCAGGGTTTCCCATAAGTTTTGACATAGATGGTAAACTTTTAGGAATAGCCGGCACAGCGAGCGCAGCAAGCAAACAAGCTAGGCGAGGGGATTTTTTTTGAAAAAATGGTGCAATTTCCTGCATTCTGAGTCATTTTGGACAGGTTTAAAGTAGACAAAATATTGGTCAAAAAAATGCAATATGGCTTGATTTTATTGCCAAAAGGTACATTTTGCTTGAAAAAAAACAAAAAAAAAACTTTGTATATGGGAACATGTATAGGAACTTTTGGAAATTATTGCACTTATTTATGCTTACTATCAGAAAAAGGCCTGTTAGCTTGTTTTCTAAATTTGTTTCAATAATTTTTATGTGATTTTGACTTATTAGGAACAAATTGTAAAAAAAAATAAAAAATAATAATAATAATAATTCGGAATTGGGATTGGGATTTTTTCTTTACAAGTTGGGAATTATTTTGACAATTTCTCTTGGGAATCAATGGACCCGTTTACCGGACTCATTGATGCACCATAAAAAGGCTTGGTTTTCGATATGAATGCTCCCCGTACGAACTATGCATGGTCCGAATGCAGTACGAGGAATGCAAGGTCCGGAACTTCGATAGATGTGTACTGTTTGGGCGTCGAGCTTCCGTTGAAAATGGTAATTAAAACTGACAGAATGCTTGATTAGAAGTCACTAACAACTGTTCACATGCGCTAATTTCTTCCCGAAGAAACCAGTAAATTATAACAGGTATAACAGGTATTTTTTCGTGACGCCCTTGAAAGTTTATGGCGGCTGTCAAACTTGAACACACCTTGTCAAACGGTGCTGTTTTCGCTTGCGATCGAGGTATAACAGGATCGAACAGCATACATAAATATTTCAACAGAGAATTATGAATTTAGTCACCTTTAACACCAAACCTAAAGTCAAACAGACCTTTTCCAGTTTGAGATTGGGGTTTTCCTCTTCAATCCTCTTTTCTCCATTATCATTGGAACATCTCGGAAAAATACGAGTACATCCAAATAGCGATTAGATTTAGACTATAAAAGTCGAGTAAATACAAATGCATAGCAACCACTGTCGCTTCGTTTCCTACTACGAACGATGCTTTTAGGAAACAAATATTGCGTAGAATCTTGTAGAATCTTCTTTTAAAACTTAAATAAATGGATCTATATTTGAAATTTTGAAAAATGGAAAATAATAGCTGGCAGAAATATTGGAATAGCCGGCTTTTATGGGAAACCCTGCAGATGACCACTTAAAGCAGGTTGAAAGTAAAGCAGAATGCGCCTTTAGGCGCATTCTGCTTTACTTTCAGCCTGCTTCAAGCTATAATCTGCTAGAATATAGCAAATATTTCTGATGTATTTTATTTGTAACACTACAAATTGGGATTTATTTTCCTCAGTAGAGGAATAAATTAGAGGCGTACTTATGGGGTAATGGGTAAATGGCTTTCCCCAAAAGTATTGAAAAATGATGCCAAACAGTGCAAACACTGACCATCGTTTGTAATTATAGATACCGTTATTGGTTTCCCATACTGCAATGGTAAGCTCTTTCAAGATTCAACCTTACCAATGGATAATACTGGTTATAATTAATCAGTGTACCTGTAAAGAGTATACATGTTCTAAGCAAACAGGGTAGACACTGATCAGAAACCTCCTGCTGGAGCTCTTTGATCAGTGACTGCAATGTTTGTCTTTTTGCAACATTGTTAAATTAAACCTTAGTAGTCAAAAATGGACTAGACTTAATTGGAAATTAGTATTGTCAGTTAAAAGTTTCGCGACTGAATGAGTTATGGTGACCCTTTTCTGGGTTTTCAAAGGTGAGCGATATTTTGGCCTGCATGGGACTCTTGTATATTTTTGATTGCAGCAAACAAGTGTCAAACCGTTTGAATCCTGATCAGACACCAAGTTATAATGTGTCTGATCTGCTTTAACCCATTTATTTACCCCATAAATACACCTTTTTACAACTTTGATTTATTCCTTTACGGAAGAAAATAATTTGAATTTAAACATTCATGAATATGTACCATAAGAAATATTTTTTATTACCTAGCAGATTATAGCTTAAGCAGGCTGAAGGTTAAAACAGCATTAACAGATTATCCCATAGTCAGAATTTAGTGTTGAGGATATGACTGTGATCACTTAAAGAAGGTTGAAAGTAATTAAAGCAGAATTATGTGCCTTTAAGTGATCACAGTCATTATTATGAGTCATATCCTCAACACTAAATTCTGACTATGGGATAATCTGTTAATGCTGTTTTAAGCAATGTGAAGGCACAGTAGCCTATGAACAGGACATGACATGTAATCCATGTATCCAATTTAGCAATGGCCCCAAATGAATGGGATGTGACAGTGATGGTGCAAATGTTTTGTTATTTTGTACAACATCTTGTAATTCTAATTTAGTCTAGATCATTTTTAGTATACAAGGTTTTCTGTAGTTCTAAACAATATATAGCAAAATTACTTACACAGTGAAAAGGCATCAGTATTTCACACCAGAAAGGGGTTTTAAATAGTGTTGTCAAATTTCTTGTGGTGACATTTGAATATAGTGCATGGGTTTTTCTCTGAGTTAATAGATTTGTCGTGGCCAATTAAATGAACCTTTTACCCCAAAGCCCTTTTCTAGTGTTGAAGATAGGTGACCACTTAAAAAGTTAAAGCAGATAGAAAGTAGGGCCATAAGGCACATACTTTCAACCTGCTTTAAGCTGCCATCTGCTAGAATATAAACAAATATTTCTTATGCTGCATATTCATGACTATAAATTGGAGCTATTTTCTTCAGTGGAGGAATGAATTAAATACACTGAAAGTTGCTTCATGGGGGAAAGGGTAAAGTCTAATTAATCCATTTACCAATGGTAACTGCTTCAAGCAGACAGGAAGTAAGGCGGAATGCTTCTTACACTTTACCTCATATATACACATTTTTACGCCTCTAATTTATTCCTCCAAGCAAGAAAACAGTTCCAGTTTATTAAGTGATCATTGTGTACTATTATAAATATGGTAGTTCCAATTTATACAGTCATGAATATGTATCAAAATTCATAAGGAATACTTTATTTATTCCAGCAGGTGGTAGCTTAAAGCAGGCTGAAAGTAAAGCAGGATGAGCCTTAAGGCACATTTTGCTTTACTTCCAACCGGCTTTAAGTAGTCACCTATTTTCAAAACTAAATACAGGATAAAGGGTTAAGGAGGATTCTGCTTTACTTTCAACCTGCTTAACGCTATCACCTGTCTTCAATTCTGAAAACAAGCTATTGGGGAACGGGACAGGGTTAAGCTATCACCTGTCATAAACCCTATGAGTCTTCTTCGGAGTGGTTATAATAGTCAATTTACATTTATTTTCAAGATTGGCCATATTGAAGAAGACAAGCGCCCATCATCATATTTCCCGATAGACTGGAGCTTGAAGATTAAGTTACGTGTGGTATCTAGTCGACCTTTAGGCTGGTGTACTCAGCTCCGATCCTCAGAGGAGGCCAGTGGAATAACAAGCTTTGTTCAGGATGAGACATCTCAGGTAGGTTTAACCCATTACTCCATAAATATGCGCTTTATTACCTCTAATTGTTCCTACACAAAAATAAACAGTCCTAAGCTACTATGGTCTTTAACCCGTTATCCCATAAGTACACATTATGCCTTAATTAATTCCTCTATTGAAGAAAATAGTTCCAATTCATACTGTCACAAATAAAAATCATAAGAAATATTTTCTATATTCTAGCAGATAATAGCTTAAAGCAGGCTGAATTTGAGTGAAAGTAAAGCAGAATGTGCCTTAAGGCACATTCTGCTTTACTTTCAATCTGCTTTAAGTAGGCATTTATCTTCAAAACTAGAAACAGGCTTTGGGATAAAGTGTTAAATAAATGATGAATGACATCTTTTTCCAGTTAGAAGCTTAAAGCAGGCTTAAGGAAAAGCAGAATACTCCTTCAACCTACTTGAAATGATAATCTGTTTCCAAAATTAGAAACAGACTTTGGGGTAACTGGTTAAATCCCATGTTATAAATTATATTTTTGGGCCCTTCTACAAGAGTCCTGGAAGCTCATCAATATATGCTATATAATCACCATAACGTTTATGAGAAGATTTACGCCTTTTCATTAAAACTGTTTGAATTAGCCATTTTTAAATAGCCAGACTTTGCAACTACAGTGATCCCTTTCTATAATGACACCCAATGGAAGGCACAGATAGTGTGTGTTGTTTGGAGGAAATCGTTATAGGGAGGGAAAATTAAGACTTGGCTAAGTTTACAAACAGCTTGAATCCAGATCAGACGCCGCGTAACGCGGCGTCTGATCAGGATTCAAGCTGTTTGTCACTCGTCCTTATATGGCCTCATATATGTTACTTTAAGAAACACAGCTGACGAAAATTTTAAGCAGACGATATTGCAGCAGTGAAAGATTTGTTGTTTTAGGAACTATGGCAAGGGTTGTTGTAAGGAGGAAGTTGTAGGGAAGAAGCATTGTAACTGCAAAACCCAGTTGTAAACTCACATATTGTAGCAAATTTACTGTTTGCTGCATATCGCCAATCCCACTCATATAATCTTGTCTATGTTGCTTTACGGAAATCCTTTCATCTGGATCGTAGACATGATTGATTGGACAAGAGTTATCCAAACACGTAGCTGTGCTGTTTCATTACTTGATTAATTAGCTGATACAGGATTGTGGTGTGCTATTGTGATCATGACTACTGTGTAAATATAAGACAGACAGTAGATAAAGCATTGTCAGTCACAGAGAGACAGTTGTAATATAAGGGGCTACTTGGATTGTTCAGAAGGCAAGAGTAGCTCTAGGAAGCCTGTCATTTGGTGAAATGTATGGCATTGAAATTTGACAGGAATATTTTTAACCATTCTGATGCTGTAATATTGTCTGCTAAAACTTTTTACTGTCTTTAACCCATTACCCCATAAATGCGCATTTTTTTCGCCTCTAATCTATTCCTACTCTGAAGAAAAGATATCCATTTTATACATTTATCCAAATGACCATAAGAAATCAGAGTGGCAAATAGTATAGAACCTGATAAGACATTGGGGTACCCGGGTCTGATCGGACTCCAAACTGTTTGCAGTGGACATAAGTGAAACATGTTTATTAGGCATGAGTAACGTCTTCTCTACTGTAGTGGTCATGTTTCAGATGGAGAGTTTGTCTGACCATAAGAAGGTGTTCCAGCAGAGCTGTATGTACTGGATACACCCCAATCTACCTTGGGCCAGGCTCTTCCCACGCATAGTAGATGACTCCAAACAAAGGTAGGTAGATACCAGGACGGCCCTTTCTCCACTCAATATCTGCTCACTATGAACATCTTTATCATATGAAGTATTATATGGCTATTAAAATAAGACAAAAATTCATCTGAAAAGTATGCTGACTCGTTTCAGACAGAGACCTTTAAAAAAAATAAGTGTAGACCCAGATCAGACAGCTCCTTATCAAGCTATCTGATTTGGTCTACATTGTTAACAAAAAATGTCAAAATACGCCCAATAGCAGGGGAAGGATTAATACAGGAAGTGCCTTAATGCAGATGTCCTATTAATGGTCTTTGATACATGTACATACAGTTATTTAGTACAGAACAGAAACAATGCAGAAAGCTATAGGAGCTTACTACATTGATTTTTTTCCTGCACAAGGCAATCACCAACCTTAATATAAGTTAATAGTTCTTCTCTAAGCTTCAATTAGTGGTATTCCAAAAGCATATTTTCAAATAATGTTTTTTTATACTTCTATATATTCTATTGTTTAAAATGAAACACACAGGCACCTTCATAACCATGCCCTCTATCAATTCATGACTCTGTTTAGTACAATATTGATATAAGCTTGAAATCCATATACAGTGGAGAAAACGTTATTCTTTCCCAATAAACGCGTGTACGCTAAAACTATTATTTGCAGTGCAAACAGTTTGGAGCCAGATCAGACGCCGGGTAACCCGGCGTCTGATCAGGCTCCAAACTGTTTGCCACCAAGATAAACATGAATTATCATAATTGTCAAAAAGTTGTTCTTTTCTACGTTTTAGTGTTTTGCATTTGCGTACGTTTGCGTTTAAACGGGAAAGAATAACAGATTCTCCACTGTATGTGAGAGATTTATTCTCTGTATTTTCAGCATCTCCTTTACTCCAGTGATGAGTGATGTTGTACAGAAAAGCCTACAAACAGACTGGTAAGTCAATAAGATCATTCACAGAGTAAACTCAATACTGATATCAAACAATTTGGATCATGATTAACCAGCTATTCCCAGTTAATCTGAGCCTGATTTTGATCCAAATCATTTTCAAATGCAAGTCGAGAAAGGGCTAGCAGTGAGTGCACTTATAGTAAGGGCAGCCCTTAAAGGGCTTCATACATGTAAACCTCCCAAGTATTTCTACACTAAGAAAACTAGCCCTATCTAAAGAAGTTTGAACATAACACTCTGGGGCCCGTTTCATAAAACTTCGTACAACAAAAGTTGTCGTAAGTCTGATTATGAAAGTCTCAATTGTTATTTATTTCTCCATCTAATCCTGTCTTGAGACATCTTTTTTGAATCGTCTTGAAAAGACAATTCCAAAGAGATGTCACAATATAGGATTAATAGACAAATAAAAAAAAATTGTATTTTAAAGTTTTAACTTACGACTGTTTTTTGTCGTACACATTTTTAATGAAACGTGGCCTTGGTGTTTCCATTTTCTTTTGAGATGGTAGCTTAATGCAGTTTGAATGTAAAGCAGAGAGCTTTCAGCAAATAAACTGACAACTGGCCATGGGGGTAAAGGGTTAAATACTGAACTCTTTGTGTCTTCACTGAACCCTATAATATAACAACTACAGTAAAAACCCTCTATTACAATCTCTAAATTTTATTTACAACAGGTAACTGTTTAAAGCAAGGCAGTAGTTTTACTGACACCTTGCTTTAAGCTGTCACCTGTCTTTTATACAGTCAATTAGCCTTTGTTTTAGTGGTCTTAATAAAGAGGTTTAACTCATTAAGCCCTAGTGACGCATATATGCGTCCTCTACCAAAAGTGTACCTGTAAAGAGTACACTTGTCTATTGCAAACAGTGAAGTCCCTGATTAGAGGGCTCCTGCAGGAGCCCTCTAATCAGGGACTTTACTGTTTGCCATTTTGTAACATATTATATAAAAAAACAACAGTGGACCAGCCTTTATTATAAACTTGAATTGTCCATTGGAAGTCTCAGGGGATAATGAGGTAATGGTAATTAGAATTGTCTCTTTGAGATGATGCTAATGAGCAGTTATAGCAGAGGGAGGTATGGAAATATAAAGGAGAACACTTTGAAAATGTTTTAATTTGTTCAGCCCTATCTTGAGCCCTGCATATCTGGACCATACCGCTTCTGAAAAAATTGACCGAATATGTTGATTTATAGGGTTGTTTTTAGAAAATATTTCAGAAATAATTATAAAACAAACTAACACACATTGATCAGAAGCCTTCATAAAGAGCCCTATGGTCATGGTCTAGACTACGCTGTGTGCAAAATAAATATGTGCTAGTTTTCATTGCAGTATAGAAAGGATTAACTCCATAGCCTGTTTCTAGTTTTGAAGACAGATGATATCATAAAGCAGGTTGGAGGTAAGGCAGAATGCACCTTTAGGCGCATTCTGCATTACTTTCAGCCTGTTTTAAACTACCATTTCCTTTGATATATATTAAAAAAAAACTCTTAACTTGCATTTTTAGCTCACCTGAGCTAGCTCAGGGTGAGCTTTTGCAATCCTTGAATGTCCGTCGTGCATCGTCAACAATTTTAGTGTTTACACTCTAGAGGCCACAATATTTATCCAATCTTTCTCAAACTTGCTCAGATGGTATATTGCCATAAGAGTTCCGATGAGTTCGATTATGGCTGAAATCGGACAATTAGGTCGTGAGTTATCAACCTTTGAATTGCTGAAAATGCCATATTTAACAGTGTTTATCAAGAGTAATCTACCTTTGAACTGCTGAAAATGCCATATTTAACGGTGTTTACATTCTAGAGTTCACAATTTTTATCCAATCTATCTCAAACTTGCTAAGATTATATAGGACTATAAGAGTTCGGATAAGTTTGATTATGGTTGAAATCAGACTAATAGGTCGAGAATTATCTACCTTTAAATTGCTGAAAATGCCATATTTAAGGGTTTTTACACTTTAGAGGCCACACATTTTATCCAATCTTTCTCAAACTTAATCAGATTGTATATTACCATAAGACTTCGCATGAGTTCAATTATGGTTGTAATCGGACCAATAGGTCAAGAGTTATATACCTTTGAATTGCTGAAAATGACATATTTAACAGCGTTTACGCTTTAGAGACCACAATATTTATCCAAGCTCTCTCAAACTTGCTCAGATTGTTTATGACCATAAGAGTACGAAAAAGGCTAATTGTGGTTGAAATCGGACGAATAGATCAAGAGTTATCTACCTTTGAATTGCTGAAAAGGCCATATTTTACAGTGTTTACACTCTTGCAACTACAGTTTTCAATGGATTTTCATTATACTTGTACACAAAGTATATAGCTATACGTTCTCGAAGGAGTGCAATTATTGTTGAAATCTAATCATTGTGGCAATAATTACCTGCCCTTGATATACTTTGAAATGCTAGAAAAAGGCTTCACTTCAGTATTGTTTAGGCTCTAGTTATCTGCCTTAAATTGATGTACTCTACTATACTAGAGTAGGTCAACAAACTTGAATGGATTTAGAATAAAAAGGGTGAAATTCAAAGGTAAAGCTATCAGGCTTCATTACAAATGGTGAGCTATATCAGGGCCTTCAGGCCCTCTTGTTTATGACTTTTTTCTTCAATGGAGGAATAAATTCAGGCATAAAAATGTGTATTTATGGAGTAATGGGTGAAACAGCTGGATAAAGGTGAATGCCGTTATTTTGCCAATCCAGTTTGTCAATGCCTCATTAGATTACTGCACTTCCCCAGCCAAAGTCTATCATGTTAGGGGGTTAAATATTTAACTTGAATTAAACATTCTTTTTGAATTAACGAATTGATGAATTGCTAGTTTATGACCTTAAACAGTAATTACTGATTGAATTAATGCAAATAGTCCTGCGTGTGATGCCTAATTTGTCTCGCAGAGATTTTCTCCAGTTTAGCACTGGAGAGATAGTAATTAGTGCAGACAGAATTGAAGCAAAAAATGACAAGACTGAATTGATTATTCAATTAAAGAAGGCATGCACTTTTGTTTCCTTTTGACGCAAATGATTTGAATTCAGAGTGACAAAGATGCAAAAAACCATTACCACATAGGAGAACGCCACAGATGTCCAGACATACTTAGTGATAACCCTTTACTCCATAGCCTTTTTCTTGATTTGAAGACAGGTGACCACTTAAAGCAGTTTGTTTTACTTCCAGCCTGCTTAAAGATACCATCAACTGGGATAAAGATAATGTTGGTTTTTTTTGTTGCTTATCCATGAATGTATAAAATGGAACCATTTTCTTCAGTGGAGGAAGAAGTTAAAGGCTTTAAGAGACACATTTATGGAGTAATAGCAGCGTTTTTTTTCACCCAATTGGGAACGGGTCCGGTACCCCTCAGATTGGGAATTTTTCAAGTCAAATTGGGAAAAAGGAGTTGTGAAATGATGACAACGCAGAAATTGGGAATTTTAGTTACTAAACTGTTTATCATTGTAAACATGGTGTAGAAACTAAATCTACGCTGGATGTATTACTCACAGTAGACGCTGTTGCGGCTGAGACAGAGTTGACAACTTAGTAAAATCCAAAATCTTATCTTATCTATTTCTGGAAACTGCCAATCACGCTCGTGAGTGTTAAAGGCAGTGATCTAGATTCAAATTTTTCATTATCGTCTTTTTCAAAACAATTCTGTAATACTTTGAATTATGGCTCATAATTGTTTTAATTGTAGGATTTCTAAATTTTATAAATGATGGTAAACAGAGTCAGACTGGGTTTGTAAACTCTTATCAA
Organism: Gari tellinella; assembly: GCA_922989275.2. Classification (NCBI taxonomy): domain Eukaryota; kingdom Metazoa; phylum Mollusca; class Bivalvia; order Cardiida; family Psammobiidae; genus Gari; species Gari tellinella. The sequence continues at coordinate 80,395,802 of OV277860.1, read as the reverse complement.
TTTCAGCAGATATTGCGATCATGCAACATTACCAGTCTCTATGAAGGGGCATGTATAAATCTTCGCCCGGACTGTTTCCGAAATTCGGCCGTAATCACTGGTAAATTGTTTTATACATACTCCCAAAAATGTCAATGGAGTTGCATAACTTTGCTTACGTTCATTGTAGCAAAAGATAAGTTGGAATATGGATGGTTTGCTATGATTTAAAGGGAAAATGTAACTTGATAATTGCAAATATGTTTATTTTTATTGGGAACAGGTCCGATAATTGATTTCTTTTGATTGGGAAGGGTCCGGTCGTCAAATTGGGAAGGGTCCGTCTCGAATTGGGAACGGGTCCGTTCCCCGGTACCGTCCAAAGAAGGAAAAAAACCGCTGAATGGGTGAAGTCATACACTTTAATATTGAGGAATCATAGAGATCTCTGAAGACAGGCTGTACAGTAAAACCTCACTATTACGGCCACTAAAAATAAGGCTAATTGGTAGTATGAAAGACAGGTGACAGCTTAAAGCAAGGTGACAGTAAAACAGAAAGCTCCTAAAGGAGCTTTCTGTTTCACTGTCACGTTGCTTTAAGCAGTCACCTGTTGTAAACCTGTTTAGTGGTCGTAATAGAGAGGTTTTACTGTATTTAAGATAAGTTACATACTAAGTACAGCAGCTAGGGGTCATACTGATGCATATCAACAAAAACAGCATGTTGTATTGCAGTTAAGTGATCTTGACCTTGACCTCTTTGACCTAGGTTAAGCTTTTGAATTAAGGTCAGTTATAGACTACTGTTAATTGAGTGTTTGCATGTATGATCAAATTTACCATGGGACATCCATGTTTTAATTACCCATTTCAATACAGTCAAACTTTGATATCTCCAACCCGCTTACGTCAAACATGTCCATATTCCTAAGTTAAAATGTGGCTTGAAGAATGGACATGGAAGACTATAGTGAGGTTGAAATAATGGTATTCAATAGTTAAAATACAAAAAGAAATCTAGCTGAGTGAGTTGTGAGATACATGTATTGACGTTTAGCTGTAGTTGTTCTGGTGACTGTAGAGAATGTGTTCAGGTTGAGTGTTATTATTTCAGGGAACAGAGCTTCTCATCTGCCTACTACCAGCTCCGAGCTGGACTGTGTCCTTTCTTCTACCTCTGCACACACCAGTTCACAGTGCTATTCTATAAAGACCAGGAGAAAGAGTCAAATTTTGTTGCCTTGGTTACACCAACGACTAGAGGATTCAGGGAGCTGCTTGAAAATGAAGGTATGAATAACCCATAATCCAGCACCCCATAATTTGTTTCTAATTTTGAAGATAGATAACTACTTAAAGCAGGGTGAAAGTAAAGCAGAATGCGCCTTAAGGCACATTCTGCTTTACTTTCACCCTGCTTTAAGCTATTATCTGTTTGAATATAGAAAACATTTGTTTTGCTGTATATTCCTGACTGAATAATTGAAACTATTTTCTTTAGTGGAGGAATAAATTAAAGTCGTAAAAGGGCATACTTATGGGGTAATGGGTTAACTCTTTACTGCAGGAGCCCCCTTATCAGGGACTACACCTACTCGATGCTAGTGTTGAATGTGTTGATTTTTAGCATGCGTTGGGTATATTTGTGTGAACTGGTGAGACGGAATTTAATGTCCCATTTAGTTCCTGGAAAATCTGAATTAATTTGATGTTTTCTTTCCCATTTTAACTTTGCCACTCCTGAAATTTTCAGAAAACGTGTTTTATTTGTGAAAATCAAGCAATAAAATAAAAGTTGTAACTTAAGCAAGCTGCTGCATTTTATTAGTTTTAAATATTGGCCTGCTGTTTATGTACACTCATGCACTGCTTCATACTGTGAGAACCACATTATTATTTCCCCATAACATGTTTATGCTTCAATTATTTCTTCCATTGCAAACAGTTTTGAAACCAGATCGGATGTCATTTAACTGGCATTTGATCAGGCTAAAAAGAAATTTGGTGCCACTTAGATTAAAAAAATGGTCAACATAGTGATTGTCCTGTCCGTCCGTAACAGGTTAACTAGATTTCACCATTTCGTCTAGCTTCAACACTGGTTGTTGAAATGCTTGGATACTTATACAGTTGTTGCCTTGGACCATTTCCAATCCACCATTATCACATAAAATCGCCTCTGGCAGTGTAATAAAGCCATTCAACAAATGATAGTGAAATATCAATACTTGGGCTCCAGCCCTACCTGTTCGTCTGCAAGTGCTGCATGACGTGGGGCGCCAAATGACGTCATTTGCAATGACTTTACTATAAACAACACCAACTTTTGGCGGAAAATACATATGGCGGAGAGACTACAAATTACAGATTCAGTAGACTGAATAGGATTTTAGAAAGTTTATGTGATAAATAGAATCTAACAGTCATGCTCATTATTTATCATTCTTAATAAACTCCTTGACTAAAATAAATATAACGCTTGCCAAGGCTCGCATCATATTGTTTAAGTCAACTCGTTTATTAAAAAATTTATAATTAATTAGCACTCATGTAAGATCCTCTATATATCACCTGACCGTGATTTTGACCATGATCTAATTTGGACTAAACAATATTGTAAATTGGCTATTTCTTGGTTAACTAGATTTTACTGTTTCTTCTAGCATCAACACAACTGACTACAATGCTTTAATACTAATATTGTTGTTGCCTTGGACCACTACCAATCCACCCAAATTACCTAACCTTGATCTTGACCTTGACGGTAATGACCTGAATGTAATGAGAATATTTTAAATTGGCTATTTCTTGGTTAACTAGATTTACTGTTTCGTCTAGCATCAACACTATTGACTATAACGCTTTGATACTTATACAGTTCATGCCTTGGACCATTACCAATTCACCAATATTACCCAACTTCAATTTGACCTTGATCTTGACCAAATTAGAAAAGCTTCAAAATATTTTGTCAAGGATGCCACCAGGGGCATGTGTGTTTATTGAACACGGTCTTGTTTAATGATATACCTACTATTTTCTACGTGTTACTGCATTTTGTGTGTGTTTTGTTCCATTTAACCATTTAGCATATAGGCTAGGCTGTTTCTAGTTTGGAAGATAGGTAACCATTTAAGCAGGTTGAATGATATAGAAAAAAATTCCTGTGATATAAATTTATGACTGTACATCAGGGAACCGTTTTCATTAGTGGAGGAAAAAGTTATACCTAAAAAATACTATCTATGGAGTAAGGGTGGAACAGGAAGAATAAAGTCATCTTCTTTGTTATAAGATATTATAGATGTTGCAAAGTTGGCCATGGAAATTGAAGGTGTTTAACACTGTTATTTTAGGAATATCCTTCAAATTGCCTGTAGGAGCCCAGCAGCAAAGTCCAGGAAAGACTTCTGCAGAAAGGCAACAGTCCAAGGAACCCAGTGTGACTGGTGTGGGTGAGAAAAGGTAGGAAATATCCAAGTACAGTCAAACCTTTGTAAAACCAGGTTGATCTCGACAGAGGGGGGCTGTGCAACACTCCAGAAAACTCCTTTTGTAGCAGTTATACTGTGAACATAAGGCACACAATTAGTATATTGATGATGTTTAATGGATCTGAAAGTGAAGAAGTAAAGCAGAAGGCTCTGTAAGTCTTTTTGTCTTGCTTTTAGAAGTCACTTGCCTTTAAGCCCTTAACATTTTGCCTCATAGCCTGTAAAACAGGCAAGCACTTATAGCAGGTTAAAAGTTTAGGTTACACAGTGTAATTTATTTCTTAGACTACTGGGAGATAACTTGATAGCTGTGATTAATACATTTCAACCCTAGCGATGATTATACTCGTCATTTACGAACAGTGTACCTGTGAGGATTACACTTGTCTCATGCAAACAGTATAGACCCTGATCAGAAGGAGCCCTTTGATCAGAGCCTACTCTGTTTGTCATTTTGAAATATATGGTTAAAATAAACCCTCAATAGTCAAAAATGGACTACACTTATTTTGAAATTGGAACTGTCCATTAAAAGTTTCAGGGATGAATGAGTTAATACTTCTTATATTGAATATTTAATATGGGCCATTCCATCTAAATGCAAAATGACCAGTTTATGTCAATTTTATAGCTGTTTCTAATAAATATATTTCAGAAAATTAAAAGTATGATACAGTGCTGGTCCTGAGCAGAGGGCTCCTCAATTAGCCTTCTGATCAGAGTCTACACTGTTTGCAAAATATACATATACTGGTTTCCAGCATGGAAAGGGTTAAATTTGTCAGTGAATCATTTGTTGAAAGTATATGAGACCCAGGGTATCATCAGTTTTCCTTTCCCATATATAAATGTCTTTTCACATATTTATTGGTTTGTCATTAACCCTTTGCTCCTTAGCCTGGCTGTTTCCAGTATTGAAGACAGGTGACCACATAAAGCATTTTTAAAGTAAAGTAGAGTGTGCCCTAAGGCAAGGCTATAGAAAACATTCCTTCTTTAAACAGTTTGGGGCCTGATCAAAGTAAACCCTTTACTCTATAGCCTGTTTCTAGTTTTAAAGGTGACCACTTAGAGCACTTTAACCCTTTACCACATAGCCTGTTTCTAGCTTTGAAAATAGGTGACTACTTAAAGTAGGTTGAAAGTAAAGCAGAATGTGCCTTCAGGCGCATTCTGCTATACTTTCAGCCTGCTTTAACTCTTTCCTCCCTGAAACTTTAAATGGACAATTCCAGTTTCGATTTTTGTCTAGTCCATTTCTGGCTTTTAAGAGTTGTTTTTGTCAATTTTGGCATTACTGACAAACAGTGAAGACCCTGATCAGAGGGCTCCTTTCGGAGCCCTCTGATCTGGGCCTTCACTGTTTGCACAGGACAAGTGTATTATTCACATGTACACTGTTTGAAATGACGCCTATAGGCAGGACTAGGGTTCAAAGGGTTAAGCTTTTATCTGCTAGGATTTAGAAAAATATTTCTTATGGTATGTTTTCATGACTGTATAAGTATAATTCAGTGAAGGAATTAATTTGATGCGTTAATAGTCCGGTGGCAGAGACCGATAAGCGTGTTTTGCCGTCCGTACAAAGTTATTTTGCTGTTTCTATACCTCTGAGGTGTGCTCTTCAAGAATCTGAATGATGCCACTCTGGCATCCTTGGGCAATCCGCACAATATGCAAATTAAGGCCGCCATTACTGAAAATCTTGTTTTCGTCAATATCTCAGTAACTATGCATAGTATCAAAATAATTTTGGTGTCTATCCCCATGTTTTGAGGGGTAAAGAATCAGATTAAGCTATTTTAGTAAAGACCACACCAATATTGTGTGCGAAATTAGCATATTTAGGCAGCCATTACTGAAAATCCCGTTTTCGTCAACATCTCAGTAACTACTTATGCTACCAAAATAATTCTGGCCTCTATCCCAATGTTTCTAGGGGCCAAGAAACAGTTTAAACCATTTCAGTATTGATAACACCAATGTATTTTTGCCAAAATTACAAAAATCAACTTCAGTTTATTTCCATGTCTTCAGACTCTTCATAAAACAATCAACCAGCGGACATGGGACTTTCCTACCTTGTTTTGGTTCTGGAGCTTAATTGTCATAAGGAATGTTTCTGTTTATTTGACCGAGAGTATCCCCTTTGCCAAGAAATAAAAAGAATAGAAGGCATGTTGGTGGTTTTGATACCATGCGTTGCTTAGCAACGAATGGGGCTAGCCGAAAGCATCTTGATAAAATTATCATTATCTCCCTGAAATTATCGTCATCTCGTGTCATCATCCCTAATTATTCATCGGCGCAACATGAAATATCGGGAATCATGTGCCGCATTGCCGTAAAAACCAACTCATCACCAGCATTATCATCAACATTATACTACCGGCCGAACCAAGTCCTTTCGGATGAGACTTTATTTACAAAGGTCCGATGTACCAGTGCATCCAAAATAACCTGATAACTCTGTTGATAATAAGAGTAGGGCATCGCGCCCGGGTAAATGTATCTGTGCGGGGCGTCCAATTAGCCCATAGATGACAGAACCGGGCGTAAACGTAAACAAACAACAGAACATTCTTGTTACTTGTGCTGATACATGTTGCCATTACAGATTTCACTCAGTCCTCAAACAACTCACTTTCAACAGCATCGTCACAGTCATTAACACGTCGGGTGTGCTCATTCTGGCAGTGTACTTCCCCGTGGCATCCACAAAACATGGTACATGGCAAGTGAGCTGTATAGCATCCACACATTGCTGTCAAACAGGGTGTATCCGTGGCACAACCACACCTTATCATTTCCAGCACCTCTTTGGTTGCAATGTTACTGGAATCAAACATCTAGTGCGTTCGTCACGTTCCCAGCCGAACTGAACTGGATCAAATTGTGGAGGTTCTGAGTTGATAGCTGATTTCCAAATTGCAGTCTGAATGTGCGCCCGCTTTACATTCTCTTTAAAAGCTTCTTTAGACGGCGGTAGTGATTTAAGCTCTGGAACCTTTGTCACATTTTTTCTACCCATCCTTCGGGACCAGACCTCTCCACGGACCTCAGTCATGCTTGATGTCCCCATACGTTTGACCCCGTAACAAGCAGCCATAAATGCCGTCGCTTCTTCAATGATATCACCCATGTCCTCAGATAGTATGCCCAATTTATGCAGGACTACACCACTCTTAAGGACTTTGATTACAGTACTTTTTCCTACACCGAAGCACTGAGCCACAGTGTCACAGCCTGAGAGGGCATGGGCGGCTGGTAGTTGTAAAAGAAAGTGGCCATGTTCACGTGCAGTTGCTGTAATGTCAACAGTAGTTCGGTCAGCACTTGGACCTTCCATGGTTAGACGACAAGACAGATTCATCTTTGCGTAAAAATGCAGCAAGAGGACGAAAACGTCTGTGTCCTCACATACGATGTTAATTCTTTTAACACCACTTTCAGCTGCACAAACCATCTGCTGTATTATCATTACATCTGCTTCTTCGTGGCGAGTCATGAGATCGCCCCTGCGAAAGACAATGCCATTTTGAATTGAAATTGGAACAGATTCAGTAGAGGTAATGACCAGACTGTGTTCATTTGGATCGTCCTGTGCTTTCAGGATCAAATTCGAACAAATCAGATCTATTACCTGTACCTTATTCTCTGTTACGGTGAGGACAACTTTCTGGGGTGACAATGGGGTATGTAATTGAAGTTTGTCACGTCGGCTCGCTTCTTCACCAGCTCGAGCTGCCCGAGTTCCACTCTTAATGCTGAAGTCGAAGTAGCGGTAAAAGATATATGCCAACTACTCTGGCGGAACAAAGCACTTCAATGACAGAGAAATTTCTGCTATTATCAATGCAAGGTGTATTGTATGAAAAAAGTGACTAGTTATCCAAGCTCAGGGAGAACATACGGCAATTATAAAATACATTAACAAGATATAGTAACCTTGCTTGGGTCTACCTTGACCGTTTGATTATTACAATGATTCTAAATGATTGGATTAACTATATAAATCAACTTCAATCAACTAAAGCATGAGCAGTATAAATTTTCTTGTGGACTACTTCGCCCTTTGATTATAACTAAACTATATGTTACAACTTATATGTGTACGAAATGTGGTTGGATTTGTATCTGACTAGCATGTGTCGCTTGGATTGATATATGTGCAGGTGTGCAACCCAGTGGTTAAGTCGGTATCGATCAGCTATGGACAGTCGATTGAATTGCTTAATAGCTAACAGCGAGAGCTACAGTTGAGCCTAAGGTGCTCAGGTAATGATGTTGATATACCCCAAACCTTAGCCCCTATGACGCTGAGCGACTGATCAACAAAACTTATGAATGGATTATCCTGAGCTTATGGTGCTAAGAGATTTCTTTGCCTATGGTCAGGTACTTCAGACAAGTAAAGGCGATCTGTTTGAGCAAACAAGCGCTCAGTCTCGATATAAAGCAAGTTACCCCTTTCGGTCCTAGCTAAGTTACAGAACAACACAGATGGAAATATGTGTAGTTCCACTTTTCACCCTGATACTGAGTACTACAACAATAATACTAGTAGATACTGTTTAAACTAAACGACTACTGACTAGAGCTATAAATTCCGTGTGCCTCAGTTGACAGCGAAGCAATGACTGACTGAAATTTGAGCGCGTGTCCGGTTTTATTATACTTTAAATGTAATAACGACTGCATTCACTGAAACTATACATCTAAACATGCCCAATATTCAATGTTGGCCTCACCTATTTACGTGGTTATATTCTATTACATAAAATCATGAAGTGAATAGATATGCAGTAAAACTTGTGTTAGGTATCTGCTCTTTCAGTCCGCTCTATAAAGCTCCCATCTGGAAATATACTGTAAATGCCTTCAGCAATTCATGCTTATGATACCTCAGGCGTAGCGGTAATTATCAAAAAGTGTATTAATTGGGTAAAGGGTTAAAGAGCATGTAAAAAAAGTGTACGTTTAATTTATAGTTGACATGTATTTCGTAATATTGTAATGGGTTTGTGAACTGTCTAATTATTGAGCGTTTTGATGAAAATGTGCTTTTATTAAATATTCTTTAAGACCCGGACTGTCGAATTGACTTTGACAATACATGTAGTATCAAATTTCAAATAGTGTTAGAGCCAGATTAAGATAGTGTATTTCTAAAGAACTCTAGATTTAGTTTTGGGACATGTAATCCATTATTGGTGGCAAATCTAGGCTGACATATACCATTGCAGTTAATCATTTTAAGTTTAGATTGCATAGAGACAGGAAATCAATTAATGTTGATTAACTTGTGTAGGAGGATGCATTTTGAACTCAACTCTACTATCACTAATTTTAATCCAGTGTAGTTCCTTGAATAATGATTCAACTGATATGTCAAGGATTTTAAGTGGTGTTAGGTGCCGTTTAATTTGTAAAAGCAAATATAGATTTGTATTACATTTTGCAGTGTTTGTTTAGGCTGGCTTTTCCATTTTAAATTATTGTCTATCTGAACACCAAGAAGTTTCTTTGAAAAGTCAGAAGTGAGATCATTTATTTGTAGATGGATGGGTTGGGTTTTACGGGACTGAGACACAATACAGATCTTATATCGCCGATGAATGATGGTAGTGAATGGTGAGATTAGACGATGATTGTTTCAGGACGATGATTTCGGCTAATCTCATTATTTGTTATGCAGCAGATGGGATCAAACCACAAACTTGCCTTCCTTTTATTTTTTGGCAGAGGGGTTGATCTCGGCCTAATTTAACAGGAATCATCCCTAACGACAATTAAGCCCCAGAACTAGGACTATTTATTTATGTAATACAAATAGCAAAGGTCCTAAAACTGAGCTCTGTGGTACTTCAGAAGGTATAGTTATGGAGTGGATCAGAGAGGCTAGCTGCGGTTAGAAAGACCCTGCGTATTGTTGTCGGCTACGGAAAGGACTATTTTAATTTAACAATAAATATCACTGTTGACATCATCCTACTTTTGCGACCGCTACATTGTCAATAAGGAACTTAGACAGGATCAAGATTATCAACTGAACTGTACATAAAAGTTCTAAACCTTGTTGATATGTTATCATTCTTTCAATGCTCTAATATAAATGATTATTAAACACCAGACTGACGGCACAGGGAAAACATAGGCTCGATTTCCAAATCAATAATGGCGGTTATTATTTGCATATTTTGAGAAAAATATTCGATTTTCAGTAATGGCTGCCGAAATGTGCCTATTTAGCAAATAATTTAAGTGTGATGTTTACAAAAATGGCTTAATCTGATTCTTTACCCCTCAAAACATGGGGATAGACACCAAAATTGTTTTGATAACATGCATAGTAACTGAGATATTGACGAAAACAAGATTTTCAGTAATGGCGGCCTTAATTTGCATATTGTGCGGATTGCCCAAGGATGCCAGAGTGGCATCATTCAGATTCTTAAAGAGCACACCTCAGAGGTATAGAAACAGCAAAAAAACTTTGTACGGACGGCAAAACACGCTTATCGAAAAATCAGGGGGTTGGCAACCGGACTATAAAGGCGCTTCTATGAGGGAAAGGGATAATCTTGCTGCAACCTGTATTCAGCACTACCAGTGAATATTCATTTGTTGGGCTTGTGTGGAAATGAAGGTCACAGGTGTCTGAAGATACTTATGCTTAGGAAAGGGTTACACCTGTTGAATACTAAAAATGTTGTAATGTAAATTCCTTACCTATTACTGCATTTGTACGCCTTTACTTTAATATTTCTCCACTGAAAGAAATAGTTTTACTTTATACAATCATGAATATAGACCATAAGAAATAGTTTCTATATCCAAGCAGAAAGGAGCTTAAAGCATGCTGAAAATGAAGTAGAATGTACCTTAAACACATTCAACCCTAGTGACAAGTACCAGTATACTAGTCCTTTACAGTGTACCTGTGAGGATTACACTTGTCCCATGCAATAGTGTAGACCCTGATCAGAGGGCTCTTTAAGGAGCCCTCTGATCAGGATTTACACTGTTTTATCATTTTGAAATATATTGTTAAAATCAACCCTAAATAGTCAAAAATGGACTAGATTTATTTGAAATTGGAATTGTCCATTAATAGTTTCTGGGGTGAATGAGTTAAGGCACATTCTGCTTTACTTACAACCTGCTTTAAGTGATAACCTATTTTAAAAACTAGAAATCAGTTGTGGAGTGAAGGGCCAATAAAGGAAGGGTAATGTATATTTTTCCAGTGGGGATAGCGGAGATCAGGAAGACGAAGAGGGTGATGACCTCCTGGAGACAGATGACGCAGCATCGGGTTGGCTAGAAAGTATGGGACTGGACAAGAAAGAGTTTCCCACGCTTGACCCTAGGAAGGTCAAACTGTATCCTTTGTCAAATCAAACAGACCCTAGCTAAAAGAATCTGTCGATATGGCCCTTTTGTTTTCTTACCCTTATAATGCCTGGGGGCTTGGTGTATTGTCATTTGTAACAGTATAAACCTAGATCAGACTGTTCGTTTTAGATATTGTGCGAAAAGGATACCCCCTTAAAGAGCTTACATAAGCTGGGGTGCATATAAACATCATTTGTAAACAGTGAATGCACAGATCAAAGGGTCCTTGAGAAGTCCTCTGGGTCCGGGCAGACACTGGTTGTCATGCTTGTAGGACATTGCCTTCAAGGGTTAATGTAAAGTTGGTCAACATAAAAAAAAAGGATTTGGGTTTTTTTTAAATTAAGGAAGATCTTAGTCTCTCCAAACCAGTGTATTTGTTTTCAATTCATCTGGAATGACGTCTCCTAAAAGAATCTCTCTTTTTTAGCTGTTCATCAATTTTTGTTGCTGATTTAATGTGAAAGAAATGAACTTTTCAATTCTAAAATTCAGTGATTTTTACCAACTGACACTGAAATGATCAGAGTAGGGTGACTTTTGCCTCGATGGAATTAGTGTCCAAAATAAAATATCTCTGTAGAATAAGATGTTTAGGATTCTTAAACTTTTATCTGAATACACATTACATGTAGCTCCAATGTGGAACTTGTTAACCCATGGCCACAAAGCTTGTTTCTAGTTATGAAGATATGTGCTCGCTAAAAGCAGGTTGAAAGTAAAGCAGAATGCACCTTAAGGCGCATTCTGCTATACTTTCAGCCTGCTTTAAGTTACCATCTACTAGATTATAGAATGTATTTCTTTGATACATGTTCATGACTATAAATTTGAACAATTTTCTTCAGTGAAGGAAAAAATTAGAGGCGTAAAAAGGCATATATATGGGAAACTGGTTAAACCTAAACCACATACTCTGTTTCTAGTTTTGAAGACAGGTGACTATTTAGGGTGGAATGAATTTATTGCAAAATGACAAACAGTAGAGACTCTGATCATGGGGACCCTGCAGGAGCCATCCTTTGATTAGGGTCTACATGGGTTGCATATAGTACAAGTGTACTCTCCATAGGTACACTGTTTGTTAATGATGAGTACACTTGGGTGGAAAGATGACCAGGCTTCTTCATAATGTGGTTGTTGAACCCATTACCCCATAGACTGGTTCTAGTTTGGAAAACAGGTAACCACTTAACCCTTCACCCCATAGACTGGTTCTAGTTTGGAAAACAGGTAACCACTTAACCCTTCACCCCATAGACTGGTTCTAGTTTGGAAAACAGGTAACCACTTAACCCTTTACCCCATAGACTGGTTCTAGTTTTGAAAACAGGTTACCACTTCACTCTTTCCTCCCTGAAACTTTAAATGGACAATTCCAGTTTCCATTTTAGTGAAGTCCATTTCTGACTTTTAAGGGTTGTTTTTGTCAATGTTTGGCATTATGACAAACAGTGAAGACCCTGATCAGAGTGCTCCTTTCGGAGCCCTCTGATCTGGGTCTTCACTGTTTGCACAGGACAAGTGTACTATTCACATGTACACTGTTTGAAAAGGACGCCTATATGCGGGACTAGGGTTCAAAGGGTTAAAGCAGGTTGAAAGTAAAGTAGAATGTGCCTTTAAATGCAACCTGCTTTCATCTATCATCTGCTATTAATGATAAGTAATGAGCTTGAATGTGAGATAACACCTGTAAACACCTATAAGATCAATGGAAGTTGTAGCGTTTAAATTTGCTATATAAAGATTTTCCGCCAAAACCTGTCATTGTTTACAGTTATGTCATCACAATTGAAGCCATTTGGTGTCCCGCTACATGCAGCTAGTGCTTGTAGACATTTTGCTTTATTTTAAGCCTGTCTCCAGGTCTTAATGTGATGAAGACCCGTTGAGAGTCAAAACGTCAAATAAAATAAGGTAAACATCAGATTGCCTCAGTTGTGTGTGTACTGCTTCATTAAATTCTTCACCCAAAACTATGTTTTGGGGTAATGGGTTTAAGTAGATCAATATTGGCAACAGACCTTTATTCATCAGTAAAGAAAATGCATCTTTGCATCTTTAATGCAGATAATAACAATTACTCCCAACAAAATGAATTTAAAGTAGACAACCACCCACCAATAGAAATTGACTGGTGTTGGCACCAACACCTTTGTTAGATCAATTAGGCATTGCCCCCAAGACAGTTTTCCTAGAATAACTCTTAATCAGAATGAAGGTGTTGAAATGCTGCTGTTTTAATGAAATTGTGCAAACTAGTTTCTCAAATAATTCCAATGAGAGTTACGGTAGATCTGTAATTTTATCAGATGGCAGCCACAGCGATGACAACAGTATTTGGTTAACTTTTGCAATTGTCTGTAGAGCATGATAGAGTGTCTATACTCCTTCTCCTGCTAAAAATATAGTTATATACAAATAATGACTTTTTGAAAACAGTGTAGACCCAGATCAGACAGCTCCTGAAGGAGCTGTCTGGTCAGGGTCTGCACTTTTTTCTTACTAGATTTGTCTGACATGAGTTGGCACTCTTTCCTGCGAAAATGTTTTCTTATTTTATTATCCAATGTAATAGTTAATATGATAGAAACTCAGTCATTAGTGAACAGTTTTATACATGAATTCATTGTATACCTTACTATAAATAGCAACAAAATTGCCGTGGAAAATTGTCATAAGGAATCACTGTGACCTATCTATAATGGCACAGTGTGCTCATTAAAGATAATGGGTCTATGATCTTTTACACCTGCAATATTTTTGATGTTTGCAACTTAATTCTATTCAAACATGGCAGGAGAAAGGGTTTTGACATCATTGACAAATCGTACTCTAGATAGTTTAACCCTTTACCCAATAACCCATTTATAACATTAAATATAGGTGATCACTTAAAAGCAGGTTGAAAGTAAAGCAGAATGTTTAATTTCAGCCTGCTTTAAACTATCATCTGCTAGGCTATATAGAAATATTTGTTATGTTAATTGTTTATGATTATATAAACTGGAACTATTTTCTTCAGCGGAGGAATAAATTAAATACGCTAAAAGCCGCTTCTATGGGGGAAAGGGTTAACAGAAAGAAGAACTATTCACTTTTACACTCTAACACAGAAGGGTGTTAATGGAAAAAGGTATGATTCTGTTTATACAATGGTAAAGTTCTAAATAAAAAAAAAAACATAAAAAAAAACAATTACATGTACTTATGTGTGTGTATTGATTGGTATTATATAAAGATGACAGTTATGACATCATAATTTCGTGTCATCAATCTGAAGTTTTGAAACAAAATTATAAGTTGATGAAACGTCAAATGTAAAGTAGGTGATAGTGTAGTGTTTTTTTTACATTGTACTCAAATTATTTCAGTGTTGATTCGAATCCCAATAGCTAGCTCTATCATTCTATGTGTTCAAGATCTGTTAAATTTCCACACATTGTAACCATTATCATTTCAATTTTGTGTACAGTTGATAGCAATTAAAGCACTAACATCAGCGACTTAAAACTATTTCACCAACAACAACTAACATCAAATTAAGTTTGAAACCTTCTGTTTTAACACCACTTGATCTACTTGAAGGTATACAATAACAGGTTCAAAATATGGCGTAGGCTGTCATTTGACCACAATGGCACACCTGGTGTCATAATGGCCATCGGGCATTTACACCTAATTCAACCTTGTTATTTTCCCTAACTTGTAATAGGCAGCGAGAAGGATTCAGAGTTATAGACCATAGGCCAGAGTCTCTAGTGTATGTGTGTGGGTCGGATGTTCAGGCCTTGTTTAACTTCCTGCTAAATTGCCGTTCCTGTGTCGCCATGAGTGGGGCGCAGGCAGGAATCCCTCCAACTATTCTAAGTCCACAAGCATTTAAAGGAGCAACACTCAAGTCTCATAAGGTAGGATTTATTTTCGTGAAATATTAAAAAATTTTGAGTGAGATGTTTTGAAAAGTAATTTTTCAATTTACAAATGTTACTTTGATGCCTAGTGCCTTACAAAAATGGCATTTGCAAACAGTGATGATCCAGATGAGATACCACAAAATGTGCCTCATGTTCAACCCTTATCTTCATAGCCTGTTTGTAGTTCTGAAGACAGGTGATCTGTTAACCCTTTACTATATAGCCTGTTTCTAGTTTTGAAAATAGGTGACTACTTAAAGCAGGCTAAAAGTCATGCAGAATGTGCCTTAAGTTATGGTGCTTTCTGCTTTACTTCCAGTCTGCTTTAAGCTACCATCTGCTACGATATACTGTAGAATATAATTATATATATTATGTATATATATCTTATGATGCTTATTTATGACTGTATAGATGGGAACTATTTTCTACAGTGGAAGAATAAGTTAAAAGGGTAAAAAGGTTTATTTATGGGGTAATGGATTAAATCATCAAATTCAAATATCTTATATTGATAACTTTTGCATACAATTTGGATTTGGAAATGATGCTTACTAACTCGGCATTTCTTCAGGATCCAAACTAATTTATGCTCAGGTTGTACTTCAGTAGAAATAAATAATAGCATTATATACTGACACAATAAAGCAACTGTACATTTAGTTTGAGGGACTTTTGTTATACTTATAAGTACAAACCACAGACAACTTTGGTATCAAATTCGCAAAACTGTATTGACTAAACGATGGTGTATGTTCAATTGTGATTTGATAATTTTCATATTCATAATTTTGTGTGTGAATGATGAGGGTGTGAAAAGTAAAAGTTGCAGGTTTGTAATATTTATAACTATCATTTGACCATCGACCAATCTTCTTGTGCCAAACCCTGATACCTTGAGCTTTGATATTTGATATGTAGCGGTGCGTAGTACACATATCAAATGTTTTCAAAATTTTACCCTGGGGTCAAAATTAGCCATGCCCCAAGGGTCACAGTTTTAATACATAGTTACAAAACATTTTAATTCTGAGAATTATTGAATCACAATTAAAAATATACCAATGTGTAGCCTATTTATTTTTGCGCATTTTGATACCAAATTTGTCTGTTGTTTGAACTTAAAAGTATCACAAAAGTTCCTCAAACTAAATAGTTTCTTTATCGTGTGGTATATAAATAGAGGACAGAAAATATCTATTATGAAAATTTACGAGATTATCTTTCCATATTCGTTATAGCTGTGTAAAGATTACGCTAAATGATTGCTTCTTTCTTAAATGTCCCTTGAGCACATATTCCCTGGAACCTTATGATGGAGCTGTATTGTTACCATAGTAATAACAAATAATGGCACAAACAGAATTCTCGGTGGTGAGAAAATATAATTTATTTGTTTTCTTTGAGAATTTTGTTATAGTTCTCAAGAAACAAGACAAACGTAAAAATCATATCATCAATAACTAGGCAATCAACAGACAAAATGTCTGCTAGCAGGACAGACACAGTGCTTAACCAAGTGTTTTGTAAACAGTGTAGACCCTGATCAGAGGGCTCCTTAAGGAGCCCTCTGATCAGGTTCTATACTGTTTGTTGCATTGTAATTATTTTTTTGACAATACCTCAGAAACAAGTCATGTTAAATTTGCAATTTATCTGAAAACAGGGGAGTCCATTTGAAAATTGCATTGTAAGCGTTAAATGAATTTATTTATATGACAAAGGGGATCTGGAAATATTATATTGATTTAATAATCATATTCCTTTGATGCAAGTTCAGAATTATTAGAAATGTTTTTGTATGTGAAAATCTGATAGTCTTGTGGTTTTGCTGATTCAATTGAAATGGCTGCAAAGGAGGATTAAATTTCTGGGATTAAAAAAAAAAAAGAAGAAAAAAGCCTTGCCGAAGGATTTATAATAAGTCTGAATGTTTAGTAGTATTCATCAGGATCATTTTAACTCTTTGCACACTAGCGGCGGATATAGCTGATACAGTCATAACCTTTGCAAACAATTTGGATCAAGATGAGAAGCGGCATGACGCAGCTTCTCATCAGGATCCAAACTGTTTGCCATTCTAACCCTGAATTAAGAAGAAAACCCTTTCTCCTGCCATGTTTGAATAGATTTAAGGTGCTAGCTAACATCAACCTGTTGCACGTGAAAAATTTCATAGGCCGATTATCTATACTGAGCTAACTGTGTCATTATAGATTGGTCTCAATACGTTGGTAATGACAAGTTTTCAGGTAATGTCCTTATGGGACATATTCTTAAATGTATAAATTGGAAATATTTTATCAATTGGGAGAATATATTAGGGGAGTTTTTATGGGGTAATTGGTTAAATACATGTACACATGTATGTTGAAACTACAGTGCTCCCTCTCTACAACGACAAGCAAGGGGAGACACTGATTGTGTGCATTGTTCGAAGGGAGGGACATGGGCTTACATTTGCAAACAGCTTGAATCCAAATCAAACGCCGTGTTACGCGGCGTCTGATTTGGATTCAAGCTGTTTGCCACTCGTCATTATGTTTTGTTTCTGTCAAAATGTCTCGTATGTAAATTTGAGAAAAACAGCAGACGACAATTTTAAGAAGACTATATTGCAGTCGTGAAAAGGTTGGACACAATTATATTGTTTTGGAAACAGCAGCAAACGTCGTTATAAAGAGGGAACCGTTGTTGGGAGGGCCGTTGTAGAGAGGGAACACTGTAATATGTTGATGTTTTCTTTTACTTTTCAGGTAAAACACACAGCTGTTAAGCAAAGTGACAGAGATGGCAATATAAGCCACGCCCACATTGTTGAAATCACAGGTCCTATCATGCCCAATCATTGTCGATCCCTAGTCCGTCTATTCCATCACACACAGTCGGCGGATTTTGGGGCTGTTTACAACAACCATGATCCAACCATTCCTTTAAACATTCTACCAACACTTTTAAAGTGTACTTCCTGTAACTGTGAAAGAAGCAGCAAACGTTCCCAACTTTCAATATGTGAGAAGACTGTAGTTGACAGTGAACAAGATAGAATACAAAGTGGTGCAGATTATAAAAAGTCTACAAATTGTAATTGTGATAAAATGACTAGGGTAGGAAGTGAGAGAGACAAGTTTTTCCATCATGTGCCAATATCAGTCAGACTTTGTGCAATTAAAGAGTTTGTATGTACAAAAGAAGGATTCACATTTACAACCTAGGGTTAACCATTACATCATCAAAACTGGCATCAACTGGAATCCTTTCACTGCCACAACATTGTCTACCGGTGCTTTAACCCAATTCCCCATAAATACACCATTTTATGCCTTTAATTTATTCCTCCACTGAGGAAAACAGTTGAAGTTTATACAGTCTTTAATAGGTAATGTTAGAAATATTTTCTATATCCTAGCATATGATATCTTAAAACAGGCTGAAAGTACAGCAGAATGTGCCTTGAGGCGCATGCTGCTTTACTTTCAACCTGTTTTAAGTGGTCTTCTATATTTAAAACTAGAATCAGTCTATGGGGTAAGGGGCTAATCCATTACCCTATGAATACGCCTTTTTACACATTTAGATTATTCATCAACAGAAGAAAATAGATCCATTTTATACAGTCTCGAATATGTATCATACAATTTTTTTTCTCTATCTAGCAGATGATAGCTTACAACAGGCTGAAAGTAAAGCAGAATGTGCCTTAAGGCACACTCTGCTTTACTTTTAACCTGTTTTAAGTAGTCTCCTGTCGTCAAAACTTATAACAAGCTATGGGGTATGGATGAACTCATTCTATCATAGCCTTTTCAGCATTGCAGACAAGCGAGTGCTCAAAGCAACCTGAAAGTAAATCAGAACACTTTTTACCCTGTAACCACAAGTAATATACAGATAGTAAATAAAACAGAAAGCTCCTTAAAATATTTTCTGCTTTATTTTCCGCCTGCTTTAAGCTACAGTGGAGAATCTGTTATTCTTTCCCTTTTAAACGAAACGAAATGCAAACGCAAAACACTAAAACGTAGACAAATACATTTTTTGGACAATTCTGATAATTATTTTTTATCTTGGTGGCAAACAGTTTGGAGCCTGATCAGACGCCGGGTTACCCGGCGTCTGATTTGACTCCAAACTGTTTGCAATAGAAATAATAGTTTTAGCGTAAACGCGTTTATTGGAAGATGTTGGGAATACCTTTTGTCTTTTATATTCAGGACCTTCTAGTTGGGGAATACTTTCCTAAATAGGGTGTATTTATGAACTAATGGATACACCAGCTTTCTGCTGCACTGTCAGGTTGCTACTCATTCAGTCCTAGTGACGCATATAGACATGTGTCTTTTACCAAAAGTGTACCTGGGAAGACTGCACCTGTCCTATGCAAACAGTGAAGTCCTCTGATCAGGGTCTTGACTGTTGCTCATTTTGTAAAATATAAAAAACAACCCTAAATAGTCTAAAATGGACCAGCCTTTATTGCAAACTGGAATTGTCCTTGGAAATTTCAGGTGATAATGATTTAATCTTTTCCCCATAGTTTATTTCTAGTTATGAAGACAGGTGACCATTTAAAGTTGGTTGAAAGTATTTGACACATGTTTAATCCTCTCCCCATATAGACTATTTGTAGTGTTGAAAAAAAGGTGAGTATTTAAAGCAGGTTGAAAGTAAAGCAAAATATGCATTAAGGGGCATTCTGTTTTACTTTCAGCCTGCATTAAACTACCATTTGCTAAGAAATTATTATTATTCATCATGGATCTCATGAAAATTGAGATCTAAATTGGTTTAACAGTTGGGATACCCTGTATTACTGCTGTAATTATCTTAACATTTAACTTAACCCTTAGCCCGCCAAATAAATTGTCGTCTGCTATATTTCTCGTCTGCTTCAAGTTTCAAAGTGCTTCAAAGTTGCTCAAAATTGCTGAAAATGTTGTCCGAGTGTCAAACAGCTTGGATCCGGATGAGACGCCGAGTTACTCGGCGTCTCATCCGGATCCAAGCTGTTTGCATATGGAGCTATAGTCGTGAGTGGCAGGCTAAGGGTTAATACTTTTGTCACACAGTTATTTGTCCAAAAGGTGCAAACCGAATGGCAAACAGTGAAGACCTTCAGGAGCAGTCTAACCTGTTTGTCCAGGCCTGTTGATCCAGAGATTTCCGGAAAACTGTCTGAATGATATTAAAGAAACTTCACACAAATGTTATATGCATCAAGATCTGAAGCTGAGTTGAGTTTGAGGTTCATTTGATTTTTTCGTTAGAGTTACCTGCCCTTGAACTCAGATATACTATAACTTAAAGGCTGCCAGTGGGTGTACTATGTACCATGTGCTGTGCTCTTGTTTCCCTTGAACTCAGTTGGATAGAGTTGATCTGTACATTATGGCTATGGATGAACAGGTTGATTTATATTGAAGCTTTGTTTCTAAAGCTATGGAAACTTCAGCAGTTTGAATTGTTTGAAGCAAGATTTGGAAAATTGAGGTCAGGTTCTATGCTTATAAAGCATTTGGGTTGAATCTGAGATGCTTCTTAAGCATTTGTTTGGTCAGATTTGAGCAACGGTCAAATCTGACCAATCAAATGCTTGAGATTTTTCCCCTTTTGAATAGCATTTAATACAAATACAATTTGATGAGATGTAGAAGAATATATACAAGAATTATATGAAAGTCTAAATGGCAAACAGTTTGGAGCCAGATCAGATACCAATTTACTAGGTACTTGGTCTTGGTTCCAGACTGTTTGCAGAGGAAATATTTGAGAGAAAAAATTAGTTACCCCAACAGGGTCTGTACTGTTTCCAATAAATTAAACATTTTTGAGACAATCCCCCTCAAGAATGATGCTGAATCGATGTAAACTGATCTATATTTAGAAAATGGAAGAGTTCATTTGGAAAATTCAGCATTATAAGGGTAAACTGTTACCCGATTATTTGTAAGAAGTGTTCTTCATTTATTGTTATATATATGGACACACAACTGTGGTTTAAGCATAAATGAGCTGGAATCTCTTTTAATACCCCACATAGCAAGGTTCATTTGATTTTTTCGTTAGAGTTACCTGCCCTTGAACTCAGATATACTATAACTTAAAGGCTGCCAGTGGGTGTACTATGTACCATGTGCTGTGCTCTTGTTTCCCTTGAACTCAGTTGGATAGAGTTGATCTGTACATTATGGCTATGGATGAACAGGTTGATTTATATTGAAGCTTTGTTTCTAAAGCTATGGAAACTTCAGCAGTTTGAATTGTTTGAAGCAAGATTTGGAAAATTGAGGTCAGGTTCTATGCTTATAAAGCATTTGGGTTGAATCTGAGATGCTTCTTAAGCATTTGTTTGGTCAGATTTGAGCAACGGTCAAATCTGACCAATCAAATGCTTGAGATTTTTCCCCTTTTGAATAGCATTTAATACAAATACAATTTGATGAGATGTAGAAGAATATATACAAGAATTATATGAAAGTCTAAATGGCAAACAGTTTGGAGCCAGATCAGATACCAATTTACTAGGTACTTGGTCTTGGTTCCAGACTGTTTGCAGAGGAAATATTTGAGAGAAAAAATTAGTTACCCCAACAGAGTCTGTACTGTTTCCAATAAATTAAACATTTTTGAGACAATCCCCCTCAAGAATGATGCTGAATCGATGTAAACTGATCTATATTTAGAAAATGGAAGAGTTCATTTGGAAAATTCAGCATTATAAGGGTAAACTGTTACCCGATTATTTGTAAGAAGTGTTCTTCATTTATTGTTATATATATGGACACACAACTGTGGTTTAAGCATAAATGAGCTGGAATCTCTTTTAATACCCCACATAGCAAGTTGTAGGGATGATGTTCTAGAACCATGCAGTCCATCTGTAGACAGAAATTTGTCCTGAGCTGTACACGGCCATCCTTCAACAAAACTTTTTGTGTCACCTGCTGTAGGCAGACGTGACACTTAGGGATCACTTTTCTGGCATCTGTCCACCCTTCCATCTGTCTGTCTGTCTGGTCGTCACATTTTTTGTAGCAGGCTACATAACTCCTGGTCTACAGAAGCTTTTAAGATGAAACTTCATTTATGGATAGAGCTTGACAAGTGGAAGCCTGTTGTACAAGGGTTATAACTCTTGTTACAATACTGTAAGAGTTATTCCCCTGTTCAACATTTTCTTTTCATGCAGATTTCTTCTGTTATACTAAAGATTTTGAATGAAGTTTCTTTTATGGAAAGAGATTGATGAGTGAAATTGTCTTTCACAAGGTTGACAACTCTTGCAGCAATACTGTGAGAGTTTTTCCCCTTTTCCATATTTTCTTTTTCCAGCATAGAACTTCTGTTCTACTCATACTTTCCATATAAAATTTCATTTACTCAAATAATTTGCATCAATACCATGAGAGTTATTCCCCTTTCATAACTTTCGTTGGTGGCTGATTATTTCTGCTATAATGAAGCTTGTCATTTTAACTTAAAACTCTTGTTCGACTGATGGTTGCTGGCAGGTGACACACCTGTTCCGAGGAACCCATCTATTTTTAGCTCACCTGGCACGTAGTGCCAAGGTGAGCTATTATGATTGTCCTCTGTCCGTCGTCGTGCATCGTTCGTAGTCAACAATTTCTTTGAACAACATCTCCTCTGAAACCACTGGATGGATTTTTAGCTCACCTGAGCCAAAGGCTCAAGGTGAGCTATTGTGACCGCTCACCGTCCGTAGTACGTCTGTCCGTCTGTCCATCTGTCCGTTCACATTTACTTCAAACGACAGCTCCTCTGAACCCGCCCGATTGTAGGGAGAGTTCAAACTGCTCATGATATTCCTTGGATGCTTCTCTACAGAAGTTGTTCAAATGAAAGGAAAAAAAGCAAACTCTGCTTGAAAAAGCAAAAAAGCAAAAAACTTTAAAAAATCTTCTTGCCCAAAACTACTAGGCCCTAAGTTTGATATTTGTACAGTAGAATCTCCTGGTGGATCCCTCTATAGTTTGTTAAAATGAAATCCCTAGGGTCACATTTGACACCACCCTGCACAGTTTAAGTGCTGCTCTAGGCAGGTTTCACAGTATTTGTGATTTAAGCAGAACTGTATTTACCCGAGTTACCCTTAATATACTATGGGCAAGTAGCCAATATTTGCAAACAGTTTGGATCCAGATCAGATGCAACATAATGCTGCATCTAATCTGGATCCAAACTATTTGCCACTCATTTACCAACTTAACATTTTCTAAAACAAAATTTTGTACATTTTTCACATACAGTAGGTATTCAGCAGACATCATTTCAGTCTGGTAAGGGTAAGCCCCCAGCAGCTGCAAATGCTATGGTACTCTTGCATAATATTTTACCTCAGTGATCAGGCCAACAGAACTGAACATGTTGTCTGCTAAAGTTTAGAAATGGTTCAGTCTGCTTCATACTTAGAGAAACAGGATCTGGAAGTGATCCACTGACAGTTATGTAATTATGTCTTATGCCATATTTATACATATGTTTAATATTGGTTTTGTCACAGTTATCTGTATGTTTTGTCATTTTTTCTTGTCCAGGATTCAACCCTTTCCCCCAATAAATACTGACCTTTGTTAACCCATTACCCCATAAATGTGCATTTTTAGGCCTTTGATTTATTCCTCCACTTAAGAAAATAATTCCCCTTTAAACAGTCATGAAAATGTAAGATGCGAAATACGTTTCTATATCCTAGTAGATGGTAGCTTAAAGCAGTTTGAAAGTAAAGCAAAGTGTGCATTAAGACCCATTCTGCTTTACTTTCAACCTGCCATAGGTGGCCACCTATTTTCAAAACTAGAAACAGGCTATGGGGTAATGGGTAAAATGAAATTGCCTATTTGGAAAGAGCCTAATGAGAGGAAGTGCCATTTGCAAAGGCCATAACTCTGACATCATTGTTTTTTGAGTTATTTCCCTTTGTGATATTTTCTTGTCAAGAAGACAACTCCAGTTCTACTGATGCTATTGTAATGAAAGTTTATGTATGGAAAGAAACTGATGAGAGAAAATGCCATGCACAAGGGCAGCAATATTTTGTTTTTCCCCTTTGTCATATTTTATTGTCAGGAAAATAACTCCAGTTCTGCTGACGCTAGTGAAATAATTATCATTTACCGGAAATGGAAATAGCTTGATAAGAGAATGTGTCATGGATAAGGGTCATAAGCTTGGCAACAAAATTCACTTTTGTCATGTTTTCTTGTCCGGAAGATAACTCCATTTATAGCTACAGTCAAACCTGTCTGAACGGTCACCTCCGAACAACAGTCACCTGTCAACAACGGTCAGTCTGAATTCCTCCCGGCCAATTTCCTTCTTAATTGACCTCTGAATAACGGTCTCCTGCCGACCGCGGCCAACGGTCACTTAAACTGGCTCTTTTTGACACCCTTTACCCCAAACAGCGGCCAGGCTGAGACACAGAGGTGTCACCTGCCGATCGTGACCGGCGGTCACTAATTCGGCTGTTTTTAACACCTTACAGCAGCCAAATAACACGATTGAATGGGTGCAATTTCGCCAATGTCGGCCGCCATCTTTATTATGGATGCGCTTGGTTATATAATTGGAAGCAAATTCTAAGGTGCTAATGACAGTTTGCAACCGACTTTTGGGTTTAAAATAAGCCACATTATGATGAAAGAATTTCAAAAAAAAATGTTTGTTTTTGTATGTTGGCTAATTTATGTTGAAGATGTCCGTTGCTGCTTATGTTTGTATGATTGTTTATAATCACGTTGTCCAGATTAAACAAATGATTGGGCGATTTCTAAAATGGCCTTATCCAGATTAGTCATTGGTGATTAATTGTTTTGTTTTGATGTAAGAAACCTTGGCAGATACGAAATCGTGAAATAAAAAAGTCATTTCTAGTTTAATCATTACGCTTTAAAAAGTTGTCTCAGTTCCGAAGTTAAGCAACGTTCTGCGCGGTTAATAACTGGATGGGTGACCGGCCCCGGTACACGTTACAAAGTCAAAGATAAATTGGAAAATTAACAATGCCGTCTACTCTAGTCGATGAAGTTTCCGAGTTACTGTCGCTGAGCGGGTAAAGGTGCTAAAACCAACAGACTGTGCTATAGATTCTAATATTCAACAACTTCCGTCATATCACGTCAACATTTATGTTCGGCAATGTCCGTGTTTTAGTCATAACCTCATTATCATAAATGGCGTCCTTTCCAAATAAACTTTACACCAGCAATAAATTCACGGTGTATTGTGAGTGTTTCCATTGAAATGAAGAAAACCCCAGTACATTTAAGAATCAGAGCAACACATTAATCATTCAGACAAGCAAATAAGGAAAATATCGGCTTTTGAAAAGTCCTTCGTTCTTATTAAACGAGATGATTTCGAAGCTATTCGTCCTTTGAGTTACCCGCCCTTTTCCGTATTTTCTCGAAAGCTGCGATGGAACATTATTCAAATATCCATATCTACATATGTACCAATCAAAATGAGAAAATGCGATCACGTGACCAAAACCCTACAGAGTTTGCTATCTACCGAGACATTTACTTTTAACATGGATATCCGTTCAAAAGAAATATGATGGCCGTTATATTTATTGAAACTTCAAAGACTCTGAATTCTTAAGCAAATAAATATTTTTAATATTCTAGATAAATAACTTAGAGTTTAAAGGTATCAAATGTTTCTCTTTCATTACTTGCGTACTTGTACTGTCCCTTGTAGATATAAAATTCAGTACATGTAGTTGATGAAAACTTAGCCATTTTGCACACCTGCGAACAACAGCCACCTGTGAACAACGGCCAGTTTTGCTAGTTCCCACAGGTCGCTGTTGTTCACAGGTTTGACTGTACATGTATATTAAAATGTTGTCTTGCCCAGTCAACTTAGGTACAAACTTCAATGTCCTCAGGTGAGCGAATTTAGGGCCATGGCCCTCTTGTTTTAAGCATATCTCCTGAATGTTACATCGTAAGTTGAAGAAACTTGTTACTGTGTTCACCTACTAAACATGCTATACCTTGGGCTTTTTCTTTGTGGGGAGCATCCATCGTTGGGAACGATATTCTTGTGTGATCTTAAAAAACATGGCCGCCAAAGAGTGGGGCTAGTTTTCCTTATATTTCTATACAGAAAATCTTTAAAAAAAAAATTATCTGAAAATATTGGTCACATTTAAGAATACTTTTACACAAATAATGATTCATGGGTGATCCTTTCCCAGTTTTCTTCAAATAATCTTCCTAGCTCAAACATGGCCGCCAGTTGATTGGGGTGAATTTACGGATGATGGCTCATAGTGAAAACTTAACAATTACTGATCCATTACCAAGACCGTAACCATGGGTACCAGGTTACCGATTTAGGGCTGCATGCGGCTCTTGCTGTAATTTTATTTTAAATGTTTTTAGCTCGCCAAAGGCTCAAGGTGAGCTATTGGGATGGCCCTGTGTCCGTCGTCCGTCGTGCGTCGTCGTTAACAATTGCTTCAAATGACATCTCCTCCTATACCGCTGAACAGATTTCAACCAAACTTTACAGAAATGTTCCTTGGGTCAAGCTCTTTCAGATTTGTTCAAAGAATTAAAAACAATGCAGAACTCTGGTTGCTATGGCAACCAAAGTGAAAAAATAAGGAAATCTTAAAAAATCTTCTTGTCAAAAACTACAAGGGCCAGAGCTTAGATATTTGGCACATAGCATCACCTACAGGTCCTCTATCAAGTTTGTTCAAATTATGCCCCTGTGGTCAAAATTGGCCCCGCCCCGGGGGTCACAGTTTTACATAGAGTTATATAGTGAAAATTTCAAATGTCTTCTTCTCTGACACTAATATGACCAGAGCTTTGATATTTGGCATGGTGACACTTCTAAATGTCCTTTACCTATTTTGTTCAAATGGTTCTGGTCGGTTGAATATCTAGGTCATAATTCACATTCAATATATGTATAGCAGACAGCAATTCAGCATTATAAGAGTTAGACCCTAGCCACATTTCCTACTGGCAGAGTTACATAATTGAACTCAGGTCAGCTGAGGTACTGTAACAGCAGCATATGGTGTTGTCTGCTACATTTTTTATGCCCCTGCAGTTGGGGGCATATTGTTTTGTCTGTCTGCTTTTTTTTGTCTGTTTGTCAATTTGTTTGTCTGTCAGTCCACAACTTTAATCTTAGCCATAACTTTGTTAAAGTTAAAAACGTTATAACTTAGGTCATGTTCTACAAAGGTCAATGTCATTTTTTGAGTTATTTCCCAGTGTCATATTTTCTTGTCTTTGAGATACTCCAGTTCTACTGATGTTAACCCTTTACCCCATACATATGCCTTTTTACGCCTTTAATTTATTCCTCCTCTAAAGAAAATAATTCCACTTTATACAGTCATAAAACTGTTAAGATATAAGAAATATAGTATCTATATCTTAGTAGATGATAACTTAAAGCAGGTTGAAAGTAAAGCAGAATGGGCAATAAATAATTATATGGAAATACATGTAGCTTGATAAGAAGAAGTGTCATGGATAAGGGCCATAACTCTGCCAACAATATTTTTTTAAATTATTCCGATTTGTCATGGGTTTTTTTGTCTGGAAGATAATTCCATTTACAGCTACATTTATATTAAAATGTTGTCTTGCCTATTAAGCTAAGGCACAATGACCTCAGGTGAGCGAATTAAGGGCCATGGCCCTCTTGTTACCAAACTTGGCAGGAATGATCCTTATATAGTCCTCTTTCAAAGGTGTTCAAACATTTCCGGTCCGTTACATATCTAGGTCACAGGAGCTAAAAATAGATTATTTCAATGAAAACTTAAAAAATCTTCTTGTCTGAAACCACAGTACCCTGAGCTTAGATATTTGGCACAAAGCATTGTCTTCAGGTCCTCTATCAAGATTGTTCAAATTATGTCCCTGGGGTCAAAAAGGACCCCGCCCCGGGGGTTGTAATTTTACATAGAGTTATATAGTGAAATCTTCAAACATCTTTTTCTCTGAAACTGATATTGCCAGAGCTTTGATATTTGGCATGGTGACACTTCTTGAAGCCTTGAACCAATATTGTAAATATGGTTCCGGTCCGCTGCATATATAGGTCACAGGAGCTAAAAAAAATTTTTCAAATTATGTCCCTAGGGTAAAAAATGACCCCGCACCGGGGGTCGTAATTTTACATAGAGTTATATAGTGAAATCTTCAAACATGTATTTATCTGGAACTATTATGGCCAGAGCTTTGATATTTGGCATGGTGACACTTCTGGAAGCCCTTAACCAATATTTATTATATGGTTCCGGTCTGTTGCATATCTAGGTCACAGGAGCTAAAAATAGATTTCTTTAATGAAAACTCAAAAAAATCTTCTTGTCTGGAACCACAGTACCCTGAGCTTAGATATTTGGCACAAAGCATCATCTTTAGGTCCTCTTTCAATGTTGTTCAAATTATGTCCCTGGGGTAAAAACTGCCAAGGGCCTAGGGGTTGCAGTTTTACATAGTGTTATATAGTGAAATCTTCTTCTCTGAAACTATTATGGCCAGAGCTTTGATATTAGGCATAGTAACACTTTTTGATGGGTTTTTTAGCTCACATGAGCCAAAGGCTCAAGGTGAGCTATTGTGACCGCTCACCGTCCGTAGTACGTCTGTCCGTTCACATTTACTTCAAACGACATCTCCTCTGAACCCGCCGATTGTAGGTAGAGTTCAAACTGCTCATGATGTTCCTTGGATGCTTCTCTACAGAAGTTGTTCAAATGAAAGAGAAAAAGCAAAAACTCTGCTTGAAAAAGCAAAAAACTTTTAAAAATCTTCTTGCCCAAAACTACTAGGCCCTAAGCTTTGATATTTTTACAGTAGAATCTCCTGGTCGATCCCTCTATAGTTTGTTAAAATGAAATCCCTAGGGTCACACTTGACGCCACCCTGCACAGTTTAAGTGCTGCTCTAGGCAGGTTTCACAGTATTTTTGATGAAGCAGAACTATTTTACCTGAGTTACTCTTAACCCTTAGCCCGCCAAATAAATTGTCGTCTGCTATATTTCTCGTCTGTTTCAAGTTTCAAAGTGCTTCAAAGTTGCTCAAAATTGCTGAAAATGTTGTCCGAGTGTCAAACAGCTCGGATCCGGATGAGACGCCGAGTTACTTGGCGTCTCATCTGGATCCAAGCTGTTTGCATATGGAGCTATAGTCGTGAGTGGCAGGCTAAGGGTTAATATACTAAGGGCAAATAGCCAATATTTGCAAACATTTTGGATCCAGATCAGATGCAACATAATCATAATGCTACATCTAATCTGGATCCAACCTATTTGCCACTCATTTACCAACTTAACATTTTCTAAATTGTTTTTTTGTACACTTTTCACATACAGTAGGTTTTAAGCAGACATCATTTCAGTCTGGTAAGGGTAAGCCCCAGAGCTCTACCCACTGAGGTCAAATATTATGCAACAGTTCGGTTGGGGAGTATCACAGAACTGGTCATGATCAGCTGAACATGTTGTCTGCTAAAGTTTAGATATGGTTCAGTCTGCTTCATACTTAGAGAAACAGGATCTGGAAGTGATCCACTGACAGTTATGTAATTCTGTCTTATGCCATATTTATACATATGTTTAATATTGGTTTTGTCAGAGTTATCTGTATGTCTTGTAATTTTTTTTGTCCAGGATTCGACCCTTTCCCCCCATATACTGACGTTTGTTAACCCATTACCCCATAAATGTGCATTTTTAGGCCTTTGATTTATTCCTCTACTTAAGAAAATAATTCCACTTTAAACAGTCATGAAAATGTAAGATGCGAAAGTAAAGCAAAGTGTGCATTAAGACACATTCTGCTTTACTTTCAACCTGCTTTAGGTGGCCACCTATTTTCAAAACTAGAAACATGCTATGGGGTAATGGGTAAAATGAAATTGCCTATTTGGAAAGAGCCTGATGAGAAGAAGTGCCATTTGCAAAGGCCATAACTCTGACATCATTGTTTTTTGAGTTATTTCCCTTTGTGATATTTTCTTGTCAAGAAGACAACTTCAGTTCTACTGATGCTATTGTAATGAAATTTTATGTATGGAAAGAAACTGATGAGAGAAAATGCCATGCACAAGGTCAGCAATATTTAGTTTTTCCCCTTTGTCATATTTTATTGTCAGGAAAATAATTCCAGTTCTGCTGACGCTAGTGAAATAATTATCATTTATTGGAAATGGAAATAGCTTAATAAGAGGATGTGTCATGGATAAGGGTCATAAGCTTGGCAACAAAATTCACTTTTGTCATGTTTTCTTGTCTGGAAGATAACTCCATTTATAGTTATATTAAAATGTTGTCTTGCCCAGTCAACTTAGGTACAAACTTCAATGTCCTCAGGTGAGCGAATTTAGGGCCATGGCCCTCTTGTTTACCAATATTGCTGAAATGGTTCGGGTCTGTTGCATATCTGGGTCACATTAGCTAAAAATAGATTTTTTTCAATGAAAAGTCTTCTTGTCTGAAACCATCCATGTACAAAATATTTGACAGAACACTTAATTGTCAAGTTCATCAGCAAGATTTTTTAAATTATGTCTCTGGGGTAAAAAATGATCTCACCCCAGGGGTTATGTGACCCTTGTGTTGGTTTTTCCAGGTGAGCGATATTTAGGCCTGCATGGGCCTCTTGTTTAAATTATTAAATTTTGAATTTTTGCGCTTACTATTTTGATTGTGTTTCTTCATTTCATTCTTGAATTATTTCCCTTTTTAGCTCACCTGAGCCAAAGGCTCAAGATGAGCTATTGGGATGGCCCGGCGTCCGTCGTCGTTAACAATTGCTTCAAATGACATCTCCTCCTATACCGCTGAACAGATTTCAACCAAACTTCACAGAAATGTTCCTTGGGTCAAGCTCTTTCAAATTTGTTCAAAGAATTAAAAAACAATGTAGAACTCTGGTTGCCATGGCAACCAAAGTGAAAAAATAATGAAATCTTAAAAAATCTTCTTGTTAAAAACTGCAAGGGCCAGAGCTTAGATATTTGGCACATAGCATCACCTACAGGTCCTCTATCAAGTTTGTTCAAATTATGCCCCAGGGGTCACCATTTTACATAGAGTTATATAGTGAAATTTTCAAACGTCTTCTCCTCTGAAACTAATATGGCCAGAGCTTTGATATTTGGCATGGTGACACTTCTAGATGTCCTTTACCAATATTGTTCAAATGGTTCAGCACAGTTGCATATCTAGTTCACAGGAGCTAAAAATAGATTTTTTTCAATGAAAACTTAAAAAATCTTCTTGTCTGAAACTACAAGGGCCAGAGCTTAGATATTTGGCACATAGCATCGCCTACATGTTCTCCATCAAGTTTGTTCAAATTATGCCCCTGTGGTCAAAATTGGCCCCGCCCCGGGGTTCACAGTTTTACATAGAGTTATATTGCGAAATTTTCAAACTTCTTCTGCTCTGACACTAATATGGCCAGAGCTCTGAAATTTGGTATAGTGACACTTCTGAATATCCTTTACGCACTTTGTACAAATGGTTCCGGTCTGTTGCATATCTAGGTCACAGGAGCTAAAAATAGATTTTTATCCCATGCCGAAAGGCAGAGGGATACTGTTTTAGGTCTCTCCGTCCGTCTGTCGCGTTGTCCATCCGCAACTGTATCTCTGAAACCGATGAACAGATTTGGATGAAACTTGGTCATCGTAGGAGCACCGTGGGAAATTTTTTTTTTCAATTTTTTTTTAGGAATTTATGAGTTATCTGCACTTTTCTTGTTAAAAAAGCCATATTTAACAGTTTGTACACTCTAGCAACTACAGTATTCAACATATTTTGTTTATACTTGCACACAATGTCTATAAGTACAAGTTCTTGAAGGTGTGCAATTGTTGGCAAAAAAGGATACTTGTGACAAGAGTTATCTGCCCTTGATGTACTTAGAAATGCTAGAAAATGCTTTATTTTGACATTGTTTACATACTAGTGTCTATAAATATGCATGGATTTTGATAAAAACTTTCTTGAACTATGTATGGCTATAAGTTTTCAAATGAATTTGATTATTGTTGAAAACAGAGAAATAAGTCATGAGTTATCTGTCCTTGATAAGTCAAAAAAGCCATATTTAACAGTTTTACTCTCTAGCCACTACAGTTTTGAATGGATTTGAATTATACTTGCACACAATGTCTATAAGTACAAGTTCTTAAAGGTGTGCAATTATTGTCAAAAAAGGATACTTGTGGCAAGAGTTATCTGCCCTTGATGTACTTAGAAATGCTAGAAAATGCTTTATTTTAATATTGTTTACATACTAGTGTCTATAAATATGCATGGATTTTGATAAAAACTTTCTTGAACTATGTATGGCTATAAGTTTTCAAATGAATTTGATTATTGTTGAAAACAGAGAAATAAGTCATGAGTTATCTGCCCTTGATGAGTCGAAAAAACCATATTTAACAGATTTTACCATCTAGAAACTACAGTCTTAAATGGATTTTGATTTAACTTACACAAGATGTATATAAATATAAGTTCTTGAAGGGGTGCAATTATTGTCAAAAAAGGATACTTTTGTGGCAAGAGTTATCTGCTCTTTATGTATTTAGTAATGCTACACAAGGCTTTATTGTTTACATGCTAGTGTGTACAAAAGTGAATGGATTTTGAAAAAAAAAAATTAAACCATATATGGCTATTATTTCTAGAATGAGTTTAATTATTGTCGAAAATGTGCAAATTAGTCTAGAATAATCTGCCCTTGATGAGTTGAAAATGTCGTATTTAACAGTGTTTACACTCTAGTAACTTCAGTTTTAAACAGTTTTATTAATACTTGCATAGAATGTATATAATAAGTATAATTTCTTGAAAGGATGGAATTATTGTCAAAACAAGATACTTGTGGCAAGAGTTATCTGCCCTGTATGTACACATGATCTTTGAAATGCTAGAAAGGGCTTTATTTTAGTAGTTTACACGCTAGTATGGACAAATGTGAATAATTTTTTATAAAAACTTTATTATAGATCAACTATAAAGTATAAATACATAGCCATTAGTTTTCAAATGCGTTAAGAGAAGAGGAGGAGAAGTTGTAGAGACACTGTCTCGTAGGAGAGTGGACCTGTGTGGCATTCAGGAGCACAGATGGGCAGGTCTGCTTACCCCCAACCAAACAAGACTCACCAGAGGAAAAGACACAACGTACAAGTTCTTCTGGTGTGGAAATGAGAAAGGTCTAGGTGGAGCGTGTATTCTTTTAGCTGAGCGTTGGATTGAGAAAGTGTTCAATGTCCAGCGTATCTCTGACAGGATCATCCTGGTAAATTGCATTCGCACTTGGAAGCTGAGGGATAAGGCTGTGGCAGACAAGTTTCGTGATACCTTCACTGAAAAAGTTGTTACTGACGATGTCAACCCTGCCGGCACTGTTGAAGAGGTTTGGATGTGGATAAAGAACCCTCTGCTTGAAACAGCAAGTGCAGTTTGTGGTCTCTCCAAAAACCACCAGTGGAAGAGGGAAACCTGGTGGTGGGACAGGGATGTTGAAGATGCAGTGAAGTTGAAGCGAACCCGCTACAAAACCTTCAAAGCTCTGGATAAACAAGGCCGTACCGTTGAGGCTAACGCTGCCAAAGCTGCCTACCACGAGGCTAAGCACGCTGTCTGGCTAGCCAAGTCTAAGGCTGAGAAGGAGAAATTCGCCAACCGCTCTCCATACGATGGAGGTATCTTCAAGCTGGCCAAGCAAATGGACAGGACAAATCAGGATGTTGTAGGTGAGAAATGTGTCAGAAATGATGCGGGTGAACTGTCTCTCAGCGATGAAGAGAAAATGAAAGCCTGGGTGGAACACTATTCAAGATTACTCAATGTTGAGTTTGAGTGGCCCAGTGAGCTACTTCCTGAAGCTGCTCCTGTCGAAGGGCTTCCCCCACCAGTCACAGAAGATCAAATTTGCAAAGCTCTTGACAAGATGAAATACGGCAAAGCCGCTGGACCGTCAGGAGTGATTGCCGAGATGTTGAAAGCAGCTGGTGAGGAGGGTACTTAGATGCTGAGACAGCTGGCTGAGGCCGTTTTCAGCAATGGTGTGATCCCCAAGGACTGGGAGGAAAGCCACATCCTTAATCTTTACAAAGGTAAAGGAGAGGCTCTAGACGGAGGAAACTACCGCGGGCTAAAGCTTACGGGCCAGACGATGAAGCTGATTGAGCGTGTACTTGACACCCACATACGCGAGATGGTTGATATCGATGGTATGCAGTTTGGTTTTGTTCCAGGTAGAGGTACGACTGATGCAATTTTCATCATGCGCCAGCTACAGGAAAAATACATCGCCGCAAACAAGCCACTGTATATTGCCTTCGTCGATCTTGAGAAAGCTTTTGATAAGAGTGCCAAGGAAAGTCCTCTGGTGGGCTCTGAGGAGTCTTGGGGTTCAGGAATGGGCAGTACGTGTCATACAGGGTATGTACACAGGCACCAGGAGCCGAGTACGTGTCAACGGACAGTACAGTGAGGAATTTGGAGTTGGAGTAGGTGTGCACCAGGGTTCTGTTCTCAGTCCCCTGCTTTTCATCCTAGTGCATGAGGCTCTGTCGAGGGAATTCCGTGTCGGGGTTCCATGGGAGCTCCTCTACGCTGATGACCTTGCTGTGATCGCGGACTCACTGGAGGAGTGTCTCTCCAGACTGAAAGGTTGGAAGGATGGTATGGAAAGCAGGGGGCTGAGGGTCAATATGAAGAAGACAAAGCTCATGATCACCGGTCCTGGTCTGAATCTTCTGCGTGACTCGGGGGCACATCCATGTGCAGTATGTAGGAGTGGAGTCGGAGTGAACTCGATAGAGTGCACCCAGTGCAAACTGTGGGTGCACAAGAAATGCAGTGGCATCAAGGGAAGAATCACCAGCATTCCGGACTATGTATGTCCTAGATGCCTGAACCAAGCACGTCCAATTGATGGAAGGCCAGTTACCCAGGTCGTCGTTGATGGCACCCAGCTTGATGTTGAGGCCAACTTCTGCTACCTGGGTGATATGCTATGTGCAGGGGGAGGCTGCACACTTGCCATCATCACCAGATGCTGCACTGCCTGGGGGAAGTTTAAGAAGCTCCTGCCAATACTGACGTCGAAGCATGTTTCCCTCAAAACCCGTGGCAAAGTGTTCAATGCGTGCGTCCGTTCTGCCATGCTACATGGTAGTGAAGCGTGGGCTCCATCTACTTCAGATCTACAACGACTACTATACGTAGAAATGACAGAGCAATGGCCCGCTGGATCTGCGGCGTCAAACCTGACGACGGAGTCGACACTGACACGCTGTATGGTAAACTAGGGATACCAGAAGTCACGGCATCACTGAGAGCCAGGCGTCTGAGGTGGTATGGGCATGTCGAGCGTGCCACTTCTTGCACCAACTCAATCACGAATATGGCCATTCCTGGTGCCAGAGGTAGAGGAAGACCAAGAAAATCGTGGTCAGACTGTATTAAGGATGACTTGCACACCTGTGGCATGGGTGACACAGACCCACAGAACAGAGGAGCGTGGAAATCAGGGGTTAGACGCTCTAGCCGCCTGCTGCCTACCCCAGCTACTGGGACTAATCCCGCAGCAGATGACAAATAAACTCAGGATCAAGTCAAGTCAAGTTCATTTATTTTCGAAAACGGACAGAATTGCAATAGTGTCACACCCTTGATGAGTTGAAAATGCCATGTTTAACAGTGTTTGCACTCTAGTAAACTCTACAGTTCTGAATTTATTTTGAAAATACTTGCACACAATTATAAGTTCTTGAAGTTTTAGTATTGTTTAGGCTTTAACATGTACCAAATTGAATGGATTTTTATAAAACTTTGTAAAAAGTTTTTGAATGTTGATCTTTAAAGACAGTTGATCACCATTTGCCTCTTCCTCCCTCAATAAAGTTTGCCACTTTCTTCTCGACAATCGCTGCGACAGGGGATATCAGCTCTAAGGTGCTTGTTTCTATAAAAATCTTCTAGTCAAAAACTACGAGCGCCAGAGCTTAGATGTTTGGCACATAGCATCACATACAGGTCCTCTATCAAGTTTGTACAAATTATGCCCCTGTGGTCAAAATTGGCCCTGGGGGTCACAGTTTTAGGTATTTGGCACATAGCATCATCTACTGGTCCTCTATCAAGATTGTTCCAATTGTGCCAATTGGCCCCGTCCTGGACATATATCATTATCTCCATTTTGTCAACTATTCTCAGGTGAGCGAAATATGCCACATGGGGCTCTTGTTTGTAATCTTAATGCATAAATTTTGTCCAGAGCTATACTCTGTCATCTTTCATCAGAACTTTTTTTTATTATGCACAATTTGGAGTTGTGCACATGTGATTGCAATTTGGAATTATCATATTGTTCTTGAATTGTCTCCCCATTTCTTAATTTAAATTTTTGTACAAAAAATTTGCCTGGAGCTACACTGCCATCCTTCAACAGAACATTTTTTGAAAGAAAATACAGCTATTGTCATCACTCCAGCGTCTGCTGTTGGCCATAATTTAGGAACTACATGTGATACAAACTTCATATTTGGTAAAGCTTTTGAGCTCAGTACAACTCAGTCATGTTTGACAAAGGCCAAGGTCATTTAGATGTAAAATAAGGTGAAGTTAACATTGGCCATTACTTTAGAACTGCATGTGATAGAGACACTTTATTTGGTATGTGTACTCAACTTGAGAAGCCCTTGAGCTCAGGACACCTTGGGTTATGTCTGACAAATGTCAAGGTCATTAAGAGGTCAACGTAATAATTTAACATTGGCCATAACTCTGAAACATGTGTTAGAGGCTTCTTGCATTGAGTACACATGCCAAATATGAAGTTCTTGAGCTCAGTTCAGGTGGGTCATGTCGGACAAAGGTCAAGGTCATTTATAGCCCCACAGTAGACAGATGGACAAATAGTCAATACAGACCAAAACAATAAGAATATTTCGTTGTTCCTTCTTATTGCTGTTGTTTAACTATGCAGTATTGTTGATCACAATCTGTACCGCCACGGAAGTCAGACAGGCTAGGGATAGAAGAGTAAAAGCCATTGGTCATCTAATCCTTTCTCTTGTTTCTATCTTTCCTATTAACAGTTTCTGACTTTCCAATAATTTCAATAACTCTCCTTATTCTATAGCAGACTAATGCGCTATAATTATCAAGTGTGACGACAACGCGAACCATTTAGATGTAGATGAAGTTGTGCACCTGCGATTGCAGTTCCTTCTTGACTTAATTATTAACTCCTGAGCTATACTATGTCATACCTCAACATTTTTTTTTTATTTTGAAGTATGTTTGACACCATCTGAGTTTGTGCACCTGTGATTATGGTGGTTTTGATTTTAATTGTCCCCCTTTTCGTAAATTAAATCCTGTGATTACGGTTTTTATTTGTCAATGTGCTGGTGATAGTTCTAGTTTCCCTAATCACCATGAAACGCGTATGGCAAATCATTCCCTGTCCTGATAACTGCATCTAAATGAAAGCTATTTGTGAATAGTAAACACAGGTGAGAGTTTAAACACAGTACTCGGAGCCCGTCTTACGAAATGTCGTGCGACAAATATTGTCGTGAGTCCGATTATAAGGGTGTTTTTTTTTTATATAAACATGAAAACACACACAACCATTGTCAGTTTAAGATTTATTTCTGAATGAAGTCGGCCTTCTATTAACATATGACAGTAAAAGGTATTCTTGTGTCATCAACGTGTTTCAAATCCTCAAATTCTCATGTTTTAGGGCTGACATGTATAGTTTCTAAACCCGCGCATCGGAGTCAATGCTTATAATGCGTTTGAGTTGAGTTAGAACTCGTTCTCAAGCATTTGAATGGTCAGATTTGAGCCTAGGCTCAAATCTGACCAATCAAATGCACGAGAACGAACTTGGACACAACTCAAACACTTTATAAGCGCTGAGTCTAATATTACAAGCAATTGTTAAAACCAGAGTATGTCAACTGCAGTTTGTCATATTCACTTTGCTGACATAAAGAAAATATTTTATCCTTCTGCACGCTATGTTTTTGATTACAACAATTCTCAAACATGATTTAATGGCATTTTCTATTGGAAATGATCAGTGTCAAGCGGTCAGGATACAGATGAGACACCGAGTTACTCGGCGTCTCATTTTGGTTCAAATTGTTTTGAAACAGTTATCACAAATCCAACATACAGACTATTAACCCATTTACGCCTAGTGAATTCTTCCATGTTAATATATTGGATAATTCTATTTTTATCAAAAGGATGCCTGTTCACAAAAAAATCATTTTGTTTTATATTGATATTCCTATCAGCAAACAATGTAGACTCTGATCAGATGCCGCATAATGCGGCGTCTGATCAGAGTCTACAATGTTTGCATATGTCCCATATATGGGATCGTGGGCACAAATGGGTTAAAAACGGTCAACATGATGGATGACCTCTGCGGCTTGTAAATGCCATTTTGTTCGAGATGTGAAAAGAACTACCTTATACGACCACTAATTATATTACTCTACTCGAATATGTCTGATAGGGACCCGGACGTCTTGTTCTTAACCATATCCTACCGCAATATCGTCTGCAAAAGTTGTCAAATGAAGATTTATATATTTACAAAGTGAATAAACTTAAAGACGAGTGTCAAACAGTTTGGATCAAGATTAAACGCCGCGTCACGCGGCGTCTAAACTTGATCCAAACTGTTTTCAAATAACGACCAAGTCGCGATCGGCGGGCAAAAGGCTAAGCTACTTTCCTGCAAAAACAAGTTTTATCTGGCAATTTAGGACAGAAATCTTGTGAACAGACTGAATTATATATCTCAATGGATATCGCCACACATCCTCGTGGTAAACTTCAATAATTTGTCTGATAAAACTCAGTGTACGATCAACAACAAACAGCTAAGAAGCCGTTAAGCGGCCCCACGTTTATACCTAAAACATAGTGTGGCATGTAAACAGCTTTCGTTTTAACTGTATTTTATTTCATTTTTCACATAAAAACAATATAGATCTACACATATTATAACATGGTAAAGTTATACAATGTGTAAGAAAGCAAGTTAGACAAATATTATATGAATTCTTCTCTATGTTGATGTCTATGGCATTATGGTTTAATTTATTTTTTACAGAATACAAAAAGGGCAAAGAATTAGAAACTAGATCAGATTCCAGGGTCTGGCCAGGCTTCAAACTGTTTTTTATTCAGATTTACCAATACATTTTTGTAAAAAAAAATTATTCCAACACACTTCGCGCAAAACCCTGTTTTAAACAAAGAAGGAACGTATCTATGTTTAAATTCACTATAAAACACGCACGCGCTGTGACTGTTAATATAGCTTCGATAATTCCTGCACCAAGAAATGTAGCGCTGGTACTGAGGTGCAAATTGTAGTTAAATTAAAGTGTTAGAATCGAAATAAAAATACTACTAGTGTATTCTCATATAAGGGTAGTCATTGAGATGCTGGTAATAAAATCACTCCGCATACGTCCTCGTGATTTAATTACTACGCATCTCAATTCATACCCGTTTTCTAATGCACGATTAAACAATGATTTATTATTTCTGAAATAAAAACACAAAAATGTCATTTTTAGCATTTTATTGCTTCGTGTTTAGGCTTAGTTTCAGTTGAACTTGAACGAATAAAGTGTTCCCCACTGTACATGTTACTATGTGTCGTAAATGACGAGTATACTCGCCCTTAGGTTTGAATGTGTTAAACTTAACTTCCCGCTGTTCCCGCTGGCTCTAAACGAACTGCTTGATCGAATTCGACTAATTGTACTTAAATTCGTGCAAACCAAGCATGCATCAGAATATCTGAAGAAAATGTAATCATTGGCAGGGGGTTAAATTACTACGTGTAATTAAAGAAAGGAATATTACTTGCACTTCGGGACTTTAAACAGTCATGAAGTTGTTTTTCTGTCTGCGATTAACTGTTCTCGCAAAATATCGTATGCTTGATTACTCTTGTCTTTTGCAGGGCTGCCAATTCTCCGGTTATTTTCGAAATCTTCGGAATTTTCTATCCTAGCAGATGGTATCTTAAAGCAGGTTGAAAGTAAAGCAGAATGCGCCTTAGGCGCATTCTGTTTTACGTTAAACCTGCTGTAAGTAAACGCGCTTGAAAATTAGAACATTTGGAAATCTTAGAATTTTTCATGATCAAATTATGGCAGCCCTGCGTATAATTTGATTCAACTTTAGATTGAAGGCAATTGACTGAAGATATAACGAAATGACTTTCAAACAGTTTGGATCCTGATCAGACGCCCCGTTTACGCGATGTTTGAATAGGATCTAAACTGTCGACGGTAGTCTCATACGGCCGTAAAATGCTAAACAGTCATGAGGCTTTTACAGTATTCCCTCTTTAAAACGGCCCTCTAAAACAACTGTTCCCTCCTTATAACGACGATTGCCTCTGTTCCCAAAGCAATATAATTATAACAAACCTTTTCACGGCTGCAATAAATTCTACTTAAAATTGTCGTCTGCTGTTTTTCTCAAATTTACATATGAGCCATTTTGACAGAAAAAACATAAAGACGAGTGACTAACAGCTTGAAGTCTGATCTGGATTCAAGCTGTTTCCAAATATATGCCAATTTCCCTCCCTACAACGACTCCCTCCGAACAACGCGCATATTTTTGTCTCCCATTGGCAGTCGTTGTAGAGAGGGAACGCTGTAATAGCATTATATAATCAGATGGAAACGTGTTTTGTGAACACGTAAACATTCTGTACCAGATTTGCGACAATGAATCCAAAAATGTCTTATCCCTTATGCTAAACGCGGTTTGACAAACAGTTTTGATCCAGAATCGGGCGCAGAACAACTGATAGGATCTGGTATGATCAGGATCGAAACTGCTTGACACTGTTTTGAGTCTTAAGTCAACTGTTAAACATTTGAATTTGATAAATATAAATAATTTTATTAAAGCAGACAAGAATTTAAGGAGACATTGTCACAGCTACAAAGATTTTAAATGTACTGAAATGTTTGTGGGTGTTATAATTTTTTCCAGAATTCCTTGAAAATGTACTTTTATCTGTATATTAGTCAAAGGTTAGATGATGCTGTCAGTTACAGATAGAACGACAGACAGTACAAACAACATTTTCAAAGGTCATTTTCTAGACTCAAAATATATTATTTCAAATTCGTTACACGCTCGCGGCGAAATCATGATTATCTTTGCAAACTGTTTGGATCCTGATGAGCTCAAATTCTTTGCACGCTCGCGGCGAAATGTTGATTATCTTTGCAAACTGACGCGGCGTCTCATCAGGATCCAAACGTTTGCCCTTATAGCGACCCTATTTTAAAAAGAGATTTACAAAATATTTAGAACAATAGCAGACGAAAAGTATTGCAGACGAAATTCATAGAGTTCCTACGCTAAATCAATACCTTTATACCACGTGACTTTCTTAACCCCTTCACTGCCTTACCCCGAGTACAGTAGTTTTTGCAAACAGTTTTGATCCTGATCAGACGCCGCGTCACGCGGCGTCTGATCAGGATCAAAACTGTTTGACACTCTTTTCAATTTTCTTAAGTCAAAATACCGAAAAATTGTGTTTTAGAAATAGAAGCAGACGACAATTGTTTAAATTTGATGACGTCATGGCAGTGAAGGGGTTAATCTTGTTAAGATGAAATAAAAATATTTTATTCGAAATTTTGTTCAAAGCGGTAATGTTTTGCACGAGAAGGTTTTACTTCCCTCCAGATATTACACGTGCAAATTAGACACCAAATTCCCTTGTGGCAAATCGACATGGCACAATATAATAAGGAGGTTAAGCTAATTCATTCACCTCTACCGTTTACTCTATAAATCGAATGTATGAACAGTTTGGATACAAATCAAAGTAAGTAAGTAATCAAACAGTTTTCAAATGATCTTAACAAAATATGTGTTGTCATGATTTCACCATGCACTTTGTAGTTATGGCCCTTGACATTCTCGACATGCGGCTCCAAAATCGTTCCCGCGCTCTAGTCAGTTTTATCTGATCTTGACTAAACTTTCTGAATATATTTATTAGTATAAACTGGAGGCCAAGTTCAGTACCTAACCGAATCGCACTTGGCATTTTGTTTTTCATAGTTGTGGCCATGAATTTCTCAAAATGGGGCTCCATGATGATCTCTGCTTATAAAAAAAGCGGTTTAGCTTTTTTCCCCAACAAAAGTATGCACTTAATACAGCTGTGCATTCTTCAGTCAATACATACAATGCTCCTTCCCTACAACGGCCATCCCAACAACGAATCCCTCCTTACAACGACC
Source organism: Gari tellinella (assembly GCA_922989275.2). Classification (NCBI taxonomy): domain Eukaryota; kingdom Metazoa; phylum Mollusca; class Bivalvia; order Cardiida; family Psammobiidae; genus Gari; species Gari tellinella. Next base: position 80,353,645 of record OV277860.1, on the reverse strand, counting down.
CTTGTCACAGTTACCTAAATAGGACAATTACGTGTAACGCTTTTACTGCTGTAAAATCGTCTGCTTACAGTTGTCGGCTATTGATACTTTCAAAGTTACATATCGGACATTTTGACAGGAAAAAAACTTAAGGTGGTTCGACAGCGGGCGGCCCGCATCTCGAATTCCGGAAATGCTGATGACTTTCACATGCTCTTTTCGGCACGTACTTATAGTAGAACATTTACATAAAGAAAAGTTTGATTAGATTAGCTTCAGTGTCTTCTTTGTTAGCGCAGTTGGTAAACTGATTGACTAGCAAACAGAAGGTTCCAGGTTCGATTCCCACTCGCTAGAAACCTTTTTTTTTTAAATAAATTGTCCGATTTTTATTGACTAGTCAATTCATAACGCAGTGACCAAAGGACAGACTATGTTTAAGTCACGTAATAATGAACAATATCAGATGCAAGTATTGTCATGTGACAACTAAACTTTGTAAGGATTTATAGCCTATATGACAGATGGCAGCTTAACACACAGGACAAAAGTAATGCTAAAAGATAGAAATTAAAGAAGCTTTTATGCATTACTTTTGTTATGCATTAAGCATCTGTCTTTAAAGATCTACAGGCTACCGTTTTCAATTGTCCCTTATTACAGGTTTGACTTATGGCGGTAGTAGTCCAGTGGTAACACTGTTGGACTACGGTACCAGGGGTAGTAAGTTCGATCCCCCGCCGGACCAGCGGTCTGACTAGGGGATTTTTCCGAATCCCTGATGATGTACATGGATGTCCTTGAGCAAGACATGTACCGCGAATTGCTCCTCTCCACCCAGGGGTTAAAATGGGTACCTGTGAGGGTCTGAGCCGGTACTGCGGCTGCTTTAGCGCCATATGTTAGCAGTGCTCAATATTGTAGGCAAGATGGCTCAATGATCAGGGGGTAAATGTACAGTCGGCTGAGCGGTCATTCGGACTGAAAGTAGAATTTAACTGGTACTTTACTTTACTTTTTTGGGTATTATTTAGAGCTGACGGCATATTAAAGTTTAACTCAAGGGAGGTAACTCGTTTTGTGTAACATTTTGTCAAAACTTATGGAAATCATGTATTAAATGTATATTCCACTGTAGATTTTCATTAATTTTTTGTGACTAGTAGAATTAAGTTATATCTATCTAATAAGAGTAAGATAAGTGTATGTTAAACAGCTACATTTTTTTGTAATTTGAGATATAGTGACTTTTTCAGAATTTGACTTTTTTAAAATATTGATATTTCCAGAAATATGTCATGAACTATTTTTGTTTGCACAATATCTTATAGTCTCTGTACTGTTTACTTGAATATACAGAAACTATTGAGTTATATCATTTTATAAAGAAAATATTCCTGTTCATTAAAAAAGGAGCTTTTCTTGACAAATGGTCCTGTCAGAAAATGCGGCACTGTATTTTTTTTTATTTTAACGATTTGTCACTCTCCATATGGTATATTTCAATTGAATCAAGGTTTCAAAGAATTCTGACACGGTATAAGCTGACCCGCGAACTTGAATCTAGATTCACACTGTTTGCAAATGTAAACCAATGTCCCTCCCTATAACGACTCTCTCCGAACAACGCACATATTTTTGTCTCCCGTTTGGATGTCGTTGTAGAGAGGGAGCGCTGTAATACATATGCTTCTAAACATATGCAGTTTATTCTGCATACTGACAGGAATATTGACGCGGCCTCTCATCTGGACCCAAACAGTTTGACATTCTGAACCTGTTCTGAAAAAGAAATGTTGAAAACTCTTTTTTAGAAGAGTAGCAGATAACAATTATTGCATACGAAAAAAAATACCCAGCATGCAAAGATTTGAGGAAGTGAGGATAGGTTGATAGATTGGAGTTTTATTGGTATACATGTATATGAACTGGATTATGCATCAGTTCCTTTCCAATTCTAATTTGTTTCCGAGCAAAAGTAAAACCTCTCTGGAAATGTGCAAGATTAAATATCTGTTTTTGTTCAAAGGAAACTATTTCTCTGGGGCAAATAACCTTATATGAAAAAAGAGAAATAAACGATGTAAAAAAATGTACGCAAGTATTCTACCACAGGGAAGTATGAAACTATGGTATATTTGTTATTAACACGTACACATATAGGTCGAGCCTCGATAATTCGAGATAGCTTTAGGTTATCTTACTAGCAGTTGATTTTTGTCTCATTCACTCCTGGAACTTTTAGTGGACAATGTCAATGTTCAATTAAGTCTAGTCCACTTTGACTATTTAAGATTGATTTTAACATATGATCAAGTTCTACACTGTTTGCAATGGAGAAGTATAATCCTCACAGACATACTGTTTGTAAATGACGAGTATACTCGTCGCTAGGGTTGAATGTGACTCGAACTGGCTTTAGGTTATATTACTCAAATCTCTACAAATGAGTTTCGTTAACTCGAGCCCGTTTAATTCAAACTTGCCTGTATTTGGCTCAACTGCCTTCCCAACTAAAAGCCTATGTGCTAACACCACCTGGTACTGAGGCATGCCAGCTTGGCCAACTGATAGGGAATACTGGGGACCACTGCCATAGCCTGGCATGATATGGTAGAAGGCTGCCAAATAGTGTAACCTTTTCAGTGAGCTGATCAATAGATAAATCCATAATAACTTGATGGATTTGTATGCAGTCCAAGAACTGAAAATTAATTAAACTAATTGAACTAATTAAAGGTTAAAAATTAATTGAAAATCATTAAAACTTTGGTATTCTAGTCAGGGTCTAAATTTCTATGTCAATTCCTCATATTTTAAGATCGGTATAAATTAAGTGTCGATCTGGCTACTTGTCTCCTGGAGTCGCGATATGGTTGAAATTCTGTTAAGCCACTTAAACCATATTTCAACAAGAGACTTTGTGCTTAAACAACTATTTTTTTTACAAACAGTTTGGAGCTAGATCAGATGTTGGGTTACCCAAACTCAATGGAAACTAGTTTTAGAGCAAATACATGTACGTTCATTGGGGGCATATTACGGTGTAATCTGGGTTGGCACTACATATGGTAAATGTTCTTTGCACATATTCACTGTTGTAAATGACGAGTTTAGCGCCAAGGTTGAATGTGTTAATGCGAATAAATAAGATAAGTCTTTATAAGCCATATGATGGGAGTGATCTATTTTCAGTTGTCATTATATTTATGCTATCAAAATGTCCAACAATATGTTACTGAGAAAAACAGGAGACGACAGTTTTAAGCAGACAATATTGCAGCAGTAAAAGCCTTAGACACAAGTGCCCTGTTTAGGGAATTCCGGCAAGGGTCGTTGTAAGCAGAGAGCCGTTGTTGGAAGGGCCGTTGTAGGAAGGAAACATTGTAGTAACATCTTCTCCACTGTGGATGTTTCTGTTTAAATTGGACAATTCAATTCCCTATCGAATTTCACTTGTTATTACAGCTTTGGGATGTGTTGCAGTTCAGATTTATATGCAAATTAAGTGCAGTGCAGCGTAGAACTTGACTTCATCGGTGCAAGGAAGACTCTCACGTTTGCAGGCCTCCTTGTACATGTATCAATGTAACCAGCATTCTCAAATAAACAATGTGAAGATACAGTTACAGTAGAGACTTTGTTCTTTTCCCAGGGCTGCCATACGTTGATCATGATTTTCAAATTTGCTATTTTTCAAGCGTGAATACTGAAATCAGGTTGAAAGTAAAGCAGAATGTGCCTTAAGGCACATTCTGCTTTACTTCCAGCCTGCTTTAAGCTACCATCTACAAGAACAAAAATCCGAAGTTTTTGGAAAAATCCTGAGAAATAGCAGTTCTGTAATTAGAATTCGGTTATCGGGAAACACGAAGATACATGTAGTTATCGAATTATGATATTGAAAACAACAGCGTAACGAATCGATTTGAACAACACCAATCAGCGATTGTTTTCTGCTTGGTTAGAGTAAGAATAGTTGATTGTTTCCTTGCAGGAATAATTGAATTGAATTGAAATGTTTTGTAGTGTTACGAGTGTTGAGACGTGCGGTTAGAGGAATTCCATTTACATGTTACCTTTACTCAATAAATACACGTTTTAACGCCTTTGAGTTATTCTTCCGCTGTAGGAAATAGTTCTTCTTCACCGAATGCTGGGCATATGGTTCAATGTGATAACTTAAGCAATCCGTACTTTAGCGCATCTTATAATTATAATACATATACATGTAATGGTATAATATTAACTCATTGAGCCCTAGTGACGCATATATGCGTCTTTTACCGAATATGTACCTGTGAAGAGTACGCTTGTCCTATGCAAACAGTAAAGTCCCTGATCAGAGGGCTCCTGCAGGAGCCCTCTGATCAGGGATTTCACTGTTTGTCATTTTGCAATTTATTACAAAAAACAACCCTAAATAGTCTAAAATGGACCAGCCTTTATTGCAAACTGGAATTTTCCATTCGAAGTTCCAGGGGATAATGAGTTAATTAATGGGATATACACTGAAATCATGCATTCTATAGACTGTTCATAATACGTCGTAGAGTTTTGCTGTAGGGATGATCATGCTGTATTGTCGTCTGCGAATAGTATATCTTCTGCCAAAATGATTATAATAGGTGTTGATATTTATTTATTTATTTTTATTTTGGTGAGGTTTTTTTTCAACTTCTTTTATTATAAATTGTCACATAGTATATACAGTCTTAAATATACAAACACAATAATACATGATCAATACAACAATAAGGTGCATCATTTCATATTTTTAGTCAAATGCTTATTGAATTTGACTAAGAATATTGACAATCTTTGTTTTGACATAAAATAGGAATACATGAAGTTGAATTCCTTAACAAATAAGTCTTCTATATTGTATGAATTTCTTCTTTTGTCACTGGTATAATATTCTTTGTAAATACAAAATCTTACATGTATTAGGTTAAGAACCATGTTCACATCCTTAAAACGAGTGTTGTTAATTTTATATCCTAATATGGACGTTTTTAAGGAATATAATATGTTATTTTGGAAACCGCATAATTTGAAGACTTTCAATAGAGTTTCCCTTAAATTTGAAACAGCTTTGCATTTCAGAAAAAATGTTCATAGTCTTCTATCACATTAAAAATATTACAGTTAGGATCTTATTCAAGTTTCCATTTATACATGTTTATAACGTAACAGACGATGTGAGCGTTGAATAACATCCGTTGTTTAAATGTCATATATAACTAGTTGAATAACTATGTAAATGAGGTACGCCACGACGTCGTTTACTTGTGACGTCATTAAAATGCGTTCTGTGCGTTCAATATCCAACGTCTTCATTCCTTCATGTAGATTCAATTTAGAGATTTTTGGTGTAATTAATCAATATTAGATCTACATGTAAGTGTTTATGTTGTTATAGTTATCAATAAACACTTACATGTAGATAAAAAAAAGTGTTCCAAATTAACCCCGTTCACTAGCATAATGTTTATGTTATTATAGTTATCAATTAACATTATGCTAGTGAACGGGGTTAATTTGGAACAACTTTTTTTCTGTATAGATCTACTTATATCGCGCTTAGCATTCACTTGACCTCAAAGGCTGCGATAAATAACTTTTCTAGGTTATGTTATAAAAAGAATATAACATTCGTGTTAATAATTTATTGGATTTATCAAACTCGTCGTTTTACAAAAAACGATAAAAACTCGGCAAAGCCTCGTTTTTATCGGTTTCTAAAAGACTCGTTTAATAAATCCAATAAATTTTGAACACTCGTGTAATATCCTATATATACTGAAAGGATGACGCGCTGTTTTTCTTTGAATTTGATTTAACCCTTTCATCTCCACACTCAACTTAAGTCGATTTTAGCGAACAGTTTGGCCCCTGATCAGACGGCAGGTAACGCTTTTGGAAATTGTTTCATCATTTCTTCAATCAAAACTTCAAAATTGAGAATTTGGTATAAGATTGCAGACGAAAATTTTAGCAGACTATATATTGTCTCGAAAGGGTTATATCAGTTGGCGGCGTAAAAGTTAAAGTCAAAATTACATTTAATTCAAAACCTGCCTTATTGCATTGCAACATTATACAGACCAAGCACCGTAACATTGTCATGTTTAAAGTACACAAAACTTTCAAGGACATAAAACATTGACAATTTTAGTGGGAAATAAAAATTGTAAAGGCGTTACATTGAAAACACGTTTTAAGGTTGATCGCACCTAATGAGATCGTTAAGCTACCTTCTGCTAGGATAAACCCCCGAAGATTTCGGAAAACCGGAGAAATGGCAGCCGTGCATTAGGGGTAATCAATCATATCTTTATAATACTCAGTACAACTAGTTTAAATTAGCATACGACATATTTGAAGCAGACGATAGTACAGCATGAGAACGGGTAAACCCTTGAAAGTGAAATACGAGTTGTACAGTCTTCCATTAGATCCAGATCGATATGCGTCTGGTCAGGATCCAAACCATTTGTCGATCGGACTGCATATTTTCAGTTATAAAGACGATAGAGAAACTTTCAGAACTGACCAGGATCCAAACTGTTTGCAATTAATTGTTGTACTCGAGGTAAGGCAGTGAAGGGAGTAAACAAGTCAATAATTTTGTTCTACATAAATAATTAGATAATATTGCTTTATCGTAATGGGTTATGAAATGATTCTGAAATGCAATCAATGATTTAATCAGTTTCAAAGAGAAAATAAACCGATAATCGCATTGAAAATGAATAAACTGTTATTAGCTCGCCTATTCGAAGAAGTAGGGCTTATGGTTGAACAATAATGGGGTATAGTTTAAATAGAATTTTGCTATTGAACTTTTAACGCAATTTCAAATGTTTTGCACTCAGCCTTTTTGCCCGAAGTTTCAAGGTGAGAATTTTGGAGTAAGTGTTGAGAATCCCCTTACGAAAACTGCCCTCTGACATTACACTTACGACAGCTTTTTGTCATACGAAGTTTTATGAAACGGGCCCCTGAATATTATTGTAGCTTTTATTTATCTGAACATCCAACAATGTGGAACCAAATAATCGGCATCTGATCAGGTTTAAAAGATTGTACGAATAAAAAACAAAGTTTTCAGAAGTGTAATCTAGACTTTTCTACGTTTTATTGCCTACCGACTTGTAGAAGGAAGCTAAAATCAACAGGGGGCTCTGGTTTATGTACGAAATCTTATATGAATGAAACCTGCAATATCTTCATTCGAAGCACAAGATTTCGTACATAAACCAGAGCCCCCTGTTGATTTTAGCTTCCTTCTACAATACTCCATATATGAGAGAAAGAAAGCAAAACATCTCCAGGATTGGTCTGTTTAATATCTCAACCAAACCGTAACACATTCAATCCCAGCGATTGAAGCTTGTCCCGAACAAACACAGTAGACCTTGATCAGAGGGGTCCTGCAGGAACCCTCTGATTAGGGTCTGATTTGTCATTTTAAAATGTATAGTAAAATACACCTATAAATACTACAGTGCTCCCTCTCTACAACGACACTCAATGGGAGACACAGATTGTGTATGTTGTTCGGAGGGAGTCGTAATAGGGAGGGAACATTAATAAGACTTGACTTATATTTGCAAACAGCTTGAATCCAGATCAGACGCCGCGTAACGCGGCGTCTGATTTGGATCAAGCTGTTTGTCACACGTCATTATATTTATTCTATCAAAATGTCCACTTATATGTAACTTTGAGAAAAACAACAGACGACAAATTTAAGCAACAGGTATTGCAGCAACGAAATGGTTGGACATAATTGTCTTGTTTGGGGAACACACTCAGACTCAGCTCAAACGCTTTATAACATTGGACCCTGAAATAATACAGCTTAGCCGCAGCATGCGAAACACCATGTGGTTCTTAGGGGCATACCAGCTTGGTCAACTCGCATGAATGAATAGTGACCACTGACAAAGCCTGGAATGATACAGTAGAAGGCTGCCAAAAGGTTTAACCATTTCAAAGATTCGGTTGATGGATCAATTCTTCAAAATATGATGCATTTGTGTAAGTCAGTCCAAGTAGATCTACTGAAAAAGGTTTAAATCCAGAATATTTGTAACTCTGGTATTCAGGTCAGGGTTCATATTTCTAGATCAATACCTCATACATTTTGTACTTTCAGATCCATGTAAATGAGGTGTTGATCTGGCAACTTATCTCCGGGAAACTGTTAAAGCGACTTAAAATCCTATATCAACAAAATCGGCGTCTCCACTGCATCCAAACTGTTTGGCACTATGATGTTTTTCTAAAATATTTTCAGATAAATCAACATGGCGCATTGTTGCAGAAAACAAATACATTACCACTTAAAGCCGGTTGAAAGTAAAGCAGATTGCGCCTTAAGGCGCATTCTGATTTACTTTCAGCCTGCATAAAGCTACCATCTGCTAGAATGGAGAACATATTTGTCATAACACATGTGTAAATCTAACTTAGAATTTTTTTCTTCAGTGGAGAAATTAATTAAAGGCTTTATAAAGGGACTCGCAACCGGATGGTGTACTTGTCAAAATAAAATAAAATACTAAAATAAAAGCCAATGCGTGGCATTATTTGGCTTCTGACAATAAAAAAATATGATCAGTCCAAAAAAAGTCTCAAGAATCGTCACCGAATCTTATTTCTTTTCGATATTTTCCATCGTTTTTGTATAGCGTTAGCTAACGGTATAGTTGTTGTTGCTTCTCTACACGGGCTCAGACATAAACCCGAGCCGAATATGTACTATCAATCGCTACCAGTGAAGTACGTTAATTCGCTAACATATAGATAGAGAGCGCCAGTAGCCGAGTGGGTAAAGGTGTTTCCCTTTTTTCATGTTTGTCTCCGCATGGAGGGTCACGGGTTCGAATCCCACAGCTTCTTCTTTTTTTCTTTTTTTTGAAATGCATTTTTTAATAGAATTTATTATCCTAAACTAAATCTTACCCATTTATATAAGCATTTGACATATATTTACAAATTACTATTTTTAATGCTAAATCCGGTTGCGAGCCTCTTTAAAAGGGGTATTTATTGGGCAATGGGTTAAAGCCTGAAACACCATTCTTTCGATGGCCGTAAAACTTTAGAAAAAAAAACCCACAAATGACATGTAAGTAGTTATTTGTGGAAACATTATGGTATTTGGAAAAATCTTAACGATTTGCTTTCAAACAGTTTGAAGCTTGCTCAGAAGTCGACGCGTTCGACATCTGTTCTGACTAAACATTTACAGAAAGATAATATGCACTGTACAACACTATAAAACGGATTTACTTATTTCCCATGGAAAAGGTTCCCCTTTAAGCCTGGGATTGCCTGTTCGAGGTGTGGTACGTATATACAATGACGAAGGCATTCTTCTTTCCTATTTAAACGAAACGCAAAGCACCAAAGTGTAGAACATGACTTTTCTTTTTATAATGATTACGATTTGTTTTAATCTGCGCGGCAAACGGCTCGTAGCCTGGTGAGATGCCGGGTGACCCGGCGTCTTGACTGACTCCAAAGTGTTTGCAATATAAACACAGTCGAACTTCATCTCGAAATCGCTTAACTCGAACTATCCGATAGTTCGACACATGAACTGCATTATTTCATGCTCGGTTCAGTCGAACATACCCATATTTCAAAGTTAAAACGTGGCTTAGCCACGTTTTAACTTTGAAATACGGGTATTTTCGATTTAACCGAGTTCGAGATATCAAAGTTCGACTGCAACTATGTTAGCACAGACGAGTTGATCAGGTAAGAATTACGTATTATCCACTGTAGGTATTCGATTAGACGAGTTTATGCAGCACTTCCGCTCACACCCTTCTCCTGTTGGTAATATGCACAGCTTAAAAATTGTGGTCTGTGAAAATTTATCAAATTTAAGATATCATGCTTTTTTTTTTATTGAAAAAAATCTACAGACGATCGTCAAGTATTTATAGTCTAGATCAGATGTAGAGTTACCCGGCGTCTGATAAGGACCCAAGCTGTAATTCAAATATCATACAGTGGAGAAAACGTTATTCTTTCCCAATAAACGCGTTTACGCTAAAACAACTATTTCAATTACAAACAGTTTAGAGCCAGATCAGACGCCGGGTAACCCGGCGTCTGATCAGGCTCCAAACTGTTTGCGACTCATGTTAATATCAATTGTTGGAATTGGCGGAAATATGTTATTTTCTACAATTTAGTGTTTTGCGTTTGAGTTTCATTTGTGTTTAACGTTGTCACCACTGTACACGTCACGATCGACAGAAAATGGTTAAGTTGCAAGTGAGAAAACTAATAGCACTCCGGGGAATCTAAAGATCAAAATATCAGTTTGTCTAAATGGAAACAACTCTCTCTTGAGTGTAAACTTTTTGTGAGAAATGAGAAATAAATACCGTATATGAAATATTACCAGCTCCTGTGCAAATCTTCTGTTATTGTGAAATTCAGCATATGGCATATTTTGTAACGTAGCGGATACACATAAAAAATGATTATTTGACGACTGCTAACAATTGCATTTGATTTTCCATATCATAACGACTCGTTGATTTCCCACATTATAACGTTGTTCTTTGCAATCGGACTAGCACACGTTTGCATCAACACGCGCCATGCGGCGTATGATCTTGACTTAAGCTGTTTGCATATGTTAACCAGTTTCCCTCCCTATAGCGACTCCCTCCGAACTTTGTCTCCCCTTGGGTGTTGTTGTAGAGAGGGAGCACTGTAGTTACAAAGACCTTGACTTTCAATACAGGCAGGAAACAAATAAACTCGCTCAAGGGATTTGTCATTTTGAACACATGTAGTGAATGTGATAAAATTCCAATAAGAAATACAGTCGCTGAAGCGATGGCAAGGTGTTTTTTTTTTAAATAAAAAAATAAGCAAGGACCTTCACCTAGAAAAGACTTGAGATACAAACTAATTTAAGGTATTGTCATTCCGAACATTTGTTTAAACTTTTTTTTTTTTTAATTCTGTCGAGAAATGAAGTCGCTCGAGTCATGGCAATGTATGTTTTGGATTTTAGTAACAGTGTCATTGGCCTTCGAGGCACGCATTTATTAATGTGAATCACAAACCCTTTAAATATATTGTCATCTCAACACTTTTATGACATTGATGGAATTCATTGAGATATGAAGTGACTAGAAAGATGACATGCTTACACGCGTACGAACTGAATCCTATATCCGCCATCCCTACCTTTCGCTGCGAGGGGGCATTATTTATGATTTAACCCTTTACCCCATAGCCTGTTTCTAGTTTTGAAGATAGGAGGCTACTTAAAGAAGGTTGAAAGTAAAGCAGAATGTGCCCTAGGGCACATTCTGCTTTACTTTCAGCCTGCTTTAAGTTATTATCTGCTAGTATATAGAAAATATTTCTTATAGTACATATTCATGACAGTATAAAATGGAACTATTTTCTTTGGCGGATGAATAAAATGAATGCGCTAAAAGTCGCTCCTATAAGGGAAAGGGTTAAAGAGTAATACTTTGCTTTGCTATCCAGACTAAACATATTTACTGTTCAGCTAAAAACACGTCAATTGCGGTTACACATCTGTATCTTATTACCTATCTTTCCATTTATGCAACTTTGTTTTATAATTCTACAAGGAGAGATTAAAATCTAAAACAAATAACTTGTGTTTTATTAGTATAGAATTTAACATTAAAACTGCAAAACACTTCCCGGATATAATTATGTCTTCTAAAACTCGGATACGGAACTAAATCTTTACACATTTTGAACCTTTCTTAGAAACCAAAAGCAGTAAATACTATATAAAACTTCCTTTATTTCTTGAAATGATACAATTTCAAATAGTTGTTCTCTTTGATTAATCTTTATAACATGCAACATTGTGAGATCAGTTTGTACGAAATACACCCACACATAACCTTGTCTGAACTGAAAATAGAAATGTGTCTCATGATTTTTACAGAAACACTGACACGAACATGTCAAGGACCGAATGAGAAACTGTAATAATATAGCTTGGAAAGATTTATAAGCCTCCAATGTCATACTTGTACAGTATCTGATCAATATCAGGTTCAGGGCTGCAATAAGTTGATCATAAAAATCCTAAGATTTTCAAATTTTTCAGACGCAATTTTACTACATGTAATCGTGCCTTTACCCCATAGTTTTTTCTTGTTTTGAAGACACATGACTGCTTAAACCAGGTTGAAAGTAAAGCAGAATGCGCCTTAAGGCGCATTCTGCTTTACTTTCAGCCTGTTTAAAGCTACGATCTGCTAGGATAAAAATCCGAATACTTAGGAAAAATCCGGAGAAATGGCAGCCCTGCAGGTAACTACAGTAAACCCGGATATACCATCACAGTAATAGACTAAACCATCTCGCCAATAGTCATCAGTGAAGTTGTTTAAGCAAAATGAACGTTTAAGGTTGAGAATGATGAGATCGTTCAATGCAATTGCTTTAAAACAGTTTTGTCATTGGAAATGTTCGACTGATTGTGGTATTTTCAAACAGTTAAGATCAAACTCAGATCCCCATGTATTCGGCGCTTGGGCAGTGCCCTTGAGCGGGATAGGGTGTGACGCAAATCAAACAGACTGCAATATGAATTTGAAAAAACGTTTTTCAGAAAAGTGTAAGTTGTAACTAAGACATTTAATAACATGTCGTCATCTGCTTCAAACAATTTTTGCCTGCTCTTGTTTCTCAAATTTAAAGGTCAGGTAAATTGGCAAAATCAATATTGCGATGGATGTAAAACACTTTAAATCCTGATCAGACACCGCGTCATGCGACGTCTGGTCAAGGTCAAAACTGTTTGTAAATTATAATTTTACTTAGGATACTGTATTGAAGGGGTTAGCTGTTAAGTGCGTGCCAACGGAATAGGTAAGCGGTATTCCAGGGCTGCCATTTCTCCGGATATTTCCTAAATCTCCGGATTTTTTCCAAGTACATGGTAGCTTTAAGCAGGTTGAAAGTAAAGCAGAATGCGCCCTAAGGCGCATTCTGCTTTACTTACAGCCTGCTTTAAGTGGTCACATGTCAATAAAACAAGAAAAAGGCTAGGGGGTAAAGGTACGATTCGTAAAATCGCACTTGAAAAATACAAATTTGGAAATCTTAGGATTTTTCATGTCAACTTATGGCAGCCCTGGTATTCTACTACGTGTACAGCGCTCCCTCTCTAAAACGACACCCAATGGGGGACAAAAATGAGTGTGTTCTTCGGTGGGAGTCGTTATAGGGAGGGGAAATAAGACTAAGCTTACATTTTCAAACAGCTTAAATCCAGCGGCATCTGATCTGGAATACAAGCTGTTTGTCATTCATCATTCAGTTGTTGGTTATTTTTTGTCAAAATGTCCTTTATATAACTTTGAGAAAAACAACAGACGAAAATGTTGTCTTCAACGTCGCTCCAAATAACGACTCCCTCCTTACAATGACTCTTGTCGCAGTTCCTTAAACAGGAAAATTATGTCTAACGTTTTTAGGTGCAGTGTCGTTTCCTAGACATAATTTTCCTGTTTAAGGAACTGCGACAAGAATCATTGTAAGGAGGGAGTCGTTATTTGGAGCGCCGTTGAAGAGAGGGAACACTGTATACATTTTGTAGTGACAGTAATATGGGGGACAAGACAATACAAAATCCCTCTGGCAAATTAAAAGCGGATTATCGCGTCCGATATCCGACATCGACCGTTAACTGTTAGCTGTAATTGTCCGCAGACTTCCAGTCGATTAGTGAGAGACTTAGCTCATTTACCAAAGACACTTTTCTGGACAATCCAAGTTTCCGCTTCAGTCTAGTCCATCTATGACTATTTAGAGTTGTTGTTTTTGCAATATATTGCACCTTGATAAACAGTGCAGGCCCTGCTCAGGGGGGGGGGGGGGGGCTTCAGGAACCCTCTCTCTGTGTCTACCCTGTTTGCAAAGAACAATGGTACTCTTCACTGGTACACTGTTTCTAAATGACGAGTATACTTATCGTTACGATTAAACTGTACATTTTATTTGAACTACTGACTGTGAAATATCCATTAATTCAATGGTGACATTCATGTGCAAAGTAAGTCAAATAGTACATTTGCCGTTTCTTACATTCAAAATATAGGTGGAACGATTGAAAAATTAGATATTGCTGTGGGTTAATAGACAAACAAAATTAAAGTACATGTATGTAGATACGATACCTGGGGTGTGTCCAAATGTTCTGTTGTCATCTGTAGAATATTTAAAGTTTAAAACAGTTAACTCACAAACTAGTAATGCTGATAGCACTGTCTCAAGCATTTAGTCTCAATATATTTCCTTTTTGTCAGTTGAAAACATTACGAAAGATGATAAATATTTTGCCGTATATCATTGTGGTTTGTTAAAGCAACAAAAGAGGGGAAACGTTATTTACAGAGTGTAAAGTATTATTTGTATTCGCCAGACAGCGACATTTGTGTGTATGGAACACTTTCTGAATATATTAAAAATACTCTGTCTACGTGGAAATGAAACAAAGCTTAAACTCTGTTATATAAAGCTTTACAAGCATGTTGTATTCACAAATATAAATAGATGGATAAAAACTGTCATGCACAGTTCTGAATTTGGCAATTGAATACAGTTCTCATAGTACTCGAAGTGCGGCAAACTTTCAAACAGTGAAGTCCCTGCTCAGGGGACTCCTTTTAACACTTTGAACCCTAGTCCCGCATATATGCGTCCTTTTCAAACATGTACATGTGAATAGTATACATGTCATATGCAAACAGTGAAGACCCAGATCAGAGGGCTCCGAAAGGAGCCCTCTGATCAGGGTCTTCACTGTTTGTCACAAGGCTAAACATTGACAAAAACAACCCTTAAAAGTCAGAAATGGACTAGACTAAAATGGAAACTGGAATTGTCCATTTAAAGTTTCAGGGAGGAAAGAGTTAAGCCTGTTCTTATATTCAGACACAGACGAGCACTACAGTAGAGCAATACAGTAAACGTCTCTATTACAACAATTAGAGTGAATCATCATTGATTGTATAAAATACAAGTGACAGCTTAAAGCAAGGCGACACTAAAACGGAAGACTCCTATAAGAGCTTTCTATTGTATTGTCATATTGCTTTAAGCAGTCACCTGCCTTAACATCTAATAATTAACACGATTTAGTAGTCTAATAGAGAGATTTTAATCCACTCGACAGTCATGGGGAAATAAAAGACAATACCAATGGCCCCTGAGCGGATCACTACGTCTAGCATGCAGACAAGCGACGCTTAAATGTAATTGTCCGGTGATTTGAAGCCGGCTAAAGAGGGTCATTACGTGTCTCAGCGGAGATTCGTTGCACACCTTCTTAGTGAATGGCAGATTTTGTCTAAACATGTTGCATTCTAATTAGATATATTACCTTATTCGCTAAGATGTATTTTGTCTAGAATTAGATTGACATCACACTCACTCAGAATTCAAACAGGCAGATTTGCACGGAACAGACTAGCTCGTAATGAGAGAATTTGTTTATGTTGCAAGTCTGGCGATATAGAATACGAGTACCATTTTATTTACGTTTGTTCTCGCTTTGTTGATTTAAGAGTAAAGTATCTTAAGAAAAGTTATTTTCAAAGACCATCAATGTTTAAATTTATTGAACGATTGAACTCAGCTAACAAAACATTTTGTGTAACTTAAGTACGAGTATATATGTACAGGATACTCTTAGAATAAGAATTCCCTTAGCGTTAATAACTTGTGTATTCATCCTCAAAGATGCAACAGTTACTTTCTCATATTGTCGCGTGATGATATTCATTTATTGTATGATTATTTCTATGTGATTGAGATGATTCTGAATAAAATTATGTTCTGTTCTGTCCTAAGTGAGACTTTGACTTTACAATGGTCTACATGGTGACGTAGTATTTAGCTGCCACACAACTGTTCTGACATACAAACAGTTTGAAACTGCAAATAATCTGAGAATTTTCATAAACAGTATCATATTCAGAGACACTCAATCCGGTATATGACACACTCTTTTTCAAAACACCGTGGTTCTTTTTTTTCATTTTATTGCTTGGTGTTTGTGTTTAAATAGAACATTAGTTTTTGATGGTTTCAATCTTTGGAACTATCTATAGGCAGAGTCGAGTTTCTATCTGGATTGTATAGCGACATCATCGGTTTCAAACAATTGTCGTCTGCTATCGTTTCTCAAACTCAAAATTTATGTATATTTACTTTAGATATATACAATTGAGTGTCAAACAGTAATGCGGCGCTTGATCATGATCAAAACTTTTTGCAAATAACCATTGTACTTGGGGTAAGGCAGTGAATGTAGTATGACACAGAATAGTTTATTGTTGAAACACGCTGGGTAAAACGCAGACCTACCAAAGATCACTTGATGTGTCTTCAAATGTTTTATGAGCCCATTTACTGCCATTTGCCATCTATACTTTTATTTAAATTCTATGTAAATTGACTAAAGGTATATCTCCGGATTTTTCCTAAGTCTTCGGATTTTCATCCTAGCAGATGGTAGCTTAAACAGGCTGAAAGTAAAGCAGAATGCGCTTTATGGCGCATTCTGCTTTACTTTCAACATCTTTTAGCAGTCATGTGTCTTCAAAACAAGAAACAGACTATGGGATAAAGGTACGATTAGTAAAATTGCGTCTAAAAATTTGAAAATTTTGAAAATTTGAAATCTTAGGATTTTTATGATCAACGTATGGCAGCCCTGGTATATCGCCAAGCGTGTCATTCAGTTTTGATCCTGATTAGACACCGAGTAGGGGAGACTGGGGCTAGTTGATACACGGGGCTAGATGGTACAACATACATACTAATGAGTGACGTCACAAATGACGCCTTGTCGCTTAACTATTTTAAACAGTAAATGATTGCGATGATTTTGCTGTGAACGCCAACGCTCTATGACGATAACTGCTTTTGTTAAGTCCATCTGTACGATTTATATCAACGTAAGTAAATTTGGTGTATTTTGTGTAATCTGTAACTAAGCGTTTACTTATGTGAATTTACGTTATGTGTAAGGTTCAATTTAAAATATGACGTGTTAGTAGCGATGGCATGAGCGTAATTTGGAACTGTCTTCATCGAGATAACAAAGACGAGTCCACTTTTATAGAAAGGTGGCATGGGGCTAATTGATACACATGGACTGGGGCTAGTTGATACAGTGTATCAACTAGCCCCGTCAAACCATAACATCATTATATGTCAAAATTAATTAAATTCTAACCTTTCTAGGCAGATCTAGAGATGCACAATACTTTAATTAAAAAGAGTGAGGTTGATAATAGGATGCATTTTGGGTATTTTTTGTTTTAGGATGGCCCATATGTATAAAAAGAAAACCAGCAGGTATATCAGTTGATATATAACCAGATCACGGTACAATTATGTTAGCAGCAACAACGGTCATTGGAGGGGTAAAAGCATTCGTTCCCTTGCCATACCTGTAAGCATGGACCCTTTGACATTAAGTCCATAATGTTAAGGAAAGTGGTTATGAAAGCATTAAGGTTGGCTATGACATCCCGTCAGTTGTAAGGTAAACATAGGGCCGACCGAAAGCAACCTTACTATCAAACAATATTAAAGGTTTTGAAGTAAATCTGTCTGATATAGATCTATATGCCATTGGGATATCGTTTTACTTTTATTTACACTTTGTAATATCACCTAGTAATATAAGCCTACCATTACTCATTTAAAAGGTGATATCACTCATTCGAACAGATCGTATCACTATATCAGAAAGTTAATGGGCGATATCACGTATTCAAATACATGTAGGTGATATCACCTAATTAAATAAATGAATTTACTATCAACTCGAATAGGTGCTATCACTAATTCGAATAGATGATATCACGTAATCCAATAGTTGATCAATATCACTTATCACAATAGGTGATATTACTTATACGAAAAGGTGAAACCACTCAAGAAAACTCTTAACTTATATCACATACTAGTATTCGAATAAGTGAGATAAGGGGAATAAAAACTAAAACGGCACCTTGGTGATATCACAAGCCTATTCAAATACATGTAGATTATATTATTTGTTCATTAGGTGATATCACCCATTCAGTACAGGTGATATCACTTTTTTCAGAACGTAAAAAGGCGACATAACCTATTAGAATAAGTGATATCACTAATTCAAATAAGTGATATCACTTAAGAAAACCAGTAGGTGATATCACCAGTTTGAATATGTCATATAACCTTTTCTAATAGATGGTATCACTTCCGCATTTTCTTGAGTCAAAATATCTAAAAAGTGATTGTCAAGATCTTTTGAGACCTTTGCAAAAACACAACTTAGAAAAATGGACTAAAAAATTCGCAAGAAGCCAAAGTGGGCAATACTGACAGACACACTGGAGAAAGAAGCAATTGAATAAGAACAGCTGTAGAATGAAAGGAAGTACAAGCAAACATTAAACAACAATAAGAAGAAGAAACTTTAAGCGCATAAAAACTTTAAAAGAATGCAAAACGTCACGTGTAGAACCCTCTGATGTCGACGATCGGTATTGCCTAGTCAGCATTGAACACATACTCTTACTCGAAGCCCTGTGAGAAACGGATTAAATATGTTGATTGCAGTGAATAGGCCCCATGTCGAATCTGCAAATATTTCAAAATTAAGTGAATGGTGTGTTTATGTGTGCCAGGATTGCAATTCAGACGTAAATGACGTAAGCTAGGACGTGTATCAAGTAGCCCCATGCTATGTACCAACTAGCCCCAAGCATGGGGTTAGTTGATACACTATAAAGCCTATTTAACTCTGTTGATATATTCGTTACCTTTAGTTCTGTGTCCTAAACTAACCCTTGTTTAAATAAAGCGCATGTAATACTCTCAGAATTGCACCACTGATTTTCTATATTTGTTAAAATGGCTGGAAAAATACACAAAATGTAAAAAATGTAACAACTAGCCCCAGTCTCCCCTAATTCAGCGCCTTATCATGATACAAACTACATGTAATTGCAATAACCATTGCATATAAACTGGATGGGATAGCCTAGCAAAAAGAAGGGAAAATCACAAACTCTTATGTTCTATAAAAAGGTCAATAATATAACCCCTTCATATCTCTCCGCTTTAGTACCCCCTCTGGTCAGCGACACCTCCGCCTATAGCTTAAGAAACGAAAACAATATCCAGATTCCATATTGCCGCTCACAATTGTACTCTAATAATTTCTTCCTTCCCCAAATTTGTGGACTTATCTCTCACCTGAAACTCGTAACTCTGTATCTTCTTTCAAGCACTCGCTAAGCTCAGACATCGAATATACCGTCTTACTGCTACACTGGGCATAGTCATGCGCAAATCCTCCATATCCGACTTAGAACAAACTGTAGCTCTCTCAACCTTACTCTTTTTCATATAGGGCGACACTGAACTTTTCGCCTGGGCCAATAACGTCTGCTTCATAAATGTCGTACATGTATACAATATTTTTAAAAACCTTTGGATCCTAATATCGCAGGGTACACCAAGTCTAATCAGGATACAACTGTTTCCAGAGTGTATAAATGTCGAGAATATCAGGATGAGCAAGTCTCAACGATGTTTCTTGACACGCAATAAAATATTCTTAGTAAAGGACATACTTTTAATGAGAGGTATCAGTTTATCTTTAAAAAACAGTTTTAATCTCGACGAGACACCGGGCACCAAACTGTTTGACACTTGTTTAAAAAATATAGTTCAAAACGCGTAAAAATTGACCAGTAAAAGCAGACGACAATCGTTTACAGCGAATGCCACCATCAAATCTGTGCTGGGCAAATGCAGGCAATCCACTACTACACATTTCCCATAAGACAGTAATGAGGAGGATAAGATGATGCCAAGAGTCTCCGACAGATAAAAATACTATCGTCATGTCTAGCATACAGACAGTGACGGTTAAATTGTCCGAAGTCTTACAGCCTATTAGTGGAAGTTTTAACCCATTACCCCATAGCCTGTTTGCAGTTTTGAAGAGAAGTGACCACTTAAAGCAGGTTGAAAGTAAAGCAGAATGTGCCTTAAGGCACAGACTGCTTTACTTTCAGTCTGCTTTAAGCTACCATCTGCTACATTGCAAAAAACTTTTCTTATGCTACTTATTCATGACTATAATTTTGAACTATTTTTTTAATAGAATAATAAAAAATAAAGTCGTAAAAAGGCGTATTTATGGGGCAATGGGTTAACCCTTTCATCACTATAGGCGACTAAAGTCGACTTTGAAAACAGCGGCGTTTGATCATGATCCAAACCGTTTCACATTTGTATCAATATTTGAGAACTTCAAACCATTGCAATTGTATAACATTGCAGACGATGAATTTGAGCAGATGACATTTTGTTCTAGAAAGGAATAAAAGTGTCTTATACGTAAAAAGGTGTGACCAATTTTTTTATTTTATTTATTTATTTATTTATTTTTATTTTTTTTTTGTTGGGGGGGGGGGGGGAGGGAGGGGGGACACAATCAATATTGTATCTATTCCTTTGAATAACGTATAAGAAAATATCAGTATCAGATTTAAGAAAGAATTTGATTAGAGAAACTGACATGAGTGTTCAGTATATACCACTTTTAAGCCGTAGGCTGTAGTCCCTCCGCCATATAAATATTTAACGCCAATACGTGACGTTGGTATGGAGTCACGGCATCGCCAATGACGTTATTTTGTGTACCGCTTCATGCAGCGTTTGTGGAAAACAAGTAGACTAAAGGAAAGAAGTTCCTACAAGATGTTGCCTTCTTGTTATTTTCATTTGGGTAGGAACAAAAATAAATACAGCTAATCACAGTTAAACAAAAGTAATGAAAACAAACATATCAAATTATAAGTTAATGACAAATGTTTTTATCAGATGTGTGTATGTCATTGCCATGGACACTCCATGATTTGCGTTGTCGATGAATACGTTTGTAGTCTACGTTTAAATAAAGTAAGTTATGTAGAAATAATTCGAAACATGAGATTATCCCTTTCTCTGTCTTACCCGGAGTTTTCTATCACATTCAAACAGTTTGGCTCCTGGGTAGATGCCTATTGATTTAGTTTATGATCAGAATCAAAACTGTTTGACATCCAAACTGTATGTAAGTAATTATTGTACACAGGGGAAAGGTAGTGAAAGCGTTAATATTTCAAATTTCACTAGCCGCGTTTTCAAAATACAGTATTCTCTCCCTAAAACGGCCCTCCGAACAACGACTCGGTTATCCTTACAATGACTCTTGTCGCAGTTCCCAAAACAAGACAACTATGCCAAACCTTTTGAAGACTGTAATATGGTCTGCTTAAAGTTGTCGTCGGCTGCTTTTCTCAAAGATACAAACTGAACATTTTGCCGAAATTTTACGCGGCGTCTGATCTGGATTTAAGCATTTTGCAAATTTTAACCAATTTTCCTCCTTATAACGACTCCCTCCGAACAACGCACACAATTGTGGCCTCCCATTGGGTGTCGTTGTAGAGAGGGAGCACCGCAGTACCTTCTGCTACTGGCATAACATGTGAAGTTTCCCTTAACGTCACCTCCAATTAAGAAACATTGAAATTGAAATCAACCAGTTTTGATTCTGACCAAAAGCCGCGTCATAAGGCGTCTGATCAGAATCCAATTGGTTTTCATATTAAACTCGAGGCAAGGCAGTGAAGGGATTAAATCATTAACACAATTATGCCAAGAACAGTTGACTTCAGCAAACATGTTAACGTCCATTATACGAGTAAATACATTTGTCCCAATCTTTCGTCTGATTAACGCTTTCGCCGCTATATTATAATCAACGTTAATACTATTTCCAACGTTACATAATCTGCGTTGTAACTGTTGTCTGCTGTACCTTCATGGGAACTCGGTTTAAAGGTCTCACTGGCCCTTAGGTCTCTTCTGGTCCCCTTCTGTCTGACAGGTTTATTCTTCCCCTACACTTATCGTGCTTAGCGCGACTTGGCGATCAATTGCAAACAGTTTGCAGCGTCTGATCTGGATCCAAACTGTTCGGCACTCATAATCAACTTTTCAACAGTTGAAAAAAGCATAATACATGTACTAATTTTGCATTTTTCTGCAGAAGATATGTTTGAAACAGACGATAATTCAGAACGATAAAGCTAAAGAAAATGTGTGTCACTTAACTTGATAATTGTTGCAGATGACAAATGGCGTGCAGAAGTTTACATCTAGAATATATATATTCTAGGTTACAATTTATATACTAGGTTATATCTAGAATTTATATACTAGGTTAAAATTTATAAATTTGCCATTTTAGATGTATACAAGGTAACATCTAGAATATGATTTATATACCAGGTTACAACTTATATACTAGGTTACATCTAGAATTTATATACTAGGTTACATCTAGAAGTTATATATTTTAACAAGTTTATCTTTAGAAGGCTTGGCAGTTTGTCTTCTGCAACTTTTGTCTTTTGCATAAATTATGGAAGATTTATCAGCGTTGTCAGTTGGCAGCGGTTATGGCCATTCAGGGAGTTAGACGTCCTATGGTAATGTTGTTATTACTCTGGTGCAACGAATGTGTGCATTAAATTCAAAACTCGTTCAGCGCCATATAGCATCCTGCTTGAGAATATCGTCGGTATGTTTTAGTAAGAGGTTTTGAATTTTAACTGTATTCACATTTGTGTTAAATACATGTAGCCCTAGCGACGAATATACTCGTCGTTTACAAACAGTACACCTGTAAAGAGTACATTTGTCCTATGCAAATGGTGCACACCATACAAAAAGGGAAACTGCAGGAGTCTTCTGCACTGTTTGTCATTATTCAGGCTTGATTTTAACTATATATTGCAGAATAATTCTACAATACAGCGCTCCCTCCCTACAACGACACCCAATGGGAGACAACAAATATGTGCGTTGTTAGGAGGGAGTCGTTGTAGGGAGAGAAATTGGCTTACATTTGCAAACAGCTTGATTCCAGATCAGACGCCGCGTTACGCGGCGTCTGATCTGGATTCAAGCTGTTTGCCACTCGTCATTATATTTTTCTGTTAAAAATTGGCTTATATGTAAATTTGAGAAAAACAGCAGACGACAATTTTAAAAAGACTATATTGCAGCCGTGAAAAGGTTGAACATATTTATGTTGTTTTGAGAACAGCGGCAATCGTCGTTGTAAGGAGGGAACCGTTGTTTGGAGGGCCGTTGTAGAGAGGGGACTGTATGTAGATAAAATTAACATTGAATAGTCAAAATCGACTAAACCCGTTAGGAAACTTGGGGTGATAAGTCGACTCTGACTATCTCGACTTCTGTTGATTGTGCAGACAGTTTGGTGCCAGCTCAGATAACAAGTGACTCGACGTCTGAATATCCAAACTGTTTGACGTTACAGCACTCCCTCTCTACAACGGCCCTCCCAACAACGACACCCTCCTTCCAACGACCATTGCCACTGTTCCCTAAAAATAAAATTATGTCCAACCTTTCTAGGCTGCAATATAGTCTACTTAACATTTTGGTCTGCTGGTTTTCTCAAATTTACATATAAGATATTTTGATAGAAAAAACCCATAATGACAAGTGGCAAACAGCTTGAATCCAGATCAGATGCCGCGTTACGCGGCGTCTGATCAGGATTCAAACTGTCTGAAAATGTACAAGTTGCCGAATTCCCTCCTTACAACGACTCCCTCCGAACAACGCGCATAATTGTTGTCTCCCATTTGATGTCATTGTAGAGAGGGAGTGCTGTATATTCAATGTGTGTTCGGTTAAATTGTTTGAAAACTTACTAATGAAATATTGCAGACGATATCGTGACAGTAAAGCTGCTAACTTCTGCATAAAGCAACAACTTGAGAGGTTTCATTGTCCTGGTAGCTATTTTCAGCACGCTGATCGGTTTGTTCGCTCTATAAAATATTAATTAAGAATACAGCAAACGAAGACTTAATGATTGTGTGAAAGACAAATGACTGCTAAAAACAAGGTGAAAATAAAACAGAAAGCTCCGAAAGGAGATTTCTGTTTCATTTTCACCTTGCATTAAGCAGCCACATGCCATAAAACAAAATAATAAACATTAAGTGATCATGATAGAGGGGTTTCCCTGTAATGTAAAAACGGTATAGGACGACCATCAACTGTAAGAAAGTTCGTGCAATGAAAAAGTAGTATGGCGTCATTCGGAAAAGCGTTTACCCTTTCAACGTCAGATTAATCGTGAGTTTTCGGCCCTTCGTCGCAATATTGTCTGTCATCTACTTAAATTTTGTTGTCTGAAACATTGTCTCAAAATCAGATTTAAGTCATTGTGACTGCCAAAATTTCGATGTGAGTTCAAAACAGTTTTGCTCCGGATCAGACACTGGGTTACGCGGGGTCTGATCTGAATTAAAACTGTTTTCAAAGTCGACTTAAGTCGCTTATGGCGGATGTTGGATTTAAATTTGTAATGATAACCGCATAATTTCAGTTATTTCGCGAGGTCCATTACAGATGGAGGAATATTATGCACTGACTCAGAGGCACGCATAGGTAACTTGGTAGAGCCATTGGCCTTCCGCAAGCCAGATGGAAGGCTCCCTCACATGAAAAATCCGAAGTGCCCAGACAGAGATTCGAAACCACTGTGGTGAGGAGCTTACACTCAATAACGGCGGTTTGGTTTGTCCGTTCCTGTCATCCATGGGCTAAATGGATAACGGGAGTGAAGGTTAAAAATACCAATATATTAGTACTGGAAATACATGGATGAGTTGTGCATATGTTTAATCTTTTTACGAATTTTAACCCATTTATGCCCACGGTCCCATATATTGGACATAGGCAAACAGTACAGACTGATCAGACGCCGCATAATGCGGCGTCTGATCAGAGTCTACACTGTTTGCTGGCAGGAATTTCAAAACACAAACTGAAAATGAAAATTTTGACCAGGCATCCCTTTGATAAAAAAATTTGACTAATCCAATATATAAACATGGAGGAATCCACTGAGTATAAATGGGTTAAGCATCGTCGTTTATATTGGTTACCGTTTCGACCAAGGAAATGGTACAGACAATGGCAAAAGATACACGCTTATTTGCCAATATTGACTAGATGTTCAAATTCTTGCAAACTGTATATGAATAGTCCAAAATTGTACACAGTGTTGAAAACTTATAACACCCGTGTCTTCACTGATCGATCTGTCATACAACTTGTTAATGCATTACATACTGCTCATGGACATGTTATGTCTTTTGCTGAATACAACTCGTCTTACACTAAAATAGTATATGATACGTGTACTACTCAGCTACATTGATATATGACATTATCATTGGCAATCTTACTGATAATAAACTAATTCCTTAGCTCTAAACATTAACAATAAAAAGAAGATTACAATTTTGAATCAAACGATAGCATTCAAGTGAATGGGTTATACGTATTACAGAAACATTCAAAATACATCTAAATGGTCTCCCACCGATATTTCTATTGAGCTCTCATCAATTATACATAATGTAGGATTAGATCGTGTCCCATAGTGACTATTACTCTGTTATATGTAATTCATTCCTAAAACACTTCTCGCATCCATCTCTACCTATTTGCATGCTAACGGAGAACATTTGCAACCAGGTTGGAGCCAATTTTGCAACCAGTTTGAATCCAGATGAGACGCCGAGTAAATCGGTGTCTCATCAGGATCAAACTGTCTGACATTCTGCTTCTTTTTTTTGAATAATTTATTTGGGAATGTTCTATATTTCTAACAGTAGACGACTACACTATAACTTTGCTATTTAACCCTTTGAACCCTAGTCCCGCATATTGACGTTATTTGCCAAGATTGTACATGTGAATAGTATACTTGTCCTATGCAAACAGTGAAGACCCAGATCAGAGGGCTCCTAGGAGCCCTCTGATCAGGGTCTTCACTGTTTGTCATAATACCAAACATTGACAAAACAACCCTTAAAAGTCAGAAATGGACTGGACTTAAACAGTATCTGGAATTGTCCATCTAAAGTTTCAGGGAGGAAAGAGTTAAGAGATAAAAGGACAGACACCAATATTGAGAATGATAAATGCACGTACTATTAAACCCTAACTAAATATCTCGGTACTCAGTGATGCTGTATCAATTCTGAACGACTTCGGAGATAGATCACTCGTTTCGATCGACCAATCAGTAAAACAGTCTAAATTCTTAATTTGAAAAAGAAAAACCACGGCATTTCTTCAGGGTCCAGATTGTTAGGCACTGACATCGACTATTTTATTAGTTAAAGTGACTAAAATCTTAATTTGAACAAACTAAAGCAGGCAATATATTTCGCCACAGTGATGTTACGACAGCGAAATGTTTAACCCTCTTGTTGCTGTGGGTTATTTTCTGTGATAACTACTGCCAACAGTTTGGATCCTTGGGCCCGTTTCATAAAACTTCGTACGACAAATATTGTCGTAAGTCAGATTATAAAAGTCTCAATTATTATATATTTCTCCATCTAATCCTGCCTTGTGACATTTTTGGGGGTCGTCTTGAAAAGACGATTCCAAAGAGATGTCACAAGACAGGATTAGATAGAGGAATCAGAAATTAAATATATTTTAAAATTTTGACTGACGACCATTTTTCTCGTACGACGTTTTTATGAAACGGGCCACAGATCATCGGAGACACCGAGTATTTCAGCGTCTCATCTCGATCCAAACTCTTTATCGATCTTATAAGGGTTTATGAAACATTAATGCACATAAATCAACTAGGAAAACTATGTCAACGAGAATTACATAGAGCGCAGAATGTAAAGCAATTTCCTTTACCGTGTATGCAACGTTACCAGCAATGTTACAACATGTCTGGCCGGTAAAGTCAGCCCTGTATTTACCCATTTACGCCCAGTGGATTCTTCCATGTTCATATATTGGATTAGTCCTTTTTTATCAAAGGGATGCCTGGTCAAAATGTTCATGTTCATTTTGTTTTATATTGAAATTCCTATCAGCAAACAGTGTAGACTCTTATCAGACGCCGCATTATGCGGCGTCTGATCAGAGTCTACACTGTTTGCCTATGTCCCATATATTGGATCGTGGGCACGTATGGGTTAAGTGACCACCCAATACCGATAGAAAAATGAAGATAATCTTTAAAGAACAGGTGCTCGATTAATACAGGATAGAAATACATGTAATGCAAAATATACCTCCTATAAGGTCTGCACTGATTGTGATTGTGCAATATATTGCAGAAAACAACCATAAATAGTCAAAATGTACTAGATCTACACTTAATATGTAACAGATTTTCCATTCAATTCAGGGGTGAATTAGTTTAAAGTAACCATTGGTAGTCCTGGTTTATGTGATCGTTGTATGAATTTAAGTTGACAACTGAATAAATATTGTTTGCTGCAGTCACATATATCATTTATCACATACGCGTGAACTATAAACATCACCTTAAAATTCGTATGGCACAGTGTGTTTATAGATCTAATATACTAATTTACGAATTATCAAAATAGATCTGTATTACGCCGACTGGAACACCTTGAGTGAACTGGATAGTTCTAAGTATCTCGTCAAGTTTATATTATTTTCCTCCCGAACACATCACCCTTAAAAGCTACGTAGCGCATGTATTCGTGTATAACAACAATGTCAACAGTGTCGCCTCAGATAACTTCGTAGTCATAATTTAAGATGCACACACTCTGCCACATTTCCGGCAAGCTATGCTACACATCCTGTTTTGCAGTATTTTCGTTCAGACCTGGTGTTTGATTTCATGGTTTAACATTCATATCAATGAGAATCTAGCGACTTTTTTGTTCAATACCAGCCTCCTTTCATCTCAATCTCTAGTGTTGGTTTCCTTTCCCTCTGCATAAATGTTGTTAACACTGACTCAGAATAAGACTGATAAACCCGCCTGTAATGAACAAATATGTTTTTTTTTGTTTTTTTTAATTTATGACGTTACATTACAATGACGCCATGCCACCGTAATGACGTATTATCCGAAAAACGAAAGTGGGTGTAATAATTCTTTGTCGATAAGAAACAACAACAATCAACTTTTAGATTATATTAAATGAAACTATTAGACATGGTATCTTACAAAAGGTTTCACTACCATATTAATGCTGTTTTTCGTAATTTTATATTGGTATTATTTTTATCAATGGAGTAATAAAACCCAATTACAGTTGCAGATGCCAAGTTGTTTTTCTGATACACTCGGGTGCCATTTTAATGTCCTCAAGGTCATTTAGAAGTGAAACATATGTCTGAAATGGTGTACTCTCATTGCGTTTTCTTCAGAACGTGAATTCGGAAGTGCATGCTGATCATACATTAGAGTCATTAATATTCACTTAAAACGAATATAATCTCCAAATGCACAGTTTCCTTTCGTGTGCTGTTTCCTAGCAACAGCCACAAAATAATAGATATTTTAGTTATTCTTTGTAAAACGGTTGCCACTGTAACAAACGTTGTTTGTTTGAATGATACGTCGTAGTTAGCAAATATATAGACGCATATGTTTCAGTGTAAAATTGGAAGTCTAAACACATTTTGGGATAAAATATTTTCACTGCAACACACAATTTGAAAATGTTCAAAATATGTTGGATCTTTTCAGTTTTGGAATATTTTGATTTTTTGTTGCATTAGCAACAAGACGTAGTTGTAACCGTGAGCGATTAAAACCCAGTAGACTATAGAAGTATAGTTGTTAGCTTTAAATATAAACTTTTAACAGTGGCAAAACCAATCTGTGAATAATTCATTCAGAAGTTATAACCGTTATTCCCGCATGTTGGGATATTCAAATTGTCTGCGCTGAAGGACATTTTCTACTCCCTCGACTCGTCTTTGTAAAATTGTAATCTTTTGGATGGTGATAATGATATATAATATTATATTGTTTACATATTCATAGAAATTTAGTATCTTAAGATTGTTTTAATTTTTAGTTATAATGACAACCATTTAGATGATTTGATACGCAACTCAGACCATATTTTGTCCGTTGCTAGTCAACGATGGGAACCATTGAGACGAATGTGTTGACTATTGTATATGCAGAGATTGATATACTTTAAAAAAGTAAATAACGATTAGTCATTCTTGCTGTGAAAAAGATAGTGAATGGCATTAAGGCAAAGCCTGAATTTGTCATTATTTTGTGCATAAAATGTGCTGGTGAGGACATTAATATGGCATGAGGTTATAGCTAAGGCAAACATGAAAGTATAATTTATTTTGTTCAACGTGCAAAGTGTTGTGTCATTTGTTGTTTATATGCGTCGTTTACAAACGATGTAATATACAAAAGTAAAGATTCAATTGTTACCATGCCAACAGTGTCTGCCCTGTAAGTCATTTAGGAATATAATGCTCAAATTAACCCTAATGTTTGGACTTAATTGGAAATTGTATTTAACCCATTTATATCCAGTGCATTCTTTCATGTTTATATATTATATTAGTTCATTTTTTATCAAAGGGATGCCTGGTCAAAATTTTCATTTTTATTTTGTTTTATATTGAAATTTCTATCAGAAAACAGTGTAAAATCTGATCAGACGCCGCATAATGCGACGTCTGATCAAAGTCTACACTGTTTGCCTATGTCCCATATATAGGATCGTGGGCCAAAATGGGTTAACCATTTGAAGCCAATAAGTCAGGTAGCTGACACTCATAGGGAAAATTAGGACTTTAGCCTGTCGATAGTTAAAGCTTAACTCATTCAATCCTGGAATCTTAAATGGACAATTCCAGTTTCGAATTATGTCGAGTCCATTTTTTACTTTTTATTATTTTGTTAAATATAAAGCAAAATGACAAAGTGCAGACCTTGATTAGAGGGCTCCTACAGGAATTCTCTGATCAGAGTCTACACTGTTTGCACAGGACACGAGTATTTTTCCAGGTACGATGTTGGTTATTGACGAGTAAACTCGTCGCTAGGCGTTGCACGTGTTAACTCACCCATTGCCTTCTTTCGAGCACATGACCGTTTGCAAACAGTTTTTTTCTGATAAGACACCGCGTTATCGACATTTGTTCAGTCAAAGTTCTTCAATGATCCTTTACAGCTAGATGTTGATTTATGCGATACCACGGCAGTGAAAGCCCTTCACTGTCCTATTTCCTGCGTATATTGGTAAACATTTCGGACCATGATCAGACTCCGCGTATCGTAGCGTCTGATCGGGATCCAAATTGTTTGACACTCATAAGTCAATATACCCCGAATTTAAAGTTTGAGCAATACAATCAGACGATAATTGTTTAGAGAAGATGGCAGCGAAGAGGTTAATCAAAATGACATAACCACTTCCCAGACACCTGAATAAATGAACCAAGCCGGACAACGTCGAGGGAAATCAGCCAAGAACATAATTTACCCGCAATGGCAACGTAATTGACACATTTACAGGGTACGTGAAGGTCGTGGGGTTGTTCTTTAATTGCAGCAATTAGTTTGTCTTGGCTGTTGGCGTTAAAGCTTATCCATTAAAGCACGAGTCGACAGGTTTGTAATTAAGGTAGATCCAGGTCGGTTGTCGAATAAGTTAAGTGTTTTATCATCATTATAATCAGCAAAATTGTTGTGCGATTTTTGCCAAATAAATTGTCTTTGAATTTTACCTATTCAGTACCAATCTCCATATAATAGATTGTGCAAGCAACAAGGATCCAGATCAGATGGTGCTTAAAACGACACCTGATCAGAAGCCCATCTTTTTTATATGCATATAATGTTTTAAATCAAATTGTCTAAACTGAATGTTAAGGTACTTCGCACACGGAAGTCTTCTTGCGGGCGAGCGGAAATGCGTCTTGCCGACATAGACTTTTTCCGCATGTGCTTATACATGTACTAGACAATTTACATAAAGGAAATGTTTCAGTGTAGTCCTTCACAGCGCAGTCGGTAGAGTGATTGACTAGCAATCTAAATGTTCTAGGTTCGAGGCCCATTCGATCCAAGTATATTGTTTTTAAATGTAGTGTTCGATTTTTTGTATTGACTTGTCAGTCCATTATAGGAATAAACAACATATTTTTGACGTTCATGACGGTATGACTACATTAGCTTGGTAGGGGGTAAATTACGTAAACGCCCGAAGGGCGTTTTCGTTAAATTTACCCCCCGAAGCTAATGTAGTCATACCGTCATGAGCGGCAAAGAGATGTTGTTTATTCCTTATATTTATATTTATAGTTTCTGTCTTGTCAATTTAATGTGTTTATTTGCCAGATTTGTTTTTCTGTATAAGAATTTATCATATACCGGTCAAAGAGGTTTGATAGATGTAATGTCGATGTAATAGCCATTCCAGTTTCTAAATATGGTGAGAAAGTAGTCCCAACTACATGTACTGTAACTGTATTAAAAATTCAGGATTTTTTCCAGTAAACTTTCTCTCTGTGAATGGAAAAGACTTACAAGGCAATCAAATAACAGTGCAACTTGAATATCTATTGCCAAAGCACATTCTAAAAATACAGGTCGCGGTTGTTTTCTTAACCCATTTACACACATAGCAACGCGATGGCAACGACCTATGGGTCTGTATCACTCCGCTAGTGTCATATGACCGTCGACCAATGGGAGCTTAGTGTTAAGTGCCCGATGTAGTGTATTTGAAGAAGTCCACGAATATCACGGGCGAAATCCGAACTGGCTAAAACCAGATTCGAAGTGTAGGTTCATCGAGGGATGACCTGCAAATTTTTAATAGGATTACATAAAGACTTTACAGAGTGAATGTAAATATACCGCATTGATCAAGGGACAGGTTATGTTTAGTCTTCGTTGATGATTAGATTTATTGTTCCCCTGACGTCCACATCTCAATGACTCTATATATATTTATATATATTTGTTTGTCAAAATGAATGTTTTGTCTATGTATAAAGTATGGTTTTCCTCATGTATTCATGTAAATCATGAACTGAACGTAATAAATGAATTTGAATATATACATATATAGGACATAGACAAACAGTGTATACTCTGAGCAGATGCCGTATAATGTGGCGTCTGGCCAAAGTCTACAGTGTTTGATGATAGGACTTTTAATATAAACATAACGAAAATGGGCATTTTGCATAGGCAGCCCTTAGTTTAACAAATAACTAATCCAATATATAAGCATGGAATAATCGACTGAGAGCAAAAGGGTTAATTGAAACTAAATTTAAACGCAAAGCAGTTTTAAATGCTGATAGTTACCGGTTCCTAAAACATATATGACAATCTGAAGGTTAAAATCTAAATGATTAACAATAAAGTCTTATCAGAAGTCGAATAACTCCACATTTCCCCCAAAGATGTTGGCAATGGCCATCGTAGGTTTAGCAAACCCGCGGACACGTTTACGGCCTTTTGGGGAGCGCGCTTGTTTTCGGTTTGAGCAAGTGGATGCTGCTAGTAAGATTCAATCTTTGCAGTCAGTTTGGATTTTGGGCAGACACCGGAAAACACGGCTTCTTAAAAAATGTTTATTACTCACTACTATTAGTTAAAATTACTTATTTAAAATTAAAGAAATGAAATGATGATAAAAGAGATGACAGCATGGCAACGAAGGGGTTTTAATGAGAAAGGAATAACGTATTCTCCTCTGTACTTCTGGAAATGCCAGACAGTGCGTGCCACAAAAGTACAAGTTGCATTTTGCAACAAAATATTATGCCGTGGAGAACACGCTTCTCCTTTCTTTAAACGTGTTTATGCTTAAATAGTTATTTCGTAGGCTCCAAGTACAATGCATCCACTATTAAGGAATCGATAAGAAAGGAAGAATGGAGAATTTTAAAGATATCCTGCCTTTAAAGGCAGCCAAAAGAAAATACAGAAATGCCATTAAGTTGTATTTCTTATAAGTTCTGTCCGTCATGATTCTGTCATAATCTTAATAATTAATTGTGATACTTATTTTGAATGTAGATGAAGTTTAGAGTATATTGGAATAACTGTCTGAATTTTGTATTTAAAAGTTTCTAAAAGAGCCAAAATGGCACACAACCGTTTACTTCACTTTTAACAGATGACCATAAACAATTTTAAGCCTCTCGCTGGCAGACGACAATTTTAATTATAGCAGGCGATAATATTTCATGACAATGACTCGAGGACTACCGTAAACCTGTCTAAGTTTATCAATAAAAATGCTTGGAAAGATACCATTTATGAGAGACTAAAATAACTGTTCTTTGCAGCCAATATTGTATGAAATCGGTCACTGTTTGGAGTAACATAGAAATCTCCAAAAATTTCTGGTTAATGCAGGATAAAATAATGCTGAAAACTCTTTCTGCATTTTTTTTAAATCCTACATTAATTGACCACCTGTTTTTTTAAGAATATCTATAGGTTTTGTATATGAGCCGTATCACGACAAAACCTGCCGTATTGCATTGCAACATTGTACAGACCTAGCACCGTTGTTGATTATGGATGTCAAACAGTGTAGAGCAAGGCCAGTCTTCGCGTCTTTGATCTACACGGTTTGCAATGCAATAAATAGAGGATCTTGTATGAGTGCTCATTATTTATCAATTTTAATAAACGAGTTGACTAAAATAATATGACGCGAGCCTTGGCGAGCGTCATATTCATTTTAGTCAACGAGTTTAGTAAAAATGATAAATAATGAGCACGACTGTAAGATTCTATTTATCACATAACAAGTTTAAGCACCTATTAAATTGATTGAAGCCGTAGTTTGTTTACGTTAACGACGTTGTAAATGACGTCATTTGGCGTCCCGCTACATGCAGCGCTTGTAGACGAACAGGTTAGGCCGGAGCCCAAGAAACGATATTCCACTAGTGGATTACGATATTTACATAATGGCTTTATATTACTCCCAGACCGCAAGTTATGTGATAAGACAGGCTTTGTCATGGCACGGCTCATATGCATTGCGTGGTCGTTTGATATAGAAATTGACTCTACCAGACGTCATGTAACATTGCATGTAACGTTGGGTGG
Organism: Gari tellinella; assembly: GCA_922989275.2. Lineage (NCBI taxonomy): Eukaryota > Metazoa > Mollusca > Bivalvia > Cardiida > Psammobiidae > Gari > Gari tellinella. The sequence goes on along the minus strand of OV277860.1, from coordinate 80,319,591 downwards.
AATTATTTTCTTAGTATTCTGTTCACTGTGTTATTATCGTCTGCAACGTTTGTCGGCTGTCAATAATTTTTTGAGAAATCATATCTCATATGTGTTTGGTAATTGAAATAGTTTATTCTGCAATACATTCACTATACAGTCGATGAACACACATAATGGTAAACAAGATATAGACATACAAAACCCAATCCGGTCATGGCTTCGTGAAGCTGTGGTACAGTGGAGAATACGATAGTCTCTCTCGTTGAATCCTTTCAACCCTAAATTTCTCTTGTGGTTTTTGGCTAATCCTTTTGGGCTCTGGTAGTACAGGTTTTTTTAACTAGTCTACTGTTGCATCTTTGGTATGACAACAAGAAACAATGAAACTAACAAACAGTGTAGACCCTGATCAGAGGACTCATATAAGAGCCCTCTGATCAGGGTCTACACCGTTTGCATATGTAATCAGTGATCTCCAAAGAGGGTTTTAGTGTTGAAAGGGTTACAGGAAACCAAACACAAACGCAATGCAAGAAATTGTTGAAAAAAAACCCAGCTTCTGATCTGGCTCCAGATTATTTTCAATACAAATGATTGCTTCAGCTAACAGACGCCTTTATTGGAAAGGAATGCCGTGTTCTTCGCTATATATAATCATTTTTATAGTTTTTTAATAGTTTTAACAAAATGAAATAGTATATATTATATAATGTCAATGATGCCGAACATATTTTTAAAAAATGTAATATTTTTTAATCAGGATTCACTTATAAACAATCACTGTTGCGAATGGCTTAACAATATACAGTCACATTGATCAACAACTGTATCTTGAAATTAAAGTAAGTCTAATAAAACGTACGGTAACATGTGTTTAATCTGTCCTTCTAACATCCGTAGTGAAGTTTCTTACTCTCTAATGGATAATACTTTAAATGTCACTAAAGTGTAGGGTAAATGTTAGACGTCATTCTTTCTTAACCCATTTATACCCAGTGGATTCTTTCATGTTTATATATTGGATTAGTCCATTTTTTATCAAAGGGATGCCTGGTCAAAATTTTCATTTCATTTGGTTTTATATTGAAATTCCCATCAGCAAACAGTGTAGACTCTGATCAGACGCCGCATAATGCGGCGTCTGATCAGAGTCTACACTGTTTGCTTATGTCCCTCATATGGGATCATGGGCACAAATGGGTTGATAAACACGTACATGCTAAAACAAACATTTTCATTTCAAACATGTTAGAGCAAGATCAGACGTCGAGTGACTCGGGCCTGATCAGGTTCCAAAGTGTTTGCCATGCAGATGATAAACTATCGTCTACATTTGTAAACACCCGTTATGCTGGACAGATAATCAAATTATGTTGACGTATAGTTTCGTCTGAACGGGAAATAATAATGTCTTCCCTCAGAATTCGACAGCTGTGATGGCTTTACTTGTCTATTTCTATGTCTAAATCAAAGTACATGGGCCTTTAAGATTCAGTGTAAATCGACAACCTAGTTGGTAAATACAGCTGACAACTAAATTAATGTTAAAGCGAAACAAAACAGAAACCTCTCATAGAAGCTTTCTGCTTTACTTTTGACTCACATTTGAGAAGTAGCATGTACCTATAGATACAGAATTCAAAGTGAAGATCGCTGACTACAAGTTTGGCACGTATAGTAAAATAATTAAATCAAGTTGTTCCCAAGTTTTCTTGAAGCAAAATTAAAATTAACGTATTTGTAAATTTGATTAAATGTTTGCCTTACAAATCGGAGTATTATATTGTACAAGAAGTGTAACAACTATGCAATTAATTAATTTTCAATTACACCTCCAATTCGGATCAACGTTCACTGGCACTTCGATAATTCAAACAAGCCTAAATCAAACATATCCTCAAACCAAGTGGTAACTTTGACATGCGTTATGTTTGTTATATGAGAGCATATTTTTGGAATTTCAGGCGAAGCTCGACTGCAACTTTCCACCACTGGAGTCGCCTAAGGTCGAATTTGCAAACAGTTTTGATCCTTATCAGACATTTCTGTATAGGTTGTTGAAATATAGCTTAGTGACATGGTAAAAAGAAAACCATAGTTTATAATGTTTCTATTTTGTCCGTGGGCACTTAAAATGTATCATGTAGCCCGTCCCGGCATGCATTTTAACAAGCGTTACATATGCGTTCACCCATGTTCTACCATGACCAAACAGTCGCAGTAGATGGAGAATTATCTGCCCCAGTTCAAATGAAATATAGTGTGCCACAGGGTTCAGTCTTGGGACCCAAAAACTACATCTTGTACACAAAACCTGTCGGCTCAATTTGCAGAAATCATGATCTGGATCATCATTTCTATGCAGATGATTCACAGTTATACTTGTCATTTAAGCCTAAAGACACATCTAGTCACCAAGAAGCCCTTTCAAAAGTCGAAGGATGTCTAAAAGACATAGTCTCATGGATGCACCAGAATATGTTGAAGCTGAACACTGACAAAACTGAGGTCATACTGTTTCACTCAAAAAAGGTTAACGTTCCCGGAGATTTTCATGTTCAAGTGGGAAACTCTAAAATCAAACCGTCATTATGGGTGAACAACCTTGGTGCTAGATTTGATTCCCAAATGGATATGACACAGCACATCAACGCTGTGTGCAGGTCTAGCTACGCACAGCTGCGGCAAATAGGTCATATTAGACAGTACCTTTCTCCAGAAGCAACAAAGACTTTGGTCAATTCTCTGGTCACATCAAAAATTGACTACTGCAACTCACTGCTATATGGGATTCCCCAAAACTCACTACGAAAACTACAGCGTGTGCAAAATACAGCAGCCCGCATCATTACCAGGACTCCTCGGTACAATCACATCACTCCAGTCTTGAAGGAGCTTCACTGGCTTCCAGTTCAACACAGAGTTGAATTCAAAATTCTGACACTCACATACAAAGCCATGTGCAATGATTCTCCAAGGTACATTGTTAGTATGCTGGACGTGTATAGACCTCGAAGAGAGTTGCGGTCTGCGAGTAAATCAGTATCGCTGGTTGTGCCGAGAAGTCGTTTGGTGAAGTTTGGAGAGAGAAGTTTCATGCATGCAGCCCCAAAGCTCTGGAACACTCTACCATCAGACATCAGAGATGCTAGCTCAATTGCAGCCTTCAAAAAACGTTTAAAAACTCACTTCTTTAATATCTGTTATAAGAAGAAAGTAGGTAATCAATGACTGCTACCTCTGGGCTGTGTTCTTGCTGTGGATGCTGTGGGTATAAATGGCAGTTCTGGAGTTGTACCATTGACCTTGTGCCTGTCTGGTAGATCTTGCTGGTAGGGATTGCCCAATCGCTTTGAAACCATTTGGCTAGGGGTCTATGGTGTAATTCTTGGACAGCTTTATGTTTATGAACTAAGGGTGTACCACGGCCATGGATTGTACAATACTCAACCAAACAACACGGAGAGTATTGTTTTAAACATTCGTTTTACGACTTGTGAACTGCTCTCCGGCTCTACACTGAAACAAACAAACAAATTCAACCAAACAACACGGAGAGTATTGTTTTAAACATTCGTTTTACGATTTGTGAACTACTCTCCGGCTCTACACTGAAACAAACAAACAAACAAACAAATTCAACCAAACAACATGGAGAGTATTGTTTTAAACATTCGTTTTACGACTTGTGAACTACTCTCCGGCTCTACATTGAAACAAACAAACAAATTCAACCAAACAACACGGAGAGTATTGTTTTAAACATTCGTTTTACGACTTGTGAACTACTCTCCGGCTCTACACTGAAACAAACAAACAAACAAACAAATTCAACCAAACAACATGGAGAGTATTGTTTTAAACATTCGTTTTACGACTTGTGAACTACTCTCCGGCTCTACATTGAAACAAACAAACAAATTCAACCAAACAACACGGAGAGTATTGTTTTAAACATTCGTTTTACGACTTGTGAACTACTCTCCGGCTCTACACTGAAACAAACAAACAAACAAACAAAACACCACTCTGTTTTTAATCATGCCATTGATCTTTTAATTATTTGACTCATTTTAAAAATGATCTTACAAACTTACTATAACAATTTTATAATCTTGGTAATAATATTGGAAGAAATTCCATGTTTCCATGCATCTCAATATTGTATCATTTTTATTGTGAATGTAGTTATTTGTCTTTCTCGCTTTGTAGGTACATTTATATAATATCATGTGAAGCGCTTGTGAACGCACATCTCCTGTGTGAAAAGAGCGCTATATAAATCGGGTATAATAATAATAATAATAATGTATATGACTATAATAACATCAAATTAATACAAAAAGTTAAACAGCTTAAAGTGATTATTACTAAAGGTATGATGCGAGGTGTATATGTTGTTGCCTGAAATAAATTTTAACGCATTTTTCTTATTTGTTATGGCTCAAATTCAAAGAAAACACTCCCTCTATCAAAGTATTTAAATAAGATATTGATAAAACTTCACAAAATAAATGTTGTATGTATGTATGAAAAGGAAATGGTAAAAAGAAAGAAAATCCTATAGTTCTTCTTTTGAAACAATATGCCATTCATACATGTGTATACTAGAGGACGGATTGTTCAGCTTGATGTACTACATGAGGACTATAGGTAAGTCATGGGGTTTCCTTTAGCCTTATAAGATGGAGCCTCAAGTATTGCATGTGTACCAGGCTTCGAAAACTTCATTTCCCATTGCCGTTTCATGTGTTTACCATTTATGTATCGCGATTAATAGAGATTGTTTACAACCGGAGGTACCTAAGAAAGATAACCGATCTGCATTATTTCGTTCAGTAACGATTCTTGAACGATTCTTGAGTTTAATGTATTGGTTAAAACTGCCAGGTGGCGCAATAATTGGGTGCGTAAACTTTTAAGCGAACTTGATTTATCGAAGTTCGATTGTGCTGGTGTATACAAAAATAGGATTAAAGTAAAAGGAACCCGTGCAACAGCTTCTTTTTCTGTCATCCTACTTAACTCTTTCCTCCCTGAAACTTTAAATGGACAATTCCAGTTTCCATCTAAGTCTAGTCCATTTCTGACTTTAAAGGGTTGTTTTTGTCAATGTTTGGCATTGTGACAAACAGTGAAGACCCTGATCAGAGGGCTCCTTTCGGAGCCCTCTGATCTGGGTCTTCACTGTTTGTATAGAACATGTGTACTATTCACATGTACACTGTTTGAAAAGCACGCCTATATGCGGGACTAGGGTTCAAAGAGTTAATACCACACGTTATATTTTACACTGTCAACTATTTACCCTCAGCCTCCTTAAAGCAACTACTTGATTTACACATCGAAAAAAAAGTAACATTTTGTTATCACATAAACGTGCAAAATATACAGCGTTGTTAAAATCGTATGGCAATAGTTTCGTCTACAGCAGTTATATTGTTCACCCATAAGCCGGTTTTGTCACATAAGTAGAACACTAGAGGAGACGCCGAAAATCTTAGCAGTTTGCAGCGGTGTGTTTAGAATTTAACAAAAAAGCTAAATATGCTCAATTTGACTTGAATTATTTGTTGCAACATTATAATTAATTGACATACCAAAAATTCCGAAGCCAATTCTTCCTGCAGATATGTGTCTGCCAAACTCGGTCATTAATATTGGATTTATAGTGTTCTTTGTCATTTATCTTTCTTAGATATTCATTCACTCTAGTCTGTGCTATCTTATCTGCGTAATCGGAGAAATATGACGACAGTAAAATCATGCCCGGATGTGAACATGGTAACAGGGTTCAACCTCAATGAAAAATTGCAAAATATATGTAATCATCAAATGTGTTCGAATAGGCAACAACATAACATTTGATGTCAACCATGCCATCCATTACTAAACGTATAAATCATCTATATTCAACTCTATTTAGGAAATTGCTTAACCCATTTGTGCCCACAATCCCATATATGGGACATAGGCAAACAGTGTAGACTTTGATCAGACGCCGCATAATGCGGCGTCTGATCAGAGTCTATACTGTTTGCTGATAGGAATTTCAATATTTCAATTAAGCTTAAAACTGTCACATTTTTAACCCATTTGTGCCAACGATCCCATATATGGGACATAGGCAAACAGTGTAGACTTTGATCAGACGCCGCATAATGCGGCGTCTGATCAGAGTCTACACTGTTTGCTGATAGGAATTTCAATATAAAAGAAAATAAAAATGAAAAATTTGACCAGGTATCCCTTTGATAAAAAATGGACTAATCCAATATATAAAACATGGAAGAATCCATTGGGCGTAAATTGATTAACGACAATGGTTAAAGCTTGGTATAAGTCCCCTAAGAAACATAGCTGCATCCGCACATTGAAATACATGGTCTACCATAGAGAATCCACCAGTATCTATGGTATCTCATAGAACATGCAAATCTTTGAGAATTCAGATTCCACTGTGGTGTTCTGTATTACAAATCACTTATTTGGGGGAGGTTTTTCTCAGGAGCATATCATAAATTGAGTATTTTACCATAACTCTGTTATAGTACTGATGAACTATCTGTAATGACGACGTCAAATGTATACACAATGACGGTAGATATAAGGCAACTTCAGGCATGTTAAAAAACAACTAAAACAACTATTGGAATTTTATTTTGTTTCTTACATTCGGTTGAAGTATCCGTCTGTTACAGCCATTTTCGTGATGAAATTTAATGAGGACACCTCAACTGTTAACTACCTACCAGTGTGTTGATTTCGGTTGCTTTAGAAAATGTCTAAAACATAAATAAAGCTGCAGTGTAGAATATTTATAATTCCCGTTTAAATGCCAACGAAACGATAAAACGCAATTCAGTAAAATGTAGACAGTAACCATACTGTTGAAAGTCACTATGACTATAACACTAGGTCACGGAGGTCACTTTTCTCAATTTTTACCGTATATTAATCTGTGTGACTACATGTTCTAAAATATAAGATCGAAGTGTCTTAAAGTTCATTTTCATACTTTTTCATACTTGTAAATGGTTTGATATGCCGAGTATAATAATATCGTATAGAGTGTATTACATTGTGGGATTTATTCATGCATAGTGGAAAACAAAACTTTAATTAAATAAAAGAACAATATCACCAATATGCCATTCCATGCTTCTACCATATCCTGATAAAGATATTGACGGAAGGTGCTCTTCTTAAAAGTAAGTTAGAAGAAGGGTAACTTTCTGTGTTACTGTCACTCTGTTTTCAGACAGATCGATACATATTTTATTGATTTAAACTATAAACAGTTTCCATAAATACAAATATGATTTTACCATTCATAAAAGTCAGTTTTAAGTACCTAAATGTCTTTAACACTGAAAACAAGCTACCGGTAATGGAGTTGCTTAAGATATAGATTTAGTGAAATTAAAATCGACAAGATGTTAAACTCTCTCTCTCGCAAGATAGATCGGTGTTATCATAATGTTCTATTGAACTCATTTTCCACTGAAACGTAACATGGATAATTCCAGTTTCCATTTAAGTTGAGTACAATTGTTTATAGTTTTTTAGTTGTTGTTTTTTTAACAAAATGACAAGCAGGGCAGGCCCTTATCAGATGGTCCCTTTAAGTTTACTCTTCACGAGTTCACGCTTTGTAAAGGACGCGTGAATGCGACAAATAAACCGAAGGCTTATTGATTGAATAAAAGACAAGTGCATGCTTCAAGTAAGGTGACAATAAAATAGAAAGCAAGCTCGTAAAGAAGCTTCTCTTTTCTCTGTCACATTACTTAACGCAGACACCTGTCGTAAACTATCTAATTATTTACACAATTTTGTGGTCGAAATAGAGATGTGTTTTTGTTTATATTATGTATTTTTTTACTCAATCAGGAAACATCATGACACTCAATAACATTAGGAATACAGTATTGTGAACCATTTAAACGAAACGAAATTCAATCGATAGTGAGTAAAAGGTACATAATTATACGTGAATGAACAGGTATACGATTTTTCTTAATCTGAATGAAAAAGTGTTTAGCCTGAGCAGACGACTGGTTAGCACTAAGCACGGATCTGAACATTTTCCCATTGAAAATATTTGAGCCGTGCTATGCCCGAACCGGTCTTAGTGCATTGCAACATTGTACAGACCAAGCACAGTTGTCATCCCAGGCTCTGTGTCTGAGTAAATGCTGAATATAATACAGCTAAATAAAATGCTTGAGCTGCATGTGGTGTCAAACAGTGTAAATCAAGGTCAGCTATCACGTCTTAGACGCGGCGGCTGGTCTTGATCTACGCTGTTTGAAATTCAACAAGGCAGGTTCTCTCATGGCACGGCTCATTTGTTTAAATTGGAAAGGATTTTATTCGGAAAGGATAACGTAAGTATTTCTTCATTAATACAAACGCGAAATGTGGCGCCTTTGCCTTATAAAATACATTCATCATTTATTCAGATAGATAATTGTTTTGAGACATCCTCGATGGCATATCTAGAGTATACAGATGGCCGAGTTCTTTATTTACACTCACTTACCATCTCTCATTAACACTGAAAACATTGAAAGACTTCAGTGTCATAATAATTCCAAGTAAATTGAATCGGCTCCAAGTTTCTGCCAGCCTGAGTATTATAGAATAATCGCCGGAAGGTGGACATCAAAACAAAGTGTTAGGTATTATACCCGTGTCTCAACTTTCTGAAAGTATTGTTGAACTCGAACCGTAGTCCAGTATAATTAGCAATTGAAAGGGTTAATGCATGGTAAGAAAGGCAGACGATGAAACTACAGTCGAATCTCGATAACTCGAAGATACTTAAAGACATACATGTGCAAATGAAATTTCCATAAAAATGTCTTCATACTTTGTTAACATATACACTCAACCATTTTAAGAAAGAAAATAAAAAGAAAGTATTGGGTTATCGTACTTAATTTTCAAATATAGGCTTTTACAAATATGACCCTTGATCATTTTTGAACACCACTGAGATATGAATTTTAAAACTGCAGCTGATTATCTTAAAGTTTCTCTCTTTGCTAATTTGGTGATATTTTATGTTGAGTCAAGAGTTATTTCATCAAATTGATATAAATAAAGTAAATCAAAGTGATTCTACTGGTAAAATGTAACAGTTTAAAGAATAACTAGGAAACAAAATTTACACTGACACTCTCTTTTATACGAACTTTTTCCATTTTCGAAATAAAAATGTTCAAAAAATTACTAAACATTTATAACCACCCATAATAATTTGTTTTTACTTGATAGAAACGATGATTACTCCAATACCCATCAGAAAATGTGGTCAAATTTCTAACCCTACCTCCTAGATTTTATGCAGAAAATTACCTCCCCTACTAGCCAAATTAGGTCTCTGTTGACCTAAAAGTGAGAAATATTCATCCAATATTTGCTTACATTGGTTAATATATGAGTGTATGTTAGTATAACAGCATTTAATAATGTTTTAGTTACTTAAAGGATTTACAGTGCTACTGATAAAAACAAAAACATGTTTTCTACAAGAAATGCCACTCGGGACAGTTTTTTTCAAATCTTGAAACAATGCCTGTACGGAAAAGACTATATTTCACATAATTTACCGATGAGAACTTTTCAAAATTCATTTTCATGGTTATAAATGCATTGCAGACCAGAAAATATATAGTAATCAAGGTATTTAAGAAGTTTATTTTTCAACATATTTTATTTGCAAGCGTATGTCTTTAACCCTTTCACTACCAAAAATGTTCGGGAGATGTTTACCCCTTCACCGTTTCTTTGTCGTCTGCTTCAATTTTGTTGTCTGCAATGTCGTTTAAAAGTTAAAAAATATGTCAGTATGACCGAAGAAATTTCAAAACGAGTGTCACACAGCTTGGATCCTGATCAGACGCTGCGTTACGCGACGTCTAATCAGGATCCTAACTGTTTGCAAACGCGCTTTGAAGCGCGATTGAGGATGAAGGAGTTAAGTCGTTCTTACAAGCATGGCCACGTTTTAACTTTGAACAGTTCGATGTTTGTAAGTGAGTGGACGGGACCCTTTCTTCAACAAAAGCACATGAGGTCGCCTCTGCGTACTTTCTCTCTTCTTCATGCGTACATGTTATACCATGTGGATTCTTCTATGCTGCTTTATTGGATTAGTTCATTTTTCATTTAAAGGGTCCTGGGTCCCAGGTTATAAAACTTTAAACGAACTCTGTGCTCAAAACTCAGTTTTGATAACATGCACTAGTTTTTACAAAACATGCTTGAGCTAATTTAAGTAACCTGATAACAGTAGAATTATGGTTTGCAAGTACATGTTATATACACAATTCTTGCTGAAGTGTTATGAGCTGAGAAAAATTCTGAGTTTTGAACACAGGGTTCATTTAAAGTTTTATAATTTCGGGCCAGGTCTAATATTTTGTGTTTTAGTGTAGCAGATAATCGTAAATTTGAGGAGAATCTTTCACTTCCGGAAACAAGCACCAAAATTGGCACACATACTCCTTGGGGGTTGCTGTTTTGAAAAAACCCGCTGGCCACGTGAAAATCCAAAATGGCCGCCATTTTTCAAATTGGCCGCCAAGGCATATACAGAAATATTAATTTTCGCCATAAATGTGCAAAACCTTGTCTATTTCAATGGTCTGTGTGTCAAATGAGACGTTTTGACTATATACGTATTATTCAATTTGGAACCATGGACTTGCTCTATGGCTTCCTTTCACCTGTTCGTCACTTAAAAATTCAAAATGGCCGCCGTTTTCAAGATGTCCTCAACAGAAATACTAGGTTTTGCATTATATTCGTAAATACTTGTCCTATATCAATGATCTTTGTTTGAAATGATATTTTTGACCATGTAGAACTCCAGTTTGGTGCAACTGAATGACTTAACTGCTTTCTCGTACCGTTAACCACTTGGAACTTCAAGATGGCAGCCATTTTGTCAAGAGGGCCATCACAGGCATATACGCATTTCGAAATAAAATGGCCAATACTTGTCCAATATCACTGGTTTTGTGTCAAATATACTTTTGTAAAATTCAATATTGGAACCATGAATTTGCTTAATGGATTCTTTGAAGCAGGTAACTATTTAAAATCAAGATGGCGGCAATTTCCAAGATGGTCGCCACAGAAATATTGCATTTCCCAATAAAATTGCATATATTTGTTCTACTTCAATGATCTCTGTGCCTAATTATACTTTTCTGACTACGTAAAGATGGTCGCCATGGTATATCCAGAATTATTGTGTTTCGCAGTAATGTTGCAAAGACTTGTTCTTTTTCAATGATTTTTGTGTTAAATAATTCTTTTTTGACTATGTATAATTAAAATGTGGAACTATGAATCACTCAATGGGTTCTTTGTACCTGCTAGTCGTTTACAATTCAAGATGTTCGTCATCTCTCAAGATGGCTGCCACAAAAATATTGCATTTCTCAATAAGACCTGTCTTATTTCGATGGTTTGATTTCAACGAATACCCTTTTGACTGTTGACTATTTAATCTTAAAACAATGGAATTCATGATGACATCAAAACATTATGTCATATTTGTTCTCACCGTAGATTTCATGCCACTGTTTGGATATACTGGCTTGTCAGCAGCAATGGCTGGTATCCGACCGGGATTGAGAAGGCCTCCATCTAATACTTGACTGTGGCAAACGTGTGGGCCTGATCTTGGAGCAGATGCAAAATTGATGTAATGCTGACCTCAAATGGTTTTACTCTCTTCTGCAAGACATAGTGGGTAGACCAGGCCGTAGCCACTGGCCCATATGTCACTATAATACTATCAAGCCTTTCATAATCAATTGACAGATGTGACCTGACAGCGGACGGGACCAGGTGTCTGTGTGTTTCAAACAATTTCGAGGAAGAAATAATTCTCCTGTGAAGAAAAAAGGTCTCACATTGGTAAATGCTTTGAAATTTTATGGACTGTCTTCAGTTGAACCTCCACAAATCAAGCCATCTTTTTGTTTCAAACAATTTCGAGAAAGAAATAATTCTCTTGTGAAGAAAAAAGGTCTCACATTGGTAAATGCTTTGAAAATTAGGAACATTTATTTAGTCTTGTTATTGGAGTTCAACGACCTGTGTCTTTATTGCATATGAAGCACGTTTGGCCTTTGCGTCTGGTTCTAAGCAGCTTGGTCTGGCATTCTACTGGGTGAGCGCTCTGTTCTTTAATTTCTGTCGGTTTCCTACTATGTGCTGTTGATAATAACTGACAATATTGGTGATGCTGTGCCCTTTACCTCCTAAAAGTTTCGTTCGCGGAATCACAATCATTAATGCAGGATGGATCCCAACAATATGCATCTAATTAACGCGGGGAAGGTTAATGGTAATCATAATGCAGCGATCATGCTTGTTGGTTTGTATGTGGTCATTTGAGCTTTTTAATTTTCTTCTTCTGGCAAGACAGACTTTGCTCATAGCAGTCAAGAGTTATATATATCATATAGTTATTGAGTGAGAGAGTTAGCCTTTGGGCTCTTCAACACTGAACAGGTCATATATTCATTTACATTGGCTCGGCTTTCTCGCGCTTGTACATCTTGTCAATTTAGGCACGACATTAAATTACACACTATGTTAAACTATATCCAAACTAAATCAGCTAACCGACACGGGGCTTATTAGATAGCATCTGGGTTACTTACCAGACATGTCAGCTAATACTGGAATTTATGCAGTAGTGAGTGATGTCGTGGTTCCAAATTTGGACTCTACAAGGTCAAAAAGGTTTCCTGCTTGAGCCTTTCGTATTTATTTATTTTTGACACACATAACATTGTTTAATATAGGTCTTTGTAGTTTTGTTCCGTAAGTTCTAAAGGCCTTTCTTAAAGATGACCGCCACTGTGAATTTTATACGAGGCGCACAAGTACAAGAACACAAATGTGTGAGTCCATGTTTTCCAAAACTGAAGCATAAATTAATTAGACACAAAGTTCGTTGCAATGGGACTCGTATTTGTGATTTTATTGCTAATAGTATTATTTCTGTGTAAGCCATCTTGATTTTTAATAGGTACCAGGTACAAGGATGTCATTGAGTGATCCCAATGATCCAAATTTGTATTTTACAGAGTAAAATAAGTATAATGTTATACAAAGACCATATAGGACAAGTGAATTGGCCATTTTATTTTTTAAAAAAAAGCAATATTTCTGTTACATCTATCTTAAACAATGCCTGCCATCTTTAATTTTTAAAAAGTCAATGGGCACAAGGAATCCATGGAGTTATTCCATGGCTCTTAGTTTGAATGTTACAGTCCAAAAAGTATTATTTGACACAAATACCAATGATACATGAGGGGTATTTGCGATTTTATAGCAATATTTCTATGGTTGCCTTCATGAAAATGGCAGTCATCATGAATATTTAAGTGGCTTACGGTTGCAAGGAAGCAATTGAGCAATTCAATAATTCCTAATTGAATTCTACAGAGTCAAAAAATATTCAATTGATTTGACATACAGACAATTGAAACAGAACAATTCTTTGCAATGTTATGGCAAGTGCAATATTTCTGTTTATCCCATGGTGGCTAACTGGAACATGGCTACCTTCTTGGATTTTAAGTAGCTTATGGGTACAAGGACTCCAATGAGTTATCGTTTTGTTTCAAATTTAATTTCAACGTAGTCGGAAAAGTATTATAAGACACAGAGATCATTGAAGTAGGATAAATATATGCAATTTTATTGGAAAATACAACATTTCTGTGGCGGCCATCTTGAAAATTGCTGCCATCTTGATTTTAAGCGGTACATTCTACAAGGTATCCATTGGGTAAATTCATTGTTCCAGTCTTGAATTTTGCAAAATAAATATTTGACACAAAACCAGTAATATTGGACAAGTATTTGCCATTTAATTCAAAAAGTATTTTAATTTGTGATGGCCCTCTTGACAAAATGGCTGCCATCTTGAAGTTTCAAGTAGTTAACGGTACAAAAAAGCCTTTGAATCACTTGGTTGCTACAAACTTAAGATTTACATGGTCAAAATATAATTTCAAACAAAGATCATTGATATAGGACAAGTATTTGCGAATATAATGTAAAATCCAGTACTTCTGTTGAGGACGTCTTGAAAATGGCGGATATTTTGAATTTTTAAGTGATTTACGGGTGAAAAGAAGTCACAGAGCAGTTCCATGGTTCCAAATTGAATTATATATAGTCAGAACGCATCATTCGACACACAGACCATTGAAATAGACAAGGTTTTTTTTCTGTTTATGCCTTGGCGGCCATCTTGAAAAATGGCGGCCATTTGGGATTTGCACGTGGCCAGCGGGTTTTTTCAAAAGAGCAACCCCAAGGAGTGTATGTGCCAATTTTGGTGCTTGTTTCCGGAAGTGAAAGATTGTTTCAGTTATCTGTTATAGTGATTCTTCGTTGGCATAATTCGGTGTCTAATTAGAGTCTACACCTTTTGCTTATGCCCCTTTTATGGAACGCACGACACAAATGGGTTAGATAAGGTAAGATAGTTGTTAATACCACTCTTACAAATTTATGACAACAGCAATGGCAATCAAGTTTAATGAGTCCTAGATAGTTTTGTTTAAAAAACAATTGTCCACTTTAAAAGTTGAGTATACTGTTTTAAAGGGTTTATCATATAATTCAAAGCATGTTGCATTCTGTCTGAAAGAATTGTTATCAAGAATTTCTAAAAAGATTTGATTTTTCTTTTGCATAAACTTTGTGACAAACTTAATCATCGTAGAGACCTTATTGTAAAATTCCTAAACAGAACAGAACAAATCTTTTTACACATTGTGTAACTGCCGTAATCATCAACTTTAAACAAACCGCGTGACGTGGCTTCTGATTTGGATTCAAGCAGTTTGCAAATGTAAACACATGTCCCTCCCTATATCGATTCCCTATGAACAACACCGACATTTTTTGTCTTCCGTTACATGTTGTGGTAGAGAGGGGCGCTGTAGTAACTTTTATAGACGACAACCCTATAGCGTGTTAAAGAGTTAAGGATCGGACAAACAAATTGGCAGTTTTCTTCAGTCATGAAAAAAAAAAATCAATAAAAAAAATCAATCGGAGACAGTGCATGCTGTGGTCGCAAGAGCAAGAAAGAACACTCTAATCATGCACGCGACGAGAGCATTTGTTGTCATTATGCACAGAAAAATGTCGTGTATTGAAAGGTGAACTTGCAAGGGTACATGAAACATTGCTTTGAATCTTGTTGGAGCTACAAAAACAGTGAAGATATTCAAAATGTAATCACGACACATTAAAATAAAACTTTAAATCAGCTCATCCCCCTGAATTTGTAAATGGAAAATTCAAATTTCCAATTATGTCTCATCGATTTTGACTATTTAGGGGTGTTAATTATATATTGCAAAGTGACAAACATTGCAAACCCTGGAAAGATTGATCCTTAAGGAGAGTCTACACTGTTTGTATAACGCATGGCAGTGTGTACTCTTCGTAGTGATACTTTTTGTAAATGACCAATAAAACTCGTTGCTGTGTTTTAATGTATGAAAAGTGTTGTGTTTTTTGTATGTTGTTTTGATATGATAAACTATTTATGACACTTCATGCAGGGAGTAATTGAAGGTGTGTTCGCCTCACAAGTCACAGATCCATTGGGTTATGCCCTCGAGAGATATGGCTTCTTCAGGAAAACTCAATTTCATACCTCTCTGAAACAAGGATCATATAATTATGTATAATGTGCAAATTAGTAGCTTCTTGAAAATACTGATGATTCATTATAATTTGGGGTTTGATGAGACGCCGAAAAAGTCTACATCTTACCATGTTCAAAACGGTTTGCAATGGACAATATAGTTTAAGTAAATGTGCGTTTGTATAGGAACAATAACGTCTCCCTCGGCTTTACTTGTCATGCTTGAAAGTTAGATGCGAAAATCTGTAACGGTGCAATATATTCGTCTTCTCGCTGTCTTAAACTTCCAATATTGAATAAAATGTGTTAAAACGTGACATGCTGCAACTACAAATAGAATAAGCTTACATGAGATGTTGTTCCAGTTAGTGGATACAGTGGAGACGTATTATTCTTTCCCAATAAACGCGTTTACGCTCAAACTATTATTTCAATTGCAAACCGTTTGGAGCCAGATCAGACGCCGGGTAACCCGGCGTCTGATCAGGCTTCATACTGTTTGCCACTCAGCTTTATATCAATTGTTGGAATTGTCGGAAATTGGTTATTTTCTACATTTTAGCGTTTTGCGTTTGCGATTCGTTTGCGTTTAAACGGGAAAGAATAACGTTTTATCCACTGTACCATTGTATTTAAGTATTTTACTGCCATATTTTATTGCTTGCTTTTAGCCTATCGCCGTCCTTATGTCATCTGCTTTGATATTGCTGTTTACAATATTTTGAAAGCTAGAATAAGGGTACTTTAACTGAAGTAATATTAAATCGAGTGTCGAACAACTTGGATCTCTATCAAACACCGCGTTACATGGTGTCTGATGGGAATCCAAACTGTTCGCAAAGTTGCCTTTTTGTGCCTATGGTAGTGAAAGAGTTTTAAAAGTCTACATTGAAACGGACAACTTTCACCATGTTAGTTGTTATGTCCTGCAAAACTGGTAGTGAACATGTACTTACGAGTCTTTGTTGTTCTGAAACCAAAGTCTGAATAAGTTACAAATTATGTGTCGAATGTATGTCTGTTCACATAAAAGAAATCTACAGTCGAGTGTGAAAAGGTTTGGATATACATGTAGATAAAAAAACTGCGGTAATATCTCCGGATCTCCCATGTATCCACTTTAAATAATATCAACTGATAGTTTTAAAACAAAATGTATGCTGTTCTCTTCCTTTCGAAATTATAAGTTACAATTAAGTCATTAGTTAAGAATCTATAACTGATGTGTTGTACTATATCAATAATAGATGTACCTGACCTTAATTCAAATTCAATGTGTTAAAGTCCCATTGTGTTTTCAGACCTTTTCTCAATGCCTGAAATACGATAACGGTTAATAATAATGTTTGAACATTCTTATGGGCCAAACTGATCTATGAAATGATGAAGACGGACCTAAATCACCAAAAAGGGCGATTTAAAATCATAACAAACCGAAAATAGAACGTCTGACATAAACATTTCCACACGGCTTAGTATCACGTGATACAGCCGAATACAACTCCACTGGGGGCAACCGTATCTATCTCCGCCCGTCTATCCATCAGTCAGTTAGACTATCACACTTTTTTGTCCGCTCTCTAACTCAACTAATTTTTATCCGATCTTTCACAAACTTGCTGAAAATGTTCATTGATATGTATTGAAGGTTTAGTTCGATTACTACTAAAATCGCATAAGGTATTTTTGAGTTATTGCCTGTTAATTAATAAAAAATGACTTTTTTCAGTCATTTTTGCACTCTAAAACAAACAGTTTTTATCGGATATTCACCAAACATGCTGAAAATATTTATTCATATAACATTTAGGTATAGTTTGATTATTACTAAAATCGCATGTGGCATATCTGAGTTTTTTTCCCTTTATGTATTAAAAATGACTGTTTTCAGCAAGTTTTGCTCTCTAACACAAATACTTTTTATTGGATCTTCACCAAACTTGCTGAAAATGTTCATTGATATAAAATCAAGGTTTAGTTTTATTACTACTAAAA